>RXPK01000039.1:0-690948 GCA_004143645.1 Protaetia brevitarsis | reverse complement strand
TTTTTTTTAATTTTTTTTTGGAAAGACCTTATACATAGCCGGAAGTAAATAAATCGGCCTATAATTAGATACACATATATCCAAGTTTCTTAGGAAAAATACCAACTCTGAAAATTAAATTTATCAATTTAATAAGTGGTATATTTATTTCACTTTTTACCAATTTGGAATATTTATATTAAAGTCATAAGCATTTTGGTGTTAGAGCATTGCACGACTCGATAAGATCCCGCACATCATAACAAGACACTTACTTGCCTTAGAGTGACATACTTTTTCACATGTATTAAATTAGTCATTGGGTTTCTCTTTGAGTATTCGCAATTTGAGTGTGAAGGAAAGGTTAGTAGTAGAATAAAATTGAAATTTCTTCACAACATTAAAATTTATTGTAAAACTTTTGTTGTATACCTACATATTTTACAGTAACTCATTGCACCTTTAGCACTAGGCTGGCACGTATTTAAATGAGAAGTGTGATGACAAATAAACACTTAACAAAAAGATACAAATAGGAAATGAAACTGTAAGCAAGCAATTAAGTATTAGGGCGTTAAACATTGCGCATGTCCAACAAACTATACTTGGAAATAAGTGATAAGTTAGAATTATGTAGTGTGTTATTATATATATATTTCTTCGTGCAGTTAGTATTCTAAATTACGATTTATACGAAGTTTTAACAGTGTTACATTTTCCTGACTTAGGTTATCTCCGGTATCAGCAAAATGTTTAGCTGTAGAGCCGATGTTTTCAAATCTCTATTTCTCAGATGTAATTTGTGATCTATAAATATTATTTCAACTACTGTTTTAGTCCCACATAATAGCTTCACAAGAACCAGACTTAATTTTATAAATTCCATTTTTTTCCAAGTTTTTCCATTATTATTTTACTTACATATTTGTTGAATATTGTTTAGGTAAAAATTATTAACAAAAGTTCGTTACTGCAAGTTAATTTTTAAATAAATAATTTAGAAATGTATCTTACTTGAAGTGATTTTTGTTGTTCCGTAGCATATCGGTCAATAAAACCATTTCAATTTTCAGGAATTTTTGGTGTTGAAACTGTTCTACTTCAGAAATTCATGAATGCATCACACTAATGAATGTTTGTATAGACTAGAACGCCTTCATTGTTTCAATGACAAATTTTTCAAACAGATCTTTGGCATTGCAATATGTAATCTTATTAATTAAGATTTCAGTACATACCACATCTTCCTAAATTGTGGTTATGCTATGTATATGATATGTTTACTGTGGTTGATTCTGGCTTTGGGGTATACTCATCCATTAAAACCCTTAGTCGATCAAATTTACCTTTAAAATGTCTGAAGGCGCAAATAAATGTTTACCACTTCTATATGTGGTCATTGCACATAATAATGGTAGTTTTATTTTTACAAACAACACATAGTTAAACACACACTACTAATTATACATTATAGTAACTACTATAGGTACACAGAAAAAAAGGAGTTAAAAACTATACGTTTGATCCCTAGCGACCACTCCAGTGTCAATATGAGTTTGTGAAGATATAAATTTAAAAACTACTAAAGGTGTAGAAAAGTATTTAATTCACCCTACAATTGGGAAATATTTCTCCTTTTTAGCATTAACTTTTTGAGATGTATGTATCGCACGAAAATGTAAATTTACATCAAATACTAGAGTCAGATTGGACAAAATATAACGAAATACTATTCAATGAGATAAACTTCCTTAGATTTCCAATGTTTTAATTCTCAACAACTATTTTTTTTATTCTTCAACTCTACATATAGAAACCTTGCATTCTACCAGCAAAAAAAGTATTTTTTGCCTCTCGGAGAGAATAAATTAATTAATAATGCGGTGCATAGTAACATCCTTATATGTAATATTACCCCGCGACGTCTTAGTCATGATAAGTTGGTGAGAAAAAAAGGAAAATATTAATCTCTTTAAGTGTAAGATTCTTTAACAACAAATTTAAGCTTGAAACTTATCTAGTAAAAAAGGTTCCCGCTTCTAGCATTTTTGTTATTCTTAACTCTTTTAGTACACAATTTAACCGTATGAATTTTGCCCCATATTGTTTTTTCTTTGTGTACTTTTCATCCATAAAAGAATGTAGCTTTCAATTCACTATTGAATCGTTTGTTCCAGATACCTTTTGTCCAATCAAAATGTTGATAAAGAACTTATTCAAACTCTGTAAAGATTGAACCGATTTGGTTCTTGAAATACTATAAGAATATAACACTAAATAGCCGAAGTGCTTTCAAAATCTTACCCTGCAATGGGGAAATGCATCACGGGAAAATCTAACATCTGCTCAGGCAGCCAACAAGGCGAGAAAACTATTTTAACTGCATAACATCCTGAGTTAATATCGAAAGTTTACCGAAAGGATTTTGGATGATTTTGTTTGCCTTTTTTATTTTAAAGTACCTACTAAAAGTTTATGCTGATGTAATTTGCATTAAATTGCACCAAAGCAATTATTTAATGTATACTATTTCTTTACGTAAGCAAGTAATTTAAATTTTATTTTCTTTATTAATTTAATTTAAATTTAAACACTTCAGTTTTAATCATAGTTCATACAAACTACGCTACGATTGAAATATTTTATGGTTGGAAAATATTCCTCGCCAAAGAGAAAAACTAAAAAACATCATTCCATGGGCACCTAGCTAATTAACAATTTAGTCATATTGCCCAGTAATTACGGTTACCATTTTTAGATTTAGAAAAGGGAATAAAGAGTGGAAGGACGAAAACTATCTAATGATAACTACTGTACAAGGGGAAACTCTAGTTTCGAATATAGGTATGAACCTATTACTGACATTGATTGAACTTTTTTGCACGAAATTTTAATGTGTAGAAATCGAAAATATGAGAGATGAACTCCAATATACACTATTAACATTTAATATGTTTATGCATAAGTTTAACTTGTTGAAAGTTGTATGTGACAAAAAATATTAAAGAGGTCTCCACAATTTTTAGTTACAACAGATGCTCAAATAATTTGCAAAGATTGTTTGCATTTATGACAGCTGGTGTTGATTGTGAGAAAGAGGTCAAAAATAGAGTTTTACCATAAAAACTATCTAAGTATATTTGTGTGTTAGCGTTTTAAGTGTAGTAATGTTTTAAATTATATTATGTTGAAACTAAATTAAATATTTTATTTTAATGCAAATGTAGTGACCTAATGTGAAAGATGTTAATTTCATAAAAATTAAAAAACAAAATGTGTTAAAAAAATAAGGTTAAAATGATCACATAGAATCGAACGTAACAAATTAAAATAATTGTAGAACAGCAACGTATTTTTTACAAAGATACCGTCATACCAAAAAAAAAAAAAAAAGAATGAGTTAAAGCTATCTAAGTATACATATTTCTATCTACAAGGACTACTTGCACCATCAAAAAAGGTTTAGATAATATATTTAGAAGTGGAGCGTAAATTTAAAAGCATATAAGCATTATAAGTAATTGCAAAATTGTTTGAAATATTTCTACCTTTTTAAAAATTATTATAAATGAATTTGTATTTCCACAAATACAGGCCACTTCTATAATCAAGCCGTTCAGGAAACGCTATAAAAAAATAAAACTTAAATGACATTTGTTTATATTTATTTGTTGTTTTAATAACCGAGTAAATTACATGAAGGAGACTAAAAGAAAAAAAAAGAAAATAGTGTAACACAAGTACAATAAAATACGTATCTAACACAATAGAAGTTTTTTTTTACTAAATTTACACTTAGTGTTAATGTCTTTAAAGCAAATTTCATTTATTCAAAATATCATAATCGTTTGATAATTATTTAATTTTAAATTTTTATATATGAATTCGTCAAATATCACACGTTTGCGGGTGTAAATATTAATGCTTTCAATTTAAAAAAATTTTCACTACTTTATTATTTACACATTTAAATATTTTCCTATATTTTGAGATACATATTATTAAAATTTAAAAAATTAAGTGAGATGAGCAATCAAAATTACTTGCAAATAGTACCGGTAAATTTATGGCGACATAGGACATTCGCTATTTAGTTGTATATTTCCTTAATCAATGTTTGAAACATGCCAAATACAATAGGTTTAAACAAAGTTACATTTTGGCTTCTATGACAAACCTTTTAACCCATCAGAGAAAGGAATAAAAAACTTATTTGAAAAAATTAACCTGCAACCCGCTTCGTTTTTTTTTATCGCTTTAACCTTAAAAAACTATTGTACAGAAATATGAAAAATAAAAACAAAATCAATTTGTATAAATCTGAAATTTATTAAATAATTCTTGTGAATTCGGGACAGACACTAAGAGATCCATTGAAATAAAATTTAAAGAACTCCAATTACATCTAAAAAATTAAGATGTGGAAAGATTGGCTGGAGTTAGAGTTTTCGTTGATACCGGATATGTGTACCTAACTTTATTTATGAAGATGTAAGATAGTTAAAACCTAGCACAGATCAGAACTTTATTTCTGTTAGCTTATTTACTATTAAGTAAACTCTTTAATTCACTTGTAACCTATTTCCAAGCATAACTTGTTGGACTTTATTTAATAAATATTTAATAAATATTAGCATGTTTAACGTCCTAGTAGTAAAGTCATGTTTTCTTGGTTACAAGTTTATATTTGTTTCTCTTCAGAAAGTATGTTTTTGTTTATTATTGCACTTGTGATTTGCGTATGTCAGGGTATTGCTGAAGATGCAGTTACTATGAAATACGTATACAATAAAAAGTCTACAATAAATTTGGATTTCACTCTGTTATTGTTCTCTTTATTATTTCTGTGGCTTTTAAAGACGCATGTTTTTGACTGCTGTAGTAAACTTTGGACACAAATCCGGAGAACTTTTACCATCTTCAGTAATTTAACTTCATGCATGTTGCTGATGAAGCGCAAACTGTGTTAATCTAAACTTTTCTTTCTGGTACAGAGGGCGCAAAGTATTTATACGTGCAAACGTATTTAGTTATCATTATTTATACCGAAGTAGCTGCCGTATAATTAATAGAAAAGCTTCAAAAAACTTACTTAAATTTCAGAAATTTCCATACCAGTGCGATGCTCGAAATTTACATCAACACCAAAATCACACTTAACATCGATTAGAATAATACGTAACAGTTCTATATGGTACTGTCACTTTTTGTCTCTTCGTCCGGGGTAAAGAAGCGGAAAGTCTAAGGACAAACTTTTCCGAAAAACAGCTCGCGATGTAGCGCAAGTAACAGACGCTCGGCGTCGTCTCCACCGTCGAGGAGTTCGTCGCGTACTAAGTTGAGCGGCTATCATCGGTGGGCCCGCCCCCTGGGCACGCGCTTGGTCCCACACAACAATTCTCAGGTTCGCGGGTAGACCATTCAGAAGCCGCGGCGATGGGTAGCCGCGTCCGCGGTCACTTAATAAGAGATTTAAGGATAACGACTCGCGTATTCCGCCGTCGCGCGAGATACTGCGTTAACGCCGACAAGCTGACATCGTCCAGGATAAATTACTCTCGCAAAGGAGATGGGTTACGGACGATGCGACGCGCCAACTTTTCCGAAAACAGAAAAATCAAATTTATCCCGGAATTTATGTGGCGCACACCCATCAGACTTTCTCCTCGGCTACTCAACGGATATACTTTATTTCAATTCCACGTCTTTCGATAACATCGCATAAATTTGGGATATGTAATTTATACAGGGCGTTTCAGTGTCCGGGTTCCTCTATAACTCGAAATAGTGACAGATGGCAAAAAAGTTTATATAAATTGCTGTAGGAACATGATTGATCTATATATAACGTAAAATTATCGGTGTTTGAATGACGGCAGAATGTTTTGTCACCATAGCAAAGCATTCAGTTCTCCCTATATATAATTGCATTTTAGAAAGCGGGAAAGCGCCAGTAAAGAAATATGATATAACATATCGTTTTTTTCGGAGTAGATAAAGCCTAAAGCGACGTCCACACATACGGCGTTCATAGAACTCCTAGCATTAGTTTGGCGAACTCCTATTAGTAGTGTGCGATTCTGAATGAAAAAGAATTCGGTAACGCTAAACGAATAAGCATTCGATTTTTATGAGTGAAGTTTTTTTTTTCTTAACGAATTTAAAATCGTTTTAAAGAATTGAATCACTCTTACCGATTATAACCGTAACGCGAGAAAATCGAATCCGAAAATACCTAAGAATGTACCTATAAAGCAGGCCTTCATGATTTAACTCAATAGCTTTGTTCTTTTTGTCCCTTTGCGTTGAAACGCGAAACGCGCGGATATGCGCCGTAGAGATTTTGTGTTCTATTGTGTGTTGGGGTAGGAAGCAGTATGCAAGATGGTTGTTCATTTTGATTGAGAGCAATATTATTTCATGACGCAAGTAGCTGTTTGCATTGAAAATTTTAAAACATCAGAGCTAATGCCCAGTCACGCTATTCATTCTTATAACACGTGCTGGCTATTAGATTACAATATAAATATGGATATTTCTTTGAAGTTTCAAGTGATTTTTTTAAAGAAAAGAATATGAATTTATGCTAGTAATAAACTGTATTTATCAGTGTTTATGTAGTGTTGTCTTCATATCTATAGACTAAAAATCTTAGAAACTTGTTGATCAAGATCTATTTATTTATATATTAACGTAAACTTTTTGAAATTATTTAACCGGTTTTTGTTTGATTACACTTCATTTCTTTCTTGGGTATTCCGGTTTTTATTTAAATTATAAAGACGTTTTACGTTTCGGAAATTTTTTTCAAAATTATATTTTTGTCATTAGTTATTTCCATTTTCTTATTTTTTTTTTTCCACCTTAGCGGTGTTGTCAAAACCTTTAAATTTTATTATATAACTAACATTTAAACATAAATCATTTGTAAATAACAACAGTACATTAACGCAGTCAACAAACAAATGTTTGTACTCTTCACAGTCTAACCAATAGTTATACAATTAAAGATTATATTTTAAATATTTATATTATACCCCCATACTATGCTAATAGCTATAATAGCTATAAAAAGCTGACCATTCGACTGACTCGTTATCCCTAATATCTGATCCACGTCGCGGCCAATTCAACCCCTTAGCTATACTCATAGCTTTCGAACACGACGCTGTCGAACTGAGTCGACATTCAAATAAAACGTGCCCGACAAAAACCTAATGCGCTTTCTTTTGAAAGATTAAAAGAGAGATTTGAAGGAATTATACGTATAAACAAAAATTAATAAAAAAAACGTTTTTTGTATAGTATGCAGTCTGAATAACGTTTTTTAAACATTCATCCGCACCACCATCAAATAGCCCAAAAATTGAACCAACGTCATTTTGATCAGAGACTAGTCTTATGCCATTCAGTACTAGAAAAAGAGCAAAGAGACTTAGGCTTCTTAAAAAAAAATAACATTTAGGATAGAGTTTTCTTCATTCCTTAAAAAAATATGACATATAAAGAAATTAGAAGTAAAAGCGTTTAAGTTCAGATTAAAGTAAAAATAAATTAAACACTCAATGTCATTGTTAAAAGTTGCTGCAATTTGACAATAAAACTACACACGCGAACTTGTTTAATTTAGTATTACTTTTTACACTTACAAGCAATCATATAACATTCGTTAGCAATTAACTTTAGGCCTCTTTCAGACGAGGCGATTAGTTGGTTCCACTAGTTGAATGGACGGTTGTCAAGAGGCATACTGATATGAACTCTTTCACACGGAGTCAACTTGTCCGCTTCGGCGGCTTCAATGGGTCTTCATGAACAAATCAACTAGTTGACAGTAAACCAGGTAACTTAGTTGAATCAACTAAACCACCTCGTCTGAAACAGGCCTTATACCTTATTAGCTCACAACTATGAGTAATATGCTATAATAATAAACCGTTTAACTTATACTACTAATAATCCTCGTGTTGTTAAGATTGTTAGACTTGTTTCAGACGAGGTAGTGTAGTTGATTCAACTAAGTTACCTGGTTTCCTCTCAACTAGTTGATTACCATTGACCTAATGAAGCCGCTGAAGCGAATAAGTTGACTCCGTGTGAAAGGGTTCATATCAGTATGCTCCTTGACAACCGTCCTTCAACTAATGGAATCAACTCGCCTCGTCTGAAAGAGGCCTTAATCATCAGCACCGCTGGTCGATTAATGTAACGAAATTGAATTGACAAAACATCACTTTCGAAGCCACACTTTTTGCGATGATTACATTACTGGATTCTTTGCACTTTTTTGAGAATGAATGTAGATTTAGCTGTTGGATAATTTATTTCTTGAAGTAAAAGAGCAAATGTGGTTCCAAAATGATGAAGCGCTGGCTTACTCTGCGCATAGTGTAAGTTATTATTTAAATGAGCAGCTGCGAAATGGCAGCCTCATTAAACGCCGCGATTTCACAGCTTAAGGTCATCCTCCCTCTCGCTTCCTCCCATGGCAGGTGAGTATTCGATCGAGTTGTCAACCGCTCGGAGTGTCAATTTTATGACCTGGAATGCGAACGGAGTCAAACATAACAAGAACGAACTATCCGAGGCTTTTCAGAAATATGGGATTCACGTTGCTCTAATAAGTGAAACCTGGCTGAGGCCGTCGGATAATTTCAAAATCTGTAATTACCGGGTTTATCGTTCCGACAGACTTAGCGGGAGGGAGAGAGGTGGGGGGGGGGCTTAAGATGGCACCGCCATTGCGGTTCGTCACTCTATTCATCACTCGCCTGTTATGCTCCTGCCCTCCCTTCTCTGGCGGCGGCGGCCGTCCTCCTTGATTTTACATATAATAAGCAGCTTAAGATCATTCCTGTATATGCTTCCCCCTCTAGGGGTTTGAGTCCGACGACTACAGAGCCCTTTTGGGCGGTCATGTTCGGTCGTGATAGCTGGGGACCTCAACGCCAAACACGTCAGCTGGGATTGCAGGTCCTCCAACGCCTTCGACAGGGGTTTGTCCGATCTTCTCGAGTCGGAGGAAGTTGCCCTTCACCCGCCAAATGGACTCACCTACTTCCGTGGTGGGACTCGACCGGACATGCTCGACTACGTCCTCAGTAGAGGTATCCCACATTCTATGTTTGTAGATATTCTGTCTGATCTGTCGTCAGACCACAACCCCATTCTTTTTACCCGTGGGGAGGGGAGGGGGAGCCTGTCGAGGCTGTGTCGTTCCTCCGGAGATCTGTCGACTGAGGGCGCTTTCATTCAGATTTGCCCCCATTGGCGACGTTCTCCCGAGCAGTCCAGCTAATAACCGGAAGTTAGATGCGGCAGCTGAGGGTTCACCGAGTTTATTAAATCTTCCCTCGAGTCTGCTACTAGTCTTTGGGCGAGAATCCGGGACAGGTGGCTGCCTACAGAGATCAAGGACTTGATTAGAGACAAAAGAAGGGCAGTAAAACGGGCCCGTAAAACCTTATGACCGGCGCATGCACCGATTGCCAATCTCTATGACAAGAGAGTCAAAGACGAACTGAGCAAATTATATAATGGGAGATGGAGAGATCGCGTCAGGTCTTTACCCGCCTATGAGGATCCTTGTGGCAAACGAATAGATCCCTTTCCGGATACAATCCTCATTCCCGCCAGTTGACATTGCACGGGGCACATGGCCTAGTTATGAACGACTTGTTAAGGTTGATGAATGCCACATTGAGATTACAACATTTCTCGTTCATCTCGAAGTACGCCACTGTTATTATGATCCCTAAACCGCGGAAAGATAAGTTATTCCCCCAGAATCACCGTCCGATAAGTCTTCTTTCCTCCCTCTCGAAGGTGGTCGAGGCGGTCATACTATCCCGTCTTCGCGACAAAATGTCGGTTTTGGATCCCCTCCATGAAGAACACTTCGGCTTCCGAGCTGGACTATCGACGAACTTTCAGTATTTCGTCTCACGGAAGCCATCAGGGATGACTTTGAGAGGAGGTGGACCACTGAGGCAGTGCTTCTCGACATAGAAAAGGCGTTCAATTCCGTGACACCACAGGATATTAATTGAAATGTCCCGCATTGGCATTGAGCCCGGCATAATCAAGCTGATCTATAGGTCTATCCTCATTAGAGTGGGGGAGTGTTTTTCCACTCGTCGCCCTTCTTTTACGGGTGTTCCTCAGGGCTCCTTGCTGGACCGGAAGCTGTTTCTTATTTATATGTTTGATATCCCCAAGCATCTTGCTGTCAGCTTGGGGATTTTCGCAGATAAGACCACGGTCTACTCTACTTGCGAAAAAAAAACATCTTCATGCGAGGAACACTGGAAAAACCGTGACTGTATGCTTCACTAGGAGAAGGACAGTTCCCAACTCTCGGTTTAACATCTACAGAGAAGTCATCCCCTGGACCAACGAGGTTAAATATCTGGGGCTCACCCTGGATCGATGTTTAACATTGCGCCAGCATGTCTCGAGCCTCAAGATTAAATTCCGGACGGCAAGGAACAACTTAATGCCCCTGATGTCAAGGCGCAGTCAATTGGACCTCAGGTCCAACTCCTCTTGTATACTACATGTTTCAGACCTATACTAACTTACGGAGCGCTCTCCCTTATTACAATGGCCACCTTTCATTTTAACATCCTGGAGGTCCTGCAGAACCGTGTTCTAAGGCAGATAGTGGGGGCCCCATGGATGGTCCGAAACCAACGTATCCGCGACGACCTGAACATCCCTTGTCTTTGGGAATCACATGCACGATTTGGCGTCGCGGGAGTATTTGAGGGTGACCGCCTCCTCGAATAGGCTGGTGGCCCGTCTGGTTGAGCCCCAGAATAGACCTCCACCTAAGGTCTCTACAAAGAGAGTTCGGGACTGTCTAGATATCTCCACATCTGGTCAACGAAAGAGAAGAAGACTTGAAACCCAGTAATGGAAACCAAATTTATTAATTAGGATATACAGCCGTTATTAGCCAGAGATGATAAATTTCGTTAACACTTCTGGCGGGATTTCGCCGCCCTATCATTGATTAAGGTGCCCTAGGGACCACGGTCCGGCACCAGGACGACGAGGAGACCATTGAAGAATAAATGGCTGGCAAGATAGCCCAAATCTGACTAATTGTAAACTTGATTTTTTTTAGGTAGGGATGTTAAGCCGTATATTTATCGCCAGTCTTTGATAACTGCAGATGTACAAGATCTGTACAAATGTCAAAAATTTACGTTATAGATCAGTCATGTCCTACAACAAATGTACAAACTTTTTCCTCTCTGTCCCTGTTTAGGGGGTTAGAGGAATTCACTACCACAACAACACCTGTAAACGGATATATTAGAGTTGATTAATGTCATGTTCAAAGTTCTTGCAACCCAATGACATCTCTATAAAGACAGAACTGACGCATCATAAAATTTCAATCTTTTTTCGTATATTTAATCCGCACACATTAACACTAAACCCGATGATTTATTATATGATTTATATGTTTTGGTAACAACATACTCGCGTACTTATTGGTTAAATGTTGTAACGCCATTGGAAATAATATATTGCTTAAACGTTCGAACAAATTAATTCGCGTGTTTACAGCAGCGCATAAAATATTGTGATACCTCTCAAATTTTGATTTACTTCCAAAAATAAAATGAAAGAGCCTGTTATCGCATTAAAAAATTCAAAAGATGTACGGAACGTGGTGAAACGTAGATTTTAGATAATTACTTTTAACATTACTGGCAAAACGAAATCTTAATAGCAGCAAAAGTAACGTTTCATGTTATTCTATTTTGAAAAAACTGTGGCGGAAGTTATACAATGCGCTTTTTTGCTAGAGCCGTCTAATATGATGCTTCCGAAGACAAGCTTTGCTTTTTGTATTTAATCACCTCTCCTTCTTAAATTAAATTAAATTAAACAATTCCAATATTCCATTGTTTTAGCGCTGATAGCGGCTACGTTTGCTTAGTGCTACTTATTATCTTTTAGTTTATTGTCAACAATTATCGCAATAATTGCAATTAATCTTGTAAACGATTAGCGAAACGTTAGAATAAATGTAAAAAAAAATAACTAAATTAATTCGAACAATTGCAATATCCTGCGAATAATCGCCGTTATATTTATAAATACATCGAAAAACGTGTTCAAACATGAATTTTTATTATGTTAATAGGTTACTTATATACTAAGAAATATCTTTGACAATAAACAAACTTTCAGTCTATTTTCATTTCTGCCACAGTACAACCTTACAAATGCCTGGATTGAAATTGAATTGTTAATTTGAGGCTTTTATAACGGCTGAGTATCGAGATGAATGGTTTGCTTGGAAAAGGAAACCTAACATTTACTGAAGAATAGGTAACATGTTTTGACGAATAATTTCTAAAGTATTCTTTTATACCAGTCATTAATTGTGTTATTGTTAATGTAAACAGCTTTATTTTATTTCCAAAATCACGTGGCCACAAAGTTAGAAACCAATAATGCTAATTGGTAAAATTATTTCTACATATGTTTTGGCTGAGGTATTAAGTTTTTTACAACGCCTTCCACATCGGATTAGGATTAATTGAGAACTAAATATATATATGTCGGTAGATACAATGAGGATCATCAATAAATCAAATTTTGATTGATGAATCTAGTAGATGTTATTCTATGTATATTAACGCCGAGTATCTAGGTGCTTTGGATAAAATCAAAAAAAATGTTATGAATATACATAACTCATTTTCCTTCCCATTTCCAGTCGCCCAGAATGCATCCAAACTGAAACTTTTAACCGGATATTCCCAAAATTATGAGATCATAATTTTTTGAATTTTCACTTTTCATTTTTCGATTCAGAAATCGAAGTCGTCTGTATTCCCTTGCAAGTAACATTAGATATTGTAAACAAATTAACTAAAATCGGTAAAAGATTTATGTCGCATGTAAAATTACAATTTAAATTACTTTTAATACGGCTATTTTAAATTCTTATAATATTAAGGTTGCTCACAAAAAAAAATAACCTGCAATTGTTACAAAACTTACAGACACAATCCCAAAGCTAAAGCAAACCCATGTTATATATAAGATTCCTTACGATAATTGTGGTAAAGTATACATAAGACAAACTATGCAACATCTTTCTGACCGTATTAATCGCCGCAAATATTCTAATAAAATCATAGCTCTTAAAAAAAACACATAAATAACAATAATCATTAATTTAATTTCAATAAAACTGAGATATTGAATAGAGGAAATCATTATAAAGCTGGAACCGTACTGGATATGACACACATTTAAAAAAACACAATTTTACTAATGACAGGCAGGATATTGCAAACTTATGAGATATATACTTTCCTATTTTATAAATTAGAATTTCTTAAATAAAATAAACTTATTAAACCAACCATGTATAATGTTCAATTTTATATTTTACCAAAACAACGTACATATAAAACACAACTTCTTGTAGTATTGATAGTAAAAACATGCGCCTATATGTTTTACATTTGCATTAAACGTACATACATTTCAATATAATCGGCTTAAAAATGTCACATAAATTTAAAGAAAAACGGAACAATATTTAAAAATGAAAATTTAAATTACACAAACTATTTACATTAATCTGGAAGAATAAAATATTATGTTGGGAATAAAATATTTATACGTTAATTACAAATATGAATATATTTTATTCTCTTTGTACAAATTTAAATAATTAAGGTAAGATTACAAAAATATAATTCCATTTCTCAATTTGTCTTGTTTCTCATGTTAAAACAGAATTTTTTGATATTTTTTACAGATTTATTTACAATTTTGAGAAAGTCAATGTTAACATTAGCGAAACGTCAATAAAACTTTATTTTTCTACATTCAGAATTATATTATTACAATTTCCGTAAAACCAAGAGGCATTAAAGAATTGTAATAGTATGCTATCAAAATAATTTTTGGAGAATAATCTAGTTTTTCAATATTTTTTTTTTCTAAATTGAAATGCTTATTAATATTTTTTTTATAAATTATTTTTCTTTTTTTAAATTTTGGTAACACAGCTATTTAATTCAAAGCTACATTTTTTTTAATTTTTAAGGAATTATGGATAAAATGCAATTGTCTACAAAAAACAGCGTTGATAAACTTTAGTTTGTAACTTACTATGTTCCACAGAAACAAATGTGAATATCACCATAGAGGGTATAAGAACTGTCAGTTGTTAAATTTTACTAATGCATTTCTATCAACGCTCTCTAGCTACAACAAAACGTGTTCCTTTTTCACACATTAACATGAACTTAGGTCATGGCTTATAAGAAATTGTTGCATCCATGTTTAGATCTAATAGTAAAACAATGTTTCGGTTACAGCGTGTTCGATTTAAAATACAGAATAAAACTATCTACAGTCATGTATTATCCCAGAAAATAGTAAAAACTCGATAAAAGTGGTTTATAATTAAATGTATTAAAATTATGTACGCCATAGACCTGCCAAAAGAAGAAAATTATTAGTACGCAAATAGACTGATATAAATATTAAAGATTTATTGATGAAAGAAAAATGTTGTATAAATAAGAAATTGAAGTTTCGAGACAGATGGGCGGACTAAATTATATATATGGAGCTCTATGTCAACAGTTCCGACTACATTAATGTTAACAACCACATCAAAGCTGATATTTTTATACATGTATAAAAGCCCATATTTAATTTACATGTCATTCCCTCTGTTACATGCTTCAAATGAAATTTGTTCAGCCTTTGAAGCTGAAATAAGAAATTCAAGTTTCATTTAATAATTATTTACAAATATAAATCTATATTCAGGCTTAACTTTACCGTAACGATCTGATTTTTTGTTTAAAATACGTTCTGATCTTGCCGCACTTGTAAAATTAAATAAAAGACCTGAATCGAACAACCAACATATTCATGGTATCACATGCCCGCAGCCATTGTTTTAACATAAAAGATCTATAGCAATGAGCATATGACAGAGAACATACCAAAGCCGATGCAAAAAGTAAATAAGATTGCTACTTCAGTATAACCTACCCTGTTTTTCCCAACATAAGGGTAAAATGTTGCCCATCATTCAGAGAGCGTGGATAAAAATAAAATATGTAAATCCTTTACATAAGTTATAGTAAAGTACTGCAAATGTGCATGTTTTTGGGGTGTTAATTGTATCTCTATTATATGTATGTACCTACTTTGTGTCTAATATTAAAGGAGTCAACATTGACCTTATTATATATTTTATATAATTGCTTTAAAAAGTTTAAATATAAAATAATACAAGATAAGCTGCATTGATCCTAAAAATCACAAAACTATTAGCTATTTATAAAGCCCGATGCCGTGAAACCAAGCTCTGAGCCATGCTCGCTTCGTTCGTTCTCTAGCTTCGCACTGCAGTATTCACTCATAGCTGTACAAGCGAATGAAACTACATTGATCTCATCACTACTTTAGACGGCATAGTGCATCAGATCCATAGTTCATCTGTGGCATTAACAAGCAAATTTTACTCACACAACTTTTGAATTTTTCTTTGATTCTCTTGAGCAATTTGAGTGCGTGCGCGTAATGCATATATAAATCAGTAATTCCCTTTTTAAAAAGGAGCATGTATGATATATAAACAAACTTGAAGCCCTTTGACAAGAAATGTGTTTGTGAGGAGCAGCAGATGCCCGAATAATAAAACTTTGTACTAACCGTTGATTTCCAAAAACCATTCTCTTATTTAGTTGAAAAAACAATTAGAATTTAAATAAGATGGATATACAAAGACAATTTTTACACATTATTTTAAATTTTCAAATTAATTAGATGGTTTGCTTCAATCTCTGATTTCAACATTTTTCCAATTGTTCCTCACAATACACGTTAAAATATTATTTTGTTTATTAAGTTTTACCTGGTTTCCCTTACTCATGTCACAGAATAGAGAATATAAGAGTATGTTTAATAAAAACCCATTCTGGAAATTTCCTTTTTTTCTAATTGTGGAAGCCATGTACAAACTTTTGTAAATAAAAAAAATTATTTTATAATAAATCTGTTATTAAAACAAAAACAAAAAATTATAATGAAACGAGCTTATTTTTTACAATTATAACAGCTTTGTTTAGTTTGAACATATATTTTAACATCAACGGCAGACACATGCGTATACAGGGTGTTTACGTATCAATTTGCACTAGCAGGGTATACGAAATTGATCATAATTGATGTACAAGAGTCTCGTGTGTATGATATCTCAGAAACTGGCCATTGTACACATGCAAATTGAAGGAGAGGACATTTTGGCCACAGTCTTCCATACCATCTCCCCACGTACTGAATATAAGGAGTGTAACTAGCTATTCGTTATTTTTTTGATGTCAGCGTGTTTCAATCGGAAATTCTCATCCTGCATGCCATCTGGCATGTGAAAAAGCACACTTATAATTTAAAACTGATGAATATAGATGACACGGGGATGTTAAAAATTTGATTTTTACTAATTTAATTAAATTATCATTTTTATTTTTTTTTATACCGGGCTGTTACTCTGTAGCGTTACAATATATATGTCAAAAAGGTAGTTTTTTAAGATATGAATAAATAGAATATCAAAAATTAGAAAAAACAAATTCTAAAATATTTAAATTAAATCAATTCCAGTTTGTTGTAATAAACTAAAATGTACTTGACTTAAAGTATCACATTTTTTTCAATCTAAAACGATCACCTAGAATCACCTGAACATTTCTTTTTTCTGTTGCATCTTCTCTTTATGCCATCGTTCCCTTGCTTCTTCTAACTCTTTAGGTTTTTGTTTTCTGTTAATATCTAACAATTGAAAAGTGGTATACATGTTTGCTCATATTAATCTGCCATGAATCATGTTATATATCTATTATATTGGGCGCCTTCTATAGAATTACTAGTGAACCACTCTGGTGACAACCAATAAAATGACCAGAATATATCGGTTAGTCACTGGCAAGTCTGCTGAATGGGCCATTTTATTATTCCATTTACCTTTTGATTTTGTTATTGGTAAAGAAGGAATCCAGATGCAGAGATATTCTCCATATCTTCAGAGCAGTTCAATAAACCCACAAGTTCTGATTCTGCTTGAGAACTTTCTATCCCTGTGCTTGATATAGATATAATGGGCTTACCGTGGTATTTTTTAAAAAAAATGTCATGTAGCTCCTGTACTAAGTAAGAAACATTTTAATTTACTTAACATATTGAAGCAATTCACCTTAAAATACGACCAATCCTTTGTGGATTTACCCGTACTTTGTGACAGTGTCAATATCTTTTCTGAGTTTTTTTTGGTTTTTAAGTTTCACCAGTTTTTATCACAGTTTTCGCTAGTTTTTTCAATGCTAGCTTCCACAATTTCGGCAGCCATAATCATCAAAACAGTGTCTACCTGTGACAATAACCTATACACAATGCAACCACGCCGTTTCAAAAATTACCACGAATTTTCAGTTACCGCAATTTACTGCAACTTACTGCTACCAACCGTATGCTTGATTTTTTAAACATACTGTAAAGCTCAGGTAATACACGCGGTCGTACAGCAAAAGAAAAAAGTATCCGTGAAGCTTGATAGTAAAAAAAAAAAAAGATGACGTGAATAGGTACGCCTTTATTGAATAACATAAATGAAAATAATGTAGGTATTTTTTTCGGTTGGCGGCAATAGATACGGCCGGATGTTGGTTCTTTACTACCAAGCTCCGCGGAAACTTTTTTCTCTTGGTGTACAAAAACTGATTTGTGGAAGCGCCAAATTTAAATGTTGAGTTCAAAGTATATATCTTTTAATATTCATATCTTTAATGATGATATACCATTGAATTTATGTTTCAAAAGCAGAAATATTTTTTAAAAAATAAACTGCCTACATTATAACTGCACCGACTAACAATGTTCACTCTAATTGCGTAGCGATTATTCTAAATTAGTCTTCAAGCACCACGTGCTTACACACACGAATCCATGTTCTAATTATCTAAGTGGCTTTATCACTAATGGACTCTATTTCCCAAAAAAAAATACTATTTACACCAAAATATATTTTTCATTTTAAACACTCTACACTAATAAAACATTTGCAGCAGCTGATACACGTCGCAAGGCTTTACTAACTCCACTAATTAAAAACTAATTCGCTTACGACCAAGGCATTATAGAAAATAAAATTGCAAGCTACTCCAGTAATTACAATATATGTATTTCAACAGAACGCCGTTTAATTATTCAAGTTGTTTATGTTTGTCTTTCCTGAAAACGCTCGCACTCCTTGCTTTTTATTTCTTCTGGCGCAATTAAAGCTTGTGCCAAATTTAATTGAGTCGGCTGCTAACAATCATTTTCATCGTCGAGATTAATTTCAATAATTAATCTTTCCCATATAACCGACCGGGTAATTATTATTATACCCAAATGTCCAAGCTTTCAGCGAAAACGTTATACCGTTTCCGCGAAACTAAATGAATGTCGTTTATATTAATAAGTTATGCTTGTGCCTGTTCGAATTTAACAACTTACTTATATATATGCAGGGATGGCAAATTGATGAAGCATTTCATTAACTTATATACCAAGAAATTAAAAATAATCGACATAGTAACGTATACTCAATAAGCAAAGTCTTTAATCATATCTTATAATACCAACTAAAGGCAAAAAGGAGTTAAAAAATACAGTATAACACATATATTAAAAAATACAATCTTTCTGTATTTTTGTCTGGGAATGAAAAACGTTTATATCCCTTGCTTTGATAACCTGTGTCCATTTTGGACGAAAGAGATATATTTTATAATAAAAATTTATACGTATGCCATATTTTATTGACTTGACGAAGACCGAACAAATTAAGTAAATATAAATACAAAATTATTACCTAGGAATGCTACCATCTCTAAAAAGGAACATATCTACAAGTGTTTTTCTGAATACCAAGAATTAGTGACGAATGTGAACCATCCTACCCCCATAAATCCAATAAAACTGAATCGAGGGGTGTAACTTATCGAGTTATTTAGTTGTTTGAATATTTTTCATATACTGTAATCGCTAAAATTTAACTAGATTATAGGAAAGCAAAGGGTAGGGAAGCGCCGCTTTAGAAACATAACATGTCTGCTACCACAAGCCTAACACCCAAGATGGTTTCAACATTGGTAGCTGTGCGTATTGCAAGATGATTTTATGCATAGTATAAGATCCCTATACTAAATTTAAATTTTGTCGCCTGATATGCGTCGATTATTAGTGATTGAACATCCATAAAGTTTTCTATATGAACCTTATGTACAGTATCGTTTATATGTTGCGCAGTGCTGGAAAATTCAAGTCTCCCGTAGCGATAACTTGCTATGTGTTCCTTGAATCTAATTCCGAGGGCACGCTTTGATTGTCCAATGTAAACTTTATTACAGCCACTGCATCCGCTATTGCAAATGCCCGATTTTTCATTGAGATGAGGTTTATTTTCCGCGTTGCCTGCAGGGTTTCTTATTGCCCTTCTTGAAATAAAGCAAATGTTCAAATTCGTTTTGTATGAAAATATCGCTTAAACCGTGGGAAGATAATTTAACCACCTTTTAGTTGGAGTTTTCTTCTGAAGTTAAAGTCGTAATTCTTCCTACTCCGGACCATATCTATAAAGGGGTAACCATTATAGATCGCTACATTTTTAATGAATTGCAATTTTTTGTCAAATCTCGCCTTGTTGCATAGCAATTTTATTAGTCTATTCATTAGGAAGTTTCCTAATACAGAAGGGATCAACAACCAATTTCCCTTCCTAGATAGTTTGGTGATAACAACCAATAATGAATTAGAAATCTATAGACACATCTATAGAAAAGAAATCAATATAAATAGATTCATAGTGGCCGTTTCAAATGACCGTGGGCAACATAAAATGGCCGGCATTAGTTAATTAGTTAATGCCGGCCGTTTTATGTTGCCCACGGTCATTTGAAACGGCACTATGAATCTATTTATATTGATTTCTTTTCCATAGATGTCCATTTCTAATTCATTATTTGTTGTTATCACCAAACTATCTAGAAAGGGAAATTGGTTGTTGATCCCTTCTTCTACAGTGTATTAAACCCATTGTTTCATTCATTTTTAATTTATTCATGAGTAAATTCGAAACGGACTAGAAAAAACTGTCTGACACTGAATATTTTCCTAGAATTTAGTTGATAATATCCGCAGTATTCGACACCACCAAAAACAACCATCGCAGATTTTGTCTTAAAATTAAACTCAAAATTCCATAATATTAAATTTATTTTAGAAGAAGAGATGGATAACCAATTTCGATTCCTAGATAGTTTAGGATATGTAACAGGTTTCGATGTGCGGCCGTTTCGATGCCGAGACGTTTTGACGCCACATGCAGTACCAATTGAATTTCATTTGAACGTATGATACACAGATTTTTTAAATGTTTGAATTTTTTTTTAACATTGGAAGGAGTAAGATGGGAGAGGGAATGATTTTTTTAAATATTTTTGGGGTGACAGGGGAGGGTAATGATTTTTTAAATGATATTTTTTTCTTTTTTTCATTGAAAGACAGGATGGATTGGAAATGTTCCAATGTTTTTTTAACATTGGAAGGGGCGAAAGGAGAGGGGAATGTTTTTTTTAAATGATATTTTTTTTCTTTTTTCGAAACAGAAAGAGAAGACGGATCGGAAATGTTTCGAATCGTATCAATTTTTTTTAACATTGGAAGGGAGAAAAGGGGGGAGTAGAATACTTTATTGATGATATTTTTTCCCCTTTTAAATCATTTTTTAATATTAGAAAGGTGGAGGAGGAAGGGTAAGTATTAGTTTTTTAAATGTTTTTCTTTTTTTTGAAACTTCGGAAGAGAGAGGACGCGTTAAAAATGTTTCAAATCATAAGCATTGTCGTTAAAAAGCTAATGTCCCTTCCCCTCGACCTCTTCCAATATTAAAAAAAAAATATTTGAAACATTTATATTGCATTCTTTCTCACGATGTTTCAAAAACAAAGAAAAAAAAATTTAAAAAACTAATTCCTTCCCCCTCTCACCCCGTCCAATGCTAAAAAAAAATATGATTTGAAACATTTTTCATGTATCCTCTACGAATGTTAAAAAAAAATATAAAAAAATTGCCCTCACTCCCCCTTCCAATGTTAAAAAAATATGATTTGAAACATTGATAATTCATCCTCCCGATGTTTCGCAAAAAAGAAAATTATCATTTAAACCAGTCACTCCTCTCCCCCTCTCACCTCTACCAACACTAAAAAAAAATATGATGACATTTTTAATGTGTTCCCTCCCCCGATGTTCAAAAAAAATCTCTGCATCATACGTTTAACTTTTTTTTACTTATTACTATTATTTCGATGCGATTTAGAGATAATATTCTTCCTAAAACCATACCACCACTTCTTGTTGCTAACATCTTGCAAAAGTACTACATGATGTTAGCAACAAGCTTTTATTAATTTGTGGTGGTACATATTCACGTCATAAAAAAACTTCAACCAACGAATTTCAAAGAAAATCCTTTTCTGGACAAAAAAGCGCCTCTATGTAAATCCATCCTGTCTTTCAACGTGTCGAAAAAAAGAAAAAAAACATCATTTAAAAAATCATTACCCTCCCCTGTCACCCAATCGAATGTCAAAAAAATGATATTTCGAAGAAAAGAAAAAAATCATTAAAAAAATCATTCCCTCTCCTATCTTACCCCTTCCAATGTTAAAAAAAATTCACACATTTTCAAAATCTGTGTATCATACCTTCAAATCAAATTCAATACAAACACTATGCAAAAAGTGCCGCGAACAAAAAGTTCGTTAAATTATTTCATGCAACCCAAAAAAATTAGTTAATTAATTAATCTGTTTATTTTTCAAGTACATATTTATTTCTAGTGGTATAATTCCAAATATCTGTCTTGTAGTAGTAAAGTTATCATAAGTTATGCAGGAAATTTAAAAAAATAATTTTCTGCGTCTTAGCTTTAAGTTTTAAATGTATTTCAAGATAATAAAAAGTAAGTTAAACAAAAGAAATATTTGCACACTTTAAATTAGTGCTAAACATAATAATAAGAAGAAACGAATAGCGCTACATCTTCTTTAAAAACAAAAATAATGTCCATAAAGACGAAAATGGCAAGCTTTGATACGGTTTACGATACTGTATTAAATTTAACGGGGAAAATTGTAAAACACAAGCAACCGAAATTAAAAATGAAAGCGATTATTAAAAAGGATCGGATTAAAAATAAAAGCCTAGGAAGAAAATTGAAGGTCACCTGTGTAATTAAAAAGTTCTGCTAGCGGTAGTCAAGATTATTTAGCCACTTTACAAAAATAGTCATAAAAGCGCCAAGAGTATATACACGAAAAGCGAAAATACAAACAAATAATGACAGCATAGGTATCATACTCTGTGCACGAACAAAATATTCGAAAGTGTTACAAAGCAGACGAAAAGGGAATCAAGAAGTAGATAAGATGGTAGAACTTTTAGCTCGCATAACGAAAAGCAGAGAAAGACTTAAAGCATCCTACGGATTATGGTTACATAATACAGGCCTTTTCATATTAAGCGGTGGGCGGGACAGACAGTGCTTACACGGTTATTGTCATAATTGATTTAGAAACTGCTCAGTGTTTCGAAGTTGATAAATTGCAAAAAAAGCCCTGCTTGATGTAACCTTACACGTAGACTTCTGCGGTCATTGTTCATACTAGTGCTGCGCAACCGCACGGATTTCATAACAGGTTAACCGTATGTATATAACCGAATAACTAGTACAACCCGTTATAACCGACGCGATCGGTTAACCATCTTGACCGATTATCCGCCTTGATCGGAATAACCGCCGTAATCGATTAATAGGTTACATACTTTTATTTATTGTGTATATATCTTTATATGTGGTTTAATAATTTTTAAAATGTTTTCGTAAATATACATCTACAACAATTTTCAAAAATAATATTATTATATAAATTGAGAGATCAGCTTAATATTTTATTTTTAAAATTTGCTGTAATTTGCTTCATATTTTAAGAGCTTAAATTTACACAACAGTATTTTTTTTTTGTTTTCAACATATCAATAATTTTGGACTTTATAAATTTACATTAATTTACGCTCTTCATATTAGTTTATGTAAAACCCTATAGATACACTTGCATTTACGTATAAGAATCCACTTTTCTTATAGGTGTTAATTTCTCTTTTATTAGCAGTGTTTTTGATTTTTTAAAAGGAATTGTTGTAACTAGCTATAAGACTGTATCACAAACACTTTTGTCTTCCAATTTTCAATAGCTACTCATTAGCGATAAGTAGTTTGAAGCACAAATTATTGACTGGAACAAAACCAAACACCACACAACTAAATTAAACATGTATTCTTTTAATAATCGGTGAGTACCTTACCTAAACAATGCGAGTAGGTAAAATACTCGTAAGTAATTATATATGTACGGTACAATAAATGTCTGCGGTCCTACTTGGTGGTACGTCTAGATTGGCACAGATTTCAGACGTTTGTAGGTCTCCGCGCGGAGTTAGCGAAAAAGGAGATGGTTGCAGTATACGCAAAAACTACATTGAAGTGGAGCCAGCCGTATCTTGGCCTGCTGGTTAATCGAGTCATACATCATCAGCATACGTCAGCGCTCGGCACTGTGGGCAAAAGGTCTCGCACTATCACCGTAGGTATGCGTGTGAGTCAGACGGCCGTCGAAGACTGGTTATTGAAAGTAGAAGCATATGGAGAGCCGTTGTATACGGATTTCAGTTTACACACTTCTCCACAATAAAATTTTGGGTTTAACGATATTTAATATTTATTAATTATAGTAGTAAAGTGTAGTATTATTCTAGGATAACATCGCAAATTAATAACTATAGTATTTCAAATCAAAATGAATACCATTTATATCTTTCTTAGGGTAAAAATTATGAAAATGAAATAATAAATATACTAAGGGAGTTATTCCTGAAAAATACATCATAATGGTGTTTCAAGTAAAGAAAAAACAACCCATTTGGTTAGGTAAACAAACAAAGAAAATAAAAACTGTGTTTCCTATTCTTTGTAAGAAATACGTCCGCTTATGGTTAGAATATCTATTATGTCTTACTCAACGATCTTCACTTAAATAACTCATGTGCTCTGTGTTGTGCTATGTTTTCGTCGATACAAAATCACAAAAACACCTGAATAGTTTTGCGTTAGTTAGGTGGGGGAATGTAAACAAGTGGCCCATGTACACTTCTCACAGGAAAAATCGGGACACCAGCAATTCAGAATTTTAAAATTTCATGATTGTAAATGCAACTTTCGGAGGACGTATTCACTTATCTTAGCCATAAATCACTTAATTATATGTATTTCTGCGACCAAAGGTAACGACTAGAAATTTAAAGAGAAAAATAAATATATAGAGAGAAAAAGATTTATGTATAGAATAAACAAATCCGAGTTTCGGTGGCGGCGTTTCCTTTAGAAATACCGATGAAAAAAAAATACATAACAACAAAAAGAACTCTTGAATAGACGGCTTCATATAGAAATATACATGTATTTAACTTGTTTGATGTTATGTAGAGATAATTCTTTTTTTTAAGAAAACATGTGATGGGATTTTATTATTTAAAATTATGTTACTCGTTAGTGCTGCTTTGATATTAGTTACTTACTTGGATTTATGCTCGCGAGTATTAGTTTAGCAATAGATAATATGTTAGTCAGCCTCCTTAGTTTTGGGATAATGTGATTTTCACAGATTTATTGACTACTATTGACACTATTATTGACGTATTAATTACTATTGTTGTTTAATATTCTTAAATATTGTATTACTATAAAGTTTTCTTCTATATCTATAAAAAATGACCAAAACCAGGTTTAAGATTATTTATAAAATTCTTAAATAAAGCAATTAAGTTCGCAAAGAAATTATTTATTTTATGAACCCTCCGTTTATTGTATCTTCAGGAAATATATCTTAGCTATCGCCTGTGTAATCTGACGTCGTTGATCTATTTTCTTGAAATATGGCCAGCACTGGGTCTCTTTACAAACTGTCTTTATGTAGCATAGGTTTATTAACAATTATTTAAATATTATTGGATTTATAATACATAACAAACATTGTAAGAAAGCATATTGTTCGTCAATCTCAGTTAGTGCTAAAATATTTATTGTTGAATTTGATACATTTAATACTTTTTCGTTGCTACTGCCCGAAGCTGTGTTACAGACCAAAAGTGTTAGCTATATAAAATAGAACATTGGATTACACAGGCGATAGTTAAGATATACCTATTTCTTGAAAATACAATAAAGGGAGGGTTAATAAAATAAATAACTTCTTTGTGAAATTAATTGCTTTAAAAATTTTGTAAATAATCTTAAACTGTTTTTGGTAATTTTTTAATACATAGAAAAATATTTTGTAGTAATACAATATTTAAGAATACTAAACAACAATAATGAATACATCAATAATAGTGTAATTAATCAATGTGAAAATCACATTGTTCAAAAACTCAGGAGGCTGATTGACATATTGTCTATTGCTAAAGTATTACTTGCGGCATAAATCAAACCAAGCATATAATTATATAATTTTAAAATCCCATCGCCATATGTTTTCTTAAAAAAAGAATTATCTCTACATAACATCAAACAAGTTAAATACATAAATGTGAATTTCTAAATGGTGCCGTCTACTCAAGAGGCCTTTTAGTTGTTATGTATTTTTTTTGCATTAATATTTCCGTATTCCGTATTTCTAAGGAAACACCGCCACCGAAATTCCAATGTGTTTATTTAATTTATAAACCTTTTTCTCTATATACATTTATATTTCTGTTTAAATTTTTAGTCTTTACCTTTGATCGCAATAATACACACAAAAAAAGTGGTTTATGGCTTTGATAAGTGCATATATCATCTGAAAGCTAGATTTACACCCAAGAAATTTTAAAGTTCACGATTGCTGGTGTCCCGATTTTTCCCTGTGATAAGTGTACGTGCAGTTTAAAGACTAAACATATGCAATTCGGAAGGAAATACGTTAGCATTTATATTTAGGTAGATAAGTATTCCCGATAAGGACTTAATTTATTTTTCATTTTAAAATTGCTTCTAAATTTGTCTACATTAAATTTTTTGTGTGTAGTCTTATTTTAGTTAGCAATAAAGAAGTTAATAAATTACTGCAAGCTGAGCTAAACTGATTCAAAACTTGGGAAAATTAATAAAAAAGGGGGGACGAGGAGAGAGAGGGTGGAAGTTGGCCGGAGATTGTCCCCCCTGTTCAATATTGTCAGGCGCCGCCACTGGTAGTACGTACCTATATATAATTTGCACGATGTCCTACTTGCTCAGACAAGTCTCTAGATCTCTGGAATGTACGATGTATTTAATTATTGTAATATTTCAACTGAATTCATTTTTGTACAAAGATTGTGATTTGGAGGACTATCGGCAATTAATGTTATCAGTTGCTAGTTGTGAAACATCTCCACTATATTTTTGAACCAGCCTGTACGCTCTATCGAATGGTTGGTTTGTGTCTATAACCGGTTAACCGGTTATCCGGTTAAAATGCTTGGTTTCTGGATTGGAACCACGTCCTGGATTTTCTTCTGGCAGAAGTTGCGTGGTTAATCGCAAGAAACATCTTCAGATCTACTGCTGCTGCTGTTTACCTGAAACTTGAAAGCTTATTTATTTTTTTTTAGTTATTTGTTTCGTACGGTCCTGTTGTGTGTAGGCCACTTCCTGACCATGCCTGTAATATTGCTGCCAGTCCCAAACCGCTGAAATGCGATGGAAAGGTGACCGATGCTTGGCAATGTGTTTCTATCGTGATAAATCCGAGAAATCGGAAATATCTCCAAAACAATTGTAAATAGACACAATGATATCTGTATAAAATCCAAAGAAAATTAATTTTTACTTGTAGTTATGTAAAAATTGTCATAATATTCTATTTAAGAAAAAAAGTTATTTATTTTAGAGTTCGAAAATTACAGATCCCTATTTAATAACACTGTAATTTAAACGCAACAATCATTTAATAAAAAGGTGTGTGCCGTTTTATGTTTAAACGAAAACCGAAACCGCATTTTTCTAGCTTTCAGCTTTCAATTTAAAAAAAAAGGCCATGTAATTCAGAAACCTTGTGACTTAGATGCAATGTATACCTAACAAAGTGCTATTTAAATTTAATAAGGAATCCAAAAGTGCAATAATATACAGAGTATTCCACTTAAAATAACCAGGTTTGTATCTACTGTCCGCTATTCGTAAAAATATTTTTCCTGAGATACGCTCTCTAATACAGTATAAGTCAGTATATGATTGAAATTCCTAACTTAATTCGTAAAGGAGCTATGGAAGCCTATTGCAGGACCCTGTATATTGTTTCCTACTGTACATACTAAGTAATGACGCAAGTAGATATCTGTGATCAATGCTTCTACTAACTCGTCAGTCAGAATCTCGCTAACAATAAGCGAAAGATCGTATGTAAAAAATACAAAAATTGCGATTGTTGACGATCGTGCTCACAAATTAATTTGCACGTTAGCAAGTAGCATAATCGTGAACACAGTTATTGAAATCACCTTTTCGTGGATACCGCAAGAAATAAAATCACGTTTTTAGAGACTTTGTTTATATAAATGCATACCTTTTTATACACGATACAACTCTCTAAACAAATGGAAGATAAATCCCAAAGGCGAAGGTTTGACAAATAAAACAAAAGAATAGAAACCGGACCTAAACAACATTAAGCATTATTGGATTTATTCAGAATGCATTACAAAATCAGAAATTTCGAAATGACCGAAACAAATTGATGGAATCTATATATGAAAAACCATTCACCAAAAGAAGTCTGATATACTAACAGCGATTTTGCCTAATCGCGCAAAATATATACTGCCAGTTAGAGTATTGATATCGACTTTCTTATTAGCAATAGAATACTTTGTGTATCTTTATGCTTATTTATATTTTGTTATACAGGATGTGCATTAAAATTCATAAAAAAATAGTTTTGAAAAATACATAAATGTTCAAAAATTTGAAAGGGACATACAAACCCCCAAAAAAAGGATTTCACGGATATATTACGTACTTATTCGGTGTACGGTATCTAGAGAAACAGAAATTGTCGGCGGATGCTGTGAAATATGTAAATACAATAGCAGAACATTTTAAAAGCCATACTCAGTCTAAGATACAATTCGAAAAAAAGAAAACCCATTGCCAATAACAAAAATTCAATAATTTTCTTTTTAAATTGTCATTAAACAAGTTCATGTTGTCTGACATTTAAAATACATACCTAATTAAATACTAACAATACAACTAATTATTTCAATTAAATAATAAAAAAAAATGCAAAGCATACACAAAAGATAGGCGTTACAAATAACTTTACAATTATATGTTCGCTACGAGGAAACGACTCAAAATTTGTAATTACTAAATTCATCAAATGAGTAGAATGCTTGCTTCAGCAATACAGCCCTCAATTCATGTCGAAATGCTTTTAAATTAGGAGAATCCACTGTGAAAGAAGGAAGTTTATTAAAGAAAAATAAACACATATATTAAAGAGAATTTTTACAAAGAGTGGTCTTGTCTTCGGAAGGTTAATATTATTGCAGGTACGGGTATTATAGGAATGAATGTCCAAACAATAAGTATAACTGTTTCTATGTTTATACACAACACTCAATGACTCATAGATAATTAAAGAGTATAAAGTAAAAATTTTAAGCGAAATAAACAAGGGCCGACAGTGGGCTCTGCTGTCCACTCCATCAACCACGCGCACTGCCCACTTTTGCAATTTGAAAATTTCTAATAAGTTCGTGGTAGAAGTGAAACTCCAGCAAGGAAGACAATATCGAGAGTAACTCAAAGAGAGCAAAGTACACCGTTCTTGAAATATGCTCACCAAGACTCTGCCTTATGACTGTAAGAGCATAGCAAGATGATAAACCAAGCCGGCATCCACAACAACTCCCAAAAACTGAAGGCTGTTATTGATAAATATGTTTATGTTAATTTGATGTTTAAAGTAATAATTTCGTATTATTAGTGTTAAGGATGATTCGCATCAAACCACTCGCAGGCCTTAGAAGACAGTATTTACTAATTTTTTCAAATCCTTATGATTAGAGGCATGCCACGTAAAAGAAGTACCGTCAACGAAAAGGACTGTGTGTTATTGGCATATGCCAGGTCGTTAATAACGTCATTAACGTCATATTCTTTTTAACAAAAGTTGGTCCCAGCACCGAGCTCTGCGGTACACCACACACCACTCTGCCAACTTTTGAATTCACAAGGTCGTTACCAACCTTCAACCTTACATATTGACGGCGATCAGATAAGTATAAGCAAAACCAATCATTAACTTTACCTCTAAAGCTTTCAAGTAGAAAGCACAATCAAAACCCGTAGAGAGGTCTCAGAATATGGTGGCAGTCATTTGTTTATTATTAATATTTTCGAATATATATGATATAAGAAATCATGAATAGCATCTGCGGTGGACACTCCAGGCCTAAAGCCGTATTAACAATTAGAAGGCAACCCCTCTACCTCTAAGAACTTGCTAACCCCTGAATTGACAACGTTTTCCAATACTTTTGACAATATTCAGAGCACAGAAATAGATAGATAATCACCCTTTTCCCTTATTTCCAACTTCATCGTTAAGACAATATTATCTGGAGGTAAGATTAAGAATCACAAAGAGTTCAGACAGCAGAATTTCAAACAAGCATAAATTTAAATAGTAGTTGTTCTACTTAATCCAAGATTTGAAAGATTTTAACCAAGCATTAAGGTGACAGTATCAGAAAAATAGACGCACAAAGCAAAATTTACAAAAAAAATTACTTTCTAATCGCTACAACTCCCACTACTGGAACAGCAAAAATTCATCTGTCAACATTGGGCTAGCTTTCAAGAAAATTGGAATCTTAATTTTTCGGCACGGTGATGGTTGGTGACACCGAATTCTTATCAAGATCACTTGAACAGGAGAATTATTTTTATATAGCATGATTTATTAAAATTACTTGTAGGTGTAAGATGTTTGAATATTTTAGCATCTTAGCAGCAATTTACAAAATTCACTCTTACGGATTATAACACATTTTCTCAACATAACCTTTATATTGCACAAACGCTGAAGAACTATTTAACTATAAATAATCAACCTTAAAAGATAAATAAAGATACGCCCAAGCAATTACAATACATTACGTGTTAAATATTTTCAAAAAGAGAACATTGTATGGGTAAGGAGTAATTACCTATTCCACTTATTCCTTTCATTCGGTATATTTGACACTGAAACGCACTTGTTCTTAACACACGTGTTCGCATAAATTAATTAAACTTGGGTGTACAGCATGTGCCTACCGACACCTGGCGAATTAAAATTTCAAATGTGAAGAACGTGCTAACAAAGTATGTGTAGTGTTTGATGATATGTATCTGCTTATCGATGTAAAATGCTATGGCCCGTTTAAATTTGCGTGGTGATTCACTAAATGCGGGTTATCGAGAATAGCTTGGACGCTATTTGTTTGTTTTACTTTCTTAAATATCCTGCGTGTTATTTTTCAGCTGTTCAGGGTAGTCTATCAACATGAATTATCTACCCTTAACCTATACTTTTCAGAAGCAAGTTTTCTTGCACAGGATGGGAAATTGGTGTATTGCATTTACCTATCCAATCTATTTTTATTTATATAGTCTTAAATCTTGTTACATAATACATATAATAATGTGTAAAGAGCGTCAAGAGAGTCAATTATATGATCATAACATGGATAAATGCTGAAAAAATATCAACATGTCGTAAGAAAATAAATAAAACCATTACACCATTATAAAAAATGATTACAGCTAATTAAGAAAACTAAAACGCACTCCAGTGACCAAAACATTAAGTTTAAGTAATCGCAGGTCACAAACGCCGAGGAGTTGATACGAACGATCATAGAGGCTTGTGAAAGAACACATCCTAAGAAATCGACCTCCTGCAGAAAACCGGGATATTGATGGACCGATGAAGTAGCTAATAAAAAGAAAAAGAGGTGCACCATCACAGCTTTAAACAGAGTGATGGAAACAGAGGTTCAGTCATGGGGCCAATTTTGTGGAATGTACCACGATATACTACGGATACCAATGCCGGCAGGCGTAACCCTTATTGGATACGCAGATGATGCAAAGACCGCAGACATGCTGGAAGTTGCGTCGCATAACAGCAGAGAATGGTTAGACTTCAGGAGACTCAGATTTAGGCCACGTGGTATTTCTTATTGCTGGGAGGAAGAACAAGAGCATTAGCATTCGCATGGGAGCAAACATGGTGCATACGCTAGAATCCTTAAAGTACCTCGATGTGCATTTCGATAGCGATATGAGGTTTAGTACTCATGTCAGGATAACAGCTGGAAGAGCTGCCAAGGCTCTCCCAGGTACGCGTCAGCTCATTCCATTGACGTATGACATCATAGAAAGGGGGAGAGCGCTATATGCATCCATTATTCACTCCATCATCCTTCACGCAGCGCCAGTCTAACTGAACGCCGTGGACAAACGCATCCACAGGTAAAGGCTTCACAATGTCCAGAGGAAAGCCGCTAATGATAGCCAGAACGTACAAGACTGTCTCCATCAAAACTCTTTTAGTGCTGACTAGAGCCCCGCCCACAGACTTGGTGGCCAATGACCAGGTCAGTACCCTTCAAGGCAAGAGTAGTAAAGCATCTACAAATATACAAATCCTGGAGGAATAGCAAAAGCTTTAGGAAGAAGAAGACGTATCTGTCGAGTAGACCAAGAGACTTAATTGGAGATTTAAGACAAGGAGTGGTACAAAAAAGCATACATTTTAAACAAAATGAATTCCGGTTTTTTTCGCGTAATTTAACTATTATTAAGTTAATTACTAACTGTTTTGTAGTTTTAATATTTCTGAAGAAATTGCTGTTAACAGCATCGAAACGTCAATAAATGTATACTAATTTGGAATATTAATTTCATTTAAAAAATCCACAAAACCAAGAATACGGGAATAACGGATAATAATATACAACACCCTTCAACACACACTTTTTGCGTTGTATTATATTAACATTATTAAACTTTTCTACATCACCTATCAATGAAAATATGTCCTTTCTATCTCTCCAAATGTAAATAATTAAATATATGTAAAAAAATATAGCAAACAACTAAGAAATCTTCGGTTGGTATAATAATACATAAATTCTAAACCCGTGTTATTTCTAACTTACGTCAATCTGCCACAGTTTGTAATTGTAAATGGGCAATTATATCAACACTAGCACTGAATGATTTACGATTATTTTGATATAACATGTAAAAAAAAAACATTGTAAACTTCACAATCGCCGTAGCAATTATATAACTACATACATACTTGTTATTTTGCGTTAGATTAAACCTGTTCAAGCCTTTCTTTGTGCGTAGTGTCATTTAGGTACTATCATACCTGTATTACAAAAATAACCATGTATAATTTACGTAACGATTACGATTTTAAATAATAAAAAAAGGAGAGGAGATGAAAGAAGATGTACGACGACAATAATAAATATAAATGGCACGTAAAAGGAGTTGCTTGAAGGGGATCGAGAAAGGTTGCACAATTTGCACAAAAGAAAAAGATTAATCGACGTGAACACGGATTAATCGCGTAGAATATACAACAATGCCCAGAACGATTTGCTACAAAAAAGGCAAGCGTGACTCACGAATTCGACAGTTCACGGTGGTCATGTACAAATAAAGTAATGAATTATTCATTACTTATTCCAGAGACGCGGAATCCTTTAGTGACGGGATTAGAACCTTCGATACTAGTATAATCCACTGCATATTGAAGCATTCCCTTTGCTGTGTTAACGTACAAAATAAGGCGTTAACTGATCAGACAGTTCTTTCATTGAGAGGATATAAATTTCAACATTATTTAACCTTAGTAAATAAGTGAGTATCTGATTGTCAAAGAAATATGTAGTACATAATAGAAAAAGTCAAAAGAAAAAAAAAACAAGAAAGAGAAAAAAGTTACTAACCAAGTGACAAAGTTCGTTTACCTTAGTTACTAATTACAATTTAAACCACATTAAATTATTTTATTAAAGAATTCATATAAACTGTAATAAAGTGTGTTTAGTAATTTACTATTTGGATAGGAGTACCGACCGGACTTGGATAGGGTATAAAATTGGATATATGGGTAATGCGGTCTATTTAATAAAAACTACTTTATGTGACCTGAATATTTCGTCATTTATTAATGACTTTTTCAGGAAGTAATCTACAATATTATAACAGAATATGAAGCAATAGTAACGAAAATATATAAATAATACTTGCATTTGAATATAATAATACAATTAAAATTCTTTGTAATTTAGAATTGTTAAAAAGTCAGAAAGTAACTTACGCTATAACATAGTTTTAAAAGTATGAAGAGGCAAAGAGAGGCGAGAGGTTATTGTGTATTTCAATATCCATGGGCAGGTGTGTCTCTGTGTTTCTTATATTATAATTGTGGGATGGATTATTGGTCTGAAAGAGATCATGTTTGTTCTTATGAACATGTAGGGATACTCCCAGTATATACCACTGTTAGCACTTTAAGCTTTCGAAATATTGGCCGACAGGAATCAATTCGCGAGGCATCTGTCATTAGTCATTACATGAAGGATTCATTTTTGGTTTAACAAGATCCTAGCAACATCCGTTCTAGAACCCCATACAATTATACCATATCACAAACGTGACTTCATCTCATTCGTATAAACCGTTACCATGCCTTTTAGATGGCTAAGTTTATAAATCCGTTTTGATATAGAATAATTGACTCTATATGGTTATACCATTTTAAGTTGAATCAGATTATAACCAACGCTTTAATGGATGGTATATTTCCAATTGCAGTGTTCCCGATGTGAAGATCTAATTGAGCATGAAGCATTCGCCGGGTCTGCGCTAAAGGTAATGTATTTTGCCTTAGATATATTTATAAATAGTTTATTTAAGGCAAACCATTTGTTTAATAGGGTCAGCATGGAGTTTGATTGATCTGGTCATTTATTAAAGTTCTCATCGACATACATTATTAATTTATAATCTCATTTCTCAAGAAACAATGTCATTAATGAACAGTAAGAATAAGGTCGGAGACAGTACAGCACCCTGAGGTAAACCTATCGTCACCTGTAGTAGATGTGAATGAAATATTTGTTTTCTTGTCTTCCGTTGTCGTTATTTCTACAAATTGAAACCTGTTTGTTAAATAGGAGCGAAACCTATCAAGCGTAATACCACAAATCCCTATCAATTCTAGTTAGTAAATTAGCAAATTATGATTAACGCAATCAAAAGCCGTGCTTAGATCGCAGAACACCCCAAATGGTAGCTGCTTGTTCTCTGCATCAGCAGCAAAAGCATTGTAAATATCTGAAATGGCTCTAGTTGTTGACTTTCCGGATTTGAAACCATGTTGACATTTAGAAATAATTAGGTTAATTTTTCTAAAAAAGGAAGCAGTCTTCTCAGCATTGCATACTCTAAAATTTTTCCAATGAAGAAAACTATTGAAATCGATCTGTAATTAGCTATATTATTACGGTCATCGTTTCCGTGAAGTGATATAATTTTTGAGATTTTGAGGCAGGATGAAAAAATACTCATTAAGTGTGTTATGTTATGAGTGTAGGAAGCAAGCGCTTGGCTTCTTCCAGAAAGTTGCGCGTCATCTGACTCCGGCGAGGGTCTTTAATTTATTAAATTAGTCATTTAATTTATTAAATGACGATATTGTATCAGTTTCTATAATCTAAGGAAATAAAACAAAGAATTGATAGGATTGTAAATGTTTCTCTATAGGGAGAATGTTATTATTATTACTATTATTATTTCTCTAAATCAAGAAATAATTAAAGGCATTAAATATTTTGTTCGAAGAGGTAATTATCTGCTCGTTATCACCAATTTGGAACATTTTTATTTTTGTTATTGTTGTTGATAAATTGATAATATTCCAAGTTAATTTAATTTTATTATCTGATTGCATAATAAGTCTATTGTAACAGTTTTCTTTCGATAATCCTACTAAATCTTTATAAGCTTCCCATTTCTGTATATTCCAATTAAAATTGGGTATTGGTTTTGTAAGACATATAGATCTAACTTTGAGCTAGATTCAAGCACTGCTGGTGTAATCCATGTATTAGAGGTATTATTTGTTTTATAATGACACAAAGGGAAGAAATATTATAATAGTAACTAAAATAGACATAAAAGTGTTAAATTTGTTCTGTGTAGTGGAGCCGCCATAAACATCATTGCAAGATTCATTTTGCAAGTACTTGCAAAAGGTTAATTTGTTATCGAGTTCAAACTTTCGTCTATGAGAACCAGTCCTGACAGAAGACAAATTATTGAGACATTCATATATTATTTAATTATAAGCCGGCAGTTAGGGAAGTGTATTATCTTTCTCAAATTAAATGAGAATCTAAGCCCAATAAATTCTTGATTATTTATTTATGGAACCGAAAATGTTAAGACTTAAATGTTAATTAAAAATAATTGGGGAATAATTCTGAATTACATATTGCCAGGTATAGAGTACTTGCAGTTTCGATTGCATAAGCATTTAATTTATAGAGCTTAGATTCACATTTAATTAGAGATAGATGTTACATCGAAAAGCGTATGCTTAACAGGAATTACTAAGTTAGTGCAGACATTATCTATAATAGAACTGCAGCCATTAGTTATACTAGTGTTGTCATTTACTACAATATATATGTTATAAGAATTAAAAAGATATTTAAGATGAGATAAGTTTTATTTATAGGGTAAGTCCGGGGTAGATGGCCATAGTTTTTCCATTGGTTAAAAAATCAGCTACAATGAAAGTTTTTCAAAAATATTTATTTGTCACGTAAAGGTATAACAAAAGTAACACAACATAAAATGATCAATTTTAGAAAAGAAAAAGAAATATATACCTCGTAGAAGCTTCTAAGAAATGATGGGTACGGCTGTCTCCCCTGTGGTTTTAGGGAGAGATGGCCACAAAAAAATATTAATTATGAGCTTTTTTAATTTATCATCAAGTTTTCCGCACTTCTGGCGGAAGTCGCCGTAAGACGTGCAACTTTCATGCAACCAGAACATACATTTGATGCATTGGATTCAATCAACAGCTTTTTTAGTATGTCTATAGCCCTCTCCACATCCTACACACAAGTTTTCATTAAAATCTTCACTTCCACCTTCGTCACTTTCTAGATCTATTTCTTCATTGTCATCGCTGCTTGAAGATTCCAATTCTCCTTTCTTGTTGTCCTTGACTGCCTTTTTTGTGTTTTTCAGAACTTTTTTATTGTGAATCTTATGTTGATTTTCTTGGTTTTTTTTTTCTCTTTTTCTTTGCGAATTTCTAAATATGCAGCTGATGTTAAAATAGCTGCAACTTGTTTGGTCATTTTTTTAACAGCAGTTATTTTTTCTGGCATCGGAGGCGACAAATCAGAGAGTATTTTTGACGGAGTAAGAGTTTTGTGTTAGACGTTTATTTAGACGTTGACGGTTGTGGTCTAAATCATTTAATTGCTTCTTCTGCAGTCTCTGTCTGTTTTAGGTGAGAAGCTTCTTTCAGCCGAAAAAGCGTAATCTGGTAGATGTTACGATGAAAGGTAGAATCCCGTTGCTAAAGCTTGGAACCTTTGTGTTGTAGTAGCCTCCCAATTGCATNAAGAAGAGAGATAAAAGTCGAAATTCGGTTGTACTTGGCTAGTTTCGCTGCGGTGATGGAGAAATTTAATTCTCGGCGTGTGCTTAATGCAAGTGTTCGTATAGTTGTAAACTGAAAACTAATAGATGACTCTAGTAAAGTTAAAAAGTTAATATTCGCATTCGCGAATGTCTAGTGCACATATTCGCATTCGCGAATGTCTAAAAATCACGCTATTCGTAACACCACTAGTTGTACCTTTTTTACATCGTTTCTACATCAACCAAACCGGAAGTAGAGACAACTGAAAATATGTCAAAGAAAGAAATTTGGCTATTTTTTGAGATATCGAAAAACGGCCAATGCTAGACCTTCAATAATAATTTCTTTTTAAATGATAAGAAGACATTATTTTTCTATTCTCATAGAAGGGAAATTGTTGTTAGATTACTGAAAAAGATATTGCACAAATAGTATATGAATAATAATAAATAATAGTTTTACTAATCGCGTGTTAAAGACTATTGAAATATTAATTTAATAATCACAAAAAAATGAAAAGAAAATATTCCTTGTAATACATTTTCTCAAATACTTTTGCATATCTTTATAACAATAATATACTAAGTACAATCAACTCAAAAAATAATGACATTAGTAAGTAAAACGAATATCCTAATACATCTACTTTAGTTGCAATGCCATCGTAATCCTCGGCGGAGATTTACATTCACATTTACATTTGACCTTTGTAGTTTCCGTCAAAGGATTAAATATAAAAACATTTTTTGGAGTAGATTAAAGAACAATTTCTTTCCTTATAGCTTATTTTGCTTATTAGATTATTTTTGAGTTGAATCAAGTGTACATATTTATCACTTAACAATAAGTGCATTATAAATTATCAACCATCTATTTTAACGTCAGTTTTTAGATAATTTCTATCTAAAACAATGCCCGTTTATTGCCCATCTACAATGTATGATTTGAAATATACTTACGATATTGTTTTATCTTCCTCGGCAGTCATAACTACCACAATTCACACGACAACGAGGTACACTAGAAACTGATGTACACATTATCAATCAGAGATCAACAGAGGCATTTTTTTTTTAGCTAAGCATGCATAAGCTCCGAGCTAAAGATAAAAGATTAATCATCCACGATAAGGGCCTCTTGTTTAAGTGTGACAACAATACACCGTTAAATGTGCTCTCTGTAAAAGTATGTTTATTATATCTAGTTACCAACAAATTCCTTTAATAAAGGACGATATTTAGATATACCTTTTTTTAATACTAAAAATCTTGATACTTTCTGATTTGAAGAGAGACGGAGGATTGAAATACGTTGCACACATTTGTGTAATATAATGACACAGCATGGATTTACTCAAAGCCTGTATCGATGAGATGGTAATCTTTAGGATAAATTATTGTTGCCGTCTGGTTTATGGAAAATTATGTATTCTATGGAAACAGAAAAAAATGTTACACATTTTTACACATTGTTTCAAATAAAGTATTGATAACATTGTTTGATTTAGTTACCATGAAATTTCTATATTTGACAGTAATACATTTTCTCATCTTTATTGCATTTTATTAATTCAAACGTGGTTTATTGACAACGAGTATTAATACTAAATATGACCCAATTATTGCACATAAATGAACTTACTATGAATTTATTCATTATTTATCATCTATGATTCAGAAATAAGCTTTTAATATAATTTATAGGAAAAATATATTATCAGTTTTATTTGTTTTAAATTTATTAAAAGAGACGATATTATAATTGCACAAGAAGTAAATATTTTAAGTTGTTATCTAAATGGTTGCTAGAATTGTTTGAAAGGGAAAAAAACGGAATTGTTTAAACTAATTTAAATTCAAAATACGTTATTTGCCTTCTACTTTCTCTCTAACCTCAAACTCTTAATAAAAGTGTAATAATAATTATATAAATTCTAGAAAGTGCATTTCCTTTGACATTAATATGGTTAGGTATAAACTTTGTCATTTAAAATAAACACCGTTTATAAAGACAAGAAAAACTACATATCTTAAATATCTGTAATCCTGGTCTATTATAGCTTCACAATATTAGTGTTTTTTTTGCATAAAATTGACTAATTTTATCATAAAAACTCCTAATTTTAAGCGAAAATATTTTGTAATTATTTCCAGTTTTTCGAATTAATTACCTAGTAATAGTCGATCCATAATAAATATGCATAAAACTCTACTATTGACAAACGATGAAATAAATTTCCTTTTAGTATACGAAAATGTGAATGAAAGATAAAGTATGATCATTTTGTTGTCGTTGCAAACATGCAAAACAATTATACACAGTTACACTAAGTCACACTTTCCTTAGGTCATAGTTCAGGTTTGATTCTTGCCTTATCAACGAACACAGTAGAACTTATACTTTTCTTAAACATTTGTAAACCAAGCCCAGTATGTTCCATGCAATAAATGAGCGCACGTAATGAATGCAGCCCCCACTAAAGGGTTATCTGGCAGTTATGCCAATATGGAAACTTTAACTTTGGGTGCGTACTATTCAGAGTAGGTATACATATAACAAAATCGAAGAAGGCAATACATTACAACATACTTCTGCAACCACATATGTGCAAATCCATTTACTATTATACATTTCGAAAATAGCAAAAACGAAAAGCAATACGTATATATTTATCTTTCGCTTGAATTCTTTGACACGCTAATAGCAATGTAAACACCCAAATGCTGTACCAAGTACATTCATCAGATTATTGGTGCTAGCTGTTCTCTTATTAGGTTAGATTAGGTTATGTTTTGTTTAATGTTGTGCGCCATTTCTGTACTGTTTATCGTTACCATGTGATTGTTTTTACAACTTTGTCAATTGAGTAGCTTGTCGGAATTCCATGGTAATGCTGAATGTTACCACCAGAGGCAGCACTTCAATATTATTTTTTTTATTTTGTATTTTCAATAGTACGCATTTATTTTTGTCGTATTTAAAATTTTATTTTTACAGAAATGCTTAAAAAAATACTGCCAATTATAATGGAAAAATGGGTTTCCAAATAAAAATCTAAATAAAATTACGAAAGCTTTCTTTATCGATAAACTATAATTCATTTCAAAGGACGTACAAGTACATATGTAACTACAAGCTGTAATTTTTCTTACAAATACAAACACGGATTGAATACATTTTATCTACCATATTTGCATCAACATTTCTATCTATATTTTCGCATTGTGCCCCGCTATAATGTAATAAGGAAGTTGTCCTCCCAACCATGTTTGATGCCGAAATTGCTGGCAATTATTACTTAATTGAGAATGGCACTCATATACAGATAACCTAATTGATTAATTCTGTGCCATTTCCTAATTTAAACAGGACTATCTCGTGATTTAATTTTATTATTGTTGTGTGTTGCACCCAGACGTTATTAGTAATTACAACAATCATCATTTATACAGAGCATAAAATAAAAGAAAATATATAAGCAAGCACCGAGCCACTTTCTGAAGCTTTCTAATATTTTTAATTTGGTACCATCAATACATAGATACCTTATTCACAAAAATCTGCATGTTAATATTTCTTACGCATTCTAAGTTAAAAATTTGTGTCAGTTAAATTCATTTTTATCGTTTATTTACTACTATTTCGCAGAAAGGTAGGTATATATTAACCAACAAAAACATAAATACGGCGTACACTTCTCTAATGATATGCGCGTGTGCATGACGACTCGATTATCATAATTTTTATGTCGCCGTAAAAATCTCGTAAATCTCGGGAATGTGGCTATTCGCAATTCGTCTCGATTCACATCGGAATAGTGCTTTAATTTACAGGACCTGCAGCTAAATCTGTCCGAAATTCACAGACAGAAATAGACCGTCAACGACAAACTTAGATATCTCTCGTCGTTAAGCCCTTTGCCTAACCTTAATATACAGTTTCGCCAAAATATATAAATCACACGAGCGAATGTTGCTGATGCAACGTGGTGGAGCATAGTTTAATGAACGTTTAACAGCGCATAAAAAGTGAGATTATGACATTCGAGGTTATGTCCTTATGTCAAATAGGAATGGCATGCCATTTACGTGCTTTCTTGATTAGAGTATATAGGTTATGCTTTGTTTTATTCGTTGGTCGCAGAGTGCAGGTATGTCGCCAAAAAGTATATGCGAAAATATCTTTAAAAACATATTTACTATCTGAAAACTGATGTTGAAAATGTTGTCCATTATCTTGAAGACACAGTCGAACTCTATACATTAACAAATCCTGCGTTTTATTTTAGAAATGCGAGTACAACTTGCTTGCAACGCTCAGAAACATTATTCTCACAATGCCCTATACAGGCTGATCCAATTTAAGTGATCAATATTGCTATCTTCGTTAATATTCATGCTACGATCTTGGTTAAATTAGGAAACTAGTAGTATTTTTAATGTTGATTAACGTACTGCTGTGTACTGATTGAATTAAATGAATATGCTAAATGAATTTTAAAATGAAAAAGAAAAATAAAGAATTAGCTAGCTCAATGGATAAAATTCTAAATAAAACAAGAAACTGTTAACCTCAGAGATACCCTCGCCAATTAAAACTTGAATCTAACCACGAAAAGTAAATTTTGAGTGAATGAAATCAGACTTTCTTAATTACTCGAAAAATTGAAAAGGTTTAAAATAAAATAAAAGAACAGAATTTTTAACCCAAAGATGCTAATTAACAATCAAATTTATTTTTCAAAATGGGTTTAAATACAGATTGTGCAGAAAAAAATCGTGAACTGAAGGTTCTGGCCTAAAATAAAAACTGCACTTGACTCTAAATTAAAATAGGACAATGCTATTTCCTATGCAAAGCAAAAGTTTTGTTTGTTCAGGAAGATTATCCATAACATACAATCTTAGAATTTCAATTCACGTGGTTTCACAAATTAAAAACAAAGCATGGACAAACGCAAGAAATTTACAGAAATGAAAAAGCTAAAAGAAAGAACAAAGATTCTTTTCACCTAAACGAGGTGATTGAAAAATAAAATGAAACAGCAAAATTGAATAACAGAAGATTAGCTCTTTAAAGTAGGCGAGAGAAAAAACTAAAATAAACCTTCTTAAACAAAAAATAATAATTGATCCGATATCTATAAAGTGCACACTCCAATATATTAACAATTATTATAATAAAAGTCAACCAAGGACTAAATAAAAGACAAATAATTTTTACAATAACAAAATGGATTACAAAATGGCAACAAAGATTTAAAAATACGTCTACTCACGTCAATAGTCGAACAAGGAAGTCCTCAATAAAATTCTACAATTTTTTTTCTTACAAAAATCCCTCTCTCAAAATCGTACAACGCAGACGTATAACATTACAACGACAATATTTAATAGAATCCGCATAAAATCAGCCCAAGCGAACAATAGACAATTGAATGAATGGATTAATTAAAAAGAATCTTAACACTACCAAAATTCAAATCATACAATAAACTCTTAAACTAAACTTATTCAAAACAAAATAAAATTGTGAAAATTCTCGGTAAATTGAAAATCAGCTGAATAAGGAAAGCAATAAATAACTAATATATGCATCTTAAAATACACTCAGCGACAAATGGGTTGTCTAACAACAGCAGTACATTCAATAGAAAAACAATTGACTTGCGCGTTTGCTAGATAACTGTCAAAGTAATGTTTTTTGTAATGGATCACCCTGTATATTTTAAAAAAAAATTGAAAGATAATATCATTATACTGCAAATGATATTATCTTTCAATTTTTAAAAAAAGCTTAAATTCACTACTACATTAAAATGAATAATAAGGAAGTTATTATAAGTTATTTCATTATTACCATATTACACATAAGAAAATTTATTTCACGTCGGGAGATTAGATTAGATTACATTAGGATTGGGGTGGCCTAGGGACCTGTTTCACTGCGACCTTTTCAGATCTATTGTGATCCGCTTTTTTCCTAGAGGACGCTGTCTAATTTTGCCCTCTTAGTTTTTTATTCAGTAGATCTCCCATGAATTCAGGCCTCTGCTCCTTTAGGAACTCTTTTGCCCGTTTTAACTGTGGACTGACTGTCAGAGAAGATAGCGACGCTTTTACCTGGCTCGGTACATCTTTTTATTTCTCGGATACAGTGGTGAATTGCAGCAACCTCAGCTTGGAACACAGTCCTAACTCCCTGGTATTATAAGCTGATATTTTATCAACCTGTATACTATGACTGACCGATTTGTGATATTTTTTATGCGGTCAATCAACAAGTTAATTCTAAATTTAAATGCTGCTTTTCGTTTTCTTTTTACATATATTCAATGCCTCCTATTGATTTAAATTTTTATGGTCCGATTAAGACTCTTTTATGATGATTTTGGTCTGGGCTGTCACTATTTTTACCAACTCCTGATGTATTCACACGACTATAAGAATGACAAGATCTTGGGAATTAAATTTTTACCATTTCTTTTTGGCGGTCAATTAAAAATACTATTTTTGCAATAAATATGACTTACAATAATGCGTCGTTAAATGCACAAGTAAATGTGAAAATTTGAGTATAATTTTCTGACGAGGCGACATTCACAAATCACGGTACGGTAAATCGGCACAACATGCATTACTGGAGTATCGAAAATCCCCATTGGTTGCGCCAAGTTGAACATCAACATCCTTGGAACGTAAAAGTTTAGTGTGGAATAATTGGCAATATGCTTATTGGTCCATATTTCATCGATGGAAACTTAAATGGTGAAATATATCGAAACATCTTACAGAACGAACTTCCAGTGTTACTTGAAGACCTTCCCTTGGACGTACGACAAACAATGTGGTTCCAACATGACGGTTGTCCAGCACATTATTCAAGAATAGCACGAGAAGTATTAGATGGAGCTTACAATCATCGATAGATCGGAAGAGGTGGTCCAGTGTCGCGGCCTGCAAGATCGCCAGATCTTACTTCCCCTGACTTCTTTTTGTGGGGCCATTTAAAGTCTGAAGTGCCAACCATGAGGGAAAACATGATTAAGCGAATCACCAACGCTTGTTCAAGGATTACGCCGGAATCACTTCTCAGTTGTGTGCAATCATTCCAATTGCGAATAAATAAATGTATCGAAGTGAAAGGGCACATTTTCGAACACGTTTTCTGAAATGGGTATGATAAAGTAAAGTTCTTCGTTGTTGAATGGCTTTTTGAAATTTTATTTAATGTTAAAATAAAAAAAAAACACAAAATCATGTTTGATTGCTTCTCTTTTTTGTGTATTTTTTCTAGACGTTCACAATCATGTTTTTTGCGATTACAGCGCAATCTGTTACGAATCGAAAAAAAAGTTTCAAACAAAAACTACATACTTGATGGCGTAGAATCCGAATCTGCAATACAAAATGGGAGTTCCCATTTAAGATTTCAAATAATTAACAGGAAATACCAATAAACTTCGGTCTCACAAATTCTCTAATCTTGAAAAACACAATGTACATTTCGTTAGCTAAGCTAACATCTTCAGGTGTACAAGTGTATTGTCAAATACTAAATGCGTAAATATAGTAAGTATATCCTAGGCTACAAAAATTAATCAAAGAATTATTAATTATTTAAAGAGCATTTATATCATATTAAGAATCACAATGCCGATAAATCCCTTTGGCGTATCATTTTATTAATACAGGACATACTTTTTCAATTGATGATTTAGAATTAATTAAGTCTTTAAATTGTAAGAATCTTAATATGTGGGGAAGCTATTTATATGAAAAAACATATTAATAGCTTGCTCAATACTGATTTAACACCCCTCAATTACAAATATTTAGAATTTATTGAATATAGTAGTCCTGTTGATTAATTTTTGTAGCCTAGGATAATACTTACTATATTTACGCATTTAGTATTTGACAATACACTTGTACACCTGAAGATGTTAGCTTAGCTAACGAAATGTACATTGTGTTTTTCAAGATTAGAGAATTTGTGAGACCGAAGTTTATTGGTATTTCCTGTTAATTATCAGTATATCTCACAGTGCTCGATTTACCTTCTATTTAAGATTTCAAAGTTGTCCCCCCTCCCACTCTGGGAGGTGAGGTGGGGGATCGAGTTCGGCACCATTCAGTGAACCCCCCAGTATTATAACAAATCTTATTAACATCTTTTTTTGATTTGATCCAGTGTTTTAGAGATATTCCATTGCCTCAAGATAAAAAAAACTCACCCTGTATATTCCTAGAGAAAGAGAGAGAAAAAAGAAAACATTGACCTTATCCGCAATCCTGTAGGAGATGACACACTAGTGGAAAACCTACCTCAAATGTCTGCTGGCATCAGTCTTGGTGTCTAGACGTTGCTGTCCATAACCATATAACCACCTGTTGATATCCTCATAGGAATCATTTGTTTCTATTGATTCTCATAATTGGAAATTTAAATAGGAGAATATATAAATAATAAGTAACTTTGTTCACACAATTGCTTCGTGTTGATTAATCAAAAACCTTTTTCAAAATGTTCGTGAATCTTTTTTCCCTTAAAGTCCTTGGGACAAAAAAAAAATCATTTTTGGCATGCATAATTAAATGATATAATAAAAGTGAGTATCACACCTCAAATTAAAGCAATGGTAATAAAAATGCCTCAGATACGTATAATATAACGCAAAAATATTGCGTTGTGTTTCATATATCTTTTGCATAAAGTCACGCAAGAACCACAATGCTTTTATAGTTAGTTAAAATATTCTATTAAGGGAATTAGCCTGCACAATGTCAGCAACGACTTTCTTTGTTAATAAAAATACTATGTTCTACTAAAAGAAAACTTTTGTTATAAGACTGTAACAACTGACAGTATTTTTGAAGAAATCTAATCTATTTAATTACAAAGTTTAATAACGTTTATATAATTTCATAATCGAACCAATACACTACATTAAAAGGCCAGATTAATGCTTGATCACCGCGTATCTCCTCCTGAATATACAGTACTGTTGGAATGAGATATGAGAAGCGCCATCTTTACAAGAATTTCTGTACTACAATATATTTAACGTACTTACTACTTACCTACTAACGTATTACCTTTATGGATGCATTAATCTGCAACACCTATATTGCATTGCGTCATCAGAGATAACAGAGTTTAACATAGATTATTTTATATTGTAGACAAGCATACATTTTTGTTATTTTCAACAAATGTTTATTGTTAAGCTAGCGTTACAATACAATCCAACAATATTTAATGAATAATTTGTAATATTAACTATATTTTAGATAAAATAGTAACAGAAAGATAAATAATCTAAACCGTTTATCATGTGCAATTACCTGCTAGATAACGGTTATATGGAAGATAAATTAGTCCGGCACTTTATTTGAAAGGTAATGTAGATATCCATCAGATGCTTGATGATCATATGATCATCGATGATCATAACCTATAAATGTAAGCCGTTAACCAATTACAAGACAAATATTTGAAAATATTACACAAAATTCATAATAATGCAGTTATTTTTGTTGTATACTTTTTATTTATGAGAATAGCAATTTTGTTTTTGTTATTTAGTTATTTATAGGATTTTAGGATAGGATTAGGAATTTAGCTTAATATGTGATATTGCTTATATTTTGGTTTACAAAATTATTGTTTATTAAAATAAATTAAAGAAGGCATTGAAAACTATTGTTTATTTACAGAAAGAAATACATAGCTTATATTATGTAACACAGTTGTTGCCACTATTACTGTTAATGTTGTTAAGAGTGTATTCAATTGGAATTTAATGTATAAAAGACAATGTATGTAATCGGGTAACTGTTGCGATAACAGATCCTAAGAAATATTTATCTGGCAAGTAATAGATAAATATTTGATAACTGTGTCTGATGTCTGTCATGTAGAAAACTTATATCGAGTATGGAAAGTTAGTGTAGTGAAATAGGAGAACCGCCATCTTCACGACAATTTCTGTACTTGCAGAATGTATTTAACATATTTGCTACTATAGGCTAGAAAACTTTGCTATCATATGTTTAGAACATGATGACGTGATGATTTACAGTTTTGTAATACAATTTTAATATAAATCTACTACTATTTTATCTGTAACTGTATATGCGCATTAGAAATTTTCATATTCTGTTTATCTTTCTTGCGTTAAATTCCAATTAAATAAACTCTACCAGCGATGTTATTCCCGAATCAACGGAAGTGTATTTTCTTTTCTCAATTTACTACTTTATATTATCAGTACTTTATCTGTTTCTTTTTTTAATTTTATTTCGCCAATAAGATTCAGGGTATATATCAATATGTGAAGTTCATCGTCTTATGTTTTTTTACACTATTTGATTTTTTTTCTTCAGTGCTCAACTAAAGCATGTTACGTGCAAATACTTGTCTGGCGCCCACTGAGAATTTGTTCGTATGATAGTGAAACATGCAACTCCATGCAAATTAGTTGCGAAGGAATGCAATATGTATAGGTATTTTATGTAGAAAGGTTGGCAATAAACCTGTCTTTTATTACTATATACTACCCAGGTGTACAGCTTTGCTAAATAATGATGAAAACAAATTAACCTTTTTTTTCTTATAAGTTACGACTGGTTCTCTTGAAATAGAGTGTCTTGTCGAAGTTTTTTGACTATTTCAATGTTAAAGCGTTTATATGATGAAGTGTTTCTAAACCGGAGATTTTACTCACCTCTTAATAGCCAAATTGCAAATCATGCATGCGTATACAGGTGGTCTTCCGAAATGGCTACTTTATCGAACTTTTGGTAGGAATTTTACTTTGAAACGCCCGGAAAAGCCATGATCAATCATGCATTTATGAAAAATATGCATGTTTTATTTTAACTGCGATGGTGGAACTGTGATATATGTATGTTCTCGCGCCTTCTATGACTATTTTGAATGAAGTATTCCAAATATTTGTAATTTTGTTGGATTTTTCTGCTTACACCATTTCAAATAAAATATTTCCTAAAGTATTAGATATTAAGAGGTTTTACTAATGTGAATGCAAGTTCAAGGACATATCTATTCAATGTTGACGCAATCATCATTAAGGGTGAGTTTATCAATGTAGGATAGGATAAAAGTGCAAGGTAAGCAACTGACAGATATCGTAAACTGACAGGTAAAGTTTTATACCTGTTTATCATTATATTTTTAAGGGTGGGTTTATCAATGTAAGGATAAAAGTGCAAGGTAAGCAACTGACAGATATCGTAAACTGACAGGTAAAGTTTTATACCTGTTTATCATTATATTTTTAAGGGTGGGTTTATCAATGTAGGATAGGATAAAAGTGCAAGGTAAGCAACTGACAGATATCGTAAACTGACAGGTAAAGTTTTATACCTGTTTATCATTATATTTTTAAGGGTTCGCCCCCACTGCATTTATTTCATATATTATTATGAATAAGTGTAATCTAACACTTTTAGGAAACTTTTTTTTCACTTTTACGGATTAAAATGGATGTTAGCTTTCTCCAATGTAGAGGTAAAATATTTTATTATGCAGTGTAATTCAACACTAATGTTGTTCTTTTGTTTAATTTCGAATGATATCTTTCCTTTGCGATGTAACAAATGCGTTGACTTTATCCTTTTTTGTATTTTAATATATCTTTATCCAAATACCAACATCAAGGGCACAGATAACATCTTTCCCGCAAAATTTTTAGGTGTGTATATAAAATTCTTCCACCAATTTATAATGAATCCTGTACATGAACTCATACTTCAATGTTTAATGACGATGTCGATGTTGTTTTATTGACCTATGACAAATATACTATTTAATCTTATACAGGCTGATTCTCAATATGTGCGACAAACTGTAAGCGCTGATTCCTAGGGTTATTTTGATCATAAAAGTTCATAAGAATATATGCCCAAAATCGCTTGGTGCTAAAGTTGAACAATGTTTAATAGTAAGTTAACATAATTAATGTTTTATTAAAAATAACAAATAATAAGTAAAAACAAAATTAACTTATACTAACTATGAAAATGACCGCCCCAACTGCAGTACAAGCTTCTATCCTCCGTCGTATTGACTGGCGAGTCGTTCTAAATATCAGGGGTATTTCGAATTGGTTTGAAAAGCTGCGATAATACGATTTTCCCAGTTAATCGACATTTTCAATGGGAGTCGTATAAACTAATGATTTAAGGTGACCCAGAGAAAAAGTCAAAGATTTAAGTTTGGGAGGAGGCCACGTTGTGACCTCCCGTCTATCCACCGTCTGGATACGTATTGTCCAAAAACCCGCGAGCAACTAAACAAATGCGCTGAGCACGTCATGCAGTAAAATACATTTGTAATCTAATTGCACGAACTTTTCAGCAGTAGGGTAGCTCCTCTTCAAGAAAATTCGGTATCCTCACCATTTACCGCATCGAAAAAAATGTGAACCTATCAAGTGATCTCCAAAATTCGGGCACACTTGACAGAGATTGAGTGTGATGACGGCATTCACTAGTTCGTGCGGATTTTCTTCGCTCATATCGAATTTGAAAATTAATAATCGCGTTTTAGAAAAGTAGCCTCGTCCGGTGAAGAATATTTGGCAAATACGTAGGATTTGGTGCATTTTGTGTTGCATGCATTGACAAAAAGCCACTCTTTGCGGAAATTGCCGGCAAAAGTCCTGCACCGTTGAATGTATATGGATCAATTATCTTTATATTCTCAACTGTGGCCTGACTAATGTTTAAAGCAACGCAATTTTTCTGGTGCTTGAGTAGGATGTCGCAATTTCATTTAGTACCATTTCTTAACTTCTGGAGTTTCACTGTAGATGGGGCCGTTATATCGTCCGTTTTTTTTAAAATTTCCGTTTCACTAAGACGTTGGTGAGACGGCAAATATTGAATGATGCGGGATGATACGGTTCGGTATCGTTCTTTAAAGACTTTAGCAGCACGAATTTCCATTGGCAAGACCGTAAATGAAATGCATTCACACATCTCAGCATTCGTGTAATTCATTTAGAAAACAGAAACTGGCATAAACTGAAGAATACTCTGACAACTATTGCTAAATATTGAAATGACAATAAACAATTCCCTCTCAACACACAAAGTTTTGAAGAACAACTCTGATATTATATGTGTTAGCCATAGTTCATAATTTGTTATTAACATCAATAACTTAAACTAAACCGTTTTGGACATATACTTATATGAACTTTATGATCGGAATAACCTCAGGAACACCTCTTAAAGTTTGGTCGGCATATATTGAGAAATCTATCCTGTATATTACATTTAATGATTGAAGATTACATTTGGCAATTTAATTTTTGCAACCAACATATATAGATATATGAATATGCAAGAGATCACAAAAATAGCGAGTTAAAGGAAATTTTTGATAATATTATTAGTAAAGTATTTTATTTATATATTGAAAGCGTGTTTATTAAACAATTTTAATAAAATATACTACTTTTGTATTTTTCAAACACATACAGCATAACCAAATAAACAAGCCGTAATATTCGCATCGCATTTTCTCCCTTTTCAGATCATTTCAATACGGCGAAACCACCTGTTCACGACTCTCCCCACCACTCTCCACCTGGCAGCACCCCCACATTCGAGCGAAATTCGCTACCGTCTGACCGCGCAACAAACTTTCGATGTACTGCACGAGTGGAGACGCAGACGTCGACGATCGCCCGTCACGTTGAGGACGCCAATTCGAAGCGCAACCGGTCAGACTGACGGGCGATCGTTACGGAAAACAGTCGCCGGCCTAGTCGCGCGTCTTTGCCTCCCAACTCCCTTTCCACCCGCCACCGACGACAGTCGTCCGGCCCTCGTCGCGAAAGCCGACAATGAAAAGCGAAAACGAGAAAGGACGCTTCCTCGACCACGACGTGCACACGAACAGTGGGGAAATTGCGGGGAACGGGAGAGGCCGACTGTGTTTGCCGAGCAGGAATCGGCGCCGAAGAAAGAAAAGCGAACGCGCGGCGTCTTGGGATCTTCCATAGACATTTAGTAGCCTCGGAGAAACGAAATATATAAACCCGGAGTCTTCCGAGGCACGTTTTTAGTAGCGTATGGTATAAAATCTTTCTTTTGTATGTTTGGATATGATTTAAAGTTGTGATTTCGTCAATGTAGGTAGCCGTTTAATATTTTATGGGTCTGTTTTGGGCAAGAAGCCAAAAAGTTGAATATTCCCCTAAACGTGGAAGATCTAAATAATACCTGCTCAATCTAATATAATTTTAAAGGACAATTAAAGAAATTCTAATCTACAAGGGAAGAAACGAATATAGAATAGTTGTCTCCGTTTATTGTTTTTCGTGAGTCCAATTTACTATCTCTAATAACTGTCGCCCTTGGATTATGCAATATTCTAAAAATTGACCATAGATATATATAATAGAGACGCGGATTATATGCAAGAAAACTGGAATAATATGTGCATATAATATGCATCGATTTTTGAGAAAAAATGCATAAACCTGGGGCATATATGCCAAAAAATTGCGACAATATGCAAAATTTTTACAATAAAATAAATAAGAGCAGAAATCTAAACATTAACTTTATGCCACAAAATTTTTTCACAACATAATTTCCTAAAACAATTTAATAATTAAATGTTTTTCAAAATTGTGTAAAAAAGAAAGTTTTGTCTTCTATCAGAATACATATGTTTCGCAACATTAGAAAACTTTCTTCCCAACATCCAACACGGAATGTTTTATTTATCACTTTTTTTAAATTTATCGTATATAGAATTACCTATTGTACCCTTAACCTCTTACATAGCATATCAAATTCGTCCACTATTTCGACTGATTCCGAGAGCGACATCCCTTGCATTTCTAGTTTACGAATGGACTTGAAACAAAGCTATAATTGACTTAATATACAAAAGGTTTGTAAGCAATTCTGTTGATGTACTATCTTGTTTACAGTTCTCTAGAGCAATGCCAGCTCAGCAGTGATTTCAAGAATTACAATTTTTATATCCTACAAAATTATCGGCGAAAAAAATTGCAGCCTCTAACCATGTACCCCATCTCGTAATAATCGGTTCAGGAGGCAACTTAACACCGGGAAGTCGCTCCTTATAAAATTGAATTCGTAAAGGTGCTTTTAAAAAATACTTTTTGAACATTGCCTAAATAAAAATCATTAATCAAAGGAATTGATTCCTAATGTCTTCGGCTACACGATTGAACCCATGAGCTAAACAAGTGGTATGAATAATCGTAACTATAAATTTAATAAATTTTGCGCGGCTTTTATCATGTTATGGTGCAGCGTCGGACAACATTAGTTAAATTTTTTCCACAAGCTAATAACTTCCAGGTAAAAAGAAATTTGATAAACCTTCTTGAACGAAATTGGGGCAATTGTCAACATTCATTTGTGTTTTTGAAGTCCTTTACAATAAATTAAATATGATTTACCTACAATATCTTCCATGAAGAATCCTATTAACAAATGGGCAATATAACGGCCACAACTTATCCGTACTTTGCATTACCATGATTATAAATAATTATTCCTACCAATTGTTGAATTTCTGCTATTGTTTGCTGGTAACAAGATGTGACATAATTTTTTCGTAAGGTACTTTCGTCAGCGTATATTATGTTTGCAAATATTTTTGCAAAAATGATTTCAAATTAACATTGTTTAATCTTGCTAATGGTATGTTAGACGAATTAATGCGTTACACAGATCCGTATTATATTCTTCTTGTTCTGAGTTTCGTGAAGTTGATGCTACACATTGACGTATAGATTGCTCCGCACACATGCGGATCGCTTTAGTTTTTCACATTTTCCAATATGTGATAGAATTTTAGCGTGTTGATCAATTCAGGTATTTTCCTCTCAAAGACACCTACAACAACAATTGTCATTTTATATCAAAGTTAAAGAATTTAAAAACACAATTGTAAAGCTCTTTAGTAAAATTAAACTAACAGTTACTGCAGGCTCGACAAAAATATTTGTCGCATCCTTTACAGTTCAGGATAATGGCTTAATCGCATAAAGAAATGTTGTTCGCTATACTCATTGTATGTACGCACAGTATTTAAAAACGTAACACAATTACATGCTGTTTCGCTCAAAGATATTCAATAATGAATAGTTATTTGGGAATTAATAATAATAAAACGTATTTACCACATCCTTCTGCTAGGCGAAATTAACACGTGCCAGTTCTTCGGAAAAAAAGTATTAGAGAAACCAATGTAAAAGATTTATCGTTCTGAGAATTGTCGGTTGTCGAATCTACATTAGGAATTACTAAGAATCTTTTACTAATAGAAAGGATAAGAAAAAGCTTAAATATGCAATATATGCAACTTTTGTAAAAAGTATCCAGAAATGCCTAAAATATGCAATAAATGCAATCACTATCTAGCGCTAATTAACTCAATTATGTAAATCGTCTACATATAACTTATTAAAAGATATGCAAAAAGAAATATCATGCACGTTGCATAGAATCCGAGTCTCTAGTAATTAGATACTAGTTAATTGATTAGAGCCCAATAAATGTTAGAAACAATGGATAATTAGATTAAGATAAATTTTATCGGTAACAGAAGCATGAAGATACGCACACATTTGATTGGAATGATTGCTTGTTCACAATATCGGAACAAGTCACTTATGTAACTGCCTATCTACGTTGATGCAAACATATGAAAATTAATATCCAACTAAATTAAGCATCGCAACGCTATAAAATAAGTTTTCGGACTCTGCTTACAGTGCATTATCTTGAAAAGGCCATATAGATCGTACTCGTAAGAAGTATTTGGATGACATATGTGCTGGGAATCATATCGATCAGTCTATTGAAGAGCAGCATTGTCGACCTAAATCTTATTAGGTATATCGCAAGCGTCATATTCTGGGATGCATTCCGTGGGTGCTGGAAAGATCTTTGCCTTCAGGATTCTGGCTCAGAAGTATTTCAACCTGACAAAGAGAATTAATGTAAGAGTGTGTTTACGGAACCGTATATGTACATATTTGAACTAATCGTATAGATACAAACACTCAAGTGTTATGACGGCCATCTTAAAAATACAACAAGCTACCTATGAACTTAATGAATATGTATAAACTTAAAAGGTTTCAAAAATGTGTAAAAGGTATCCTTACCTAGAAATGTTTATTTATACAGATCAAACGATTTCTTTGATCCATAAGTAATTAAAATGTATAGTATTTCTCAAAATCTCTGATGTGCTGTACTGTCAGTTTCAATTTCCTATAACGTGTTTCATATGAAATAAAGGCCTAACCCTTGCGTATAGCCAAATAATACACAAAACAGAAAAGAGTGTGCATGCACATACCTCCATATTTCTACATATCTACCATTCCCTCTTTCTTTAATTACAGATAGCTTTCGGTAGATGTAGTTTAGAACCATTTCACCATAGGATTTTTTTCTAATTCCATGAGATTTCATATAGGGTAGTTTCGGATTTCTTTACTAGAAATGATAATTAAAAATATAGAGGCCACTCCTAGAAACTATCTAAAGAAAATTGCCTTAGATTAAAGAGAGAGACAAAAATGTTGAAAAGAATGTACTGGAGAAGAGGTTCCTAGTAGAAATATAAAGAAGTTTTTTTTAAATTTACAACTAAAAATAACATGTTTTTCACATAAGTTCTTTTTGTCAATTGAGGAAGAAGATGATGAGCAAAATTACGTCTTACCCATAGCACTATGGCAATTGTGGACAGACGTTAAATAGCTGTTTAAGGCTTATGAAAACTAAAATATGAAACTATTAACTGTAAAATGAAAGCAACAGAAGCACCTCTAAACGGTTGATTTTTACGTTGTCCATAATACGGAAAGTCACCAAACCTTTATCTGTGACAATGATAGCACCACTATAGTACGGTTTAACAACGAGAAATCTGTTAGAACACTTCCTATAAAAGAAATGTAATATGGAATTCGTTATCTTAGACATCTCCTCAACTTGCCTTGTTTTCCCTTACGTAGGAAGCAATGTATAGAACGACAGGAATTTAAGTCAAATGCGTTTACTGCAATCTCAACCCTGTTCGGACCTGGAAACCATTCAAAACACGTGATTGGTAATATCTTGTTAGATATCCAAACTTTCCCACCCTTTATTTGCCAATTCTTCGGTAATAAATTTACAATAGTAACAATTGAAGTCAAAGACACTTGATTTTATACAAAAAATATTTTGCACTCGTCATTTATTACTATATTCTAAGACTTGCCTCTGTGCTAGATAGGCTACAAAGCTTAACATACCACAAAGAAATTGTTTAATCATTTGGCTATTATATTACCACACATATTTTAAATTCTAACAAGTACAGTCACTACTTCTACCCAATTTACAATTTGCAAATGATTTATAACGGCATCTAACATCAATTCACCAAATACTGCGCTCTAGTTTGGCAAACAACAAATATCTTTTCAAAATTGTTATTAAAAAACCTGTGTTTAATAACGTGTTTTCGAGTTATGTGGAAAATAGCTGACAAAGCATTTAGTTAGAAATAATTGTGAGAGGAACGAAGTTATCGTCATTATATAATCACACGTTTAGTATAATCCGAAAGCACATTACATACATGTACGTATAAATAAATTCTTATTCCTAATTTGTGTTTTAATCTTAAGCAGATATAAAACTAAATTATTTTTAACCGGCGTATTAAAAGACTACCCTTCCCTGATACAAGATGAGCCAGATATAAATGAAACATGTATAAGTTGTTACAACATGGCATTGAAGACACACTTAGGTATAATGTACTCGCATGTTATTTAAGAGTATTTGAAAGTATGTATGTATTAGCGATTTTGAACACGGAATTACTTTTTTATATTTTTTAACGAAATGTGTATAGTTTGCTTTAATGTTCTGAATGCATAATTGATTCTATTTAACGTAGCAACTATTTTCTGATAATTATTTTTCGAGGGAATAGTTTTAAGCATCTATAATTAGATCTATCATAACGTAATTGGAACGGTATGAAACTAACACTAGTTTATACATAGCTATGTTTCAGCTGAAGTTATTATTTCTTAATGTCTCCATAATGTTTGAACCATTGAGTTATAAAAGGAAACACATTAAAACATCATGTATATTCATGTTGAAGGAATGTTTAGTTAATAATAATTTGCACAAGAGTGTAAGTAAGATAAGTACTTTACTTCAAAAAGTACGCAAAATAAGATGACTGTGACCAAGGTTCGCCATTCTATGGACTAATTCAATTTCAACTAAATTAAAATGTATTATTTTATTGAAGAACTCATGTAAACTATGAAAGGTGTGTTAGTAAACTTACGCTTTACATAGTTTTGAAAGTATGGAGAGGCAAAACTTTAATTCAAAATACAAGAGAGAGATATTATATATTTTAATATCCATACAGACTAGACTTTTAGAGTTAAGTTAATCTGTGACTTGGCAGGTGTATCTCTGTGTCCTTATATTATAAATTGTGGGATGGGTTATTGGTCTGCAAAAAGATCATGTTTATTCTTATGGACATACAGTATACTTCCAGTATATGCAGAATGATACCACTTAGCACTCTAAGTTGTTGAAATATGGCCGACAAGAATCAGTTCGCGAGCATTGTCATACACGAAGGGCTCGTTTTTTGTTTAACAAGATCTAGCACATCCGTACTAACCCATACGATTTATCCATATCGCAAGCGTGACTCGATCTCAGTGTATAGATGTTTTAGTATTTCAAACACGATGCTTTTAGATGTCGTAAAGTTATAATCGTCTTGTATAGAAGAATTACTTGCTTTATTTTGTATACCATTTTAATGAATGAAACGTTTACCCAACGTTTAGTGGTGTTTTCCAAATTGCTGTTCCGATGTGAAACGAATGAGTGAGGCATTCGTTGGTTGCGCTAAAGGAATGTATTTTGTCTTAGAATTTTAGAATAGTTTATTTTAACAAACACTTGTTTAATGGGCAGCATGGAGTTGGTTTATCATGGATGGCATTTTTATTTGCATATTTGTGATCATGTATATTAATTAATTTAAATCTCGCAAAAGGAACATGTCATTAATAACAGTGAGAATAAACGTGAGAGTACAGCGCCCTAGTAAACTATCTCACCGTAGAAATGTGAAGATATTGTTTTTCTATCTTCCGGTATCGTTGTCTATACAAATTAGCCTGTTGATAAATAGGAGGGAAACCAGTCAAGGTAATACCTTCAATCCGTATCAATTCTAGTGTGTACATTTAGCCAAATTATGATTGACGCAGTCAAAAGCCTGCTTAGATCACAAATATCCCAAGTGGTATCCGCTTGTTCTCTACATCAGCGCAAAGTATTATAAATATCTGAAATGCATGTAATAGTTGATTTAAATGGTGTTGACATCCAGAAATAATCTGTGTTTTCTAAAAAAGGAAGCAGCGTTAAGCATTGCTATTCTAAATGTTTCTAATGGAGGCAGTTAAAGAAATTCTCTAACCTAATTAGCCATATTTACTACAGTTCATCTTTTGTTGAAGTGGTATAATTGGTTTGAAATTTAAAGGCGCATGGCAAAAATACCCAGTACTTTTCTACATCACAAAACTAAAAAAATGATTAAATTATTTATTTCAACTTTGTTTCTCTATACCTTGTTTAGATTAAATTCCTAAACAACAGACCAAACAGGTCAATACTAACATTACCCTCATCCCAATAACCTTATCTGCTTGTTAATCTAAGTATCAAGAACAAAGATTTGACGCTGCGAAGAAAGAATATATTAAGAGATAATATCACACCCATCTGCTAATTATTCCCTAATGTAATAATTTTGTGCAACTTAAATTACCAATGTGTTGGCCATGGAGAAAATAGAAGAATACTAATGACTGTATTCATCTTTACACATGATTTGCGCATCGTGACATACATAATAACGACCAAAAAGCACATTTCCAGTTAACTGCATGAAAATCCATAAATATTAGGTCGCATCTTGAAGGCAATCCTTCCATACATGTCGAAATCTCAACAGATCAACTGATATTGAGGGACCGTTATTATACAATAAAATTTTCAGCAGAAAATGAATTATTGCCGGCAATTATATTTTTAGAAAAATTAAAGAGCATTCCGTAGACAGAGAATGTTATATCATCCGTTAAGGAATTTATATGTCTTCTGGTTTAACATCTTTTGTTTTTACTATGTTCATTACTCCTCTTGTATTTTACTTATATTTACATTTTATTATTTCTGTTTTTTTACGTATACTTCAACGTTAGGTCCTGTTGCTGTGTTGTTGGTGCAGTTTAACCTACATTATTTTTGAATCAATTCGGCTCTTTAAAGTGCGTTTGTATTAAGAAATACAAAGAAGCCAGTTTTAGGCAGAACCACTGCATGGTGTATGCTAGCATATAAACTTGGTCATCGTTAATATTGATTGTGACGTGGCCAAACAAACAAAAAGAAATGAATTTATAAAAATTCTGGAATGCGGGGGTTTTACTTCTTGCATTTCGGTTTATTTTTCACATTCATTATTTTCTTCATAAGTTATTGAATAAATCTTGGTCATTATTTTACGTAACCATCGTAAATTATCTTTCTTTTAGACAGAGTTTAGTGGAGATATTGGCTTGGGCCGGTGATAGTAAAGAAACTTTTTAATCATTGTAAAACGTGATGCCTGCACTATTTAATTAGTCTTTGAATTAAATACTTGTTTAAATATTTTTAAAGTTTTCCAACAACCCACTCAGCCAATATACCACTAAACTTGTATAAAAGAAATAATATTTGTTATGGTAACTATATTTTTACACGTTCAATAAATAAATAATTTTGAATTTTGGAATATGAGCGTAATAAAGTATTAAATAATATTTTCTTCGTTAATATAATGTTTGCAATTATTGCAAGAACGAACAGATAGCATACCTTAATGAAAGGTGTGCGGCAATAATTGAATTACCGACTTGCGGTGTGGTCGCTGACTGAGTGAGAGTTTGGCGTGTGGCCCTTAGAAGGCGTGCATCTAAACTCACGAACTCTTAGGAGGCAATCGAGAATAACACAGAGACACGATACTAAAGTGTGAATGTGTATTTGTTTAGTTTAATCTATAACAATAACAAAAATTGATGAGGATTATGAATAATATACATTAAGTCAACAATTTGCGATTAGCATATCAACAAATACTGTTCATTGTATTGATGCGTTTCTTCATTCTTCTACTGGAGTTTACACTTAAAATTAATAACTCATGGTCATTCAGTAAACTAAATAAACTTGTTAAAACAAAACTGGTGTTCGTTACAACAATAACATATTTCATTAATACAATGAATGATTTATTACTGAATAAACTCCGTCGTCATTTAATAAAAATCATTTTCATTGATTTGATAAACTTGCTTTTTAGACCGATTTTAATGTATTATTTCACGTGAATAATGATTTCTTCCATTGTTTTAGAACCCATTTTTGGTCCAGTGCAGAACCGCTGTTTGTATCATCTTCGATCAAATTTCCTTTATTATACAGTACCTCGTTGTCCTCGTTATCTCATGAGTGTAAATTCTTGATGATGGATGTAGTAGAATATATGTTAGGTTGTGTGGGTTGTTTCCATCGTCTATTTTTCCAAGGGTAAGAATGAAGGAGAAGCTGATGGCTGGAGCTCCACTTGGCTAATGAGTTTTTTTTGCCATAAATCCGGATGGATGCAAATGGAAATCTTCAGTAAATGGTTTATACATCTTTTGAAACACGAGAAATATACAGCAGAGGATCCTTGCTTATTAATATTAGATGGCCACGTCACCCATACCAAAAATTTAGATTTTATTAATATGGCTCGTGAAAATCATGTGACCGTTTTATGTCTTCCACCACATTGTAGCCATACACTACAATCATTTGACTGTGGCATTCATGGGTCTCTTAACAATTTTATGTCCAAGAGATAGAAAAATATTTAAGAAATAACAATTTCACAGTGTCCAGGTCAGCCAAGTTTATCTTTGTGTAGCAAACTTCCATAAACCGGATTTAGGACGTTGTGGAATTGTTTCCTTATAATCCGCAGTATATCTTTTAATGATGCCAGAATTGTTGCGTTCAGAAGTTACTGATAGAGAAGCTGATATTGATGAAAATCATAATGAAAGTAAAATCCAAGAGGAAGTTAACGAAGTTAACGTTGCAAAAGATCCACTTGTTTCAGAAATAAAAATCATAACTGAACAACAAACCACTCATGGTTTAAATAGTGGACTTCGTCGTTATCTGTGACCCCAGAAGAAATGCACCCTATTCCAAAATGTAAAATAAGAACACTACGAACAGCTAGAAAAACTGGTTCCACTGCCATAATAACGGATAGTCCATATGAAGACGAATTGGAGAAGGCAAAAACATGTGCTAAACAGAAAACAGGTAAAAGAAAAGTATTTTGTGGCAAGAAATCCAAGAACAGGCGAACAGTTAATAAAGTTAAAATTGTTAAAGACTCAAGTAGTAGCGACAATGAGAGTTAAGAAGATGCAGAGTGCCTATATTGCGCCAATCTATTTTCTAGAGACAGTAAAGGAGAAGGGGTTCTTTGTGCAAAAGGTGGGCATACGAAGAATGTGCAGGATGTAGTGAAGATGTGTGTGAGTTTTGTAATGAAGTATTCTTCCGTTTAAGTATTTCTGTTTATGGAAATATATTCTTTTTGTGTAACATACAATACTTTGAATGAATTTGTAGCTTTATTTCATATAGCTGCTCGGTATTTATTAGCGCACATTTTACCCCTAACATGTGGGGTATAGTGGCCACTTGGTGTATATTTCGATAAAAAGTCATTTAATTCAAAAAGTATTCTAATACTACTATAAAACTCTTATATAGCTAAGNTAGAGCCCGCACATAATAATTTAGCACTAGCAAAGAAACTGTGATTCATTTTGACCCATCTCCATAGCAGTTGCGGTTTTGAATCCATGGTGTCTGTTTGGCTTTCCATTCATCCTAGTCCAAGATAATAAGGGTGTTATCAAAGCAAAGTTTGGGAATCAGGCTATGACTTCCTATTTCAAAGATAGGGTTTGCGGTTTCTGTTGCTATTCTAGCATGTCCAGAAGTATTCTGAGTTCTTCAATTACCATCACCCTTGTTTTTCGGAATGTCCCTATTCTTGCTTCTCTTTTTAATATAAATATCCAAACGGGGTAGATTTAGCATGGTTTCTATAGCAGTTATTAGGGAGCTTTTGCTGCACAGGCAAGCTAACATCTGTATCTTTGGGAGCTTAGAACAGGAATAGCTTCTGTGTAGTCTTGGACCGCCAAACTAGCGAGCCGTAAGTTAATATGGGTCTTACCATATTAACCAGTTCATCTGACGTGATTTCAATCCTCATGTTTTTCCAATTCTCCTGTGGGTTGACGTTAATACCTGTTTAGAATTATTATAAGAACCATTTCTAGGAATTCAGCATTTTGATTGAATTGTAACGTTTCGTCATGAAGAGTTGGTGATTTTAGGTTACCAGTTTACTTCTTTTCATAAAGGGGAATAGTGCTATTTTCACATACTACAGTTTTTAATGATACTTGGAAAAGAGGACCTATAGACTCAAAACAAAAGCGGACCCAGTTATGGGATCCCTTGGAAATGCCGCGCGAGAAAGCCTATTAGCGGGAGGTTATTATTAATAATAACCCCTTGTAACCTATTATTCAAGTATGAAACTAAGCAACAATGCTGCAGTAGGAGATAAACCTATATACGATAAAATTGCAACAAGCATTTCATGACTGATAGTATCAAGCGCTGGACATATGACAATACGTTAATGGTAGGTACTTCTTTGCAACTGATAATGTTGATTTACGATACGAAATAACTAATTAATAACTGCATCTCTAAGAAAATAAAATTTACAACCCATCTAATTAAAACCAAAAGAAACTAAGTCTGAATATTGAGAAAGCAGACTTAAATATTTAGTGTCTGACAAGCCCTAGAGATAGCGTATATTTCAATAGCATGTATTGCAGTTTCCTATTTTACTAATTTTTTCTTAATTATTCTTTTATTATAAGAAAAATCGTGTGACAATGTTGAGGTGTAATAAATTAAATGCATATTTCCCCGGCGATATCAGATTAAAAATGTATTACTTGAAAATTATACGTTTTTAAGTCCTTAAGTCAAATACTTACATAGGTATTTGCAATAATTTTCTTCGAGCTACACTGCTGTTTCTCCTCATTATAATGTATTTAAGCTGCCCACCAGGCACAATGACCCTACTCAAGCTTGCAAAGTTGGCGCCCGTGACGCAAGTAATGTAGGCACCCTTGTTTTATGCAAGTTTATGCGAATGAAGTAGTTTAACTAGGTTAAACAGTTGTAAGAATACGATTGGCGAGGTAATGGAATAAATAATGATGATTGAATTTTAGAATTTAAATTATCAATAACGAAAAAGTAGAAAAATATTTTTGTACGAGTTTCAAAATATTTCCTCAATGCTTAGAAAAAATATGATTTGTAATATACGAAACTGCATTTACTAAATATGCTTTAATGAAAGAGTTGTCTTTTATTTAAGCGATAATATCCACAAATATTTTGTCACAGAATTAAAATATAATTTTAGTATATTTATTAGTATATTTATATTAGTAAAATATAATTGGCTAAATAAAAAAGCATTTCAACCCAGTGAAACAAATTCAAATTTCCCGCAATTATTTCTAGTAACTTCAATATTAAAGCATGAAATTACCTACGATTTTGTATTAGATTAATAGTTATTTGAACACCTTTAAATTAAAGTTACTAAAAATACAATTTACTAAATGTAGTTTAAAAATATTACCAGGGATACTCAAATGCTTTTATAAAAAAAATCTTTGTGACACCATTTTTGTTTGTACTAAATATTAGCTCACCCCCAGGCATTCGTAATTATAGAACTATTCTGTATTCTCTTTGACGCAGAGCCAAATTAGCTTGCTTAGTCGTATTTAAAAATGTACCTACCTCTCTAATCACCTCTCCAAGCTTTACAAGCGAATTTTTTAAAAAATAAACATCTATGTGACGTTTTCCACAGCTGGGGTCAATGTCGGGGAATTGTTCCAAGAAAAGCAGAAGCATTTCTCGCATCGTTCGCATGTCTAGGCGTCCAGTATTCGGAATTACGACGGGAAACGCAGATTTTTATCTGATTACAATTGTATATTGCGTATATAGTCGGGTATAACCTTTGGCGGTAAAAAAGTTATAAAGTGTTATAATGTTTTGGTGGAGTGCTGTAAGAGATTGTGCGGATGAGTGAATATGTGGATAAAAGTCTGCTTAGAATTTCATAACCGCTCAAAAAATATTTCTTCAACTCTTGCATCGAAGTATAAAGTAGGTATAAGATTTAAAACTGGGATTCAAGATATGATAAAAAAAAAAAATTAACCTCACATTTTTATCAAATATGAATATTGGTTTTTTATTTATTTGTAATTTAATGAACAAAAAAAAAGAAAATGGAAAATAATACAAGGTTAGAGAACTTCAAAAAAGCTTTACAAAATTAAAAAAATGATCAGTAAATATAAATAAAATAATAAAGTGTCTGCCGTCCGCACTTTATTTATAAATTACCTTGCAATAATAAACTACACAGGGTGACAGGTGACAGGACAGCTTATTAATATTCACTTGTTTGGTATTGTTCGCTGTCATTAGCCACAGCCTACCGTGAGAAAACAAGTTTTTTGATTATAACTCTCTTATTTTTGAAAACAACAGCCTTAAACCTTATATCACAGAAAAGAGAAACGGCAGCTCTAGGATGCCCTTTCGGCCATTGATGTGTATTTAAAAAAATATTATATAAGTTAAAGATGATTCCAAATGTACGAAACGTGGTATAGTTCATTTATTATAACAGACGAGATACTACGTCAGTCAGTTTGCTATGACGTCACGACCGTGTTGCAAATTTTCTGTTCGTCAAAACGTAAACAAACCGTTAGGTTATTTAACTGTCAAACACTTTTGACAGGTGATAAACAAACTCTTAAAAATAACATTTACCGTTAATATTAGATGATGATTCTTTTGAAAATCAGGATTTAAAGTTGTTAATCATGATAGCAGTGGAAAAAAAATAACAAAAAAGCACAAGTGAGTACAATAAATTTAATCGGGGCCATTATTGCTTAAAGTATTCACAGTAACGATTAGTATGCAAGTTTCTTCTCTATCCAAACCAGTCTCTCTGATTTACTACTCTTTTGTTCCATAGTACTCAAATTCGACTATTTAATTCAAGCCGCTTTATACAATTGTATGCATCCTCCGATCTGCCATATTTCATCCATCGTTTCGTAACAAACTTCCTTTTCTTTGAGAACAAATAATATCTACCACAACAATGTGTTTCAACCATAGAAATGTCTTTTTCTTTAAGAGCACTGTTCAAAATGTCATGTGTTATGTTAGTCTGAAAAATGTATGTGAAAGAACCACTTCTGTAAACAATATTTGTATACACTCACTGTTTTTGTACATGTCATAAATTGTGTTTCCAATAGCACATGGACAATGAGTAGAATAATCAATTTTTACAACATTTATTTCGTATGCATTTTCGTTTTAGGTTAGTGGATGTAATTCCTTGTTTACTCGTGGATGAAATTTTGCTTATGTTTGCAACATGAATGTTTAGAACACTCGTTACTTTTTAAAAACGAGATACTGTAAAGAATATGACATTAAAAATATTTGGATTTTATACTCCTCGCACGAAAGTTAACGGGAGTAATGGCCCGTTGTTCTCGCGTTCTGCGTCGAAATACCCAATTAACGAAACTATTAACTCCTTCAATTGTTTACACAATGGTTTCGATATGGTTTAGTTGTAATAACTACTTATTTTAAATAAATATATACCCAGTATAAACGCAAATTCCCACACTTTACTACAAATGCAGAATATAACCCTTTGACAGTTGACAGCTGTAACTAAATTGGTGGGAATACATTGGGAAGATGTGACAAGCATGCAATTTGAAAAGCAGTAGGCACCAACATAGTATTTTTAATTGAACATGAATAAGTTATATGTTAGTTGGTTATTTTCATAATACGGTATTGCACGGCCCGAATTTGCAAGTAATGACGTACCTCGTCTGTTATAGTAAATGAAGCATATTGTATTTTTTATAAGACCATGTGATAAAGAATAAAAAATGCCTTAAAAATAACCTCACTAGACAAGAAATAAAAATTTCACGATTTTCACTTGTTCCTTAATATCTCAAAAACTATTCACGATATTTTGAATTTTTCAACGCAATCTTGTTGCCCACATAATTGCCAAACTTTTCTCTAATTTAACCACATTTCTTTCTTTCAGCGTTTACGAAATGCTTGCACCCGTGGAGCGACTTAAGATGTTCGTCTCTCAGCATTTAAAATGATATCCCGCTACCCTGGCAATCATTATCAAGTTTATCCTTAAACGCCTTTTTAACTACGCTAGTCGAAATTAACTCATAGATAGTACTCTCACTATCCCACCTGGACACCGCCTCTTTCGCGATTTGATCCACCTTCTTATTACCGATTGTACCTACGTGAGCCCTAGTCCAAAACAGTTGTACACCTCCCTCACGCAACATACGCCACATTCATTTTTACAGTATTCATTTTAATGGAGTCGACAACATGTTATAGCACCCATGAGTTTTTGATTAATCCCTTCAATTTTTGGCAGAAATTTCAATTTATTTTGGCTTATTTATTTTGACCCAATTAAACGTATGTTGTACGTCTTATTTATTTCGCAATGTTAGCTTCAGTTTTAGTCTTGGCTTTGTCAGGTCATATAAGATTACCTTGGAGTACATCTGCAAAATTTCAGCCACAGATGGGTGAGCATTTGCTACCTAGCTTTTTGTTTTTGTTTGGCGATATTTGTAGTTTATGGAGTACACCTTTTTTTTTTCAATTGTGTGACATTATGACATACTTCTCCTCGTATTAGGTTAGGTCTATGTCTTTTGTTTACGTTGCTCTACGCTCCATTGCTCTATGAATTATATCATGTATAGCTTTTACAACGTTGCCAATTCGGAATTCCCTGATAATGCTGAAATGTTTCCACCAGAGCAGAGGCAGTGTTTCACGATAAAGGTTTTCTTATTATGTTTTATTTTTGACGTATTTTAAATTTTATTTCTACTGAAATATTTAAAAAAATTACTGCCAATTTTAATCCTTTTTTTCCTTTTAATGCGAAATATGTTGCTTTTTTTTACCCATAAAATATTAATTGATTTCGAAGGGCTCCGTTAAAAAAAATAATTTTTTTCCACTTCTTTCGTAATATACACTATTCAGCACTCCTATAATTAAGATGCTCATTCCATTGTCCCTACATCTGTTTCTTTTGCATCTCTATAATCAAAAGCGATAAATAACTAACTATGACCTCGACCTTGCAGGAACCTACACTTCGTGGTTTATAATTGATTACATGGATGATTGGGCAACCATTTTTCTCATTATAGTGGCTACGATCCTACTGATGTGCTTTGTGATGTCAATTACGTGAAATATTAGCTAATTTTGTGACGAATATTTTTAGAAAGATTGCGAATATTCGTTTCACGTATTCAAATATTTATTTATAACTGTAACGTAACGTATTTGTTGTATACACGAAATGTGATATGTATAGCGGTTTCCCGTAAAATACTTCTTGTAATCTTATTACGTAATCGGTGGGTAATTTGTTATTTTTGCGGCTAAAGAATTGACATTATACGATAGTATGGGTGACAAAACGCTTTAAGCTTTGAATAATTATGTTTCTATTATACTTATCGGTGTTCATTTAAAAACGTCATCAAATAACAGCCTGCACCCTTTCATTAATTATTCATTTTTACAACGTACAGATATTGTAACAACTCTACATATTTTATTCACAGTTAGCTTTTAGTGTATTACTATATAGAATTACTCTGTACTCTGAATATGTGTGCATAAATAAACCTTTCAAAAAAAAAATTAATTTACTCAAAAAAAATTCAAAATCAGTAATTCTACTGAGACGTTTGAATTTCCCGCCATGATGGAATAGGTAATACTAGTTCCGCGCGGCGACTGTAGGTGGCACAATGAATGTCATATGGTTAAAGTCACTAGATATATAAAGTACCGCAACTGGCCACCATATTGTGTCCAGCTTAGGCGCCAAATTTAAATTTAATCACTGTAGTTTATACGTCCTTTCAATTTTTCTTTTGAAGGTGGTACAATTTTGTGGGCTTCGGCTACCGCCTCGCCCCACAAACCGTACTCATACTCGCAAAAGAGTTTCTGGCCGTGTGATACACAATGTTTTTTTGAGCCGACCAATCTTGAATCGAAAATAGAAAAGAAATTTTGGCACTAGGGAATTGACAATACAAGTTGGCACACATGTTACATCTTAGTATTTTGACGTTTCCGAGAATAACTCTTTTTCTGTAATTTTCTTTCTAGTTTAATATCTATTTATCAATATAGGGAATGAAGCAATTCATCTTAACATGGTTGAACAGTAGCTTAATGACAATTTATTACACGTCTGTCATGTGGAATCCAGTGTGACCAACCTTTAGTGACATGAGTATTTCTGGACGCAGGCGCAGAAACATTATTTCTAACTCCAACAGTTAATAACGACAGCATTGACAGCTACAATAGGCTAGATAGTGTGATTTTAGTAGCCAACTGCCTACAGTTGAATCAGCTGCATCATGATTCCGCCATATTGTATCCAAAGAAGGTTCTTTTCTCTCTAACACATTGGTACTTTATCTAGCTAATGACCTTACATATGGTGGCCTTGACAATCATTTGACAATTTTCTAGGTTTTTATAAATCTATAAACGTACATTCAAGATGTATTCATGCGAGTAACAGCTGTGATAAAAGAACATGTCAACCTAGCAGCTAGTAACTTTTTTGTTTTAGATTTTTTTCTTCGTTCTAGCAATAGCAGTCAATAAGCGCACTGAAGGTCATGATTTTTCCCCCCTAAGATCAAAGGCGTCGACGCTCTTTATCGTTCTTGTTGATACGTTCTTTGATGGCGGTATCAAGTTTCCTAATATCTTTATTAGGGTTACTCGTTATTCTAAGTACTTAATCTGTACCTTAGAGGTAAAGAATGGTATTTTCTTATTTAATAGTTTAGAGAGAACACGTTTTAAAGTTTCAAAAATGAATGAATTTAATTTTGTTATTATAATTATGTGAAAGAAAAAGAGTTTTTAAGGGCCAGAAACACATCTTAAGATGTATACGAAGCATACGCATAGCATTGACTTCTCGGTCATCATGTAGGCAACAATTCAAAGAACATAATATTCTTACAGTGTCATCACTCTATATATCTTTTTGCGCAGAAAATCGACAAGAATTTGTCTGCAATGGCAATATCAATATATTCACGACAAGAAGTTCTAAACTGCTGAGCGTCATGCAGCATGATATACAACATGTTTTGAACGAGGTTCCGAATATATGGTTTTGGGAGCCTGCAATGCACTCTCGCTAGAAATCAGAAACATCAAATATTTAACGTTTACAAAGTAAACGTTTCAAAAATATAGTAAAAAAATTCTAGTCCAAAATGAATTCTATACGATCGGTGGCAAATAAAACTTATTATTATTATTATATAAAAAACAAGAATATAATTCTCTCATTTATTTAATTAAATAAATGTCGTCATTTGTATTGCAACTGTCAATACAATGTCGTACTTCACAAGAACTTTTTAGCGTTTTGATAATGTGCGACACCATTTCTTCTGAGCGTTGTATTTAGGAAAGTAGTAATAATAGACATATGACCCTTTGCCACTGCAAAATTTAAGTGGCTTGTATATTGGAAAAGGTATTATTTTCATTTAATAGTAAAATGGAGGTACGATTCTTTACCTCTAAGTAGCGGCGGCTGGTGCTTACGTTTTACAAAGTCCATTACAATGATCTAACTTCTTATAAGTTCATGACATGTTCGTATTTCAGACTTCAATCATTGTATTGGCCCCGCCTATGTCGTATGCACCAGCCGCTACTGCCTCTAAGGTACAGTTATAAATCCGCCACTGTTTACACAATTTTCATTAACTATCTAGCAAAAGTCCAATCTCTTTATCTCCATCTTCAAGAATCTATTTAAATACTTATTTAAAAATTTAATCCTCTTCACTGACGAATCGTGGTTCCATTTATATATCTGGTTTTGTCTCATCGATTAAATTGGTAAAGCTAACTTTTGACAGTTAAGAAAAAATGTGAGGTTACTTTTTCTGACAGCTGAACGTTTCAAACCAACGCATATTTTCCAAAACAGGAATTGATGAAATATTTTTATATGTAAAATATTGCGAACACCTTCTTAGAATATACCAAAACATCCCCATATTAACAAAAATGCAAGCAAAATGCACTTTCCCAGCAATCCGTATATCGTCACTTTCAAAGTAAACGTTAATTAATTGTATAAACAGGAAAACCCGTGCAAATATTCGTTGTCAAAGATAACGTGCATGCCAACATGAACGTATCATCGCAAATCAAAAAAAAAGTAAGCCCTTGACGATAAAGATTCCCAAAATACCTTTAACCACAACTACATATAGAGTAATGGGGTTTGGATTTTACACAATCCCACTTTAAAATTCCTATTATTTTCTACTTTTTTATAGTTATTACTTCACGAAGGAAAGAGGAAATAAACAGCTAGGTATGCTAACCTTAAAATTCCGTAGAAACAAACAAAATAAATAGAATAACTAACCATTCCCCAGGATAAATATACAAGCACCATCACGTAGTATATATATTTATTATTGCACACTTTTTGCTCAACTCGTCCGTCTCATTACTCACGTCAATAATCCAATTTTTCCCTCTTCGTGGCGATGGCCCATTATCGTATTTCTTCTGAAGTGGCTTGTCTTTTCCTATATTAACATTGACGGTGACAAATGAATATTATCATTGTTATGAAAACGATAGGATAGCACTGCTTATAACGCGGTTTTCCTGTTTGTTATTTTTGTACAAATCGTCCAATAAGAACAGTGCAAAACTTTTCCAGTATAATAAAAGTGTTTCGTTGGTATAGAATTACGTTTAAAAGTATTTCGTCCGAAAGTAAAGTGAACGGTGTCATATAATAGTGTAAAATAAATGCATCACCGTGTTGAACAGTTGAAGAGGTATTTCTCTCGTATGTCCCTGTTGATCGAGACAGCTGTGACTTCTGGAGAAAGAGCCTGGATCGAAGAATTACACAGGTTAATATTATTTACTATGATAAATTGCGTTTATATGCTTAGAATATGTGTGTACTTAACAAAAATTAGGTATAAGTAATTTACTAAAACATCATCAGAATATCGGACAATATAAATACGGCATGACTTTTACAATTTCAGGCCAGGATATACCTAGAACTTATTATTAGAACAACCAACTCTTCTATATTATATTGAATGTGTTACGTTGGCACTACTTCTCATTGAACCGTAACCTTGCAATATTTAACAATTTTATTGTTGCTGTCAACTTTTGACAGTTGAGGTTATGTTTTCTTTACATTTTGGAAAGTTATACCGTTTTTTATTACATTCATAAAATTAGTAATTTATATTAAGTAGCGCCTTTCAAGGAAGAATCTATTGATGCATCTAAAGATGATCATCTGAAAATGACTAGAAACACAAATCAAAACAAAAAGTTTGAGGTAACCTATATAATAGACGTTTTCGATTGTACATTGGTTTTAACCAGGTATCATTCGGTTATAACCAATAGTATTCGATTGTTTTTCGTGACGTCACAGTTCCAACCTGGTTCAACCAATTATAACCGGAGTCGGGACTTGGGTATTAAACGTTTTTAGCAATATACATAACCTCTTCTTACTGTTTACAGCTGTTTGCAACGGGTGTCAATCCTAAGTTTTCATCAGTCGTAGAAAAAGTATTAAAAATGTTGCTTAAATTTATAATTAATAATATAAATGTTGATTTGAAGAAACTGATAGTATAGTTATAGATAATTTAATCCACGGTAAATATAAAGATATGTGTTTTATATTTATTCTTAATAAAATTTCATTTGCAGATAACTTTATGTATGAATTTTTTGAGGCCATTAATAGCGGCTTATGCGATATAGGAAGCTTTTACAACTACACTATTAATTGAATAATCTTTTATGAGTGACATTCCCTTAACATTAATTATTTTAATTAATATCGTCAACTGCGTTACTGAATATGTGCGTATTCTAAATCAGAAAAAAATTGAAATTTCCAGAAACCCAGCGATTCTGGCTACTGAAATACGTAGCTTCCTCTGACGTAGGCCAAATAATTATCTTACTTGATAGTTTTACAATACATTCTAATAGTTCATTTATTAATACACATGCTGTTGAATTTGCAACATTGAAGCGATCTGCAATAGACGCAATTGTCTCTCCTTTCGCTAAATACCAAAGCTTCATCAATAGACATTTTTCAAATGGCACTGCCATGCATACGCTAATTTTTTTTCTTGTAAAATTTGAGTGTACTAGACGGACTAAGCACTGAAATGTATCGACTTGCATATAAAAATCATACGCCAGATATCTATTAACCCAAGTTTCGAAATAATCTGGCATTCTCTCATGTCTTACTCTTTCGTATAAAGGAATAATTTTATATGCACAATTTTTTAAAATAACAGGCAAAACATTCAAACTGTTGTTTGGAGAATGTGTGATATCGTCCAACAGCATAATGCAAGACGCAAATATTTCCTTTTCAGTAATTCTCTTATACATTTCGTAAAAAAAAGGCTAGTGTAACGTTAGTATTTCGAAATATATAAAGCCGAATGTATAACCTGCAACAGTATACCAAACCTGTATAACCGTTTACATTCGATCGGATAACTTGTTGTTAATACCCGGTTCTAACCTATCATGTCATGGTTCGAACTCATTGGTTAACCAGCTGTGTACAATCGAAAATGTCTATTGTTGTTGTTGCTGTCAACTTTTGACAGTTGAGGTTATGTTTTCTTTACTTTTTGGAAAGTTATACCGTATGGTTAAGTTTTGAACTTACTTGTGTCGTATTTCTTATCACATTCATAGAATTAGTAATTTACATTTAGTGGCGCCTTTCATGGAAGAATCTATTGATGTATCATCTAAAGATAATCATCTGAAAATGACTAGAAAAACAAATCAAGACAAAAAAGTTTGAGGTTAACCTATACAAATGTTACCAATCTGTCAAACATTACTTTTGATGATGTACTTACCTCATTTATTTTACTCATCAGTTTACTGCAAATGTAAAGCAGTTATAAATAGTTCGTAACTTCTGTTCTTGGTTTTTTGGTCTTATGTAAAAATAAAGTTGTATATTTATTTTATTTAATTAAATAGTTATTTGCATTTCAAACTTGTGTTGTTGTTGATTGGTGAACCCCGGCTTTCTCGCTGTTGTCATCATAGCTGGGGCGCCCTATTTAAAAAGACAACACAGTTGCCGGTTTATGAGCGGCCGACATCTTCACACATTTTTACTAACTAGCAAATAACACCAAAAATAGATTGATAATCTTCTTCATTCATTCCAAATCTTGATAATGTATGTACATGCATAAAAATATCGGCACAAACTTAACCCTAAATTCTTTAACCTATACATAATACATATGTATAATATAATTGCCAAATGCGCACTTTCAGCACCTGTTATTTTGTCTTGTGCAATTTAATTAGCCATAATAACCTCAATAACCAAAACAACTTGTTAACAGGATGAATTATATTTACGTCTATCGTAAAAGCATTGCATAAATATATGTTTATGTTCGAGAATTGGCAGTTGCCCTCAAACTTGAACAATAAATTCAAAACCGTTACAGAGATTGTACTTACGGTAACTGTATTACATATTTCATATACATTACATACATAAGCATCGGGCGGAAATTAAAAGAAGCTTGAACGGATTCCAATTAATGTTATCGCTGATATTATATTGCCAAACAACTTTACAGAATAAATAATTATTTTTCTGGCTTATTAATTTATTATTTAAAGATTTTGGATATTTCCTTAATATAATGTATTAAGCGTATTAATACTACATATATAGAATTCATCTAATTCGGCTAATATTTTATAGCAATTGAAAAATGCAATTGAAATTACAGAGTTTATTAGAAACGCATAGTATGTATTATATATGATTCGTTTTGTCAAACCTAAAACTGTATACTTATATTCAAATTAGTTAGAAACCAGGTGTGCTTGCTTTTTAATAAAGGTTTTGTTGTTAAGGAAAAAAGTTTCTTTGTGCGAACAAAAACTGGTTCCGAATGAAAAGGTTTTTGCAATGTAATTCAGTAGGAAATAGAATGAGGGTGTTAGAGATTTGCGTTTCGAAAGAATTCGCCAAAACAGTCTCTATGTATCTAACATATACAGGATGGCACATTCGTGTATGGAAGCTCGTTATATCTGACATTATAAAAGTTATCAAAAAAAAATATTAAGAAAAGGTATGGATATTCTAAAGTTTTATATTTTAACATTAGGTACACATATACAGCATGTTTTATAACGTCGTGCCTAAAACCTAACTTATATTTTCTTAAATGGCTCAATATGACTAATAGTGGCTATACTTTATTTTTTCGTTTTTAATTTCTGCTTGCTTACACCTCAAATAGATCATGTTTTTAATTCAACTATAATAAACTTGCCATCTTATACAGGGGTACAAAAATTAAAAACTAATCACATAAAAACTTTAACTTGATTAAGTTAAATATAACGCTGTATTTTTTAACTTACCTATTGAATGGTTTCGCGTTTTTACAGAATACGCCAAATATTTTTTTGCACCATTGGTTGTTTTTTAAGCGTATCTAGTTACCTATGGTATTTAAAAATGTCAAGTAATTCATTTAGTGGTTTTTATAGCACTTCCACTTTCCTCAAAAACTGCTTTAATAATCTCTCAAAAACGGCTGATTTAGGATAATTTCTATCAGGAAACCTTTGAATTTGTTACTTTAGCCTGCAAAGACTGTTCTGCTATAGTATTTAGTTTTTTTTCTTTTTTTGTAGAACTTTAGATCGTTATTATTTAAATATCGTTGTCGTATTGCTCAAAATAAAGATTTACTCAAGAGAGGAGCACTTGATACGATTATTATGCTTGCAGAATATCATCAAAATTGTTTATTGACTTCTCAAGTGTATGGTCAAAGGTTTCCTGAAAGAAATCATCCTAAATCAGCTGTTTTTGAAACCAGTTTACGGAAGGTGAAAGTGTTATTAAAAAAATCACTGTAGCAAAAACAGAACTATTTGAAATATGAAAAATATTAGGTTAGATTTTCACAAAATTAAAATTATTTGGAAAACTTAAGGTTCAGGCATTATAAATTTTATTTTGATTTGGTCGGAAAACCCAAAAATATAATAATATACGACAGATTCCGAAGCAGGCTTCGAATCCGTAATATCGGAGAGATAGCGTCGCTATGAATTAGATTAGAGCCACTATGAGAAATATTTAAACGTCTCATAGTGGTCCCACGCTATCCTACATATCAAAATCAAGTTAATTTAAAGAATTAAAGAACAAATGTAGTGAATTATGTAATAACATTGCGTAGGCTTTCACGGCCGGTGTAACTATAACTAACAGCTTCTTGCGGGTTTCGCCGTGTGTCAAAACTTTTGCTCGACGTTTCGCTGTTCATACTGACAGCTTCTTCAGGATAACTGAACCCAGTTCGTTCAGTTAGTTATGTAATAACATTGTTTAAAAAAAAGTTATTAATAGGTGAAACCTTGAAACTACTATTCTTTTTTAATGAAAATTCAAAACCTAAGTCTAGAAACTTGAGCAGAATTGTGCACAAGACACGCTAAGCCCAGTTTATTTGTCCTTCCGCGTGATTTGGAGAGCGGAATCTGATTGCTTGAATGACAGATCCAGAAGCAGATTTAGAATCCGTAATATCGAAGAGATAGCGTCGGTTTGAAGAACGCCAACCTGTAACCGAAATTTATTTATTCCTCCACATTATTAATTTGGAGTTGCAAAATTAAATATATTTAGGGGAAAGGAGGATATGAGCAAACGATCGCTAAGAGTACGCATTGCAAATACATAGTTTCTTCCATGATTTACAGATGTCACTATTTGCGCTGTTTATAGTTGTGTAATTACTTGTTGCTTTTGTAAACAAAAAATTAGTTTCAAGTAAGACTAGTTTAGTCTATAAGGTAAAAAAAAAAAAAAGATTTATTGAAAGCTATCAAAGACAGATTGGAACATGGCGAAAGCAAGAGAGCCATTGCTACTTCCCTGAAGATTAATGAATGTATCCTGAGAAAACGTTTAAAGGCTGGTAGAGTACTAACATCTCTCTCGTACTCCTAAACTCTTTACAATGCATACTCTTTGCTAACACATCTTCCAAGAGTACGCACCTGTAACATATTATTCATATTTTTTTTTATCTTGGTTAAAGAAAGATATATTAACATTTGTTCTGGCCCTTAACTAGAAACATATTGTAAACTTTCATTGAAAAAAGCAAAGCAAGTATTTAATAAATCGTTTAACGTCTACACGAATATTCTTAGATTAAGTGCGTATTCTTAACCTCCGTTTCTTATAAATGAATTATTTTTTATACATTATAAGCAACAGTTTTTTTTAATATTATGTATACATCATTATATGCTTGTTAGTTTTACAGTTTCAACAATTTAAAACACATCGAAATTATTTTTTTCCTTCGTAAGAATTTACTTTAACATTTCGAAAATAATGTCTCAACCAAAATTCATTAATTGATTTAAAAAAAAAACAAAAAAAAAAAACTGAAATTAGTAATTACAATAATAGTTATTTGTATCACTAGGTCAGGAACTACAGTTTTGCGAGTATGAGTACGGTTTGTGGGACGAGACGGTAGCCGAGGCCCACAAGTACGAATACTCGCAAAAGAGTTTTTGGCCGTGTGATACACAATGTTTTTTGGGCCGACAAATCTTAATTTTGAATTGAAAATAGAAAAGAAATTTTGACACTACGGATTTGACAGCACAAGTTGGCACACATGTTACATACCTTAGTATTTTGACGTTTCTAGTTTAATATCTATTTATCAATAATAAGTGCAATGAAGACACCAGTTCATCTTAACATGGTTGAACAGTAGCTTAATGACAATTTATTACACATCTGTCACGTGAATCTAGTGTGGCCAACCTTTAGTGACATTTTTGCCTGCCTAGGCAGGAAAACAATAGGTTTCCTGCCGCTTTTAAGTACTGCAAAATGAGTGTTTCTGGACGGAGGCGCAAAAAATATATTTATTCCTCCAATAAGCGCCATCTACCTTGAAAAATGTCAGTCAAGTTCGATACGAATTAGAATACATATCAAAATCAAGTTAATTCAAAGAATTAAAAAACAGATATAATGAATTATGTAATAACATCATGTAAGAGGAGTTATTAATCAATCCCTTAAAATTAATTTTCTAAATGAAAAATCAAAACCTGACGTTTACAACTACATAGAGCAAAACTGAACGCAATGCCGTCAAAGCACGAACGCATGATTCGAATTCAGAAATCTGATTGCTTGCACGCTTCGTATGCGTAATATCGAAGAGATAGCGTCGTTTTGCGAGATAATTAATTTCGCCTAAAATCTGAAAAAAAAATAAATTGAATAGCAACAAAACAGTTTACCTTTTAAAACATTAGATATTAGATTTCGTAGGAACTTATCCGACAATTCTCCATTTCCCGAACCAAAAGAGGAGGAATCAGTTACATATTGTGCGCCACTTCGGACTTCTATATAATTAAAAGGAACATTTTTTTCAGATATAGGCAATCGAGATTCAACGCAAGACGGATCCGTAAACGAGTAGTTTTCAAACACGGGGACTGCAACGTCGTCCAAGGGAACGTAGCCAAGAGGCGTAGAAAGTACCTGCAAGACATCTTCACCACTTTAGTGGACGCACAATGGCGATGGACTTTACTAGTCTTCGCCATGAACTTCCTACTCTCCTGGTTGAGTTTCGCCGTCCTCTGGTGGCTGATCGCCTACTCACACGGTGACCTCGACGAGGAAAACATGGTAAATACCACCCGAACATAGATATACTCAAATTCCGCTTTTCCCCGCTCTAAATCGAACAGAACAACGCCACGTGGACGCCTTGCGTGTCGAACATAAAAGGTTTCGCCTCCTGCTTCCTGTTCAGCGTGGAGACGCAACACACCATCGGATACGGCGGCAGGACAACGACCGAGGAGTGTCCGGAAGCGATCTTCGTGATGTGCGTCCAAAGCATATCCGGCGTCATGATACAGGCGTTCATGGTCGGCGTGGTATTCGCCAAACTCTCCAGGCCGAAGAAACGCACGCAAACGCTGTTGTTTTCCAGGCACGCCGTGATCTGCCACAGGGACGGCGTACCCTGTCTCATGTTTAGAGTAGGTGACATGCGGAAGAGTCATATCATCGAGGCCCACGTGAGGGCGCAGCTGATCAGGCATAAGATCACCAAGGAGGGTGAGAGTCTGCCGTTTTTCCAGACGGAATTGAGGGTAAGTTAGGATTTTTTTTCTTCACATAATAAGGGTAGATAATGCCATAAGGTTTACATAGGGGGTTACAATTTTCTTAACTTCCGTTTTTTTCCCGGATGTCTATCACTGCCTTGCTATGCTAGAAAACTAGAGTAGTTATGGCTCCTCACAAAACGACCCTCTATAGCTATACGACGCCCGCTTGATGTTATCTGATCGGTGGATGAAAATGTCGACATTGAAGCGTGCGAATAATTGAATATTCGCGTAAGATTCCACGAAGAGGAACATCTGCTTCTGACTCAACAGCTCATGGAACAGTTTAAACGACTCCTGGATCAGGTTAAACAATTTCTGGAATAGCTTGAACAAACTCTGGAAACAGCTCTAGCAGTACTTAACTTAACAACTTAAAGAGAACTTCTGGGCCAGATTAAAAGACTTCTGGAATAACTTTTAACAGTTCTTTGAGCATCCAGCTCCTGGAACAGCTTAAGCAGTTACTGCAACATATTAAACAGCTCCTGAAAGAACTTAAACAGTTTCTGGACCAGATTAAACGACTTCTGGAATAACTTTAAACAGTTCTTTGAACATCCAACTCCTGGAACAGCTTAAGCAACTTCTGGAACAGCTTAAGCAGCTACTGGAACAGCTTAAGCAGCTCCTGGAACAGCTTAAGCAGCTCCTAGAAAAGCTTAAGCAGCTACTGGAACAGATTAAATACCTCCTGGAACAACTTAAACAGCTTCTGGACCAGATTAAACGACTTCTGGAATAACTTTAAACAGTTCTTTGAACATCCAACTCCTGGAACAGCTTAAGCAACTTCTGGAACAGCTTAAGCAGCTACTGGAACAGCTTAAGCAGCTCCTGGAACAGCTTAAGCAGCTCCTAGAAAAGCTTAAGCAGCTACTGGAACATATTAAACAGCTCCTGGTACAGATTAAACACCGCTTGGAATAACTTAAACAATATCTGGACCACATTAAACGACTTCTGGGATAACTTTAAACAGTTCTTTGAACATCCAACTCCTGGAACAGCTTAAACAGCTACTGGAACAGCTTAAGCAGCTACTGGAACATATTAAACAGCTCCTGGGACAGATTAAACACCTCTTGGAATAACTTAAACAGCATCTGGACCAGATTAAACGACTTCTGGAATAACTTTAAACAGTTCTTTGAACATCCAACTCCTGGAACAGCTTAAGCAACTTCTGGAACAGCTTAAGCAGCTACTGAAGCATATTAAACAGCCCCTAGTACAGATTAAACACCTCTTGGAATAACTTAAACAGTATCTGGACCAGATTAAACGACTTCTGGGATAACTTTAAACAATTCTTTAAACATCCAACTCCGGGAACAGCTTAAGCAACTTCTAGAACAGCTTAAGCAGCTACTGGAACATATTAAACAGCTCCTGGGACAGATTAAACACCTCTTGGAATAACTTAAACAGCATCTGGACCAGATTAAACGACTCCTGGAATAACTTTAAACAGTTTTTTGGACATCCAGCTCCTGGAATAGATTAAATAGCTACTGGAACAACTTAAACAACTTCTAGACCAGATTAAACGACTTTTGAAACAACTCAAAACAGTTCCTAGAACATTTAGCTTCTGGAACAGCTGAAGCAGCTCCTGGGATACTTTAAACAGCTTAAACAGTTCCAGAAACTGTTAAAGCTGCTCCAAGACCTGTTTCATCAAATTTTAATTTGATTAAACAAATTTCGCCAGCTTCGATGGCGGCACTTTCATCCACCAATCAGATTACGTCAAATGGGCTTGGGTCAAGGAGAAAGTCAGGGTGGTAGGGATAAAATGTGAATCGACATTCCTATTCGCGTATAACTACAGTGGAACCTCATTAACCGGGAACAATTACATTTTTAAACTCATTTTAAACAAATATACACTATTATTTGATGCAACGCGCATTTCTAAAAAAGAGAAAAATATCCGTCAAAATTGATCCGGGTTCACGAGCGTCCGATTTAACGAGGTTCCACTGTATATCCTTTCTATAAATTAGATCCCATAGACTTTTGTTAAAAGTTATATATCGGGAAGATCACAGACGGTGGATTGTGGGATGAAAAATCGTCTATGCAACCTATTGACTATGGTGTACCTCAAGGTTCCATTTTGGGGCCAATACTGTTCATTTTATACAACACATAACTTACACCGACACACATGTATTTTATCATCTGACAAATGTTCGGACACTTTGAAGGAGCTCTTAATTGTGGGAACATTGGTTTAGGCGCCTTATAAAAGGTGCTTTCCTCACTTCTGTTTTATACGGTAAACTACGAACTACTCACCTTGTACTCGGTAAATCTGCAGGTTTCGCCATCGATGGCAAGTAGCTTAACTTAGACCATAAATAGATGGCGCCTAAAATAAGCAAACAACATTGACAAATAACAAGAAACACAAACTAAATAAAATAAAAGAATAAAAAATAAAAAGAAAATAGGTAAAACATGATCATTCTTACTTACGTTAATTAAATCCACGAATCTTTTACCAAACAATCAACATTTTAACTTAATCATCCCTCATATTTTTCAGGTAGGCGGTGATGGCGAAGAAGACAAGATATTGTTCATCTGGCCAACCACGATTGTCCACAAGATCGACAAACACTCCCCTCTTTACACCATGTCGGCTACAGATCTGTTACGAGAAAGATTCGAGATCGTAGTAATATTGGAAGGGGTGATAGAATCCACAGGAATGACGACGCAAGCTAGATCCAGTTACTTGCCGTCTGAGATCCTGTGGGGCCACAGATTCCAGTCGCTGATATCCTTCAAGAAAGACAGCGGAGAGTACGAGGTGGATTATGCACTGTTCAACAATACAATAGAGGTGGATACGCCCCTGTGTAGCGCCAAGAAGTTGGATGAACACAAAGCGGCCCTTAGCTTGGATTGTGGAGGTGGTAAGTGTCATTTTATATATTATGCCATAAGTAAAACAAAATTTAACAGCTAATATGTCCTTCTTAATGTCAAATTTGGTCAAATACTATAAGTACATACTAGTATATTTGATTAAATCATATCTAAAGTTGGAACATGGAAGTAATAATTACATTGCTAATAATTACGAATTAACTCACAACTAATATTAGAACCGGGTAATATTAGGATTGATTGTACAAATTTACATTTTTGTTTTTTCGTAGGAAGATTAATGAGATACATGACCTTCTCTATTCTATAGTCTTCTATTTATATATGTATGTAATGAAAATAAGAATCGTTTGCATGCTCTACGAACATTTAATCAAAATTAACAGTCCCAATTCTTTATATAATATAAATGAATCTGTGACTGTTACGCCCATTTTGATACTAATTTTGTATAATTGGAAGTAATTTATATAAAAGTCTGCAGAGTCACAGACAACATGCTTTTTTTTTAAGTGATTTTACAAATACTTCTTTTAAAATATGTTTTTCCAATCATAATTTCAATAATGGAAAGGATTAAAAAACTTTTAATTATCATCATGATTCTTTGTATAAATTCAATTAATGGCGTTCAGATATTAGCACTCTTACCACTTCTGTCTTACACGATAATATTTTTTCGATATCAAGCAAATTAAGTAATGTTATTTTGGTGCAGTAACAGAAAAGGAAGGGATTGAGATTAAACAAAATTAAATAAATCAAATTGTAGCAATTTTAAAATAAACATATCGTTTCATCTAACCTCAGGTTTTTTTTTTGTTTATTTTTTTAACTTACTGTCTCGTCAATGATCAAAAAACAATATATAACTTGGAAAAGAATCCAAAAAAAGTTCTACGTTAAATTGTGGATTATTAGAGGTAAGAACTATAGTATATCATACATATTTTTGAGGATTAGTTTTTAAATTTGTAGCCAAGTCAATAATTACGTGAATGCATACTAAAATAACTTTTAAATGATTAGAATTGCTGAACTAATATTGCAAAAAGTTTCTTCTACTGTTTTTTATTAATATAAATGCATTTAATACATTGAATGACTAAAAATTAAACTATAAATTCAATATTTAACAAAGTAAAAGACTAATAATATACAAGTTAGTAATTTAGAGCCAAAACGTACAGCCACTTTGGCAACGTACCCACAACTGTTAAAAAAGTATAAATATTAATTATTCATTGGTTAGTAGTACGAGGGAAGATACTAGTAATCTTCCCTCCTACTCTAGAGTTACCACTGCATGATCTGCAGTGGTAACTCTAGATATATCAGGCATATACATAAGTTTACAGCCATCTAGCGAAGTGGAATTGTATTTTTGTATATCATTAATCCTTGAAATGTAGGTATCTGTAAAGAAAAGGCAGATTTAATTATAAAGTTTATTTATTAAAAACAAACTAACTAGGAAATCTATCATAAAAATCACAATAATATATAAATCCTCTACATATTTTAGAGTATTTTACCGATACTAGTTCCATCCATCTCACTTCCTATCCTCTTAAAGGATATGTGCATCTCTCTCTAATGTTAAAATCAATCGTACACGCTATCTATAGGTATAATAAATCCAAGATATTTTAATATGCTACTTACCTCACCTTTTATCGATTAATTTTTAAATTTACCACTGTTCTAATAATTACATGACGTATAAAGACATAAACCTTTTAATGATTTAAGATTCCAGAGAAAATGTTTCTTATTGTATGTCAACCATCACTGAAATTTTCTAAAAATTGGGCATAATCTAAAGATTTATTAGTTTCTCGAGTATTTTTTTTTGACATGATATTTAACCTCACTTTTTATCGGTTAATTTTTAAATTTACCACTACGCCAGTAATTATGTGACGTAAATGAAAATAACTGTTAGTCATTAAACATATACAAAATTCTTTTTTATTTGATGTAGGCTACTGAAATTGGCAAAAGATTTCAAAATTACCTTTTTTTATATTATAACCTCACTTTTTCGACAGCGACATTCCTAAAAAAAAATTATGTGTGAATCGACAATTTTGGAATATTTACGTTTCTTTTTTTCTGAATTATATAGTCTAAAAACTAAACTTTTTTTGAGATCATATGTACTAACCTCACTTTTTGCTGATTACGAATTTAAATAACATAAAAAGGTTGTATACATTTATTAATAATAATAATAAATTTATTAACCCAACTGCATTTACAAAGAAATAGGGGTACGTCATTAAATACAAAAGAAAAAAGTGTGTAAAAAACAATCAATACAATAGTACAAAATTAAAAGCAAGCACTGAACATGAGATGACAAGAATACACTGAAATGTAAATAAAAAAAAATGCCCAAAGATAGCAAGCCCATCCGGCAGGCAGTCGAGCAGCACCACATTAACAAAACAAACAAAATAAAAAAATTTCTAGAATAAGCTACAGGCGGACAATTCCCTCTCCCTCATTTGGTTTTGAGAAAAGTCTCAAATTCAGCAAGACTGTAAAAGCAACCTTTTAATAACACGTCCTTTACTTTATTCTTGAACGCATACGGAGAGCAATTTCACAATACTTTCAGAAAATCGAACCTTCTGCCCAGAAAAACAATCAATCAATATTCATTCTAACTACGGCAAGATAGTTGGGAAAGTAACTTAAAACAGTATCTCAGATATAAAAGACACATAGCAGCATAACTATTAAATTGAAAACAAAGATAAAAATTACATTTCAAAATATTTTAATAAATTACATTAACTTACGAAAAATAAATAAATAAATTTTCAAGAATTGAAATTTGATAAAAGCTATAATCATTGAAATGTTATAAATTAAGTTTGAGGACTCAGTTTATCATGGCAATTGTATTTTAACACATAAGTAAATAAGCATTTGTCAGCAATTGGCCTAAGTTACTTGTGGAGGTTAATATTAATCGGCATTAAATAAATCTCTAGAATTACGGAACTTAACAGAACATAAACTTAAAAGTGTGCCTAATATCTTTAACAAACCCTTTTGCTTTCCATGTAAAAGCACAGGTTCTTCAATTTATACTAAGATGACTAACAATTTATGAAGTAGGTATCTGTTGTATAAAAATTAGATAGATATATAGATACTTTTTAAAAGTATCGGTTTAAAAATATAACGTTAGAGATATAGAGATACTTTTCCATATCTAAAAAAGTATTTTAAATTGAGAAAAGAGATTGAAAATGATTGTCAATTCCGCTCCTATAGATAGTAACAGGGTTTAGGTATATGCCGCGTATTTGTAATGAAGGTTTGAATTAAATCAGTGTTGGAACATAAGAAAGCAAAACGGATCTGTCATAAATAAGGAAAACGTAACCTATATTTGAACTCGCATTATATAAACGACTATGGATTGGTGTTTCTGCTTGTAAAAATGAAATGTAATTAATTTAACTTTACTAAATTATGATTTACAATTCAGTACTAACTGGTTTTTAACTAAATTTATTTATTACTTTAAATTATAACATACAATTAGTATAATTATTAAGTGACAAAACTGCATCTCTCAGTCTTTCTATGGTATGCATGCGGTTTCTATAGATCCTATTTTTTGATAGCCGAACATGAAGTAATCTAATGGGTTAGATCAGGCGATCTTGGTGGCCATCTTTGTGCTCTAACGAACCTGTCAGCAAAAAACTGTTGAAGATATTGGCAGGTTTGTCGAGCAGTATGTGCTGGAGCATTATCGTGCTGAAAATAACTTGCTTCAAGCTCATTTTCTTGTAAACTCTGCAATAAACAATTCCACATCTGTTGGTAACGTTGGGCTGTTACAGTTTCCTCAAAGAAATTGCCCTATTATTCATTGCTGGACATAGCTAACCAAACTCCAACTTTTACGGATGCAATTGCGTTTCTGAAATTCGTGTGGATTTTCTGCAGACCAGATACAATAGTTTTGTGAATTGATTATAGCCTGTTAAATAAAACCAGGCTTCATCGAGAAAAAATGATTGTTAGCAGTTCATCGTCCCTTAAATTGTTATTAAACCAATGACAATATTCCAATCGCCTATCGTGATCTAATGGTAATAATTCCTGTACCGTAGAAACTTTATAGGGATGAAAATGTAACTTTCTTTTGACAGCTCATTGCGCTGAAGTGTATGATAAGCCTATAAAATTATAAAATGTAATAAACTATTTCACTTAATGTTAATATTGATTTTTTACCTGTTTGTTGAGCTATTACCACAGATAAATTCCCTTATTTTCTTACAGTATTCAAAAATACTATTGTTGGTGATATTAGATGTAAATATAAACGACTTGAAAAAATTATAGATAAATAATCGAAAGATACTACAACACGCACGCCATGTCGCTTAAATGTCAAAAAAATTCATTTAATGTATGAAATTTGTATGTAGCTAACTTCGCCCATTAAATTGTAATAAGTATAGATAAATTTTTCCGGAAAACAGTTTTTTTCTTACGACAATCATTTTGAATCACATGGTACTTACCACCTTTACCTAAAACATTACCCAACGTTGCCAGATTTTGCAAATTTTAAATAAACCTTCAAATATACGATATTATAACCAACATTTCTGAATTATTTTTATTTAATTCCAGAACTCCTACACACAGACAGCTTCCCAAAATCGCCGGTACCAATCCAGCGACACTCTGTGCAGCATGGATTCGATATTGGAGGAGAACGTCGAAATTCGACTACCGGCGAGCCCTCTACCGCCCATCACCATAACCATCCCGGAATCGAGCAGTCAACACCAACTGCACCAGAACGGTGCCGGAAAATTCCTCAAGAACAACACACCCCAACCGGTGCCCGTATAGCATAAACTGTACGATCCAAATGTTGTCGTTAATAAGCCCTCCAGTACGGCTGTTAATTTATTATTACTTAAGCTGGTTGATTGTCCTCGTGAGTTATGTCTATTTGTGCGTTCATTTCAGTATACCTGCGAAGGTAGAAGGAAAGTATTATTAGTTTTTAATAGGTGAAAAAAATCTTTCTTTTTTTTTTTTAATTTCTATTCTTAGATTTAAAATGAATTTATTTATTTTTTTACGAAATGGTAGTAGTCTTGCAATTATAGTTGCAGTGAGAGATGTGTAGATGGCGCTGATAGTTGTTTTTTAATAGAAATCTGCACTGATGTTGATAAGGTAGGAAACTAGTTTGTTTGGTTCAGAATGCTCTCAACAGATGTCGCAATGTTTTTAAAAATTATTTATATTTGTCATCCCTCATTATATTAATTGAAATCTTAGCTGTTAATTATTGATAAGATCTGAATCTCTTGTACATAGATATCTAGATTTAAGCATGTTTTATAATAAGAGCAAAGCCACTTTGCCTAAAAAAAAAAAAAAAAAACTATCGATGAAATCGAATATAATAAGTGATATTTATATAATATTAAATGCTACTATGTATTTAAAAAATACAAAAATTACTTCAACTTTATTTAATAAGAAAGAATATATTGTAATAATGATATTTATAAATATCATAAGGCTGCATATCTACTATTTAAACAAAAAAAACGAAAATAAGTCTCTATTATAAAAACTAGGGCAATACCACTGAACTTCTCTGATAGAAATTTGCCTTATAGAAAGAAACTTTCGTCCTAAGATTATTATACGAGATTTAAGAGTTTAACTATAACAAAAAAAAAATGATAATAATACGCTTTAAAAAGCACAATTTTAGATATTTAAATATACATTATATACTATTGTAATAATAATATTGTTGAAATCGGGATCAAAAACAATGTAGGATCGTTTGTATTAGTTTATAGACTCTTACTGCAAATCCCAGTGTTTTTTTTTTTTTACAAAAAAAAAAGAGTTTTTAGCTAGCTTCAAGCAATGTAAACTATTTTGAATCCCATTTCAACTTAAAATTGTCAATCCACTGCAAGTCATATTCGAAATAAGAGTATAAGTAAATAACAAGCATTCAAAGGCAGCTACAACTCTCCAAAAAATGAATAATTTTACTATTCAGTTTTAGGCTATTGATAATGTTCCTTATTTTGCAAAATACCAATTATGCACCTATCTCACAAAGTTACAATGCCATAAAAATTTGTAATGCTGCAGATGGCAAAAAATACGCGATTTTTTAAAAAAAGCTTTAAGTAAAACAGTTTAAATGGAAGACTTTGTTTATCTGCAGTATTCTTAAAGATAAATGATCATTGTAGTCAAACTACCTACTTGTGTTTTTGTGTAAATCCTGTTTGTAAATATATGTAAGAACATACGCATGTATTGCTGTTTTAAATTTCCAATTTGTATAAAAATGTCAAAAAAAGGAGAGAAATTTATAAATGATATAATAAATTACCTACACGTTTATATTGTACTAACATAGTCAGTACAATATTTCGTTTTTTCTTTGCTGAAAATCTGGTTTTATTCTTTTAATCCCAACATAATATCCATTGAGATTATTTCGATTCCCATTACACTAGAACCTTAACAGACGTATCGAAAATGCTCTCTAAGTACTAGAGATGAAGTAGATTTAGAAGGTAAGTATGCAGATGTACCTTATGTATTTCCATTAATATTTATTTCCATGTTTACACATCAAAATCTATCATCATGCATCATTTGATGTTTGTTTTAAATCTCTAATCGAAAAACATATTAAACATACATTAAATGTAAACTGAAAGAAGAAAATGCGTTCCATCAACCAACATAAGAAATTATAATTAATATTATTGCATCATCATTTTTAACCAAATTGAACAAAATATAAGGTCAAAATAACAGGAAAAAAATGTTGAGAATATTCTGTTAGTTCAACATTATACATTTGTTAGCCGGACCACCAGCAAAAGGTTTTGTTTGAATAGATTAAAAATATTTTGTAACCATTACTAAATTATTTTAACTAAATCATGATTGTCAGAAGAATACTTCATAGTGGTATATTTTAAAATACATTTTTAATTACTTCAACAAAACTCGTTCTATTAATGTAACATGTTCTGCAATGTTTGTTGAGTTCACCAAAATTTCAGTTAATCTTGAGTTAATCTTACATATTGCGAAGGAAACAATGTTGTTTCATCAATTTGAAATAAAGCCAATGGAATCATGTGAAGTTCAGTTTTCTTGCATATGGTAGCAAATACGTTAAATATATGTATGTACTTCAGAAATCGCCATGAAGATGGCGCTTGTTTTATTTCATACCCCAGTAATAATGACATATAGTTTTCCCTTGCAAGGCAAATTGAAAAAAAAGACCAGTATAGCTCACTGTAACAATAAAATATTGACTGAAAAGTAATTCTGTTTTTGCTCAACATAATTTTCTTGTTTAACAAAATGACATAACACATAACATTTATTCATTTTAAGTTAAAATGTTTATTTAACCTAACTTCTGCTTTTTATTTTAATGAATTCGTTTGATCTTTTAATAGATTTAACATGAAACAATAATTGTTCATTTTACCCGGAACACTTATTGCCTTAACAATATTTTGAATTAACAAATTAATGTATTTCTGCTAATAACTATAATAATTAAAAGGGATTTTTCCCAAGAAATCTCATAAATATAATTGCTTTTTCACGTTTTGGTAAATCAACGTATTTATGTTTGCCAATGAATTACAGTTGGGAACGAAACTTTCATCATCATTCACAGTAGATCGTCCGTTTCATACTGCGACTTCAAGCAATCCACTTCACTCATTGCGTGAATGAAGGGCTTGTGCATGAAGTAAATCTTTCTCACATTGGTTTCACGAGAATAAACGTGTAGCAACCTGTTTATATGTAAACAATTTACTATTTATTTTATGAATAAGTTATTATCAATAAAGTATTTGCCCAAAAACTAAATTGTAACCTACTATAAAAGCTGGACGGAGCTGCTTGTTCCTGCCTTTCATGAAATACACAGAGATTCAAAATGATTGTCAAATCCGCTCCTATAGATAGTAACAGGGTAGGTATATGCCGCGTGGTTTGTAATGAAGGTTTGAACTAAGTCAGTGTTGAACATAAGAAAGTAAACGATCTGTCATAAATAAGGAAAACGTAACTATATTTTGAACTCGCATTATAAAACGACTATGGATTGTGTTTCTGCTTGTAAAAATGAAATTGTAATTAATTTAACTTTACTAAATATGATTCACAATTCAGTACTAACTGGTGTTAACTAAATTTATTATTATTTAATTATAACATACAATTAGTATAATTATAGTTACAAAACTGCATTTCTTCAGTTCTTCTATATGGTATGCATGCGGTTTCTATAGATCCTATTTTTTTGATAGCCGAACATGAATAATCTAATGGCCTTAGATCAGCGATCTTGGTGGCATCTTTGTGTTCTAACGAACCTGTCAGCAAAAAACTGTTGAAGATATTGGTAGGTTTGTCGAGCAGATGTTGCTGGAGCTTTATCGTGCTGAAAATAACCGCTTCAAGCTCATTTTCTTGTAACTCTGCAATAAACAATTCCAACATCTCGTTGTAACTTGGGCTTTACAGTTTCCTCGAAGAAAAGTTGGCCCTATATATCGTTGCCTGGACATAGCTAACCAAATCCCAACTTTTACGGATGCAATTGCGTTTCTCGAAATTGCGTGTGGATTTTCTGCAGACCCAGATACAATAGTTTTGTAAATTGATATAGTCTGTTAGATAAAACCAGCTCATCCGAGAAAAATGATTTGTTTTACGGCAGTCATCGTCCTTAGTTTTATTAAACCATGACAATATTCCAAATCGCCTATCGTGATCTAATGGTAATAATTCCTGTACCGTAGAAGTTTTATAGGATGAAATGTAACTTTCTTTTGACAGCTCATTGCGCTGAAGTGTATGATAAGCCTATAAATTATAAAATGTAATAAACTATTTCACTTAATGTTAATATATTTTTTTATCTGTTTGTTGAGCTATTGCCACAGATAAATCCCTATTTTTCTTACAGTATTCAGAAATACTATTGTTGGTGATATTAGATATAAACGATTTGAAAAAAATTATAAGATAAATAATCGAAGATACTACGACACGCAGCGCCAATGATCGCTAAAGGTCAAGAAAATTCATTTAATGTATTGAAATTTGTATATATATTCATTTATCATAGCAGACATGTGAGTCAGTTTGCTATGACATCACGACCGTGTTGGCAAATTTTCTTGTTCGTCAAAACGTAAACAAACGTTAGGTTATTTAACTGTCAAACATTTTGACAGGTGAATAACACAAACTCTTAAAAATAACATTTACCGTTAATATTAGTGATGATTCTTTTTGAAACTCAGGATTTAAAGTATGTTAATCATGATAGCAGTGGAAAAAGTAACAAAAAAGCACAAGTGAGTACAATAAATTTAATCGGGACCATTATCGCTTAAAGTATTCACAGTAACGATTAGTATGCAGTTTCTCTCTATCCAAACCAGTCTCTCTGATTTACTACTTTCTGAATGTCGTTTCCTATATGTTACACACCAAGTACGTCAAATTTCCAAGAGACTAATTTAATTCAATCCGCTTTATATTATTGTAGCATCCGCCGATCTGCATATTTCATCCAGCGTTTCGTAACAAACTTCCTTTTCTTTGGAACAAATAATATCTACCACACAATGTGTTTATAAATAACAAAAGTATTTTTCTTAAGAACACTGTCCAAAATGTTAATGTGTTATGTTAGTCTGAAAAATGTATGTGAAAGAACCACTTCTGTTAAACAATATTTGTATATATACTCACTGTTTTCGTACTTGTCTTAAATGTGTGTCTCCAATAGCACATTGACAATAAGTAGAACTAATCATTTTTACAACATTTATTCGTATGCATTTTCGTTTATTGGGTTAGTGGTTGTAATTCCTTGTTTACTCATGGATGAAATTTTGCTTATATTTGCAACATAATGTTTAGTTAGCACTCGTTACTCTCAAAAACGAAATACTGTAAAGAATTATGACATTAACAATATATAGATTTTATACTTCCTCGCACGAAAAGTTAAGGGGAATGGCCCAGTTGTCTCGTTCTGCGTCGAATACACGATTAACGAAACTCATCAACTCCTTCGATTGTTTACACAATGTTTAGTTGTAATAACTACTTATTTTAAATAAATTAATACCAAGTATAAACGCAATTCCCACACTTTACTGCAAATCCAGAATATAACCCTTTGACAGTTGACAGCAATAACTAAAATTGGTGGGAATACATTGGGAAGATGTGACAAGCATGCAATTTGAAAAGCAGTAAGGCACCAACATAGTATCTTTTAATTGAACATGAATAAGTTATATGTTAGTGGGTATTTTAATAATATTGGTACTGCATGGCCCGAATTTGCAAGTAATGACGTACCTCGTCGTGTTACGATAATGAATATATGCTACCTTCGAAATCATAATTGATCATAAGTTAGATAGAATTTTTCCAAGAAACAAGTTTTTTCTTCCGCAATTCTTTTGAATCACATGGTATAATTCTATTATTATATGAGAAAGCAAACCCTGAGCCTTGCTCATTTGTTACTTACTGTCGCACTGTAAATTATTACTTACAGCAATAAACCCGTTCATGGTAATACTACAATGTATGATGCATCTAGTAATGTTCTTGCTTTATAATTTATTTCTTTCATGAATATATCCGTGTTTTCAAAATTAAAGGAATGGTTCAAGTTATTCATATGTTTCTTGCTTGCATCTCTAATGCAGTAACAATGGTAGAAATTTTGTCTCCTTTAAGGGGATCTGCTAAATGCTATTTGGTCTATCCAATACGTAAAATTTTGTTTATTATTACCAGATACAGTCCCTTGCAACAAGAACTGTCATACTGAAGACATACTTTTCATCAGTTTTCGCTGTGTTAATTATGCAAAAATTGACAAAATTGTTTGAGAATCAACTAAATTTAGAAATATTCCTGCAGTTAAACTGCCAAAAACGAAAAAATGGAAATTTTTAATTGAATTAAACAATAATTGGAAAAATTGTGATTTTTCATTTTTTTTTTTAATATGCATACAAAAATTCCCATAAAGGTCAGAATTGATTATAAGCAAGGTTTTTTTTGGATATCATCGTCGTCCTAACTCACTTTCTGCAGATTCATGGCCAAATTTTTTTTAAAATTCACCGCGTCACGTGACGTGTGTTTCAAAATTTTGGGTTGCTAGACATGCACAACCAATCTCCCAAAAAAGAAAATAATTTTTAATTTAAAATTTACGATTGAATCTGGCAACGACGCCCCCTAGCGGTCACGTCCGGCATTTAAAATATTTTCTTTAAATTTCACGTCATCGACTGACTATGCTCGTATATCGCATACGGTATATGTAGAATTAATCCGTAATTTTTTTTCCCCTTAGGTGTCAAATAGGGGGGCAGCGGCGCGAGAAAATTACGAATTAAAGTGATAACGATATATAAATACATCCGCATCCGTTTGACATTGCGTCTGCTTGCATCGTACGTAATATTTGAGACGAACATATATACAGGGCCCGTCACAAGTTTCATTACTCTAATCAACATTCGATGAAGTACGTATATCTAGAAACACAGTAATTCAATTTCAATCCCACTTATTGTTATTAGATCACTTCGAAATTCATTATTTAAATTGCAGTATGCATCTCAATACTGCAAGTTGAAATTTCTCTTCGTGAAGGATCTACTCGTATGACTGGCCTTATTCCAACCTTGTGCATCGGCGATCAACAGCCGTGAACGCAATTCCAAGACAATTACATTAATAATTCATCGCGCCCCAACAAAATAACATTGGCTCATGAACACCTCTCTCGTATGCGAACCATTTTTCTTTTCCGAATATATCGACAGTGCCTATATAAACTACACGGTCGCGAAGAGCAATTTGCGAATAAATGAGACGAGATATTTGTGCGTTTAAGAAACGAAATTACACTTTCCGGCTATTAGTGAGACAATAGTATACACGAGAGGACTGCTCAAGTGTACGGCCAGTTGAATGCGTCGCGTATTTCTATTGGTACCTCTATACGTAAGATCGCGCTTTCTCTAAATGTAGAACGGTTGCGAGATGACCAGAAAGCCTGTGGACTCGATCTTATCAGGGGAATTGACGTTTAGCAGAAATATGAGTGGGTGATAATTAGTCATATATTAGATAAGATAAGATATTGTATAATTGATAATGGAAATTGAAGGTATGTTAATTAGGTGTTTGTTACTGCTAGGATGTTGTGTTGAGAATAAAGCTTTCATTATCATTCACGGCAGATCGTTCGTTTCATAATACGATATCAAGACTGTCTGTTTCATTCATTGCATGAATGAAGCGCTTGTGCATGAAAAGTAGATCTTCCACATTGCCTTCACAAGAACAAACGTGCAGCAATGTGTTTTTATGTAAACAATTTACCATTTATTTTATTAATAATAATAAATTTAAACATTGACTTTATTGCACAAAATTTTTTCAAAAGATATTTCTAAAACAATTTATAATTAAATGTTTTTCAAAATTGTATGTAAAAGAAAGTTTTGTCTTCTATCAGAATACGTATGTTTCGAAATAGAAAAGCTTCTTTCAACATCCACAGATGTAATTGGTGCATTTTTTAACTTTGCAATACATTCTAAACTAAAATTAAAGTCGAAATCGTTTACTGTTTCACCTTCCAAAATTTTCTTAACTTTCTTCAATTTCAAATACTCCGCATTTTTATTTAACACTTTTTTAAATTTATCCTGTATAGAATTACGTATTGTACCCTTAACCTTCTTACATAGCATATCAAATTCATCTACTATTTCGACTGATTCCGAGAGCGACATCCCTTGCGTTTCTAGTTTACGAATGGAACTTGAAACAAAGCTATAATTTGACTTAATATACAAAAGGTTTTGTAGCAATTCTGTTGATGTTACTATCTTTTTACAGTTTTCTAGAGCAATGCAGTCAGCAGTGATTTCAAGAATTACATTTTTTATTCCTTCAAAATTATCAGCGAAAAAAATGCAGCCTCTAACCATGTACCCCATCTTGTAATAGTCGGTTCAGGAGGCAATTATACGGGAAGTCGCTCCTTATAAAATTGGATTCGTAAAGGTGCTTTAAAATACTTTTTTGATATTGCTAAATTAAATCATTAATCAAAGGGAATTAATTCTAATGTCTTGGCTACACGATTGAACCCATGAGCTAAAAATGGTATGAATAATGTTACTATAAAAAATGTTTAAATTTTGCGCGGCTTTTATCATAGGTTTGTTCGCTGGTGTTACACCAATTACACTGGCGCATATTGTCTCTTCTCTCAGATTGCATAAAGAGTAAATCTTTTATCTCTGTTTTAAGTAGGAGTCAGTTGTGGAAAGTGTAGCACCAGCGAACAAACCTCATGTATGGTGCAGCGTCGGACAACATTAGTAAAATTTTTCACAGGTATACTTCCAGGTAAAAGAAATTTGATAAACTTCTTGAACGATTGGGCAATTACACATTACATATGTTTTTTTGAAGTTCTTTACAAATAATTAAATATGATTTACTTACAATATCTTCATGAAAATTCCTATTAACAAATGGGCAATATAACGGCCACACTTATCGTACTTTCATCTACCACGATATAATAAAATTATTCCCTACAATAGGTGAATTTCTGCTATTGTTTGCTGGTAAACAAGATGACATATTTTTTCGTAAGGTACTTTCGACAGTATATTATGTTGAATATTTTTTGCAGAAATGATTTCAAATTAACAATGGTTAATCTGCTAAAGGTAAGTAGACGAAATTAAATGCGTTACACAGATCCGTATTATATTCTTCTTGTCTGAGTTTCGTGAAGTGATGCTACACATTGACGTATAGATTGCTGTACACATGCGATCGCTTTAGTTTTTCACATTTCCAATATGTGGTGGAGTTTTATGTGTTGATCAATCAGGTATTTCTCTCAGAAAACACTACAACAACAATTGTCACTTTTATATCAAAAGTTAAAGAATTAAAAAAATTGTAAGCTTTTAGTAAAATTAAACTACAATTTACTGCAGGCTGACAAATATTTTGTCGCCATCCTTTACCAGTTCAGATAATGGCTTAATCCATAAAGAACTTTGTTTCGCTATACTCATTGTCTGTAAGCACAAGTTTTAAAAACGTAACAACAATTACATGCTGTTTCGCTCAAAGAATGTTCAATGAATAATAATTTATTTGGGAATTAATAATATAAAACGTATTTACCACATCCCTTCTGCTAGGCAAAATTAACACGTACGGTTCTTCGAAAAAAAGTATTGAGAAACCATGGTAAAGAATTTATCGTTCTGAGAATTGTCAGTTGTCGGTCTACCTTAGGAATGCTAGAATTTTACTAATAGAAAGGATAAGAAAAAGCTTAAATATGCAATTATGCAAACTTTGTAAAAATATGCATATAAATGCCTAAATATGCAATATATGCAATCACAAATTAGGGCTAATTAACTGCAATTAGTGTAATACGTCTTCGTTAAAATAAAATATATGCACTTTGCATATAATCCGGTCTCTAATAATAATAATATTTATTTTTCTGTAAGTCCATTACATACAACAAAGAAAGTAAGTACAAAAGGAAAATAGTAATATCGAGGACACAAGAAAAACCGCAAGGTTTGGTACGAGTGCACAGCACTTTTCCATTCTTCCACCCAATCTTGATATAATAATAAAGATGCTATTAAACAAATGCTCGTGCTTAAAACCAACTTAATATTAATTCTGTGATGAATGAGGCATGAAAACGAAGCAATACACATACATAGCTTACATAGATTTACAAAAAACTGCTTCCATTTATATATTATTCATTAACAATTGTAAATAAAGTACCTATTCGTCGGTAAATAGTATATTATTAAAAAAATATTCATGTTCGAGATATTTATTAATCATTAATTCATAAAAATCCATGCGACAGTAATAATCGTCGAGTAAAAGTTCTTGGGATGTGCTAATTTCGTACGATCGATACTTATTCTTATGTAAAAGGTCAACACTTATCATTTTCATCAATTAAACTTTTGCGCTATTATTAATTTCGTAATCATTTTGTTTAGATGTCATACTAGGATTTTATTTCACTAACGCACAAACTTATTTCGATATTACTGACAATTTTATCTTTGTTATTTATTAATATAAACATTGTTTCAAAACATCTGACGGCCGTTTGCACCGTCTGTGATTAAAACTGTCGCTATGCGAATGCGCGATTTTAAGCGGCATTTGAAAGTTATTGGAATTTAAGCTGAAGAAAATTGCTACAGAATTAGATATTGAAATAAAAAAAAGTTGAGTAGTAGTTGCAAAATGGAAATTAATATGTGAATGCAGGTTTTTTTTCCATTATGGAATTCTTTTAATTGTGTGTTCTGCAAATGCTCCAATTTTTGATATTTTATTTGACTTCTGCTATTACTTGTTAGAATTATTTTATTATTGCCATCATTTCCTTATATATTTTATTCATTTTTTTTAATGAATAAATGGTTAATTACATACACAATATTTCTGTTAAAAAAAAACAAAGATAAAACATTTTTTACCGCTAAATGTCGAGTTGTTGTTGTTCCTAAAAGGATATATGATAAAAAAGATGCAAGTTTGATAATGTTATTTAAGTAAATAAAATATTATTTTCGTTAATAAAAAGCAAAGAAAACAAATCACAAAAAAAAAAGTTCAAAATTAATTTCTAGCAATGAATTACAAATTGTTAACATAATCATTAATTATTATCATCAGCAGCGTCATAATTAATCTCATGAAGTTGTCTATTTAAAATTTCTTGATTTAATTTTTCTTCATTGATTTCGTCTGGTAATAGTAGAGCCTTTTCACCCACATTTATGGCTATTTTGTGCAATACTGAGGTAGTAACTACTACTGGCATAAAGGCATCCAGCTTTAAGCGACAACCATATGCCAACATTGGAACATCTTTTAGAACTCCAAACATGCTTCAATGACTTCCGTTTCTAATATGGCTTTCATTATACAATTCTTCACAAATGTTGAGAATTTAAAAGTGGTTAACAAATATTTATTGAGGCATATCCACTGTCGCTTATAGAAAAGAATGAGTTAATTCCTACCTTGGGTACTGATTAACTCTCATTGTGATTAAACATAATCACGAATTAAGGATTTAAATATTAGTTAAGCAGTCGGTGCAAAATTAAACTATAATTATGATTAAATTTTAATTACAACTTAATCACGAACGGTGCAAAGGGCCGTGACTGTATTACGAATAACAGTCGCGCTATAAATTGATCTTTAGCGATAATTTAATACAGTAGCATATTTAATGTAAATAAATCGTGTGTAACTTCTGCTGAATTGCCACCGTAAAATTGTTTCACAATCGTCGGCCCTATAATATTCCATTTTTTTTTTTATAAAATCACTGAGCAGAATAACAAGAGTATTTCTCGACTTTATTAACTGACAGAAATCATATTTTCGCCCTTCTTTTATTTATATAACAGCAATCGACAGGTCGAAAGTGAGCTCTTGGTATACTGTTTAATACACATATTTATATGCAGCATGTCGATATTGCGTGCATGAGACTATTTTTTTTTTGTTTTTTCATTCTTAGAAGTTGATCGCTATGATTTTTCGATATCTGTTCCTACAGAAAGTTATTCTAGTTTAACGATCTTAAAAACGTATACAGCAAGAGAAAAAATATCCATGGTAATTATTATACTTCATTTACTATAACAGAGGAGAGACGTATTACTTCGCAAATTCGGCCCCCATGCAAATACCATATTATTAAAATAACAACTAACATATAATTATTCATGTTCAATTAAAGATACTTGTTGGTGCTTACTGCTTTTCAAATTGCATGCTGTCAACATCTTCCCAATGTATACCCACCAAATTTAGTTATAGCTGTCAACTGTCAAAGGGTTATATTCTGCATTTGCAGTAAAGTGTGGGAATTTGCGTTTATACTTGGTATATATTTATTTAAAATAAGTAGTTATTACAACTAAACCATATCGAAACCATTGTGTAAACAATCGAAGGAGTTAAGAGTTTCCTTACTCGTGTATTTCGACGCAGAACGCGGGAACAACGGGCCATTACTCCGTTAACTTTCGTGCGAGGAGTTATAAATCCAAATATTTTTAATGTCATATTCTTTTACAGTTATTTCGTTTTTAGAAAGTAACGAGTGTTCTAAACATTCATGTTGCAAACATAAGCAAAATTTCATCCATGAGTAAACAAGGAATTACATCCACTAACCCAAAACGAAAATGCATACGAAATAAATGTTATAAAAATTGACTATTCTACTCATTGACAATGTGCTATTGGAAACACAATTTATGACATGTACCAAAACAGTGAGTGTATACAAATATTGTTTACAGAAGTGGTTCTTTCACATACATTTTTCAGACTAACATAACACATTAAACATTTGAACAGTGCTCTAAAGAAAAGACATTTCCATGGTTGAAACACATTGTTGTGGTAGATGTTATTGTTTCTCAAAGAAAAGAAGTTTGTTACAAAACGATGGATGAAATATGGCAAGATCGGAGGATGCACACAAATTGTATAAAGCGGATTGAATTAAATTAGTCTGGAAATTTGACGTACTTGGTGTACAACATATTGGAAACGAAATTCAGAAGTAGTAAATCAGAGAAACTGGTTTGGATAGAGAAGAAACTTGCATACTAATTGTTACTGTGAATACTTTAAGCGATAATGGTCCCGATTAAATTTATTGTACTCACTTGTGCTTTTTTGTTATTTTTTTCCACTGCTATCATGATTAACATATTTAAAATCCTGATTTTCAAAAGAATCATCACAATATTAACGGTAAATGTTATTTTTAAGAGTTTGTTTATTCACTTGTCAAAAGTGTTTGACAGTTAAATAACCTAACGGTTTGTTTACGTTTTGACGAACAGAAAATTTGCATCACGGTCGTGACGTCATAGCAAACTGACTCACGTAGTACCTCGTCTGTTATAATAAATGAACTATAGTAAAGAGAAAGATGACATATATGTTAGTTTTTACGAGATATATTGCAATTCCCTAGCTCAGTTGAGTATAAGAAATGACGAACAGAGTTTACATAATTATATATCTTTATATATCCGGTATATTTTGTTAATAGTCAGAATTATATTGCGTACATTCCCCATATGACGACTTACACTATATTATACAATAAATAAAATCACAAGCCAGTTTTTACAGTTGACAATAATAGTCACGTGTGGATGACAAAAGAAAACAAGTTTATCCTCTATTCATTAACAAATAGATATACATAATTACGTATGTTGTACATATGTACATATAGATGGATACAAAAACGCTGCTTTTCCATTGTGACAAAAATAAATCTGTGAATATACCTAACCGTATTTCGTTGGGTTCTGTGGAATCCCTAATTGTCCAATTAGAAGTGAAAAACGCTTCGTTTTTCATAATGACAAGGTTACCACGGATGGACGGTACAATCGTGTACAGCGTACCATCAAATGGTTACGTAATTATAGCAATAAACAAATATAGAGATTTTAGTAAGCTTATATACCGTAAATATTTTTTTATTGTTCTGTGTAATAAAAAAGATGAAATTATTGAAAGAATATCTTTTTTAAACCTAGGCTTCTATTCTGTCGCAAGTAACATGTTTATCACATTATCTATATTCATTACTGGCATTGTACTACCAAACTAGTACACAGCACAAGACATAATATATCATTTGAAACGATTGTCTTATAACATCTATAACAATAACAGATAAGAAAAAAGGTTCCAACATAATTAATTATTTAAATAAACGCTATTTTGATTGATGGATTGGAAAAGGTGGTCCAGTTAAGTGGCCAGCAAGGTCACCAGATTTCACTAAGCTTGATTTTTTTTTCTGTGGGGTTGTGACAAGGAGTTTGTTTACCGAGAGCCTCCAACAACTGCAAATAATATGCAGATTAGGATTAGAAACGCATTTTTCAGTGTCCGTGAAGAAATTCTGTTGAATGTAAATACGTCTTTTGGTAACAAAGTACAAATGTGTGTCAGACAAATGGTCGGTTTATATCGAAAAATCTGGGTGTTCTAACTAATTTTTTGTATGTACTATTTTGGCGAGGTTTTATTGTTGTTTACTTATATAGATTTGTTTATTATTTATTTTTTTGTCATTTTTATATTAAATATTTATTTTCTGGTCTTAATTTTTACAATCGTCACCTACTAAAATTACAAATATGACTATCACAATAAAAAATTAATCAAAACTGTAATAATTCGAAAAGTAGAAGAGATAGACATAGGGCATCCCTAACAAAAATCAAAGCACTTGTTAATAGGAATTCAATGGTGTAAACATATACAGGCTGTTCTATTAAAAAAAAAAGATACACCCATTTGAACATCCAGTATATTACAATACAACTACTAACGCACTTCACTTATTCTTAGTGGTTGTTGTGTATGTGAACTGGTTCGTAGTAAAAACACCGTTGTTATAAATGTTCTTTATTTTAAACTACACTAAACTGACTAAACTAAACTAAAGTACTGCTGTTTCGATCTACAACTAGTATCAAACTCTGTTCAACTACGATACGACATTTTGTGTATTCTCCAACAGTCACTCTGGTTTTTCATGTTGTTACGTTGGTAACAAATTTGAATTCAAATTTAAGATGTTAAATTTATGTAAAGTAAAATGCTAGAATAAGTTAACACGAATTTAACATATAAAACTCTAAGTGATAATTAAATTACAATCGCCTTTCTCAAACAGTGCAAGCGACAAAATTTTAGAAAATCAAAGATATCTTGGAGATTAATGAATTTAGCGCTAAAGTATGTTATATCTTATTTTTTTAAAATTCAATGGCGCTTCTAAAAATGCAATAATAATGGGGGTATTGTATTTAAAAAAAGAAAGTTGAAGGCTGCACCGAGATTACGAAACACCCTGTACAAATCCAAATATTTTTACGTTATTGAAAAATCGTAATCCTACAACAATTTATAAAAACTTTTTTCGTATCTGTCACTGCTTACGAGTTACAGAGGAATTCTCTGCCGGTGAAATACCCTGTATATACACATACATCGAAACATCTATACAGGGTGTATCAAATAAAAAAGTAAATTTTGCTTGGGTGTTAACTACACGACATATAAAGCACAAACCCACCGAAACCGGATTTCATCATTAAAGAATAAAAAAAAAGTAAAATTTAGAGCCAAAAATTCTTTAGTCCGGGCCTGATGCAAGAAAACGTCATGTTAAACACCCGCTAAACGTGGTATTACCGTATAAATACATTGCACTCATTTAGTATTATTCTTAATAGTATGCCGTAAGTTCATTTAACGTCATTCTGAATAATAAAGGCGCCTTGTAAAAATAGCAAAAACTGAGGCATTTTAATTTCTTCTTTTTATAAAATAAACATCCTTTTATTATAAGAGTATTCTACGTAAGTCTACAGAGTATTATTTTTAATATCCTGATAAGACGTTCGAGTTTCACCGGATATGCGACTTCAGTAGTTACAAAAAACGTAAATATTTTTCTCTTGCTTTGTCGAATCGAGAGTTAGTTGTTAATAAACGGTACCACATGAATCTGAGTTATTTCTTTTGGATTTATTTAATCACATAACGCAAAATGAATTGAATCGAATCGAATTACACAGAAATAAATGTAGATACATAAAAATTTGCAAACACGCCTTTTTACTATGATATCGCGCGAAAATGAATTATACATCCACACTGACTGCCGATGCATAAGCTTTCGATTTTCGATTTTCTTTATATGAAATCATGATGGTCCTGAAAAGGATCGTTTTTTCGAGACGGGAAGAATTTAAATAAAATGTTCGAAGTGGCTTGCACTCCAAGCGGCGATCCACACAAAACTAACAGCGGTAATGAATGATAGTGGTATGTGGGGGTAAACTCGGGACAGTATTTAGGTTGGGCACAGGTCTGGCTCTAGCCCACCGCATTTATAAAATATTGTTTTTCTCGTTAATACTTACAGATAGACCCCCTGTGCATTAAGACTTTTTGATTGCATATGATTACAGCTGCCACATATTATTATATTTACCTCTATATCTGATACACCCTGTATATGTGACTTTTCAAATGTTCGTGTTTAATTACAGATCTAATAAATCTTATGTATGTGTTTCTATGAAATGTTATTGTTTAATAAATTATTCCTATAAATGCCCAGTCTAACTTAATTGATTGCACGTGCGAAAAGACACAGAGTATAAACTGTAAATTATATACCTACACTCCACTTCTCTTGATGATAATAGAAATATGAATAACATTTTATTAAAGAATATCTAAAATATAAATGAACTTATTTAGTAAATGCATCTGATAGTGTTTTTAGTATTTGATGTTGAATGTTTGTTATAATATTTTAAATTATTATATTTTAAGTTCTTTGATTATTAATACATCAATACGATTTTCTACGTATAAGTGCTTTTTTTTTGAGCGTGTATATTAGACTATGACCGAGCTATTCGACAATAAACGGATGTTCAAAAATTTCACAGATTTCTATCCAAACTTCCATAATTTGCAACATCACATCATGATGCTCATATCAACTAATACGTTAAACTATCATCAGTATAGATCTAACTACACATCCGCTTAAAACTGTATTCTGTATACTATCAAATCCACTAATAAAGGATGAAGAATGTATATGTGAGGTGTCGGATATTTTGGCGTACCCGTGGGGTATTCGCTCGAACAACGTTGTAGATAGAAAGTGCTCCTCCATATACGAACTATGTAGGTATCCGACCAAACATACAACAGTAAAATTCCTCAGTATTCTAATGATGTCGTCAAGTTTTCTTACGTCTCAACTTCCAACATAACATATTATATACAAGTATAATAAAAATATAAATAAATCTAAGTGTCTGTACAAATTGTTCGTATACACACATTTAATAGGTACTTCTGTGTTATTTTGTTATTGTGTATTTGTCCGATTAACCGATTAGGATAAGAGTGTGTGTGCATTTTCAACGCAAATAGGAAAACATATTAGTTACTTGTGCTAAGCAATTGTTGTGTAAGTATCTAATGTATTCTTATTTGTTATTGCTCAACTGTGACATGTTTTGTTTGTATCTAATTCCATTCTTATACATCCTCGTATAAAGGCGTTAAATTATTAACTAATAGTAATCAAATAAACTACAAAGTAGGGTCATTTTTGAATATTTGACAATAATATTACTTAGATGAATGGGTTATTGTTGATTTGCACACTCGGCTGAAATGATTAAATAAACTACCGCTAACATTATAAGAAAATACAATTAATAATAAATACGTGTTATTTATAGACAAGTTATGGACGATGAAAAAAAATTAACTAGCAATAAGAACAAATCCATAGACATTCAAATGTCCCGCCAATTTATCTGAAAAGCATCTTCTATCTATCCTTTAATAACATGTAATTCTTATGAGGAATTAATAATTTGAAACAATTTAATTGGAACTATGTTCTTTTAATGTTCGTATTAATTTAATTATGTACGAAATGTTTTACTAGTAGAATTATGTGTGTACAATATAATTCAACTCTGTTTTTGACATCAATATATTATACAGAGTGTCTCACGACGAACTGCATCGATCGATATATGAAAGAGTATATACATTGGAAAAGTCTGAAAACTTCGCTTACTAAACTTATTTAGAATACTTAAATACTTAAATTATAAAAAATCAAGAAACGTAAAAATTATTTTAACAAATGTTCAAAGTTACGGCCTTGAACTTCCAGACAGATTATTTTATTAAATCTTCTTGACTTTGCGGATTTTCTTGAAAAGTCCGCAAGACAATTAATTATACGATGTGATCCAAAATGATTGTCGTAAGAAAAAAACTGTTTTCCGGAAAAATTCATCTATACTTATTACCAATTTAATGAGCGAAGTTAACTACATACAAATTTCATACATTAAATGAATTTTCTTGACATTTAGCGACATTGGCGTGCGTGATGTAGTATCTTTCGATTATTTATCTTATAATTTTTTTCAAATCGTTTATATTTACATCTAATATCACCAACAATAGTATTTCTGAATACTGTAAGAAAATAAGGGAATTATCTGTTGGTAATAGCTCAACAAACAGGTAAAAAATCAATATTACCATTAAGTGAAATAGTTTATTACATTTTATAATTTTATAGGCTTATCATACACTTCAGCGCAATGAGCTGTCAAAAGAAAGTTACATTTTCATCCGTATAAAGTTTCTACGGTACAGGAATTATTACCATTAGATCACGATAGGCGATTGGAATATTGTCATTGGTTTAATAACAATTTAATGACTTGCTAAACAAGTCATTTTTCTCAGGAGAAGCCTGGTTTTATCTAACAGACTATATCAATTTACAAAACTATTGTATCTGGTCTGCAGAAAATCCACACGATTTCGAGAAACGCAATTGCATCTCGTAAAAGTTGGAGTTTGGTTAGCTTATGTCCAGCCAAACGAATAATCAGGGCCAATTTTCTTCGAGGAAACTCTAACAGCCAAAGATACCAACCAGATGTTGGAATTATTTATTGCAGAGTTACAAGAAAATGAGCTTGAAAGCAGGTTATTTTCAGCACGATAATGCTCCAGCACATACTGCTCGACAAACCTGCCAATATCTTCAACAGTTTTTTGGCTGACAGGTTCGTTAGAGCACAAAGATGGCCACCAAGATCGCCTGATCTAACCCCATTAGATTACTTCATGTTCGGCCATCTAACAAATAGGATCTATAGAAACCGCATGCATACCATAGAAAAACTGAGAGATGCAGTTTTGTCACTAATAATTATACTAATTGTATGTTATAATTTAAAGTAATAAATAAATTAAGTTAAACACCATTAGTACTGAATTGTAAAATCATAATTTAGTAAAAGTTAAATTATTACATTTCATTTTTACAAGCAGAAACACAATCTATAGTCGTTTATATAATGCGAGTTCAAATATAGGTTACGTTTTTCCTTATTTATGACAGATCCATTTACTTTCTTATGTTCAAACTAACTTAGTTCAAAACCTTCATTACAAACACCCGGCATATACCTACACCCTGTTACTATCTATAGGAGCGAAATTGACAATCATTTTGAATCTCTGTGTAGTATAGTACATAATAAATTTGATGTTTATTAAGTTGGCAATAAGGTGAGAGAAAGTATGCTTTCTGTATTAATAGTTAAAATTAAAATAAATGTATGCCTTGATGAATGACGTAATAGCAAAATCATTTATAGTATGATCTAGATTTATCAAGGTTTTTTTAGGCTATAATTTGCAATTCGTTCTTGATATTTTTATAATGTATAAAAATTACTCCTTATACGTTAATCTAATGAAAGAACTTTGTTTGAAAGAAACTAAAAAACGGGCATTGATTTTTGTGTTATATTTCTTATAATTATATAATAATTCATAAAAGCAAGAATTTTTGTCCTAAAATCGCTCGCAAGTATTTATTCTATAACATATCAAACATTTAATTAGACAACTATATAGTAGTAGTTTTCGACAAATAGAAATCCCTTTTTTCTGTTTCGTCCAAACGATGGCATTTTTTTGGATTGCTATTTTGCAAAACAAGCATCCATGTTAACTTTAAATATTCCAAAAAAAAAATGTGTATTAGCTCATATAATATTGCACAGAGAAAGTTGAACATTTAATACATAATTAGATGACACAAAAATGTCCACTAAATATATGATAATCCTTCCCTTTCTACCAAATTAACCGAACATTAACGCAATTTATCACTTGTTTTGGCCCATATCAGAACAAAACTCTACTATTATATGTTAGCGTAAAATTGTTTGCCTATCAAGATGTTTTGTTCGGCAAACAAATGTGAAATACCCAGAAAGCAAATAAAGAGTCAATTTGTCACGTTTTGTAATGTGATTAGATGTTTTTGGTTAGAATTATTGCGATATATATTTGCTAGGCTATTTTTAGATCACAGTAGATGCTAACCTATATATGTCTTCTGATATATTTTAAAAGAATTAACGATCGTGTAAATTTTTGTGAAAGCTACCCAGATTCAAAACTTAAAAAAAGATATTTTGTTTTTTCCTCAAGTTACTCTTTCCATTTTTCTACAGTTTGATCATCTGAATTTGTCAGTTCAGTGACACAATCCAAGAAAGGGTAAATTAATTCGTTCAGAAATATTACAAATATGGGCTTATAATAGGTATAATAGTCGTTACACCCTAAGGATTTACAATTAAATTATAAACTGGCAGTTCTAGCACAAAATCCCATAAGAAATACCATAGCGGTCTGAAGTTATCGTTTACCCCCAGTTATAACGGATAGCCGTTGCGCCGCAACGGATGAGCGGATCAATTACGACCGATAATCACTCTGCCGCAACGGATAAATCTGCCAATTATAACCAATAACCATTCGGTTAAGTGATCAAGACATCAATTAACAGGGACAGCCGTTCCACTCCAACCGGTAAGGCGTTTCATTACACCGGATAGCCGCTTCGCCGCAACCAGCAATTCAATCAATTAACTAATAACCATTCAATTAAGTTAAGGAATAAACGAACAATTATAACCGATAGCCTTTCCGTCGCAACGGGTAAATGAATCAATTATAGCGATAGCCGTTTCGCCGCAACAGATAACCCGATCCATTGCAACAGATAGCCACTCGGCCACAACTGGTAAATCAACTAATTGTAACCAATAACCATTCGGTTAAGCGATCAAGACATCAATTAACAGGGATAGCCGTTCCACCCCAACCAGTAAGGCGTTTCATTACAACGGATAGCCGCTTCGTCGGAACCAGCAAATCAATCAATTAACTAATAACCATTCGATTAAGTTAAGGAATAAACGATCAATTATAATCGATAGCCGCTTCGTCGCAACGGGCAAATCAACCAATTATATGGATAGTCGTTTCGCCGCAACAGATAACCCGATCCATTGTAACAGATAGCCACTCGGCCACAACTAGTAATTCAACTAATTGTAACCAATAACCATTCTGTTAAGCGATCAAGGCATCAATTAACAGGGATGGCCGTTCCACCCCAACCGGTAAGGCGTTTCATTACAACGGATAGCCGCTTCGCCGGAACCAGCAAATCAATCAATTAACTAATAACCATTCAATTAGGTTAAGGAATAAACGATCAATTATAATCGATAGCCGTTTCGTCGCAACGGGCAAATCAACCAATTATACCGATAGCCGTTTCGCCGCAACAAATAACCCGCTTCATTGTAACAGATAACTACTCGGCCACAACTAGTAAATCAACTAATTGTAACCAATCAGCATTCGGTTAAGTTAAGAAATAAGTCATCAATTAACACGGATAGCCGTTCCACCCCAACGGGTAAGGCGATTCATTACAACGAATAGCCGCTTCGCCGCAACGGGCAAATCGATCAATTACCTAAAATCCATTCAGTTAAGTTGACGAATAAATGATCAATTATAATCGATAGACTTTCCGCCGCAACAGACAAGCCGATCATTTATAACCGATAGCCGTTACGTGGTAACTGATAAGCGATCAGTTATAACCGATAGCCTTTGCGGCGCAAATGGTAAATGAATCAATTATAGCGATAGCCGTTTCGCCGCAACGGGTAAGCCGCTCCATTACAACAGATAGCTACTCTGCTGCAACTGATAAATCAACTAATTCGAACCAGTAAACTTTCGGTTAAGTTAAGGAATAAATCATCAATTAAAACGAATAGCCGTTCCGCCCCAACGGATAACCGTTACGTGATAACGGATTAGCGGTCAATTAAAAACGATAGCCGCTGCATCCCAACGGGTAAGACAAAGCGAATAATCGATAAGCATCTCAGAACAATTGATTTTGATTGAAAACTTCCAAATTCCAAATAAATGTTAATAGGTTTGCAAATAATATCTATCATTTAACGTTCCAGAATATCATTCAAAATGAAGACCAACCCGATATAGAAGACGACCGATAACCCGACGAAAAAAAAAATGATTACCGATAAAGAGCAAGCGTTTTCGGTCATCACGGACTCTAATCTTCCACCGCCCGTCAAACTCAAGCCGAAAAAACCCACCCAAGGTTTCTTCGCCAGGATCCTACACAAGCAGTTCGTCAACGGCAAACGCGACAGAGATGCGACGCACTATTGCGAGACCCCACGTCCTTGCCCGCCACGCCTCTGCCCCAGAAGCTGTTTTTCAAGCCGGGGGTCATCGAAGAGGAAGAAGAAATCGAATATCCGTCGCGTGCGGAATCACCTCTCATGTACAGGGCGTCAAATTACATCCTGTCGCCTTCGATATCCGGTTTGAATAGGACTTCGACTTGTAACAGTACGCTGAGTCAGATGGCAGGTCGGCAGGATAGCAGGTAAGGCGTCCCGTCAAATCTATGTGTGTATTTGTATGGTATAACACGTTTGGATAAGTTCTAACTCGTGCTTTTTGGAAAATAAAAATGTTTAATACACTCATTGTTAATATTAAATACATTAATCTTAAAAAAAAATCTAACAATACGCTTTGGTAATAAATGTGAATTAAACTTTGATTCGTTTATTAAATGCTTGTAATTTAATTCAATTTAGAACGAACTTTATGTTAAAATAAAATGCATACACATCCCAAAATTTTTTGTCGCTATTTTATAAAAATCACAAAATATAATTATCCTATGAAAGAAAAGAAAATATAATCAATTAAATGTATCCTCTAACAAGCCATTATTTTATTTATTCAAAATATCATGTTGGTAGTGACAAATAAAATATCTTGTGTACTGACACTCAAAAATGTTTACAATAAATCATAAAGTCTTTATTATCGAATCATACTTTAGAAATTGTGTGAAATTAGAAAATGCAGAATGGTTGTACTCTTTGGAGCCATGTATAGAAAAATTTCGGGCAAAATTTCCAAATTTTCCAGTAAAATATAACAGTCTGCAACAATTGATACAAGAATCAGTGGCAAAATTCCGTAAAACACAGCCTGTGTCCTGAAAACCAGGAAGTGGTAAACCATTAAAACGGACAGCAAAAAATATAGCAAATGCTCAGGAGCAAATAACTCAATCATCTAGAAAATTGATTCGTAAGCTTTCACAGCAAACACAACTTTGATATATTGAACATTCCATACAATCCTTAAAGAAGATCTGAAAAAGTTTCATTGCGTACCAGAGTTCTCACCCATTGATCACGTAACCTGACTGTCAATGGTTTTTGGCTACGATAAATAATGACAACGTTCTTGATAAAACCTTTTTCTTGGATGAAGCATGGTTTCAATTCAAATGCGCATCTGGTCCAGTGAAAATCCATATGATTTTCACTGGATGCATTCACCCTTGCATTCTTCAAAAATAGGCGTTTCGCTTGCTGTTTCTGAGCAGACTTTCTTTTTGTACGACATCCAACTGTGCTGATTGAAAATTCTCTTCAGAAAAAGGATTTTGAATTCAGTTAATACCTTCATAAAGCTTTGGAAAGTATCTCACAAATGATGATTTTAATCCCTCCAAGTGTTCAGATATTTTTGTAGTTTAACGTCACTAGAGAGGTGCAACTCATTTTCTTTTAAAAAAGCACTCAAAGTCTCAAGCACTTCTCTCTGGTCCTTGAATAATATAAGATCTCCAAAACTCGACCTTTTTAATCGTAGATTCTATCTTCTCTGAAGATCGTAAATGAATGTTTCTCTAAACTCAGATTTACCTTATTGATTTCTTGAAAATGTCAGATAAATAAGGCAAACATTGTAGCCAATCGCTGTCATGTAACCTGGATGGCAGGTGAGAAAGTTTACCTTGAAAAAACAACTGCACTTCTAACCTAAGCTCAAACAATTTAGAGGACTTTTCCACGGGAAAACCACCTAACGTCTGTACAGTGTAAAAAATTACAGTAATTTTGCCATGGTAAATCAGGAATATTACATGTAATAACGTTGTGAATTTACCACAATAAATCATGTAAATTTTGTTTTACATGTTTTTTCTAGGATATTTAACGTGGAAAAAGAAATTTCGGTAAAATTTATAGCTTTTTCATGTAAGTTTAAGATGTAATAAAAATTCAAAAGAAAAATACAAGAAAAAACATGTACAATTTTGTATTTACTCTCAAAATTTACTTAAAAGTGTAAAATTTTCATTTTTTTTGGGGTATTTAGTGCACTTTAAAAGTAATTTTACTAGTGAACTATTAATTTTGCTGTAAAAATATGAAGATCTTTTATATTTATTTGTTTTTACTTGAATTTTCGGGTAAAACTATAGATATCATGGAAAATACGAAATTCATACGCCGCAATGTGATTGGTTATTGGATTATTTATCTGTGCGCGTAGGTAATTCTATTCGTTCGTCGAACTTATTATTGGCTCAATGATATCATGTACGTCACAAACAATCGTAGGTTTCGCGTAAGCGTGTTCATTTTTGATCCCTGGTTGAGCGATTCAGTATGACCTATTAGGTGCTATAAAAGAATTAGGTAAGTTGCTTGCTCTCTTTATAAAAATACATATGAAAATTATTTCAATGTTCGGTAAACATAGAGTTCACATAAATATTACATACGAATTTTACAGTACAATCTTTGAAAAACACATCAGCATGTGAAATTAACTAGATGGTAGAAATTTTACCTTATGAAGCAAATTTACCTGTAAAATTGTAGGCAACTTTGTTACCAACGATTTTACATGTAATTTTGCTGCAACTTTTTTTACAGTGTATGGTAAAGTAAGCCGATATGGAGGCTGTTAATTTCTTCACAAACAGACTTGAAAAGCTTTGAGTTTAAGGCCTTAGATTTGATAAAGTTCACGATTTTCACAGCTTTATCAAGAACAGTTTAGGCGCAGTGGCTTGGTCAAGTCTAAGTAGCGAGGGATGAGTGTTTGGACGCTTCTTATATATTGCTGATTGAAACTGTTCTAATAGCTGTTTAAGCTGTTTCGGCAACTGTTTAAGCTGTTCTAGGAACTGTTGATGCTGTTCCTGGAACTGTTGAGCTGTTTAGAGACTGTGATAGGCATCCGAAAAAACCGGAAGTAAAGTAAATTTAGACCCCCATGTAAACCTTATAGGATTTTGTGCCAGAACTCTTATAGCATATCTACTACAGATCAAACTTATAGTTCATTTCGTTTGTCGAAAACCAACACTTATATCAAACAAATCCTAACATAAGAATAATTATAAATTGTACAAGATTTTAGATCATTGAAAATACACAAACAAAATGCATCCAAATTCCTAGATTCATAACAATGAGATTATTATTCATTTATTCACGTAAGCCCATGCACATATTAAAATAACGCCACATCAATTAACATCTCTTTAGCGCCCACATAAAAATAATACTCTGTGTATATTAATTATTAATCGCATATTTACATCAATAGTTAACACATCCTTTCTAGCTGATAAATACGTTATGCATCAGAATCAATCTACTATGTATAATAATTGTATTATATACGCGCTTAGAAATGGAAACCTATAGTGAGATATTGAATTATACATAAGAATAAATACATTTACGTAACTCAATTCTCACTAACATACGCCATCGGTAATTAATGACAAAATATTCAACAGTAAAATGTTTTAAATGTCGTACACAGTTGTTTTATAGCATACGGCTGTTATCTTTAATGGTAAATAAAAGGCAAAAACATACATGCATGCGCATAAACTACATACAATGTATGTATATAAACATTTGCTGGTAGTCAAATTACAAACAAGATTGTGTTGCAGAATTTAGTCTGATGGTTTTTTTTTTTAATTATCAGTACCTAAGCAGTGCATTGCATTCAGGTTTATGTTACAGCATAGCAAATTAATACTCAAATTTGATTTTGGAATTCTTATCTTAACTAAAATTGGTACATTAGAATTTGTTTTATTTTTTTTTTTTTGCTTTATTAACAATAATAATTAAACAACACGATATAAGACATTTCGATTTTTTTATTAAATCTTCTTCTGTGACATATTGTAATTACATTCATGGGCACATCACAGATGGTTTAAATAAATGAATATGTGTTCGACTTCTCGATTTCTTCTCCTTCAGGGGTGCTACAGGGGCTGTATCTAAGTCCTTTGTTGTTTTTAATTGTTAATATAAACGATATAATCGTTTCAAATTTTCAATTTTTGAGAGGTCAGGTAATTATCGCTACAATAAAACTATTACAGACTTTAATTAAGTAATTTTCTTGTATCTTGAAATGCACTACACACACTACTTTATTTATGAAAAGCTAAATAATTACAAAACATCCTGAACCCGTACTCCACCTAAAAGGTACTGCACGAGGCTACCTATTCTAAGTACCATATGGATTCCATAACAATTGAAATGTTCCTGCTCTAACTAAATAATTGCCCTATGATTGTTAATACTCATCAGTGAGTGGACATTTAAATAAGAGATGCCCCGCTGTATCTACCCCCACCACATTCACAATGCGAATCATTAACCCTCCCAATTCCACATGATTTACAATTACCGTGACCTTTAATAAAAGCCAAAAAAAAAAAATAAATAAAACCTATTCATATTTATGGATTTCTTTTTTAAATATACTCACTCTTAAAACGATAGGTACCTAATAATTTAGCAATTATCTCATAAATTGATTCAAGCTGGGTCGAATGTGCTAATGTCATCTATCAATAATGTCACATATTATAAGATGTACAGTTTCATCATGTCAAAGTCACGTACTTTTCGCCCTGAGGAGGAAAAGTACAACTTTCCTCCCTCAAATGAGGGAGGAAAGTGACCACTTTTTTCCTTGCTGGGAAAAGCATTTCTAAATGTTTCGGTGTAAGACTATGTCGCTTTGGCAGTAATAAATCTTTAAATAACAAAAATGCCCTTTGGTGGTGCCCTCGTGGTCGGAAACGTAGGGTGTTCACAAAATCAAGAACATGCAAATTTTTAACTAAAATCTAATCATTTTTTTCGTACTTGTCCTTCTTAAATTTTCTTGTAAAGTCTCTAAATTTGCCCTTTGCAGTTTGCGTCAAATTAAGTTCTGGTTTTGATCTGCCCATAGTTTTAACTTGATTTTTTTGTTCATAACTAAACGAATTAAAATTGTCTTTCAAATACTGCACAGTAAAACTGTTCGCATCCATAGTTCTTACTTATATATTGTTTAGTGTTTACTTACAATAGTACTTTGTTTATTTTGTGTGCATTTCATTATCTTTTTTACGTACTGTATATTTCATTTCATTACTTTTTTTACGTACTATATATTTTCTTTTTTTGTTTGTCGGCTGCACCAAAGCGCATTAGTGGCGGCTTCGCTTTGTCGGCTTTTTGCAGAGGGATTTAACCATGCGGCGTAGTTTTTAACTGCGGCTGCGCTGTTGCCAATTTATTTTTGTTTTTCTAAAAAAAATCAATTATTATTTGTAACTTTGAGGGAAATGTACGTTTTTTGGGAACAGTTAAAGATTTACGAGTTTAAGTTTGTGATGTTATGTGCGCGGGTTTAATAAACGTGTTGATGAAGTACCTCAAACGAAAATTTAAATCAGTGTTTTAAATAAAATAGTTTTTTTTTTAACAAATATATTGTCAAATTTCCTTTTTTTTTACAAAGTTAAATTTAAGATATATATAAATTAACACTAAGTATTTAAATTGTTACAACCATGATTATTGTGTTAATTATATCAACTTTTATCATCTACAATTCTTTGAAAATCTTCTTACACCTAAAACTAAAATATAAAATTAAATTTAATACGGATCTGTATTAATTACTCATCTAAACTGTACGAGTGTGATTAAACATTGAGCACTGGCTTAATATCAGCAACAAATTAATAGATTAATATATTAAAATTTTTAAATTCCAAGCAAAAGAAAACAACACATGTAAGCCACCCCGATATCTATATCACACTGGGTCTCTTGCTCGCACGTGTGAAGCAGCGAGCCAGAAAACAAACAAAAAACCTGGAAACAAATCCGTCCAATACGGAAAAATATAGCAATAGTGAAATAAATAATATAATGTTATATATAGTCACGAAAATTCTGTTAAAACTTAAAGTATAAAGAAATACACCGTTATCCTAAAATATCAAAACAACTTTCAAATGAAAATAACATTAAATTAGGAAATTTATTCAGATAATTGTCTTTTTTTTTTAATAAAAAACTACAGCAGTATGTTATTTAATAAATGAAAATAATTACGCACCCTTGGTTTCATTATAAAACTGTCACCAACAAACAGTATTAGTTCTTATGGTAGTTACGACCTGTGGACGGTGAGTAATTCATAAACAAAACATGTTTAATATAGTTTATCCGTAAAACATGATATCTGAACGTTGATGTCGATCGATTTGTTAACGTGACCCGAGAACGCAACGAAAGCGAGCACAGGAGCACACTCAATTTGTGCACCGTTCGTATAGAATCTGCCGTATCCCTCTCCGCCTCCGCTACGTCCTTTATGCCGCTAGACATTGGATAAAATCAACGTAGTCCCACCTACTCGGCGCACGTGCTCCATCGTCGGTCGCTTGCTCGCGATGTACATACATATGTATAGAAAGGAACGTCGCGTCGTTTATTCGTTTCGCTGCGTTATATTTCACGAATATATTAAGATCGAGTAATAGATTTTATTAGTTTGTAATCGACGATTTGTTTAGGGGGTTCACGTGCTCATGTGCGTCTATACAGAAACCGCCACTGGTTTGACAGAGCAACATAACAAAGAAAAATAACAAGCAGAACAACCAACACAGACTGTAATTAGTTTGCAACCACCTGTATAGAAACTGATCTCAGATACAGACATACAATCGGCCACCATCTTAACAATGTTTACACACTAATTAACACAGCATGCGCGCCAGATAAAGATTCCAAGTTATTTTTTTTTTCCGAACAGAGCCACAGATAAGGCGAATCTAGATACTGTCGGTCGCAAACCTCGTGAATAAGAATATTTTCTTTATCTAATCTCGGCTCAGTTACTATTCGCTCAGCGTTTTCCTCGTATTTCTATAGTATAACGCTACGTGCTGCAAAATCGGTGCATATAGTTACGAAAACTGCTGATGTTAATCCCGCTTTTCGCGAAGCCCATAATCATCAAAATAAGTCGAACTGTGTCCGTCTCCTTCCCAGACCTCGCGAGTCGCGTTGATCCTTGATGGCGACGAAATACCGTACCCACTAAATGCTTCCTCAAACATTCGGGATCGAATTAGTGAATTAGTGCGTACCTATTGGCTCCACCTCTGTATAGTGTTTATTAGCGACTCTCTCTCTGCCCCAGTCTTTGTGTATGTTCGAGATGAATCTGAATAATAAAATGTGAAGTGAGCGGTACGCAGTTCTCAGTGGTGCATCGGGTTTTCGGAAGAATATGATACTGGAAATGGAATCGCCCAGGAGCGACAAGAGGCTCTTGATCGGGGACGGCAGTCCGGTGAATGGGCAGTTGTCTCCTGGGAATATTTCGCCTGGTGTCTATTCCCAACAAAGAGGTCAGTCAAATCGAGTGCGCTCATTTTTGACAATTAATTCTTTTAATTTTGCAAAGAAATTTTGTAATATATTAAAATGATCTTCCTGATAAATGCTGGCTTAAATCGTACGGTCATCAAAAGCGACTGTCGCTTGCAAAAATTCTCGACCACCAAAACTGTCATCTGTCAAAATTACTTGTCCATATGCATACGTCACAAAATCTCCGTAAATTAAGGAAATAATCATTAATATTTCAAAAATTATTAATTACCGATGATAACTTATTTGGCAGTTGACAGTTTTAAACGTAAAAACTATCAACCTGTCATTTTCATAGTCCACAAAATGTACGCAGACTTGCAATAAAATCGCGTACAACTTGAATGTCGATTTGACAAGTTTTTAAGATTATTTGTTAATGTAAACTGACTTTAGATTTGATACATGTCATAGATTTCATATAACTGTTGAATCAAATGCAAAATTTTGTTAATAAGAACTATAACAACATTTTTATTGTATAACCCTCTTCCGATATTGATAATATTAATATTTTTGTTGCTTTCGCTGAACTTTGACATTTTAATTTAAATTGACTAATGTCAAAGTAGATGTCACAAGAGAGTCACTTTCACCATTCATAAAATTAGCAGTACGCGATTTTATTGTATATGCAATCATAATATATATATATATTGCTAAGACTATCAACTGTCAAAACCGTAAACTGTCAAAATCAGTTGCCATTTTCATTATCCACAAAATAATGTGTGCTATATTTCAAAAAAATTAACTATAATATTGTTAACATCATCAACCGTCAATGCCGGCAACTGCCAAAATTATTTTTCTCTTTTATAAGCCACAAAATTTAAGAAACAATCCTTAATATTTCAAAAAGTGGAATTGAAGGGGGGCTTTGCAACAAGCGTCTAAGTTCAATGTATTTCTAATGTGTATTCACCAATTTTCGCACTGACCCTTCAATTATTGCACTGTCAAAACTGTCAACTATCATGCTGCTTACCACTTTCATAGTCTATGAAATGTATTCAAATTTTGAGAAATCAACAAAACAACTTTAGCTACAGTACTGTTAAAACACTCAAAAGTATCAATCATCAAACACTGCTAAATGTCAAATAGCAAAACTGTCAATTATCAAAATTACTTGTCTTTTCTTATAGTATAAATACTCCCAAATGTCAATTGTCGAAAATTCTCAAATGTCAAATGTCAAAACTGACAACTCTCAAAATCACTTGCCTTTTTTTATAACCTATCAGAAAGTGGATACAAATTGAAGAAATAATGGCCAATATCCAAATAAAAAAAAATATGATTACAGCACTGTTAAGTGTCAACTCCCTCTACCATGAACTACTAAAACTAACAAATCTTGTCAAAAAAAAAAATTGTCGAAAAACAGCCAACTGTCAAAACTTTAAAACTTCTTTTTTGTTAGGAATTTTTACACATTTCATAAATAGTTGATCAATAGTTCAGTATCACCTTTTTATTTACCTTCTATCATTAAATGGTAGTTTATATCTGACTATTTTTAGGCTATTATTTGCTCTCCCTTACCTACTACCGTTTTCCTGCCTAGCCAAGCAAAAATATCACTAAAGGTTGGCCACACTAGATTCCACATGACAGACCTGTAGTAAATTGTCATTAAGCTACTGTTCAATCATGCTAAGATAAACTGGTGTCTTCATTGCGCTTATTATTGATAAATAGATATTAAAACTAGATAGAAATCTACAGAAAAAGATTTATTCTCGGAAACGTCAGAGTACTAAGGGACGTAACATGTGTGCAACTTGTACTGTCAACTCCCTAGTGTCAAAATTTCCTTTCTATTTTCGATTCAAGGGTAAAGATTAAAAGCAGGGTGATATCTCTGGTATCACATCTGAACTTCCCCTTGCGGTTTTCTGCCAGGACAATTTCATTTATTACTTTATTATTATTCTGGTTAATTTTTCTTTTTTTTCTCACTTGTTATGTAATGTTTTATATGTTTTTTAAAATGTATACCTGGTTGTGCCTGAAACAGAAAAAAAAGACTATTATTCAAAATTAAGATTTGTCGGCCCAAAAAACATTGTCTATTACATTCACAAGAAACTCTTTTGCGAGTATTCGTTAAACCGTACTCATACTCGCAAAACTGTAGTTTCTGGCTTAGTGATACAAATAACTATTTTCATTTTCATAATTTCCTTCAAAAAATATACAAAAATATACAAAGAAAATAATCGTTAATGCCTCAAAAGAATATAATCATATTACTGCTAGAACTGTCAACTTTTAAAATTATCAACAGTGTTTAAAAACTGTCAAATGTGACAATTGCCAATTGACAAAACTTTTAATTGCTAAATCTGGCAAAACTGCCGACTATTAAAATATCTAAATGACTATTGTCAAAAAATATATCTATTTTACGTGCTTTTTCGTGTCATCTTTCTCAAATTAAATGCAAATCCAAGTTCTACAAATCTTTGATTGCTTATGCAACCGAAACTACAAGTACTCTATACCTAGCGATACGTAATTCAAAATTGTTCTCAAGCATTTTTAATTAATTAATATTTAAGTGTACTCTATCTTCGGTTGCATAAATAATCCAAAAAATATTAGGCTTAGATTGGCATTTCATTTGAGAAAAATGGTAGCAGTTAAAGCACAGTTTTTACTAAACCCTGTATATTAAACCCAATAATATACAAGCTTAGTATGAATGTGTGAAAGCCCAAGGTCATTTTTTTAACACTTTATAAATAATAATAAAATTTGAGACCATAACCCAAAAACCCACAAGAAATCTATGTAATTAATACATGTTAACAGTGTGATACTTTTTTGTATAAATTTATCAATAATAATAAAATATAAACAATGCTACTGATTTACAAAGATAGATTAAATAAATATTATAATCTCTTAGGATTACATCCATCAAAGTGTAAATAAAAGTTTAAACTTTTTAAAACGATAAAAAGAAAACATTAAATCAAAAAAAAAACTGCTATTAAAAACACTTATTGCTTATAAAAATACGTAACACTTAAATATTGAGGAAATCTGTTTTTTATTAGCTTATTATGTGTCTGTCTGACACTCAATTTAAGAGCCAAATCCACACGTTTCATATTTAAAATTACAACAAATTCTAGCACCTTAACATAAAGATGTTCAAGTAACTTTTTTTTCCAGTTTACTTCTTCAATTATAAATAGATTTCTTTCTTGTAAATTCTATACTTATATGTATGTAGTGACTGTAAGTGATCTGTAAGCATCTATAATATGTACATATATGCTTACAGATGTGAATAATTTTTTATCATTTTTACTAACACAAAACATTATAGTACTTTTGGTTTGGATATATTTATAGGAATGCCGCACAAATATCACATGACCACACGAAACATTTTAATCTATTATTTGCAATGTCGTATTTCATTCATAATAAGAACTATCTGCATACAAGTTATATAAAAAGAACACACTACGTTCACTCTGTGCTTGTAAATTATGTTATCTTCACGTTTTATTACAACCACTTTATTCCATTGTATGTATGGCAAAAGACCTGTTATTAAGTAATAAGATAACCACACTATATTGGTTCATACATACACAGAGATTCAAAATGATTGTCAATTCCGCTCCTATAGATAGTAACAGGGTGTAGGTATATGCCGCGTGTTTGTAATGAAGGTTTGAACTAAGTCAGTGTTGGAACATAAGAAAGTAAACGGATCTGTCATAAATAAGGAAAACGTAACCTATATTTGAACTCGCATTATATAAACGACTATGGATTGGTGTTTCTGCTTGTAAAAATGAAATGTAATTAATTTAACTGTACTAAATTATGATTTTACAATTCAGTACTAACTGGTGTTTAACTAAATTTATTTATTACTTTAAATTGTAACATACAATTAGTATAATTATTAAGTGACAAAACTGTATCTCTCAGTTCTTCTATGGTATGCATGCGGTTTCTATAGATCCTATTTTTTAGATAGCCAAACATGAAGTAATCTAATGGGGTTAGATCAGGCGATCTTGGTGGCCATCTTTGTGCTCTAACGAACCTGTCAGCAAAAAACTGTTGAAGATATTGGCAGGTTTGTGGAGCAGTATGTGCTAGAGCATTATCGTGCTAAAAATAACCTGCTCCAAGCTCATTTTCTTGTAACTCTGCAATAAACAATTCCAACATCTGTTGGTAACGTTGGGCTGTTACAGTTTTCTCGACGAAAATTGGCCCTATTATTCGTTGCCTGGACATAGCTAACCAAACTCCAACTTTTAGGGGACGCAATTGCGTTTCTCGAAATTCGTGTAGATTTTCTGCAGACCAGATACCATAGTTTTGTAAATTGATATAGTCTGTTAGATAAAACCAGGCTTCATCCGAGAAAAATGATTTGTTTAGCAAGTCATCCTCCCTTAAATTGTTATTAAACCAATGACAATATTCCAATCGCCTATCGTGATCTAACGGTAATAATTCCTGTACCGTAGAAACTTTATAGGGATGAAAATGTAACTTTCTTTTGACAGCTCATTGCGCTGAAGTGTATGATAAGCCTATAAAATTATAAAAGTAATAAACTATTTCACTTAATGTTAATATTGATTTTTTACCTGTTTGTTGAGCCATCACCACAGATAAATTCCCTTATTTTCTTACAGTATTCAGAAATACTATTGTTGGTGATATTAGATGTAAATATAAACGATTTGAAAAAAAATTATAAGATAAATAATCGAAAGATACTACAACACGCACGCCAATGCCTCTAAATGTCAAGAAAATTCATTTAATGTATGAAATTTGTATGTAGCTAACTTCGCTCATTAAATTGATAATAAGTATAGATAAATTTTACCGGAAAACAGTTTTTTCTTACGACAATCATTTTGAATCACATGGTATGCGTGTGTGTGCCTGCATGCAAGTGTGGTACAAATATCAACCGTATAACAATTCATACATACCTAAAACAAATATTATGAGCTTGATGTGACTGTATAATTCATTAAAGTAATATTAAAACGCCAGGATATGAAAGATTACCAACAATTATTTATCTGTTAGATTTGCGATAAAAATAAAACAGGCGTAAAACTTACATTAAACAGAAAAATGGTTTGATATCATGTGAAATTTAGTAGATTTAACAATTTATTTCCACAACTTACATAAATGTTATTGCTTTTTCTATATGTGTATAAAATTTGAAATAAAAAAATATACAGGGTGTTTCCTAACCTCTCTGACAAAATAAATGAGGATACTCCTCACCAAATTTTAAGACAAAAATGTGGTATGATTTTTTTTCAAAGTTTGCTTCGTTTTCGAAATACAGGGTGTTAATTTTTTTTTTTTTTCATTAAAAACGTAATTTCCTTAAAATTATTTTTTACATTAAATGCGATAAGAATTTCGATTATTTAATAGGTCAATATTAAATTCAATTTTTGCAAAATTAAGGTACTCTTTACCTAGATCTCTGCCAATAAACTAATTATAAAGTTTAAAATTCACCCAAAGTAAAGTGCACCAAGGGGTTTATTATGTTTAACAAATATCATCATAATATCGTTTGGCATTAATTAATAAAATGAAAAAAAAAATAAAAAAAAAAGTACCACCCTGTGGACCTCAAAAACGAAGCGACATTTGAAAAAATTTTATACCACATTTTCGTCTTAAAATTTAGTGTAGACTATCCTCGTTTATTTTATCAGAGAGGTTAAGAAACATCCTGTATAAACACAGCTATAATTGTATACGAATATGAATTATGACATTGGACATAACCTATAAATGACACATAACGTTTTTACATTCCATGCATAACTATTGTAAAGAAGAGGTATGTTACGTCAAACACTTAACTAAAGAGGTAATAAAATTATTCTTAAACAAATTCTAAAGAAATGAAACAAAAAAAACTGGGAATTACAAAGCTTAAGTACTACATACTTGGCGCTTATTCGACTAAAAAGTATTCATTCACGGAATTTCCGACAACAGAAGCTACAGAAACCGCAAAGTTATTTAATTAAGAAAAAAATTATAGTCTTTCGGAGCACTCATGGAAGATTAAATAAAAAAGATCTTATAATTAATAGTAAAGTTCAAGAATCGAAAAGTTTAGATCGTACGATTTGCTACTCCATAGGAGTACTCATAAATTGACGCACTTGTTCGTAATTATTATCTGAGTCCACTAAAAAACAAATCCCTTTCAATCAATATATTGAAATCCTTTTTTACGTAGAATAAATCGTAATAATTTTATCTTATATCGTAAAGCGTTAAAATTTAATTTCAGGAAAAAAAAATCACGCAATAAATATTTAGGGAATTAGAAGATTTAATATCACATATTAGGTTAGATAAAATTTAATTTTAATGCGGCAAATTTCAACATAAGAACACTAAAATTACTATGGTATATTCAAGCAGCTAAAAATAATTGAGGGAAATTTGAGTTTTCCTTACATAATATAGGTATAAGTTGGTGCTTTAGGAAGCAAAAATGATAGATAATTTAAATGCGCTATAAATAATATAATATCTAAATTAAACCATCTATCCTACGTCATATGGATATCAATGTGAAAATCGATAAATAACCTTGGTAACATACGAAATATTACCATTTTCAATTATCACTTTTATATTAATGAATTTATTATTCAATTATCTACTTATTAATACATTTTACAATTGTATTAATACAATAGATAAGTGACGTAGTAGACTTTGTATGCGTTTCATCTGAGGATAACACGCTGAGAAAAAATACAATGGCTAACTTTCAAGGTGCATCCACAATTTGTTAACGTACAGACTAGTGCAAAATAAGGTGGCACTACTGCAGATTGCTTAAATTTATTTATTTTAGAGCGTTGGCACTCGCCGTTTTTATTCGATTAAAAATGAAACAAAAACTCAATTGAATAAATATAAACATCTTACAATTATTTTGGTAACTTTAAAGTTGAAGTTTGAACGTAAAACGCAACAATTTATATTTATAATAATTCAGGACCGTTTTACGTTGACAAGATGTGTCCTCAAAAGTCAATGCAAAAATTTATATTTTGTAAACAACTTGATTTGCGGGCCAATATTGCCACATTTGATTTCGTATTGGTAGATAGAATGTAATGTGAAATAACTGTAAATCAGTGAAAGTCAACGTCTGAGCGGACGACGATAACTGATTTGCCTAGGGCAGCGGTCGGCAAACCACGGCTCTTTCAAAAGACAACTGCGGCTCTTTAAGTTCCCCTGAAAAACAATTAAAAGCTGGCCGGACAGACACAAATGAACCTATTCAGTTTTAAGCTTAAATTTAAATAACTCAGATGTCAAGTTCCTTGTTACATAATTGGACACAATCCACAAACAGCGTAAATATGGCTAGCTTCAAAATTTCGCTTGAAATTTCTAAACGAGGAAACCATTCACAAACGGTGATTATATTAAGCAGTGTTTTATAAAAGCGTCTGAGGATCTGTTTAGTGATTTAAAAAAGAAACCGGAAATGTAAAAAATCAAAGATATTCCACTATCTGCTAAAACAGTACAAGATCGAACTGTTAAAATGGCCTTAGATATGACACAACAATAGTTGAAGGACATCAAACTGAGTTCGGCAATATCAATTACTGTAGATGAGTCTTGTGACGTAAAAGACACAGCGCAAGTGGCACTATTTGTAAAATTTGTCTCACCTCAAGGCCCTAGGGAAGAATTATTACGATTGCTGCTACTAGACATAAATGTAAATACGATTGTTTCCATTGCAACTGATGAAGCAAATAGCATGACTGGGATAAACAAAGGATTCATTACAATTTTTAAAAAATAAAATTAACCATGAAATCCTTTCTTTTCATTGCATAATTCACCAGGAAGCGCTTTGTGTACAATCTTTTCCTAAAGAAATAGTTGACGTTATGAACTTGGTTATTAAAATTACTAATAGCATCTTAGTTAAGGCCCTCTATAATCGCCGATTTAAAGAATTATTGGATGACATAGGTAACCACTACTCTGACTTAATGTGTTTTAAAGTATTTTTCCTCATGTCTGCATAAAATTATTACGTTCCTAAATGATAAGGCCATTGATCATCCTGAATTGAAAGAAGATAAATGGCTACAAAAGTTATATTTTATGACTGACGTTACAATGCATTTCAACGAACTAAATCTAAAGCTTCACGGAAAGGGAAACACTACTTCCTCCAGTAATGAAAGAAGAAGAAGTAATTTGTTTTGAAAATAAATTGCTTCTTTTGGCTGAAGATATGGACATGGGCACATTACTACATTTCCAAATCTTGAAACATTATCGGGATAGAAACAGTGCTTCTATTGATACCAGTTACTTCACAAGAACGATCAAAACAATGAAGGATGGCTTTGCTGCACGAGCTCTCACGAGCTAGCTTTCATTGTGAATCCTCTCAAAGCAAACAGGAAAGAACTAAATTTTGCTGCATTTGATATCAATGCTGGCTCATTTGAAATCCAATTACTTGATTTAAAAAAGCAAAGATTTCTGGAGTTCGAAATTTACGAACCTAACCAGTAGCTCAGAATATCTATAGAAAAGGCAAAAATGCACTTTGGTATCCCAACATAAGTGGATAGTTTTAAAAGAGATGGCCAAATCTGAGGCACTAATTTTTAATGCCTGGAATTGTCTTCCGGAATGTTATGACCAAATAGAAAAATAGTTTTTAGTGTGCTGACGATCTTCAGCTGGCGATCAACATACTCGTGCGAGCAAGTTTTTTCATCCATGAAGTTAATAAAAAAACAAGCTAAGAGGCCAAATAGCTAATCACAATTTAGAGTCAAGTCTTAAACTAAAAATTACCACTTATATGCCGGACTTACTAAAACTTTCCAGAGAAATGCAAGGTCATCGTTCGCATTGATTTTTTTAATATAGTTTCATTGTTTGTTTTCTCTAGCGTAGTACCATATTTTGTAACATAGTAATAATATAAATAATACAAAATAATAATAAGTAAGGTGGTATTTTATCTAACTTTCTTATACGATTCAAATTTGAAATAAAATGTAAATCAGAAATAACAATTCATGGCTCTTTGAAATTGATGAAGTCGATATTCTTATTGCGGCTGACTCTTCCGGTTTAAAAGTTTGCCAGCCTCTGGCCTAGGGAACTGTTCTAAAAGTAAAATAAACGTAAAAGCACGTAAAAGTACCCCAGTAAACAGTTTAATTTTTATTTTTTCTTTCTTGAGATAGTAACGGCTTTTATTTAATTTAACTTAACGGCACAATACAATTTTTATAAATAACTTGAAAAACAAAGTTGGTTGCCTGTACATTGTTTATGAAATCTGCCATACTAGCAGAAATTATTTTAACTTGGCTATTCTTACATAGATGATGCCAAGGTAATCACTATGTTTCGTGTTGGAAGTAACAGGTGGCACCACCTACTACTACGATTCCGAAACATAGTTTTCCTGATGCAGTGAAATAAAGGGTTCATATGTTATCGGCATTATAATAGTTTTATTAGAAATTTTGATCTTTCTCTGCAAACTAGACCATCACCTCTTCGTTGGAAGAAAATTTACGATCTTTTAAAGTTTTTTGTTTCAGTTGAGGAAAGACATAATAGTCGTACGGAGCCAAATCTGGTGAATAAGGGGGCGTGGTCGAGTAAATCATGAATTGTTTGCATGGAACATGCGATTCGTGTGCGGGGCATTGTCTTGCAAAAGCAAAACACCTTTGGACGACTTTCCGCGTCTTTTCTTCTTAACTTCTTATCGTAGAGTGGTTAATAACGTCGAATAATAATTCTCAGTTATTGTTCTACCCTCATCCGGAAAATCAATCATCTTGATTACTCCATAATAATCCCAAAAAAAACTCAAGCAAGCACTGCTCCAGCAGATTTTTGAACACGAAACTTCTTAGGCCTTGGAGAACCAGATGAGTGTCGCCATTCCATCGATTGTGTGTTGTTTCTGGGTCGTAGAAATGTACCCAAGTTTCATCCATAGTAACAATACGGCTCAAGAAGTCTGCATCTTTTTCAAACCGAGCACAGATCGAACGTGATGCTTCCACCCTTGCACGCTTCTGGTACATACATTTGCAAATCCATTTTGCAGAAATGTTTCTCATGTTCAAATCGACGTGAATTATATAGGGTGATTCTCAATATATGCGACAAACTTTAAGCGCTGATTCCTGGGGTTATTTTGATCATAAAGGTTCATAGAACGTATGTCCAAAATCGCTTAGTTCTAAAGTTGTACAATGTTTAATAGTAAGTTAACATAATTAATCTTTTTATTATAAGTAATTAGTAAAACAAAATTAACTTATACTAACTGTTGAAAATGACCGCTACCAACAGCAATACAAGCTTCTATCCTCCGTTGTATTGACTGGCGAGTCCGTTCTAAAATACCAGGAGTATTTCGAATTCTCTGAAAAGTTGCGATAATACGATTTCTCAGTTCATCGACATTTTTAATAGGAGTTGTAAAACTAATGATTTAAGGTGACCCCAGAGAAAAAAGTCCAAAGAATTTAAGTCTGGAGACCGAGGAGGCCACGGTTGTGGACCTCCCCGTCCTATCCACCGATTTGGACACGTATTGTCCAAAAACTCGCGAGCAACTAAACTAAAATGCGCTGGAGCACCGTCATGCATAAAATACATTTGTAATCTTAATTGCAACGGAACTTCTTCCAGCAGTAGTGGTAGCACCTCTTCAAGAAAATTGCGGTATACCTCGCCATATAACCGCATTGGTAAAAAATGCGGACCTATCAAGTGATTTCCAACAATTCCGGCTCACACATTGACGGAGAATTGATGTTGATGACGGGCATTCACTAGTTCGTGCGGATTTTCTTCGGCCCATATGTGATTATTATGAAAATTAATAATCGCGTTTCTAGAGAAAGTAGCCTCGTCGGTGAAGAATATTTGAGCCAAATAGTCAGGATTTTGTACGATTTTGTGTTGCATCCACTGACAAAAAGCCACTCTTTGCGGAAAATCTGCCGGCAAAAGTGCCTGCACCCGTTGAATGTGATATGGATACAACAGTTGATTTTTCAATATTCTCCAAACTGTGGCCTGACTAATGTTTAAAGCAAACGCAATTTTTCTGGTGCTTGTAGTAGGATGTTCCTCAATTTCATTTAGTACCATTTCTTCAACTTGTGGAGTTCTCACTGTAGATGGGTGCCCGTTATCAGTCGTCCGTTTTTTAAAATATCCCGTTTTACTAAGACGTTGGTGAAGACGGGCAAATATTGAATGATGCGGGATGATACGGTTCGGGTATCGTTCTTCATAAAGACGTCTAGCAGCACGCGAATTTCCATTGGCAAGACCGTAAACGAAATGCATATCACACATCTCAGCATTCGTGTAATTCATTTTAGAAAACAGAATTGGCAATGAACTGAATGAATACTCTGACAACTATTGACAAATATTGAAATGACAAATAAACAATTCCCTCTCAACACAATAGTTTTTGAAGAACCAACTGTGATATTATATCGTGTTAGTCATAGTTCATAATTTATTATTAAACATTCAATACCTTTAAAACCAAACCGTTTGGAACATATACTCATATGCACTTTTATGATCAAAAAAAGCTCAGGAATCAGCTCTTAAAGTTTGTCGCATATATTGAGAAACATCCTGTATATGATGGACGTGTTCATATGAAATACTCAGCGCCTCAGATATTCGTTTTAACCTAATTTGACGATCTGCAAAATCATGTCATGAACTACATCAACATTTTCGGGGACGGACACAGAAACTGGCTTTCCCAAACGGTGTTCATCTGCAATGGAAAATTTACTCCTTTTGAAGTTCACAATCGAATTTGAAAGGTCGCATACTAAGGATATTGATCGCCAAGGGTATTAAGCATATCTTCGTAAAACTGCTTACCTCTCAACCCCTTCAAATACAGTTCAATATACAGTTTTTTTTAATGAAAAGATAACGCATCAGTTAATCATACCTACAACAGAACAATCTGATACCCAAATTATGCTCTTCCATTCTGTTCCAGAAGATCGCGACCAGGCGTCAGTGCACGGGTCAGGAAGCGAGCCATCTTGAAAAATGGCGACTGCAACATCCTCCAATCGAGAATATCGAAACGCAGACTACGATTTCTGCAAGACATCTTCACAACACTAGTCGACACACAATGGCGCTGGACCCTGATAGTCTTCGCCCTGAGTTTCCTATTATCCTGGCTGGCTTCGCCGTAATATGGTGGCTGATAGCCTTCACACACGGAGATTTCGAAGACATCCACTTACCAGCCTTCCAAGCGGATAATAATTGGACACCGTGCGTCTCCCAGCTCTACAGCTTCACTTCTTGCTTCCTCTTCAGCATAGAGACGCAACACACCATCGGTTACGGCTCTAGGGCTACCACGGAGGAGTGTCCAGAAGCGATATTCGTCATGTGCTTGCAGAGTATAGCTGGAGTCATGATACAAGCGTTCATGGTCGGAATAGTCTTCGCCAAAATGACTAGGCCGAAGCACAGGACGCAAACTTTATTATTCTCGAAGAATGCCGTCATCTGCCAACGTGACGGCCTACTATGTTTAATGTTTAGAGTGGGGGACATGAGGAAGAGTCACATAATCGGCGCTAGCATTCGCGCTCAATTAATCCGTGCGAAAACAACCAAAGAAGGTGAAATACTCAACCAGTATCAAACGGAACTCTCAGTATCTGCAGACGGTTGCGATGGAGATCTATTCTTCATTTGGCCGATGACTATAGTGCATAAAATCGATTCCGCTTCGCCATTGTATCATTTATCCCCTAGGAACTTCTTGAACGAGCAATTCGAGATCGTCGTCATCTTAGAGGGAACTATCGAAAGTACGGGACAAACTACGCAAGCCAGATCTAGTTACATCGCCAATGAAGTCTTATGGGGACACAGGTTTGAACCTGTAGTCAGTTATAGCAAGGATAGGAGGGGATATGAAGTTAATTATTCCAAATTCGACAATGTTATAGAAGTGGATACGCCACTGTGTTCCGGATATGAGTTGCAATCGATTTGTTTGAATCCTATTGGTGAGTAAATGTGTTATTTTGGGATGTTTGTCTTTCAAAAGGTGCTTGTGTGTAATTTGATGCCAAAGCTTTCATTACTATTTTTGAAACAGCTTCTACGTAAGTTCCAGATAGCAAAATAATATTCTTAGAATATTCCAAGAATATCCTTTAAAGTTATTGAATCATCCCTAAATGGATCTCAAAATATTACGAAATATTTGCAGAATGAGAAAATGTTCGCCCTACTCTATACGAATATACAAGGAAAGTTACTGAGAATATTCTTAAAACATCCTTAAGAATATTTAAAGAACATACTTTAAAACTTAATGTATATTTCGAAAAACCTAATAATCCAAAAACTTGTTTAAATAATATTCCAGGAATATCATCTGCTATCTCAGGTATTACAATGCTACAGCAACACTTTTGCTCTAAAATCAAATTTATCAACCGTTTCAACGTTAATGCATTTTGTGATAATCGTTATTATTTTAATGGTTTTATGCCGAAACTACTAAACACAATTACGAGATATGTATTATTAGAGAGGGCAATATAATTTGTATTTACTCACGTGTATTGTGTTCGTCTCAGCTTTTTACATGTTTGTGTCGTTTTTCTTGTTTTCTAGTTGATACTGCAGACACAATTTCCATACAGAGGATACCCAGTGACCATCGTCACCAGAGATAGCACCTGCATAGTTCACTCAATCCTTCTATTTAAAACAATCGTAAATGAAGGAAAAGTGTATGATATATGGATAGTTTTAGTATAACACCCGACTTTTCACTGTATTTTCTTTATAAATACACTAATACAATTCACATATAATACACATACAAAACAAACTAAACGAAATTTAAACATAACCCGCAAAACGATAATCAAATCAAGACGCGACAAGTTTTAGACTGATTCATTTCACCTCTGTTAGTTCCCGTGGTGAATTTTTGGCGCTAAAATCAAATTTAAAGTTACATACGTTGCTATTTCTCATTCCAACGTTAGTTGTAACGTTAGTTAATAAAACTAAATGATAATTCAGTAAGTGATATAATATTAAGGACTTGTATAAATATATATATATAAGTACCATTCGTGATATTCTACAATATATCTGTTTGTTGAAGAAAATATTTTTTAATTAATATGATGTATTTTATGATGTTCTGCAATCTTCATCAAATACTCAATTTTTAATAAGGATTAAATAATTATAAGTAAGAAAACTTTCTGGATACAACGAAATTAAAATTTCTCGGAAAGATAAAAATGAGTTACACCTTACTATGTTTAATGTAGATATCTGATATTTGATTAGTTAAACGCGTAAATCTATATCTGTAAATAAAGGCTTGCTTCGTTGTGTCGTCTTGTTTTCCGTTATTGTATATCGTACAATATATGTTAAAATCATGTTAAAATGCAAAATTTAAATGTGTATGTCAAATTATGTTATTGTAATATGGCAGGATTGAAATTTATGGGACCAGAAACTATCTTAAGAAACATATTTCAAAAATGTATCTACTTGAATAATTTCTTATTTCTGAGCATTTATTTTTTAGAAATAAAAATGCGCTAACTTCTTTAATCGTAATAATATACTCAGGCACTAGAGATAAGAAAGACTTAAATATTTATACAAATAAAAGGAATTTATCTCTGATCACGTGACTACAAAACATTTTATTTGAAATTATTAATTATATAACTTTTTCTCCTTTGATTTTCTCATACAAACTTTTGCATATTCTTAATACAAACGATCTTAATTCAATGACACGAGTGTTGATTTAAATTTTAATCTATTGCGTAAGTTCAAACATTAGCTCGTGCCTCAGATTTCAGCTGCTCATACAAAAAAACGATAATTGGCTCCTTTGGATTATCCAAATTACTAACTTCTATTTCTGTCCAATCACTCTGATTCTGAAACAATTTTTTTGACATTTTATTTAATGCAGCACGTGTAACCAACATCAAAATACTGAATTCCACATCAAACATAAGAATCACGTGATTTTCGGAATAAAACGAAGGCTCTGTAATTTATGACTTTATAGGCTGGCTTTTAGTCCCATAAACTTTAATTCGTTTATATCGACATTTTTTTTAAAAAAGTATGTCCTCGAATCGACAGATACCTCACCGTATAACATGAAACCGCTCGATTCCCTCTCAAATATTTCATCCATGCCCCCCATGGGTAAAGCTAAGACAGCTCAACTCCGAAGAAAATATTTTGAGTACGGTAGAAAACGAATACGACAGCGATAGAGGAATAGTCCTGCATAGACCGAACGAATCTAGTTCTGAGAGCGACGAAGAAACGGAAAAAGCCAAGGCCGCTCGGAGGACAGCACATATGAAACGCATGTGTAATAATATCTTTTCCATCGATAGAATTTTAATTCATCAGTATTAGTTGATAAGTATTTATTTGTGCCTAGGACGTGTGTAAAGGATTGGAATAATGATAAGAGATACTGTAATAATAGTCTAATGATAATGATAATAATAATAATAAACGTTAAGTTTAGTAAAATTATTTTTGTTTTTATTTTAAGGAAAGCAACACTTTAAATTTTAAAATTCCCACTATTTATTAAAAAATAAGGGTGGCCTCTTCTTTTTACGAAAAGGTTTATTCCTTCGTATTTCACTACAATTACAATGTTGTATATTTTATCTTTCTCAGATATGTAAAAAGGGAATCTTTTATGCTTGTTTTACTTTAAGCCCTGTAGAAAGGAGCACCAACGAACAGAGACCTTTATATTTTGTCAGTCAAGTCGCGCTCCTTCTGCAGGAGTGGCGGCAGGCTTCAATGTCATCAGTAGCTCACAACTTCTAATAGGTTTTAAACTTCAAAATTTGAAGCCCTTAAGCAGTTACAAGCTTCTGTTAATGTGGCAAATATTGAAAAAAAGAACACGACTATTCCCAGCGAATGATAAATTTAGACATTGAAAATCAGATGTCGCCACATACCGCGAATTACCTTAAAAAATCAGCTGTTTAGTAAAAACGATTTGACAACTTCTGACTCACCATATAAAGGGATATTTTATCTCCAAACAAATTGGAAATAGAACACTTCGCGATTATCGAGTACTTACCGTTCGTTTGTGGAAATTCTCTTTAATCTGAACGTCCAAAATGTTCATGAAATCAGCGGGATTCGAGAAGCTTTTAGGTAAATTACAAAATTAACAGTACGATGTCGAAAACATCGATTTCTTCGCAGATAAAGCTACCAGTCACTATTTGATGGAACCAGATTGGCCGTCGATATTGCAGATATGCGATTTGATACGACAAGATGATATACAGTGAGTTAGTGCCTCATAAAAGGGAGATGAAAAGTTTTAATTGTGCGTTTTTTTAGGCCACGAGTAGTGTTAAATGGAATTAAGAAAAATTGCAGAGTGGAAGTCCTCATACGACTCTGTTTGCACTGCAACTGCTGGAAAGTGTTGTGAAAAATTGCGGTGAGTTAATAACTTAATTCGATTAAAGGTTTAATTCAATTAAAATCTATATAGGAAATGCTGTTTATGATGATTTAACAACTAAGGCATTTTGTGATACGTTACATGATTTGGCCAAGACAACAACTCATGACAACATCAAACAAAAACTGCTCGAGCTGATACAAACATGGAACTATGCTTTTCGTAAAAACCCAAAGAATACCAACTTAAAGGTGAGTTGTTTTGTTATCCCTAGATCAAAACTAATAACAATAGTAATGACTCATCATTTACATTGTAAGTACTTTATCTAAGTGATAATTAAATTAATGATTCTATATTAGGAACTTTTTAACACAATGAAAGCTGAGGGATTCAAGTTTCCTGTTCTGCAAGAATCTGACGCGATGTTCACTGCTGATAGTGCGCCAAAGTGGGCTGATGGGGAGGTTTGCCATCGTTGTAGGGTACAATTCACTTTGGTACAGAGGAAACACCATTGCCGGGCTTGTGGACAAGTGTTTTGTAATCAGTGTTCGATGAAGAACACTACGTTACCAAAATTTGGAATCGAGAAAGAGGTTAGTTTATCTTTTGGTTTTTTGTAATACTTAAAGAAATATTATGTAAGTACTTTCTATGTCTCAAATGGTTTGTTAAATTTGTCAGATGATATTTATAGTTTCTTTAATAGCCATATGGTGTTATTATGTATGTTTAAACAACAAACAATTGCATTTCGTTGTAAGAAAATAGTATTATAAAAATCGCACATCGACATTCCCTACATCAGTTTTAATTTCCATTTGTATGATTGCTAAAATTACACGTTCTTTTTTAAATTGTCTTCCTATTTAGAATCAGGAAATTAGAAAAGTGAAATAATCATTTTTTTTTTAATTTTGGAATTAATTTTTTAAGTGACATCCTTTTTCTCTTAACATAACTATTTTATCTCTTTCGGTGTTGAAGATTTTTGATTTTTATTTTTTAGTGCTTTAGACGTTATAGAAAACAATGTTGGATGTTCCTAATCCTTTTTAATTAGTGTGATAATAACTGTACATAAATCAATTAGAAATATTTGTTGCTGTTTATTTTTAATATCGTTTATATTGGTAACAGTTGTTTTTTTTTTGTCTGAGGAAAAAACTTTATTTTTAGTTAAAGCCTATTTTCAAGAGAATTTAAATTATTTTTATGAAATATTTTATTTGAATATTTGAAAATTCTACTTTTTTTCGGTGCTCCTTTATCACTTTTTTTCCTTTCAAGGCTCTGCGCTATTTGTAATTAATACCTTATTTATTGTTCCAAAAAGCACTTGGTTAATTATTCAGTATTCTTAGTTTTTTTACTTAATTCGTTATTTTCTTCCATCGAAACTATTACAGATTTTGACAATTGCCTATTTTATGTTCATTACAGACCTATTTAGAAGTAATTTTCTTATATTTTAAAATGCAACCCTTTTATTCAATTGTTTGTGATTTATTTTATATTCCAATAGGTGAGAGTTTGTGACGCTTGCTACGAACAACATACAAAACCTACGGCTACCAAAGCTTCGTCTGAAAAGGAATCCGACTTGCCCATAGAATATCTGAAAAGTTCTTTAGCACAACAAAACCAGGTAAGATATCTCTTCTTTAAGATATAAGAAGAACGTGGATTACTGACAGTTTCCTTGAAACCATCACTTATAGAATGTGGAATAAATGGAGTTAAACATTAACATTTCTTTAAGTTTTTTTGTTTTTTTTTTTAATAGTAAACATTTTTTTTCCATATTTTGCCCCGTTTTTATGTGTTCTTTTTCATATTTTTTTCCTTCTTACTTACTACTTACTTAGGAAGCGATTGCTGTTAAAAATACAATATGACGTTTTTGCAAAATTTAGCAAAATTGTCTTATCTGTCAGTGTATGTCTCATGTGTGTGGGTGTCTATGTTACAGATTACTGTAATTACAGGTTTCTGTACATTATATCCAAAAAGCGAATACGAGGGTTATCGAGAAAAGTAACGTAGTACCCCAATAATTAACCTTGGATAAGTTGGTAAAAATTTTGAAAATCGTAAAACTGTTTGCATTGCCATAAAATTAATAGAAATATCTTCCAAATGAGCTTGTATATGAAATTATTTCCCATTTAAAATTTTAAGGATAGCTACGCCCTCTATTTTACACCAGAACCCATGTGCGTATCCCTATAGGCAAAAACTCACATATTAGTCACAAATTGTCTCTAATTTCACCTCGTTTTTGTTTCATTGCTCTATCACACTCCTTTCAAAAGTTATGAAGGGGGGGACACAATTTATGACCTCACTGTATAACACCAGACATGTGACAATTATTTTGCTTCTTTTAAGGCACCTCCTAGGAAAAATGAAGAGGAACTACGCGAAGAGGAAGAATTGCAATTGGCTATAGCACTAAGCCAATCAGAGGCCGAGGCGAAAGAGAAGGAAAAGATGAGAGCCACAACAGCATTTCTAGGCACTTACAAAGGTAGGTACTTACCTCTTTACTTTAATTATTTAAAAAAAAATGGATATTGCTGCCAGTTGGGGTGAAGCAACTCTCGACATGGAAATAAAAAGATTTAATACGTGAAATTCGATTATCTAAACATATTTTTCAGCTCCCGAAAGCCGTCCGGTCGAAAGATGTCCAAGCCCGCCTGAAGAATCATCGGAACTCTCGCACTACCTGAACCGCTCCTACTGGGAGACCCGTCACCAAACCGATTCCATCGACGTCAATACCACACGTTCCAGTCCGTCGGTGCCGGCCAGCGCCCCCGTAGCGACCCAAAACAACGATATCAAATTTAAAGAGAACGGTTTAGTCGACGTGGCGATGGACGATTTCGTCAACACACTCAGATCCCAAGTCGAGATATTCATCAATCGCATGAAGAGCAATTCCAGCCGCGGAAGGTCTATAGTTTCCGACAGCAGCGTTCAAGGCCTGTTCATGAGTCTCACTTCGATGCATTCCCAATTATTGAAGTATATCCAACAACACGACGATAGCCGATTATATTACGAGAGATTACAGGATAAATTAGCGCAAGTGAAGGACGCACGCGCCGCCTTGGACGCTTTACGTGAGGAGCACCGGCTGAAATTGAAGAGGTATTGTATTCTTATTACTAATATGACTACTGTTATTTTGATATTATTTTTTTACTATTGCTTAACCAATGTTGATATAAAAATATTACTCTTGAATTTAATTTAATTGTCACAATGTTAGAATTGGCTTTAATTTTCTTTTCAGTACAGTACAACCTCGATAATCCGGACACATAAACTTTAGGCCCTGTCTAAATCATCGATGTTGTTCGGATTTCAAAAAAAAAAAAAATAGTAATTTAATTCAAAAAGGCAGTTTGTTATGTAATTTTATTAAAAAACATGGATATCACAAAAAATACATTGTATTTACCAGACATACTAACTTCAACATACATACATTAAAAAATGATTGAATCGTCTCCTTTAACCTCGCATTCTGCTTATGTTACGCCTTGTATCTCATTATTCTTTTTAATAGTGCAACTTGCAGAGGGAAGTCGTTTTATTGAGCCATTTAATGCAATTTCCAAAAAAATTAATGACTTCAGACAGAGTGACATACACTGCTGCTATAAAATCGCCTGTATCATCTTAATCGCAGTTTTTATCAACATTTGTGACTTCTTCGATAATATCCTGTTCTGTTATAGTTTGGTATATCTCTTAAGGCCCAGCAATATTTTGTTATTACCCATTGGATTGATACTGCTTACCGTATTTTGTATTTCACTCACATCCTTATCTACCACACTGAAATTTCTACATTGTCTAATTTCGGCAAGCATGCGATCGTCTTCTTTTATAAAAATATATATATACAGTCGCGACAAATGTTGTAGGCACCTTTGACAAAACTAATGAGTTTCATGTTTCTTGCATTTTTTGTGACAGATATTTCAACGTTTATATAATCGTCTTTATGGTTACAATAGTCTTTATAGATACCTTTTGTAAATGTATTATTTTTTATATATATTTTCAAGTCTTCGAAATGTCACTTTCCCCCTCCCATCTAAAAAGTATTATAGCTGTACTAAAAACAAATAATAATATGCAACAAATTAATAAGATCCCTTAAAATACTACATATTTATAATGTATTACCTACAAGTTTTTATTTTCTCATTTTCTACTATGATATTCGCCCAAAATTTAGGGTGCTTATAACATTGCGACTGTATTTTTTTTATGAATCGTATGATGTGGCTAAGATAGCGTTTTTATTTGTATCTGTTTTCTTTTTATGTTCGCTACTGTGGATTTTACGATATTAAATTTTATTTATTTAGATCGTACACTTTTGCCACGTGTTGGTTCTTATAAAATCTCACATTTTTCTGCCAAATTCACACTCACATACTTTCAAGGAATCGTTGGGCGTGTTCATGTCCGGACTAAGGAGAGATCTATACACAAAATATCCGAATTACTGGAGTGTCCGAATGATCGTATGTCCGGACTGTAGAGGTTGCACTGTATATAATTTTTTTTATTTTTTCTTAATTTTGCTTTTTTTCACGGTTTCTTTTTTACATTTATTTAGAATCGAATTTAATTTATCGTAGCTAAGTTTTCTAATAAACTGTGTCTTTCTGTGTGTGACTTCCCCTATACCTGCATGTTACAATAATAGTAATTCATTAAAATTGGAGAGTTTAGATCCTAAGTGAAATACTTCAATGCATTATTATTATTGTTTATTTAATACTGCAACGTTTCACTGTTTTTTTTTAACAACTTCTTCAAGGCAAATACAGTGAACCATCTACAATGAAGAAATAATAAAATTTAACTTTAATAAAATAACAGAAAGTTTTTAATTTTTTTAAATACCTTGTCGAGTTTTTACTTGTATTTGTGTTGTTAATCAATAGTAATATTCAAATATGAAACTTTTTGAAACGTCAAAACACATTTAAATAAGTTACAGTGATTTTTTTTATCAGACGTAATTAGTGAAAGCTCAACAAGGGTATTTAAAAAAAATTAAAAGCTTTCTATTGTTTTATTAAAGTTAAATTTTATTGTTTCTTCATTATAGATGGTTCACTATATACGCCTTGAAGAAATTGTTAAAAATAACATATAACAGTAAATATGCTACAAGAGTTCTGGCACAAAATCCCATAAAGTTTACATAGGGGGTCTAAATTGACTTTGCTTCCGATTTTTCCGGATGCCTATCACAGTCTCTAAACAGTTATCCAAACAGCTCAACAGTTCCAGGAACAGCGTCAATAGTTCCTAGAACAGTTGCAGCTTAAACAGCTCCAGAAACTGCTTAAGCTGATTGAAACTGTTCTAATAGCTGTTTAAGTTGTTTCGGGAACTGTTTAAGCTGTTCTAGGAACTGTTGAAGCTGTTCCTGGAACTGTTGAGCTGTTTCGACAACTGTTTAGAGACTGTGATAGGCATCCGGAAATACCGGAAGTCAAGCAAATTTAGACCTCCTATGTAACCTTATGGGATTTTGTGCCAGAACTCCAGTAGCATATCTACTCATAACATACATAAAATAAACAACAATAACAATGTTTTGAAGTATTCCACTTAAGACGTAAAGTTCCCAATTTTAATAAATTATTATTATAGTTACACAATAAAAGTCAACTGAAAGTAACATATGAAGATATCTGCATGAGTTGATCTTTTGGGAATAAACTTTACTTTACTTTACTTCAGGGAAGCCGAAGAGGCGGAAAGACAACGGCAATTGCAGATGGCGCACAAATTAGAGATCATGCGTAAGAAGAAGCAGGAATATCTACAGTACCAACGCCAACTCGCGATACAGCGCATACAAGAGCAAGAACGCGAGATGCAAATGCGACAAGAGCAACAGAAACACCAATATTCCATGATAAATCCGCAATTCGGGGGTTATATGGGATCGCCGGTGCACGCGCCGAATTTCCCGCCGAATACGGCGCCCCCACCGCCACCTAGCGGGCATTTCCCGTACGCTTACAATCAACAATCGATGATGATGCCGCCCGGTATGCAAGGAGCCAATCCGAATTACGGACCGCAAAGTATGATGCCGCCCCCTTCGATGCAGAATATGCCGAATATGCAGGGAGTTCCGCCTAATATGCAACCTCCACAACCACCACCGGGGCAGAATCTACCGCAAAACAGACCACCGCCGCAAAATTTGCCACCGCCACAGAACGTGCCTCCGGTTATTACGCTGCATCCGCAATCCACCAATCAGAGTCGACCGCCAACGGATCCGATCAACCCCCACTTCCGGCAGGCGGAAGCACCACCCTCTGCCGTCGGTAGCGCGCAAGGGACACAGAGGAGCCAAGAAGGTGAGACGGAAACGGCAGAGTTGATCACCTTCGATTGATGGGTATCGATTATTATATTATAAATCAAATATTTGCTAAATAAACACTGTATAACCCGTATGTAAACGTTTAATAATGGTTTAAGTATATATAATATCCGCTTATTATCGTCTGTTAATATTTTATTTTTGTGTATGGGTGCTTTTGATCGTACGACACCTAAAATAAAGAAATATCAGATTGATGGAGCGTTTTGATTTGGGGAAAATGAACGGGAGCACTGTTTATTACCTATCTAGTCTCAAAATTAAGAAAAGGGATTTAATCAGTCGCGCCGAAAAGATGTCGTTTGATTGGTTCTCCCAAAACTCTGTTTACACAGAAAAAGAAAATATTCCAGAAATCGTCGTCGCGTATTTGTTTAAACTGTTAACTGAATGTCGACAGCCACTCATACGTTATATTTATTAATAAAAATAAGTTATTTAGAGATTGTCTATTTTATTTTTTTTTATCTACATCATCGATTTTTGTCCATATGTATCAAATCGATACTTCTGGGCAGAGATAAAGTACACTAGGGATAGTAAACTAAATGATAAAGTTGCTACGCATGTGCAATGTGGTGGGGACCGATTTTGAAAGGCTCTGGTATTTATTCATAGATGGCGCCCGCGTCGCTAAGAGCGCGGAATTTGAATGTATATCCTATTATTTTCCTCTTATATAATTATTGTTTGAAACTTGTTTTAGTCTGACCAATAAACTTTGTTATTTTACAAAGGTATTTAGGTGTTTTTGTAAATATAAATCGCGATTGTGATTATGTGCGATTATAAATCGCATCGTTGGAAAAGTATGAATCTACATCGCGTTTAAAAATAATCACGTTTGAAAAATTCGAGCGATTATAAATCGCAATAATCGTACCTATGGGGCGATTACTAGTGATTTGTTGCAATATGGCTGACAATTAACAGTATTTATTATGATTTGAATTTTTTGGTTTTTTTTTTCGCTTTACGCAGATAATTTATTATTTCATGATTTGACGAATCCGTAAAAAACAACTTATACCCCACAAAAATGAAGCCGATGCTTTCGACCATTATGCATAGAAGTAAATAAATCGTGTAAACAAATCAGTGCGTTGGAAAACGATTACAAATCGTGGATTAATTGCTGTGACGTAACGATTAATCGTAGAATCATAATCACAATCGCGATTTACATTTACAAAAACACCTATTCAAATAACTATTAATCTAATATAAAATCGTAGGTAATTTCATGCTTTAATGTTGAAGTTACTAAAAATAATTGCCGGAAATTTGAATTTGGTTCACTGGGAGGTGTTTTATCGCGACGAACCTAAGCGGTACTAATGCCGTCTCTTTCTAGCATATATCTGTCTTTTGCATACTCGGCATACTCTTGCATCGCGAAAACGTATTGGGTTTTGCATTGAAGTTAAGGTTTATGTTTACGCTTACAAACGTCTTCCACATCTATCCCTTTGTGGTTGATAGTTATAACCATCATTTCATTTTCATCCAAAGATTTCTTCATTTCTAGCATAAGCAAAATCAATTAATTAAATGATGTAATTTAATTAAAAACCTTCTTAAAAATATAAAAAAGAAACACAAAGGTTCAGAGTGAAGTAAAATTTAGAAACTAAAAAAGTATTTAGTATTTATTAGTTTTTGCAGATTTTTAGGTTATGTTCAGAACCGTTCTAACTAACCACATTACCCAACACGGTTCGCGACAGTCCGGGATTTCGACAACCGCTGAAGTACAGCCACTTTCAAAATGTGTGTACCGCTCAAGCGTGACAATGCTGCGGTTGCCATAAAGTCAACTTTACCTCGCGACAAAATGCCTATTGTGTTTCTCATTGTGCTATAATGCAAATATATTTCGTAAGTAGCTTTTAAACAACAAATGACAAATCTATTGCTCATGTAATAAACGTGTTTGCACAGTTTGCACGTCCAGCGATGAATAACCCGACCCTTTTCGACAAAAAAGGATCTGTCAGGTAAATATGCGGCGCGGCGAATAATGAAAAAGTTGTCCAGTATATTACATGAGGTTTGTAGTGTTATATTACTCTCCAATTTTGTACTTCATCTGTTAGTTCGAGATTCACTAGGTTTTATTGCTTTTCGATTCATTACTTTATTTTCACATACTACATACCGTAAACATAACCAATAAGATTAGAAATTTGTATATTGTGGTCCCAACGTGAATTTTCTATTGCTAACCTCAAACAATTAGCGTATTTTGGCGCATCTTTATCACTAAATATGTGAATTGGTCATAGAATTTGCTATTTTTGCGTTGTGGTCATTTCTAGTACTGCTATAATCAAAGTAATTCAATGCTAAAATATATCCGGTTTGGTCATGAGAATTCGTGAACATACTCAAACTTCATTCACAAGCGAAAAAAGCGATTGCAGCGACATTAATACAAGTAGAAGCCGTGTTTGTCATTTGTTGGTTAGGTATATATATTAGATATGTACTGTTTAATGGTTTATCTTGTTTTATTGTTAGGTTAATATTTGACGTTAAGATTGAATTATATATACTATATTATTAGACAATTTGTAATGGCGAAACAGCCGCGCAAAATTGTACAGTTATTTGATGCAACAGATAAAAAGTTATACTCGTTATCCGAATACATTTCCATATATCGTTCAAAATATAATGGTTGTTTGTAGTGTTTTTCCCTATGTGTTAGCGCTGCCGACGCAGTCGTTGCAATTTGTGCACTTACATTGTCCATATCATTGAAAAGTACAAGAAAATCGTCATCATCATCTTTTTGCTGTAATGTAAGCAGCAGAACTATTTGCTCCAGATTCAGATTCATATTTGTGATTTCTGAGGTTCGGATGGGATGATTAGAATACTGACACACACAGCCACCAACATAGAACTCCGTTTTGGCGTTATGTTAGTGACCATGTTTATATCAAACGTCAACATTTTTTTTTGACGTGAACGTGTTACCAAATGTTGTCATCATTGACCGAATAGTCCACCGTCAAAAAAACGCTAAATGAGACTGCCTAATTCCAATTACATTTCTAAACAAAAAAAATGAAAAACCAACACCCCCGACTAGGAAAAAATATTATACAAGAGAATAATTCCCAGTTACTTAAACTGAAACTTTACAAAATTAAATTTCCATATTTCATAAAAAAAAGAAGAAAATTTTATTGTCAAATATTTACATAAACTCTTAAAAATAAACAAAAGAAAAAGCAATATTTAAGTCTCTATGTTCTAAATGCCAAACGGTAGAAACCATTGTTTCCATTTAACCCTCAGCGAATCTCTTCCCGAACAACTCCAAGTTACTATTCAGGAATGTTAAGATCTTAATCTCCTCGCTGTTCAAGCAATTCCTCCTCACGGTCAAAGCAAAACCTCCCTTCGAAAAAATCCTATCGCTCTGCACCGACGTCCCTAAAGCACACATTATCTCCTGAGCCACGATACTCATGCAAGGATAAATTCCTTTGTATTCCCTCCACCATTCCAACGGATTCTTGTGCTGGTCCATCAATTCGTCCTCCAAATACCGTTCGACTTCGATTATAGCCCTGGATTTACTCGTGCCCGGTTGTTTGCATTCGCTGACTCGTTTCTTGAACGACTGCCAGATTGAGAACGACGATTCCACACCGGCTTCAGTTTTAATATGACTCGTGGCGTTCTGTTCCGGGATCTTACTCGAGAGGAGTTCGACTAAGTGGTCTTTCGTAGCATCCGCCGCTTCTACACTCGAGAAACCCAAATTTTTAAAACGTGGATCTAAATAAGTGCAGAGGGCTAAAGTTTCTATGGTTTCGACGTTGCCTAAACTCTCGGATAATCCATTTTTAACTCGCACGAGCAATTCGTTTATCAACGTACTGAAGTTATTTAATAACATCTCTTCGAGGGCATCATCTAATTCCTTCGTTAGGACGATAACTAAAGAAGCCGATGTGTATTTCTGCGAACTTATAAAATTGGCAACCGTTTCAACGGGCTTAAAACTTGACACAATTCGTGAATCATCATCCATTCGTCGCAGGTCAACTGCGGCAAATTGATATCTTGATACAGCAAAGATATTTCCTTTATAGCGTCTTCTAATTCGACGAATCTCTCCAACATTCGCAATGAGGAAATCCATCGACCGTCTTCTTGTAATAATTTCTTCGTTTTAACACTCGTATCGATATTTTTCTGATACATCTCCAATTTTGTATTGGCTTCGGCGTTCGTTTTAAAATGGATTATCACCGACCTCATTCTTTCCAATAGAGATTCTACGAGTGTTATCGCATCCTGCACCAGGGAATTTATTATATGAGCGAAACATCCGAAATGATTCCACTGTAAATCTACCATTGCTTGTTGCACGTTAGCATCATTATCTGAGACTGCCAGCAGTATTTTTTGTGCGATACCCCATTCCTCTGTAATCCTCTGCAGCTCCTTTGCGATATTAGTTGTTGAATGAATCGAAATACATTCTAATAAGATAGATTTCATCGTAAACTCCTCATCGATGAAATGAACCGTCACCGTAAGGAATGTTTCATTCAACTCCGACGTCCAGCACTCCGTTGTTAGACAACATTCTTTGATACCTTGCGCGAGGTCTTTCATATCTGCCAAACATTTTCCGTAAGTCGAGGAGAGAGATTTAATAATTTGCTGGCGACTCGGGATGATAAAGGAGGGATTTAAAGCTTTTACAAAGGATCTAAACCCTATCTCGTCCACGATCCTGAAGGGCTGGTAATCTTTGATGAATATATCCAGCAATTTGTTGTCCAAACGGTTTTTTTGGTTCATGAGAGGGTCCTTCCGTCGTGAGTAAGTATGTAAAAACCCAGGAGATGCTTGTTCGGGAGCAATTTCCACTTTACTCTCTGTGATTTCCATCGAAGCATCTGGTGTTGATTCTTCATTTTCGTTGTCATTCTCATATACTATGACGGTCTTTTTAGGCACAAACTAAAATAGATAAAGAAAAAATAGTTAGATTCGAAAGATTATCTAGATTTATTAACTATACAAAAAAGCAGAAAGTAATCGAAAAAATAAAATAAATAAAAAATCACTCTGCTATCGTGTAATAATATAAAAGGTAGGTTAATTTGGCCAAACGTATATTTTTGTATTTATTGTGATCCTAAACAATGGAGTATGTACTACGAGATTCAAAAAGATTAGTCAATTCCGCTCCTATAGATAGTAACAGGGTGTAGGTATATGCCGCGTGTTTGTAATGAAGGTTTGAACTAAGTCAGTGTTGGAACATAAGAAAGTAAACGGATCTGTCATAAATAAGGAAAACGTAATCTATATTTGAACTCGTATTATATAAACGACTATGGATTGTTTGTTTCTGCTTGTAAAAATGAAATGTAATTATTTAACTTCCCTAAAATTATGATTTTATAATTCCATACTAACTTGTGTTTAACTAAATTTATTATTACTTTAAATTATAACATACAATTAGTATTTATTAAGTGACAAAACTGCATCTCTCAGTTCTTCTATGGTATGCACTGGTTTCTATAAATCCTATTTTTAGATAGCCGAACATGAAGTAATCTAATGGGTTAGATCAGCGATCTGGTGGCCATCTTGTGTTCTAACGAACCTGTCAGCAAAAAACTGTTGAAGATATTGGCAGTTTGTCGAGCAGTATGCTGAGCATTATCGTGCTAAAAATAATCTACTTCAAGCTCATTTTCTTGTAACTCTGCAATAAACAATTCCAACATCTGTTAGTAACGTTGGGCTGTTACAGTTTCCTCGAAGAAAATTGGCCCTATTTCATTTCATTCATTGGCCCAAACTCCAACTTTTACAGGATGCAATTGCGTTTTTTGAAATTTGTGTGGATTTTCTGCAGACCAGATATGATAGTTTTGTAATTGATATAGCCTGTTAGATAAAACCAAGCTTCATCCGAGAAAAACCATTGTTTTAGCAATCATCGTCCCTTAAATTGTTATTAAACCAATGACAATATTCCAATCGCCTATCGTGATCTAATGGTAATAATTACTGTATCGTAGAAACTTTTATAGCGATGAAAATGTAACTTTCTTTTGACAGCTTGTTGCGCTGAAGTGTATGATAAGCCTATAAAATTATAAAATGTAATAAACTATTTCACTTAATGTTAATATTGATTTTTTACCTGTTTATAGCTAATTACCACAGATAAATTCCCTTATTTTCTTACAGTATTCAGAAATACTGTTGTTGGCGATATTAGATGTAAATATGAATGGTTTGAAAAAAATTATAAGATAAATAATCGAAAGATACTACAACACGCACGCCAATGTCGCTAAAATGTCCAAGAAAAACTCATTTAATGTATGAAATTTGTATGTAGCTAATTTCGCTCATTAAATTGGTAATAAGTATAGATAAATTTATCCGGAAAACAGTTTTTTTTCTTACGACAATCATTTTGAACCTCATAGTATTATAAAATGAAGAAAAATAATAAGTCCTTTCCATTCTATATTTATTATTATATCGTATTACTAGTTTCGCCTTTCTGCCATCATCGAGGTACCATAAGCGTCGTAAAGATAATACAAAATAAAACAAGTCGATAGATATGATTTTGTAAAATACCGAATGATTATAATGATTGTTTTATATATGTTGTGTGCTTATATGTGTTGTATGTTTAACTGTGTTGAACCCAGTTCACAAACATACATAATAGGTGTTATTTCTAGTCTTATCTTTTCAGTGGTATTACAATGTGAAATTCGTTGTTTAGTCATTAGGGCATTAAAAACAGTACAAATTTAATTTCCTACAAAAAAAAAAAGATTTGACGACAGCGTAAAACTGTCGGCATAACCTTTGTACTTTATAGAAATAATGCACTTTTTGGTGAGACAGCCGATAGATTGACACAAACAGCAAAAATAATTTCACTCACTTTATTGAGCTGACAGGCAGGATAGTCGAAGTTGTGCTTTCGCACCAAATGCTTCTTTATATTAGTTATTGATGTCCGGTAGGACAAAACTGCTTCGCATATATTACATCTCGCATAAACTTTATCTATCGGAGTACAATGTTGCCAGATGTTGCTAGTCTTTTGTTTTTTAGATTCTCTCTTCGGAGGTGGTGTAGCCATTTCCTCGACAGGTCCTGCCAATTCATTATTTTCAACATCTGAAGCAGCTTTTGGGATAATCTATATAGAAGAATACAAATAACTGTCACTTCTTCAGTAACACAATTACTGCAGTAAAATAACAGCATATCAAACTATACAACTTAATGCTTTATCATTGACATTAATATTTCTCATGTTGATACATATAATTTACTTTCTTCAGCTAATCACCGAATAACTACATGTTATTTATCACATACAGAAATATCACAATAACGCGCAAGTAATTTAAAGTTATAATTGGAATTATGCTCACGTGAAATGAACCGCAAGCTGTAGTGACGACCTCGGTGTGCCCTTCTATGCCGAGATCACTCGTATTCTGCGGATTTTCACTATCCTCGAAAGTATTTTCGTAAGCTCCCTCCGAGTCCGAAGTACTAGGTTTGATTTCGATAGTTTCGGCGACTTGGTATTGACTTCCCACCAAGTACTGGCACACGTCCGGGTGCTTTCTCGCCAAGTGACGCTTTATGTTCGTAATGGATGATTTGTAGGAGAGTTTCTGTTTACACAGGCCGCATCTTGCATGCGTCTTATCTAGGACCGTGCAATATTGCCATATGTTACTCGTCCTTCTGCTCATTATCGGTTTCCCATAAAGCTTATTTGGAAAAAGAGAAAATCATATGATTTTCTTGTCACGCGAGACGCCTGTGATGCAAGAGCTAACCTATAAATACCACAAAGCCAGGGAAAACGGCGCAGTAACGCCAATCACTGAAAAATGACTTGTAAATAACTGTGACGTACAACTAACAATACCAACTTGGTACTAACAATTAAGAATCCAGCGTTTTTCTTACCGCTTAAGGCTGGGCAAGATTGTTACAGATCCTGCAAATCGGCAATAACTATAATTCACAGGTTTTGCATCTTTAGGAAGAATTAAGTGAAACTTATATAGTAATAAGTTATATTTCTAGTTATTGAGCTCAAGTTAAACTGTTGAAAAGTAAATAAGATAAAACTTAATTTTATAACTAATTTAAAAAATGAAGTAAGAGTTTGAGCCTCAGATGATGTTACCTACATCATATTTACAAAAAGAAAATGAATCGTACAGTGGTTATGCAAAACCTATTCAAAATGAAAGATTGACCTTGTCTTTTTTTCACAACTACATGTACAAAGAAGTATTTGGACCACCCTACAAGAAACACCACCTTATCCTTTTGCCGTAATGATGAGCCGTAAACATATACAGAATATTGAAATATGAAATATCCATCTAATAAATAATGCAAGTATTATTACATTTTAAGAGATAAATTCCATATTTTGTTATATTTATTTAATATACGTATTACGTATAATACTGCGAATTAGTACTATACACCACATTGTTCCCACTGTAATTACAGGTTTCTGTACACTATATCCAAAAAGCGAATACGAGGGCTATCGAAAAAGTAACGTATGGTACTCCAATTATTAATCTTGGATAAGTTGGTAAAAATTTCGAAAATCGTAAAACTGTTTGCATTGCCATAAAAGTAATAGAAATATCTTCCAAAGAGCTTTCTAAATGAAATTACTTCCCATTAAAATTTTTAAAGATACCTACGCCCTCTTATTTTACATCAGAAGGCATGTGCGTATCTCTATAGGCAAAAAATCAAAATTATTGTAATTTCACTTGGTTTTGTTTCATTGCTCTTATCTCCATACCATTCAAAATTATCGGGGGGTGGACATTTACGACTCACTGTATAAGAATTATAATATTTTGTTGGCATCTTTTTAACATCGATGTTAATACCGTGAAGAAAATAACATAACATATTTCCACCAGTCGAACAATTAATAAATTATGTTTATATTTCTCATATTTAATATTCACTATATCACCATATATTACCCAAAATTAAACATGTTTTTTTCTCATTATCCCGATAGCTTTTTTTTCCTTGCTGTACGCATTGGGTCCTACGCTACCTGCTCTGTACGTTGTATCATCTGCAAATCTACTCGACCACTCGACACGCTGGAAATATGTTGGAAATAGTAGATATGCTACACATTTCAAATCGGTTCAAATATGCTATGCGCCCCTTACTTCACCATTGCCGTTCTATCCTATCCCCTCTTATTTCGTCAAATATTTCTCTGTAACCACCCCATTTGTATAAGCATAAATATTTTTGTAGGAACGTTAGAAAGTACTACAGAGACATCTATTTTTTAAAAGAATTATGAATTTTACCATTATTGACAGTGATGAAATTTTTTATAATCTTGCCCACCCTTAAGATAATCTAGAATCTGCTGTTTCATTCATGGTTTTTTAAGATTTTTTCTAATTTTAATATAAATAATTTTTAAAAGAGTATTTAGTATTTACGTCCTAAGTGTATGTATACTCTGTTCACTCATAATTTGTACGGTCTTATTAAATCCATCTCGCACATGAAAATCGATCTTTACGCAAGAAAAAAGAGCAAGATCATACATGTGTGAGCATAATTTGGCATAGTTTATTATGTATATTGAGTTTCAGCAATGTTAATGGACAAAAACCGGTCAAAAACCAATTAAACTCAAATCATCGTTCAATATATTGTCCAGTAAACCAGATTCAAATTTCCCGCAATTATTTTTACTAATTTCAACATTAAAGCATGAAATTACCTACGATTTTGTATTAGATTAATACTGATTTAACACCCCTTAATTACAAATATTTAGAATTTATTGAATATAGTAGTCCTGATGATTAATTTTTGTAGCCTAGGATATACTTACTATTTTACGCATTTAGTATTTGACAATACACTTGTATGCACACCTGAAGATGTTACTTAGCTAACGAAATGTAATTGTGTTTTTGAGGATTAAAAGATTGGTGTGCCGAAAGCACAGTTAGAATTATATCAAGAATGAACAGAACCCCTTTTTATGAATGAAAATTCTTCGTCCTATTTTAATGACCTTGATCACATTGATGCTAGGGAGTGCACAGCCACGCGCATCCTATGCGTCTACCGGAAAAATGTAGGAACATTTAAAAATTTGATCTCTATGCTTTATAGCGGAGGTTATGTCAAAGCTATATCATATATTTATTATTGAATTGGTCGAAATTTAGTAGATGCAAGAGAAAGAGTCGCTGTAAGAATATTAGCTGTGAATTATAAACATGCATGTGCATATAACCAATTTTTTTTGTAGAATGTTTTTATAATTTGACATTCGTTATTATTGATACTATAACCTATAATAATAACGCAACTGTAAGTAAACATTATAAAAGTGTAGAAGTGAATTTATTTACCTGATCGCAAAATTTCCTATATATTCAAAATTATAAAATTGCATAAAATAAGCCACTTTATTTGTAGTAGCATTTTTGATTTGAAATTTAGTGATATACCTAGTTGATAGCACTTAATCTATTGAAAAATACCGATCTGTTAAATTTTCTATTGCTGTAATTTAATTATATAATTAACTAAAAGAAATTACCTATCATATGGAAACGTCGTTCTCGAATATTTACAAATTAATGTGGATTTTATTAAGTCTGCTTCTCAGAAAAAATATGCATTGTCTGGATTAGAAAGCTTTCATTATAACAGCAATGCATACACGATATACTGGACATTTTTGATTGGGCTTTTGCCAGTTAATTTCCAGGTAAGAGTAAACAGGTTAATATTGAAAGACATAAGTAGTGAATAGTTTATATTTGCTATGCCTACAATATAGACAATGAAAAATATTACAAACAGAATGTTTTCATTAGAGATTACATACAAATGTACTGGTCAACAATTTATTCTAGCAACGAAAGGTAGCAAGTCGAAAGTTATTTACATATTGATATAATTGACAACTTTATGAAGTTATATGGCTTTTTCTGCCGATTTCACACGTGCTTCTATTTAATGTGTACCCTGAAGCACAACATCTTTGAAATCAGAAACTTCAATGTGTAAAATAATCGCATTCTTGACATGGATGTTCAAAATTAATAGAACTGAACTGTGCTATGAATTTTTCCAAACACTTCAGTTGTGGTGACACTAATTCAAAATTATTCAAAAATATTTTCTCTAATATTATGACATAAAAGAAAGGTATTTTTAATTTTCCAAATTTTTGCTTATTCGCGTGTCCATATGCCTTTAAATGGCAAAATAACGTTGAATCATCTAACTGATCATGTTGCTGGGAAAACGCTTCACAAACACACAGACATTTAAACATTTCCATATTAAATATCCACAAACGTATCGCAACGAATTTTGCGAAAAAACTTAAATTGTAATTATTTCTCGCACTATTCTTGCAGTTGGGAGTATGCCAACGATTGTAACCAATGCAGGTAGTTGACCCAAATTCCTCTGGTTCCATCATCAATCATTGGTGAATGATTGCTATGATGTATTGCTTACATTACAACCTTTAATAAAAACAAAAAATTAAATGTTGATCTCTCGGGTACTTTTTACTGTAAACATTGAAATGCACTTCATACTTTAAAGCACCTTTTCATAGTATGTGGTGTTATTAGTCCCATAGTTGTAAGTATTTTTGACATTTAAGTGTAGAATTGATTATATATATACTTTGAATGATCACTTAAAACTGAACACAAAAACGTATGTAAACTGTCTATGAAAAAATAATTATAAATGTGTGGCTAATGCTAATACACCATACACGTAAACCAAGAATCACAAATAAGAGATCAAGAGAACAAACGAAATTTAAAAATAAAATGGGGGTGAACATCACAGCGACATAACCTAAGTGTCTAAAGAGATATATTATCTCTGGTCTAAACGTGGTATTTAATTTATCGTGACTGATACATACACATAAATACATACGTGCTGCTATAAACACTAGCACCCCGCCAAAATTTTCTTGAATGAAATGCACGAAAGTGCACGATTCACGTGCTGCGCAATACGATTTATTTATGACCTGCCACGCTCATTTTACTACGATTCGAAAACGGACGAGAGGGGAAGCAATTGTCTCTATGGTTACTCTTTCTATACTGTGACCGAAGTTTATTGGTATTTCCTGTTAGATTAATAGTGATTTGAATACCTTTAAATTGAAGTTACTTAATATAATTGCTATAAACTAATGCGATAAACTAATATCTTTTACTGATTTAACTTGATCAATAAATGTGAATCAAAATAAAAATAACTGTTTTGCTTTTGTATGTTCACTTTTATTATAAAATATATATAATAGGTAAATGCAGCTATAGATCACAAGTATATATTTTCAAAAATACATCCTTTCGGTAACAACCACCAATGGCCAATCTCCTATGTTTCCTCACAGCATCCACCGCCCTCTCAGCCAACATAACAACAGCGGCGTTCGTATTGGCACTGACTAGTGAAGGCATCGCAGAAGCATCCGCGACAAACAACTTATTCGTACCGATCACTTTAAAATCGTAATCGACGACGCTGTGAGAATCGCGTTCGCTTCCCATCTTGCAAGTCCCTACAGGGTGAAACAGAGTGAAGGACACGTACTTAATATAGCACCTCCAATAATCTTCCGAGTCAAAAGTAAAATTTTCGCAACCGGGAAACTTCAAATCGTTAAATTTGAGCGCAAATGCGCCATGTGAGTGTTTTCCGTGATTTTCTTTACGAGTTTTAAACCTCTGATGAGAATTTCGGCGTCTGAAGGGTCGAAAGAGTAGTTTGGGTCGATTATGGGTTTACTCGCGGGATCTTTATTCCTCAAACGTATCGTACCAATGCTTTTGGGGTGTAAAACGATCGGTATTACGTTTGCTGTATAGCGATTAGTCAATTGGGAGAAGTATTTATACCAGACTTCGCTTTTTAAAGATACGACGTCTTTAAAATGGATCCCATGATCTGAGGATAAACCAACTGGTAGAAAAATTAGTTCTAAATCAGGTGCTCCCCACTTTTTCTCGCACGATTCATATTTTGTGCTATTTAAACAGTTACTCTGTAAAAACGCGACTATCTCACAACCCACACTGGTCAATGGTCCCTTGGATTGGAAGAAGTATTGAAAATAAGGAACTGGTGATGATAGTAAGCTATAGAAGTTCATATTTAACGCCCTATCGAGTAAAATTAAATCGAAACCTGTGCTGATGTGATCTTGCAAATTATCTCCGACAGGCAAATTCTTTATCGGCTTTATACCAACTTCTTTTAAATGAGTTGGATTACCAATACCGGATAACATTAATAGTTTAGGAGACCCCACCGCGCCTGCACTCAAAATAATGGCCTGCCTAGCCCGAGTTATGTGAATTTTATTGAGAATCTCATGCCGGACAGCGTAAGCTTCATAATCGGCTTTGAATAAAATTTTTTGAACGTGTGAAAAGATCTTTATGGTTAAATTTGGTCTGTACCGTTGGTCCAATAAATAATGGCCCGTTGAATATCGTGAACCATCTTTTACGTTTACTTGAGGTGTTGAAAATACCTAAATTAAAAAAAAATGAACAAATAAAAAAGAATTGAATATCGCAAAATTGACATATACCTGAAGAAAATTCACCGTTAAAATCTCTAACGGGGAATCCCATGGAAACGGCAGCTCTGACAAACGCTGCATACATTTCCGTTGAACGAAGCAAATCGTAACGGTTAATGGCCCATTTGTAGAATGATATTTGGCTAATGAACCAATAGATACATATATTAAAATTAATAATTTTCATTATTTAATAATGATATCCTAGGAAACGAATTTAAATCTCCCGCAGCTATTGTCAGTCACCTCAACATATGGCATTTACTAGTGAGTCCTCACAATTTTACGTGTATAACACGTATTTAATCCGTATTATATACGTAAAATTTTAAATTGGTCAATAAATTGCGCAATAAATAGCTAGGTGTAAAATGGCCTTAACAATACAATATAAAATCATACAGTTAACTTTATGCTTCGATTTTGAAAATACTAAAAAATCACAGCGGAACATTTAAATTGGAGTACAAGAGCAATTAACTCACTATCGTTTATATTACGGCCCATTTGGTTTTCAGCTCTTTTAAAGTACCTTAAAACACTCATAATTGTAATTATATTCTTCGAGATCTTTGTACCATTTCTTAAAATCTTCTGGGTGTCCCCGTGTGTACATCATGTTGTTTATACGTCCAGAACCACCGACGATTTTACCCATTGGCCATGAACTCCCCTAATAAGTAAAATTTATAGAAAAAGAAGAAACTACTTTAGCGTTTCATTACATTATTTTGGAAAGCTCCACAGGCATGTTGTTGCGGTACGATTTGGTGCTGCCAATCGTATATTGTCTTATGCAAAAAGGGCGAGGCAGCTGGAATATCTAAAACCTACCCCCGAAACCTCCGCTTCTAATACAAGCACAGTAACATTTGGATTTTCGGATAATCTAGACGCTATGACGCTTCCTGCGGAACCAGAACCAACTGTGGACAAAACTTTTGTGTATTACTATATATTTATATTGTATTTGGAAACAGTTATATAACTTTTGCATGGTTGTGTATATTATTGAGTATTTCTGTATTATTATATATTATTGTCCAATTTTATCTTTTGCTTTATTATGATAAAGAAATTATGCTTTCAATATATGATTTTATAATTTATAATACAGATTGGTTTTTAACACTTGCAAGTAGTTTGAATTTCCGCCGTGGATCATAGGTTTTTACATGTTTCAAACAGTTCCAAATAACTAAACTAAATGAGCGACTCGTTACTACTGATTTAATGTTCATTTTTTAAGCAATAGTAATCAACAATCTTCAATTGTTTGATATGCAAAAATATCTTCGTATGTGATTTATTATGATTGGAAGATAGAAAATGCTCTGTATATAAAAAGTGATCGCTATCAATAAACTATTTGAAGTGTCAACTGCCGAACTACGCCACTGGTGAGAAACAAAACTTCACACATCAACTTCACGAATATTTTATGCCCCGGGATATTCAAACTGGGCTAAATTATTAAAAATCATTTATTTATTGTATTGCGTTTGAATTACAATTTATGGTTCCATAATTATATTCCAATTAAGGATTTAAAAGATTTCGCCATACATACAAACCAGATTTATGCGTGTTTATTCATAATCAAACCTAAATTTCTTACCTACAATGTAATCGTATTCTCTCTCTATATTGTTTAAAGTAATGTCTACATACACTGAAACCTTATCACGAAAATCACAGAGATAAATATAAATTTCAAAACCGATTATTCCGAAGACGAATAAAGTAACACAGAAAAATTTGACCAGACCGAACATCTTCTTTGTAATTTAATTAAAGACAATTTATTTCTATGAAAGAACACCCACATCGCGATTGATTTTTAGGGCAAAGTTTACGTAAATTACGTAAATCACGTTATCGCAATGAAAAACACATAAAATCCTCACTAAACCCCTTAAGAAATTTTAGGTTAGGTACAATATTTCGTTCATGTAGTGGTGGATAGGTTAATGTTCAAAAATGATTTTTATCGTTACTTTCTCATAAATATTTAATTAAAATCGAGGGCTGGTGCTTATCTTATGAATTTATACGAGATAAATAAAAAACGTCATCGCTACATCGGAATAAATGATTTTTTACGTATTTAAATAATGACATCTGGAAATGAACCGGACATCATAAAATTATTTAACGAAAAATACAGTAAAGATCTTCTAGATCCAGAAAAATGTAAGGAAATCCATGAATATTATGCCAAACAAATCAAACATATTGAAGCTGAGGTTAGTCTACCATTGAGTTTTATTCAATTTTTTATTTTTCATTAATTTAATCGATATTTCAGCTTGATTTGAACAATGAAAACTCGAGCATTGTTCAATTAATTAACAAGATTGATAAAAACGCCGACATTATCGATGACAACGTATCTGAATCAAATTCACTTGCCGAAACAATAAAAAAGGATTTAGATGAAGTCGATGAAGTTAGGAAAACTGTGCAAGACTACGTAGTTAAAATAAATAATTTAGAATGCCTTCTGCAATACCTAAAAGTGATTCGTCGAATAGAACAACTAAGGTATGTGGATTTAATGGTTTTAATGTATTTACCCCACTAAGGTGGCTTTTTGAAAGTTTTCGGGGTTTTTAGCAGGAAATTGATTTTAAAATTTACTGAATGTCACGACAAATTATGCTCACTTCTTTAGAGAAAATATTTTCACTTTTGCAGTATTTTTTGTAAACAAGACATTTGTATGGCTTCAATTCTCATAAGTGAAATTGTATAGTTTTTATTGATTGATAATAATAATAATAATTTTCATTAGGACTATGGTCAATCATTTTTTCAATATTTATGATCTGTTAGAATTTTTTCATTTGTATAATATTTTCAATAACAATAAGTATTTCATGGGATACAAGATATTAAAATTCTCTGCAAATGTGGACTTAAATTTAAGATCATGTTTTAATCATCACCAATTCCTATACAAAGTATAGTATCGGAATTTAGAATATTTTACTGGAATCTCTAAAATTTCTAATGATCTAATAACATATTTTTTTTATGTACTAGTTCAGATTTACAAAAAGAAATTTCGAATGGGGATGACGAAAAATGCGCTACAATTTTCGCAAATTTATGCGAAATTAGTAGAAATTTAACGAATTCAAATGCTGCAAATTTAAGGAATCATCTTAAAAATACTTTATACCACTGGCACGTCATTTTAAAGGATAAATTCGCAAAGTAGGTGTTTTATAAGTAGTTGTAAAATGATTTTCATTAATATGTAACATTTTAGAGATTTTGAAGAGATTATCAAAGCTATTAAATGGCCTTTTGTTAACACCAACTTTAGTTTACAAACTCCATCGCAATCGAATATACAAAGATTGCAGATAATAGCTGAATATTTATTGCAAATTGAAATGCCCGAGGAGACAGCTACTCCTGTGATAACCTCTGCATTATTATCGAATTTCCCTCCGTTATGTCTGCCGTTGCATTATTTGTTAGTTCCACTGAAGAAAAGGTTTCTGTATCATTTTTACGGAGCCAGACAAACTAATCGTATTGATAAACCAGAATGGTATCTTTTAGAGTTCTTATTATTAAATTTTCATTGTATAAATAAGTGCTTTTACAGGTATTTCACACAAATATTATCTTGGATTAGGGATCATATAGATTTTGTAACAAAGTGGATACAACCGATCATCGATAGACTCGGTATGCATCATATTGATGCAAAAGTATGTTCACAAATTATTTATTGTATCGATTTTTTATATTGGAAGCATTGTTTTTCATAGATGGAATTAATGCGGGGTTTAGTGCAATTAGCAGTTGAAAAATTGTATTCTGACATACCGAACTTACAATACGACGACTATGTCTTCTCACACTGCATCGACGAGGCTTTAGGATTCGACAGGGAGCTTAGGGAGACTTACCACTATCCTTCGACACAATCCAGCATCCTGGCGGTGTTAACACAGCCTGCGGTGTTCCAAAAATGGATGAACATGGAACGTAAATGTAAGGAAAAAGGATTTTGTAGCGCAACCGTTGAACGTTTTAATTTTGTTTTGAAGTTGCAACAGAAAAGATGGACGGCATGCTCTCCCCGAACGCCTATGAGACGTTTCAACCGATATCATCATCCGACGATGAGAATTTGAAAATCACAGCTTGTGCCGATAACTTCATGACATTGTTGCAAACTATCACGGAACGTTATGAGTTGTTAACTCAACCCGGGCATCGTCTGCAATTTTTAGAGCTGCAACTAGAGCTTTTGGATGATTTCAGAGTGCGGTTGTTGCAATTAATAAATGCAGAAACTGGAAATGTGGTCGAATCAAAACTGCCGATGATAGCAAACACTTTATATTACATTGAGAATGTATTAGTCGATTGGGGGAATACCCTGGTAATTAATAAAGATTACTGAGGTTATAATGAATGTATTTCATGTAAATTTACAGCATTTTTTAACTTTATATTACTATAAAAATCAATTGGAGAATGTGGAATCGAAGAATGTTCCGTTATTGGAGTATGACGGCACTCCCGGCTTTGAAATGGAAACAGAAACTGTTTTTGCTGATACTTTATCGTTGTATCGACATATGAGGAAAGATATTTTATGTACATTAGCTGAAACGGTTGTAGTGGAAGTTAAAACACGTAGCAAAGCATATAGGAGAGAACGGTGATAAAATCACTAATTTTAATTGTGATATATAGTACAATTATTTTTTTTTTCATCTATAGGTGGTCGGCAGTACCTCTCAATAATAAAGATATGAGATCAATGTCGTTAACACCATCCGCATGCCCGATGTTTGAGATTTTAGGCACTAGATTACACCAACTGCAGAAAAATTTAACTGTGAAATTATTCAGAATAGTCTGGCAGTTCATCGCGAGCCAATTGGATACTCACCTCTTCGAAGATCTAGTCTTGGATAGCCGATTCAGTGAAGGCGGTGCTTTGCAGTTCAAATTCGATATAACTAGGAACTTATATCCGTTATTCTCGCAATATAGTGAGAAACCGGAAAATTTCTTCACGCAGTAAGTATTAATAAGTTATTTTATTATTATCGACACGATATTTTAATTATATTAATAAAAATAATTGTGTGAATAAATAATTTTAAAACGATAAAGTTTGTTGCAGATTGAACGAATCGTGTAATTTGTTGACGATCAATAAAGGATCGGCTTTATTGTTGAGAGAAACGCTATTAGCGTTAGAGGGCGCCACCGGTGTTGAGGATAGGAGAGGGATTGCACTTAAGGAAGTGGGCGTGGCGAATTTTACACCTAAAATGTCTGTTGCTATATTAAATCGACGCACTGATATTACCGTCGATAGAATTACTATCGATTGAAAGGTTGTTTAGGGAAAATATGTTATTATAAAATATATTAAATGTGATTCTTTTTCTTTTTTTTAAATGCTTTTATAAATTGAATAAAATAATTTTTTTGATGTTCATATATCTTTATTTAAATCAGATAATTTGCAAAGTGAATCCCGTAGGACTAAGCAAAGGTAGCTGTAGATAAGCTGGTATACAATAAAAAAAAACTTAAGACTAAAAATTAAAAAGTAGATGCTTCAAAGTAAGCCTGGCATCTCTATCCAGCAAGCTATTTGAGAAGATTATGTCTGAACAACTGCTTAAATTTCTGTTGAAAAGGAATGTAATCAGATATGCTATTTCAAATCTTTTAGAATATGTTAATCAATAGACAGGAAAAATCTGATGAACATAATATACTTCAATTGTAAAAAAGCTTTCGAGTAAATTGCTGACTTCCTGTGTGAAATAGGTTGCAGAGTCTTTGTGGTGGTGAGAATATTCAGAAAGATATCAAGCGTCCAGTGGAGTACCACAAGGATCTGTTTTAGCCCCGCTGCTTTTCAACATTTATACAGCAGATACAGTTCTAGAGCTGGGATCGTCAATCTCTTTTGCAAACGACACTAAAGTGTGCATTAACCCAGTGACGTGCTTCAAAGAACTAGCAAGTGATCTGCCGATCTAGCAAGTGATCTGCCAGAAGTGGCTTTTAGACTTGAACGAAAATAAATGCTGTAGAACAGGGCATATTGCTGCCCCAATATATTGTAGTTGGGTTTTGTGCAATGCTGGCAGATAGCGCCACTTCTTAGGTCACGAGATTGCTAATAGGGGGCGCTAGTGTACGATGTGTCCATTCGCAATGGAAACTTCTAGCGCAAATCCACTGGAACATTCAAGGAACGTGTAGATTTCTCCGGAATCCAGTGCGCGAGTGGGGACGAGTCAGTTTATTTCTTAAAGCGCGCCTATTTTAAATTTGAAATTTAGAGGTTCCCGCTATACCATCCCTAGGTCGCGAGACGGCTCACAGATGGCGCTAGCATACGGTGCGTCATTTCGCGATCAAAATTCCTAGCGAACTTTCAGGAAAAGTGTAGATTTCTTCTCGAGTCCACGCGGCAAGTATAAATATACACACATGAGTAGAGATTTAAATTAGATTAGATATAATCAAATATAAAAATAGTATATTTATATTGTATTTGGTATAACAATATAAATTAAAATAAATATCGAAAGTAAATGTGCACTTATGAGCTTTTCCAATTTTTTTTTTAATAGTGTTTGTAATTTAGAACCTCGAGTTTGTTTGGTAAAGTGTAGATTTTTATTGCACTTACCTATTTTTCTCACAAATAGTTTTACTTTTTTTTTATTATTACGGGTATTTTTCTCGATATATTTGTCTTAGTTTGGCGCAGTGAAATAATGCAGACTCAAGTAAATATAAGTGTCTTAAATTTAAATAAAGATACGTGATTTTGTGTATTAAAATGCTAAACTGTGAAAAAAGCTAATATAATACGGTTTTTTTTTCATTGGCGTTTTTATTCCCATCGTCTTTCTAATATTAAATAAAATTATTGGTTCGTATTCAATAAAAAATCAATAATATAAAGTGCAAAACACAAAGGACCGAGTATAACTCCTATAGGAACGCCTGATGTAACTCATTTGTTATTACGTACTTCAATGTTCTTTCATTCTTACTCTTTGTTGCCTATCAGTCAAATATTTTTCCACTAACTCTTCTTTACCTCTTAATCCACATTTTTTCAGCTTTTCGATACTGTCTTGAGACTAGTTTCATACACGGAAAATAAACATAAAAACACACAAAATACCTTAAAAAATATTTACTCATCTTATACATATTTTTTATATACAATATATACAAAACCATTTATCAATAAAATTAATCACTCAACTTCCATACCCTCACCTCTCGGCCCTCTGTCGTTCTCAATCTTCAAATTCGGGTACAACTTGGCAACCTTGCAATCGTTACTCCTTCCAGCGAAGTCTGGACGAAATTTGTTCTTGTCTTGTGACGTAATGACGTCCAAAAGTGACCTAGGTGCCGAGTATATCCCACCCCATTCCTTGAAACTGCTTGCCTGGAGAGAGGAACTGAAATGCTGGCTAGTGGTGGGGGTGACATTGGCGAATCTGTAGTAGCACGGATGACTGAAGCGCGTTGAATATCTTGGTCTAATATATGTATAAAAAAAAGGAAGAAAACTTGCATTATTATGTTGGATCTTGTCGTCTAAATGACATAAAATTCAATTCGAAAAAATTAAACATAGTCTAAAAGTCTTTCTACAAAACAAAAATTAATGTATATATGATTGGTAAATAACAAAATTTCATATGTCGTTCAGAATTGTATTTCATATTTTATTCAAATTTCATGATTACATGTTTCGACCCGTAAGGGTCATCTTCAGACCTACGTCAGCATTGGGAGTTTGTCAGTGATATGTAGAAACAAAGAAAACTTTAACTATGATTTTTTTTGTGTAAATGTAAAAGATTAGTGTATAACTATGAGGGTGTAATAAATTAGTAAAAGTGAAAAAGTCGTTATCTCAAGGAAATTAAAGACACGGCATATGGACTTTTGTAATTTACCAACTAAAACCTTCACCGTTTTGTGGATTGAAATGCAATTGCATAATTGGTGCCATTTGGGTTTGGTTGGGATACCTCAAGGTTCCATTTTTAAGCCCGTGTTTTCACCAAATTAACTAACTGAGTTTGTGTTTTTTAGAACTTCGAAAACAAATATGAAAACTGAGAAAAGCCTAAAACTCTTCTCCTCACTACATGAAAGAAGAATTGAGGGCTCTAAAATAGGATCTTGCGGTATCCTAATTAATATTTTCTGACATATTCATTGGGACACGCTGAGGACCCATTTTAGGCCCTGTATTCTTTGTTTGTGCCATTTTACATGTCATTATTCATAGAAGACTATATTTTGAAAACTGTTCAGAACATTAATAATAATTAACACTAATCTTACATCTTTATGTGTGAAAAAAAAGCTCTTCTCACCTAAATGTTCAATATCCTTAGCAGCATGGTGATCGGTATCCATCTTTTCCTCATCCAAATTAAATTTATGACACTCCAGAAGCGCGCCATATATCGATCGATGATTCTCAGAATGCAGATTATTCTTCAGTAAAGTCTCCAATTCGTTCCACATCACTTTATATTGTTCCTCACGTTTCTGCCCTTTGGTACGTTGCCCTAAGTTCACCAAATTCAACGGCTCGTGCTTTGTCTCCTGCGATATCAAATTGTATATCACCTGTTTACATTGTAACACTTCGTCGTCAGTTATTTTCTCCTTGGTTATAATCCTGGGTATCGGATCGACACTCTATAATGTATTGCGACATAAAATTCGCCAATTAAATTCAAGATTACAAACATACCCCTTTTAAATTGAAGATCAAGGTGGAACTGATGGTCAACGGCCAATATTTTGTGTGTCGATTGAGGCGTGCTTTCATTTTTTGTATCGGTACATCGTTGGCATAAATCGGTTTTACTGGGAGTAATTTATTTTGTTGTATGAGCAAGCCGAAGTCCGGGATTCTATAATCGGTGACTCTCCCACCGCAACCTTCGGAGATGGATGGTGGATCTTCCAATACAGACCTCGAATAGAAAAATTTAAATCTCGTTTAAAGTGTTTATTCATTAAACATTAGTTATATTTATACCTCGCTGTACATAAAGTGTGTATAAAAATCTCCCCACCATGTGAAGCTAATAAATGACTTGTGATCTTCCCGCCCGCTTTTCTTGGCATTTCCAACATGACCGACCTACCATTCAATAAAAAATTAATTAGGCACAATGATGGTCTAGAATTAACATCGACAGGAGTTATCCTGTGCATAGCCGTGCAATTTTGCAATTCCGATGCGCTACACCCTCTCGGAGTGCACCATTTTAACGTTACAGTCTCATATTCGAATCCTTCCTTTATAGTTTTGATGGCAGCCGAATCGGAAGCGTTTCCCTTTAAGATGGCTGTATGAGCGTCGCTTGCATGGAAGATTTCAACGTCATAATTTGCTGAAGAGCTAGCATTCTGTTCTTCTTTCATAGGAATGCCAGTCACTGTTGTGCTTGCCAAGTCGTAATGCTCTAATATTAAAGATGAAAGCTTATTGGGGATTGAAGGTGCTTTGATGGAATGCACTTCGGTGGTGAGTATTGAAGAAAACTAAGGTTTAAATGGTTTTCAATTGTAAAAGATAGGATAAACAGTTTATAAACTTACATTTTTTGGTGGATGGTTACTGACAGGTGATTCTATATTAACAGGGAATGTGTTTATGATAACCAAGTGACAATAATCGATTGGTAACAATCTGAAAAAAATATGTTTTTACCTATAATAAGAAGTTTCAAATATGAATATGGATAAATGAAGTTGAAAACAAAGTTTCTTTTAAATTGTTTAAAAAAAAATGTTTTAATCAATTATTAAGGAAACATATTGTAACGAGCGCCAACATTTGAACTGGCGATTCCGATAGGCGTCCCTAGATGGCGCTAGCATAGCGGAAGAAAGAACTACCTACGAGGAATGACAGAGGGCAGTAACGGATCGAAGATTCGAGAATATTTGGAAGGAATCTGGAAGGACGTTCTAGAAGGTCTCGAACAATCTGGAAGTTCGCGCAGCTATAAATAACGCGTCGGGTTGGCCAAGGAGCAGTCAGTCGATACGAGTTGATAGTGCGGTTCGCGAAGTGAATTAGTACGTGTAATATAAATATCGGTGCAAATAAATCGTTTACATAAATAAGACATTAGTGGTTAAGTGATTTAATTAATAAGCATTTTTAATAGATTTTAAATACCGTAATTGTGTTAATAGAATAAGTAAATTTAAATATATCGCCTGTGTGTTTTTCTAAAACCCCGACAACGTTTTAAAACTAATAGAAAAACGTTACAATATGTAATTTACACCATAAAAATAACAGAAATTTATTTACCTCTCAGAATTTGCCGCTGTTTTATTTTGTTGCACCAAACTATTATGGAATATCTCTTCTAATCTTTTCATACTCTCATCATCCCTAGCTGACGTTATACAAATCACTCTGCATCTATTCTGTAGCTTACTCTGACTATCATTCAAATTACGCCTCTCCAATTGTATATCAGTAGATTCACTTAAAACTTCTATAGCTGATCGTATTCCATGCAAAACACTACACTCCATATTGGCTTGATTCGATCTCAAAGTGGTGGTGTCCCAATTACGGCCATCCCATTCATAATCTATGAATAAAATCCTCGTTAAATCAAAGTATAAATAAAAACATGTGGAAACATTTTTACGTAGTTCAAATTCTGCTGTGCTTGATTCCATAAATTTAGAATATGGGCATGGGTGTCGCTTGCAATGAAAGTAATCTAAAATTCAAAGAAGAATTAAGTTTTGCTATTGTATCTACATGGACGTTCATACCAATTTGCCTGTCGGAAACAAATCCCAGACAATCCTGCAGTATTCAATGGCAGATTCAAGACTGCAAGTCCATAACGACTTATAAATAGGGCTAATAGGTATAAATCCAGGTCCTCTGGTCTTCAAGAAGTCGAATTCTATAGAATTTTCGCACGATATTCCAAAGTACGGTGTATGGTCAAGAACGAAAACAGTTTATGATTCGGGGGATACATTTTATTTGTTGTCGCATATGCCATTGCTAAACTACTCTATGGGAACATTTAATATAATTATTATTAGAAAGAAATGTTTTAAAAATGCACATAAAAACACGATATAATATAGGTTAAGTGCCGGTAAATATTTTGACGTAAATTAAGAATTAAGTGCGTTCAAACAAATGCAGCGATGTGGCAGCGGCACAAATCATGTCCTGAATAATTTTTATAACAAAATTATTTTAAGAGAATTTTAAAATCGTACATTCTCACACCGTTCTTGTTAACTAAAATTAAATTTAATGATTTTAAAAAAAATTGAAACGGAGAACAAAATTACTTTCAGCGGCCGATAAGTCGGCGCCCTACGCCAATTAAAATGTTGCTTTTTCAATGGCTGGTCGGTTGACATGCGTTAAATTCCGTAATTGTTATTTAATTTTTTTCACTAAAATGCCTTCGTAAGTAAAAACGGCGTTGTAATACGGACACTCACAAGGCTCGATCGATTGTGAACGCCAATGTAAGTGCAATAAAGATGATTGACAAGGAGCAGAACGGGGAAGAATCCGAAGACAGGAAAGAAATCACCGACAGGGACTTGCCCCTCGCATTCGCGGAAAATAGACACTCGGAACCGATTGAGGGCATCAATTGTATAACGCAGACATGGAGAACGAAAGAAAGGGTGAATATCTGCCGAAATTGCGTCTCTTCTTGGAGCGTGTTGACATGTGCGTTAACCTCAATTTTTTTTTTGTCAGATGAAGACTGTCAGCGTTGCTTTGGTTTTGTGTTTGAATGTCGGGGTGGATCCGCCCGACGTCGTCAAGACACAACCGTGTGCTAGGATAGAATGCTGGATTGGTATGTTAAGGGTTTTTTTTTGCATAGAAAAATAGTTCTGTAAGGTCAGTTTTTATATTAACATATAAGCTCTTATAAAAACGATATGTGAACATACTTCACACAGCTGGAAAACTTGGTTTTTTGTTATTTTTAAACGAGGGTGGTGATTTATATCTAAGAACTCTTCTTCTTTTCTTAATTTATAATTAAATCAAAGGTGCTAAAGTCATTTCAAACATAAAATAATATGATTCAAAAAAAGTGGCAACTTTTATTTCTTTTATAAAATCATTGGCTATAGTTTTGAGTGAACGCCACTGATTTGCATGTGAGTTTTGTTGGGGTCAAAATTATTAAGTTATTTTGGTATTTTCAACCATAATAAAAAAAAATAGATTTCAAATATCTTAACATAAAGATTAATTTTGCTTTGTCACCATACTGCATATTTAACATATTTAAAAATTTTAGGTTTACGTAAATAGATATGATTATTTTATTTAACTTTATTGCATAAAATGTTTAAATCAAAATATGTCCCTTTTATGTATTTTCTGTGTTTATTTTAATATAGTTGAAACTGGCTTGGTATAATTAGTGTTGTACCATCCCGAAATCCTCAAAATTGTTTTATATGAGGCTAAGTATCCATCTTTGTCATAATGTGGAGACATCCACAGTTATACTTCCTTCAGTCAAACGTTGATTCATTGTGATTTATTATCATGTGATACTTCAGTTGCACAGCTGTTGGAGATGCTAAAATAAGATCATTAACACGTTGGCAGTCAGGGACTGCTGGAAAATGGCAAAAATCCCTCACTTTTGCGCCTGGCAGTCAATATGTTAAATCGACTATACATTATCTTTTATATTACCTTATTGAAGCAGTGCAATTTTCTTGAGGTAGAGGTTGTAATTGTTTTATCTTTGGAGCACTAATATACAACACAATGCAATTTTCTTCCGATAACTTATTTTTATTTTTGTACTCATATCTCAATCTAATTTATTTATATAACGTCTTGTTTGTCTGCTATTAGTTACTGTTAACTTTTATGTCCATGTAGTGCTATACATCAGTCATCAGGCCCGACGAAAATCTTACGCACATAACCTAGAAATAGTACTATTTAAATAGATTTTTTATACTTTCTTTCTTTTTATTTGCTCAAAAAATGTATGGGATTTTGAATGGGGGGAGGGGGGAGGGGGGGAGGGGGGGGGCATGATAATCTTGCTAACAATGTATAAGAAATTGCCAATTGTTACCAAATCAATAACAGAAATACCACAAATTTATCTTATCTTTGTTGCGTAAATTTTATAGTTTTTTTTTTTTTGAAGATCCTCTCTCGCTATCTCCCCAAAAAGCTCTAGACGCTATCGGTTCAAATCTACAGAAACAATACGAACGGTGGCAACCTCGTGCAAGGTACAAACATTCTCTTGATCCTACGGCGGAAGACGTAAAGAAATTATGCACCTCCTTACGGAAGAACGCCAAGGAAGAAAGGGTATTGTTTCACTATAACGGTCACGGTGTTCCTAAACCAACGGTAAATGGCGAAATCTGGGTATTCAATCGTGTAAGTATATTCATTTTTTTTCTATTATGTAATCTTCACTCACCAAATTTCACCATTTATTATACTATAATCATAATTCGAAAGCAATTTCGATAGATTTAAAAGCAGGAAAATGTTTCATTGAATGGGTAAACGAAACATTTCAAAATAGAAATTTAGACATCCTATTAGAAAAGATACTGCCAAACAAAAGAATTTTAAGAAAGAAGAAAATTCCTGGAGAAAGTGCAAGCGATGAGTCACTTTAAAACCCTATAGATAAGTTCAGAATAACTGCATATACATAACGTTATATTTGATATGACGATATCAAGTTTGGAAAATAGATTCGTATGCAATGGAGACCTTTTTGGTGATATAAGTTATTTAGAACATACAAAATACTACTATATTTTGAAAACTATATGTTTTGCAACTTCAAAAAACATATTCAGATTTAACTGTAAATGTATTACAAGCTGAAGTATAAGATTTTTCACAGAAATGGAACAAAATAAGAGGTTTTAAAGCTTGACCATGTATATATATTTTAATTTCTTCTTTTTTTTTGGTTATTTAAGGTCCCAAATATGGAAATGAATTTAAATAATACGTGTTGCTTTAATTTAAAACTTTTTCAAGTATACATATATAAAATAGCGTAAATTATAAATAAATTGTTTGTTTAATAAATGACAAATTGTTTTGTTTACTAGAATTTTGAATATATTATTATGTTTTATTTAAAGATTGTGGTTTAATATAATGTGTTTTGATTATTTGTTGTTAGTAGAATATGAAAAATTGAATTTTATAATTAAATAGATCTTTAAAAATATTGTGTTTAGCTAAGTCATACATTTTTGTGAAATATTGTATGTCTGTTTTATGATTAACTGCGTTTTTATGTTTATAAATTTGAATTGTTTCAAGTATATTATGTGTTTTTAAATTTTGCACTTTGTTTAATTATTAAAATCAAGGGTATGATTTTGAGTTATTCCATGGTTTTTTAAGGCTGTAAGATTTTTATTATATTTACATATCTCCTTTTATTCTATTTTCTAAATATTGCATGGTTTCACCAATATACAGGGTGCGTTTTTTTATCTTGAGACAACGAAATATCTCTAGAACACTGCATCAAATCAAAAAAAGATCTTAATAAGATCTGTTATAATGTAGGGGCCTCACTGAATGGTGCCGAACTCGATTCTCCACCTCACCCCTCACCTGGCCCCCCTCCCCAGAGTGGGAGGGGGTACAACTTTGAAATCTTAAATGGAAATCCCCATTTTGTATTGGATTAATAATTAATAATCTAAATGGGGATCGGACAATGTGTAAGTATTCACAGCTTGTCAAATACTGATCAAAGTACGATTTTGTATTGTTGAATAGCATTCCAATTGCGAATAAATAAATGTATCGAAGTGAAGAGGCACAGTTTCGAACACATGGCTTTTTGAAATGCTGGTTTATGTTAAAATAAAAAAACACAAAATCATGTTTGCTTGCTTCTCTTTTTTGTATATTTTTTCTAGACATCATGTTTTTTTTTGCGATTACAGCGCAATCTGTTACGAATCGAAAAAAAGTTTCAAACTAAATAATTGATGGCGTAGAACCCGAATCTGCAATACAAAATGGCGGTTCCCATTTAAGATTTCAAAGTTGTCCCCCCTCCCACTCTGGGGGGTGAGGTGGGGATCGAGTTCGGCACCATTCAGTGAGCCCCCTACATTATAACAAATCTTATTAAGATCCTTTTTTGATTTGATGCAGTGTTTTAGAGATATTCCGTTGTCTCAAGTTAAAAAACTCACGCTGTATACACCATTACAATAATTTTGACAGTCTACTTTATAAACTTAGTGTGAGGTTTAATTTTTTCAATTTTTGATTTTAATTTTGTATAGATTTGGTGTTTTGATAGGCAACCAACAAACTACAAAACCAAATCTATACAAAATTAAAATTAAAAATTGAAAAAAATAAAACATCACACATAGTTTATAAAGTAGACTGTCAAAATTGTAATGGTCTTTGAAATTATCGTCAACAAATTTCCAAAAAAAAATTGGTTGAATTTTTTTTTTTTTTTTCCATAATATAAAATTATTTATATTTCTTCTTTTTTCTTGAGGTAGCGCCTTTTTTGTTTAAAAGTGAATTAAATTTTTTTTCCAATTAAAGCATTCTTTGACGTTTCGACAAGTTTTATTCTTATTGTCTTCTTCAGAAATTTTTTAAATACAATTTAATTTTTTATCTATAATTAATAACATTGTAAATTATTAAAATTTTTTAAACAAAGAAAAAGAAGAAACATAATTTTATATTATCGGCTAAGAACAATTCCATCAAAAAAATTATTTATAAGCAGTATAATAATTTGCTTACACTTTTGGTTGGAAAATAAAAAAAAATTAAATGTTAATCGTAAGATAAAGATTAATCCATATTATGATCGATTGCAGTCATTTACCCAGTACATTCCTCTATCGATCTACGACCTACAGAAATGGATGGGCGCCCCTTCGATATACGTTTACGACTGTTCGAATGCGGGTATAATTGTTGAGTCGTTCAAACAATTTGCCATGCAACACGAATCAGAGGTAATCATAATAAAAAACGATAAGAGGCGAAATCGAATCGGGGACGGATTAATTAAGTAAATTTCCAGAAACGTAACAACGCCTCCACCTCATCGTTATTCACGAATTGCATCCAACTGGCCGCGTGCAGTTCCGATCAGGTCCTGCCGATGAACCCGGAGCTGCCGGCCGATTTGTTCACCTCGTGCCTGACGACGCCCATACAGATCGCCTTACGATGGTATGTGATGCAGTCGACCTCGAAACTGGTACCGAAGATAAACATGTGTTATATCGACAGGTATATAATAATCGGCGGCGTGGGTTTTCTTTACCCGGTTGTTACTGATGTTTTGATCTTGTTTACAGAATACCCGGCCAGATTACCGACCGCAAAACCATGTTCGGTGAATTGAATTGGATATTTACTGCCATTACAGATACCATAGCTTGGAACACTTTGCCGAGAGGTAATTTCTCTTTTTTTTTTTTTTTGAACAAAAATGCAAGAAAGTAAAGAAATCACAGCGAAATAAACTCGTATGCAGCGAGATGAATTTGGCAATGTTAATTGTATTGAAAATAACATTTGCTGTGAGTTAGAACGCAATTATTGAGGGTATAAGTGGTGGATTTACGATTGTATTATCCTCGTCTTCTGAGTTAGAATCACAAAGTAACGATATGACACAACGTCGCATTTTATTTTCTTACTTTTGTTTATAAGGTGATGAATTAAAAATATTCTGTCAACTTATCAAGTGTGGAAATGTTCGAAACTTGCGTTCTCGTCGCTTACTCGAACTTTTTGCACTAAAAAGTTTTTTATTTAGTTTTGATGCAATAGCAAATGAACAAGGAATTACGGTGAATTCCTTGTTCATTTGCAGTCTATACCATTTAATTTTATGTTTAACCTTAATGTCCACCAAAAGGTGGAATTCTTTAATAGTAGCATTCTACAATTATTTGATCTTCACGCACCTGTGAGAACGATTAAAATAACCCACCCTAGAAAGCCATGGATCACGGATACCATTAAATTACTACAGACGCTGAGAAACAAAGCCAAGAGTAAATACAAGCGCACTAAAACCATAGTTCACTGGAACTATTACAAGCAATTACGCAATTATACTACTGTTGCAATTAAAAACGAAAAAAAAGCATATTATCAATACTTATGGCGATCTGACAATCGTAAGCGACTGTGGACTGAGTTTCATCGGTTGAACCTTAAACAAAACAAGATATGTGAAATTCCCTCCCATTTACTTGATCCCGATCAAATTAATATTGCTTTTGTTAATAATGTACCTGTTGTTGATGGTGATGTCTCTCAAACTGTTGCACGCTATATGGAGACTACTCACAAACAGTATTGGTGCTGTATTTTCTTTCGTATGTAGATGCAAACACCGTATCAAAACTTATCCACAGTATCAAAAGTAATGCCGTTGGCGATGATATGATCTCCGTTCACATGTTAAAGTTATTACTGCCATACGCGTTACCTTATGTTACACACTTACTTAACTGTTGCATAGAAACCAGTACCTTTCCTGATGTATGGAAACGTTTCTGTTGTTGGTTCCAATCCCCAAAAAGAAAAAAATTGACGATTTTTCTGATTCTACGCCCCATTTAGCTTATTGCCGACGCTGAGTAAAGTACTAGAAAAATATTGAATGAACAACTTCTAGATCACTTAAATAAGTTTAACATACTGCCTACATGTCAATCCGGTTCCGACCCCATCATAGTTTGGTCACTACTTTGTTTAAAAGTAACAGATGATATTATTGAAGCTCGTGATAGAGGACAGTTGACTGCTTGTGTTCTGCTTGATTTGAGTAAAGCTTTCGACACCATTAACCATCAGATATTATTGTCCATTCTGCGCTTATATAGGTTTCGGTGACGACGCCGTTGACATGCTAGGAATCGTACTTAAGGGGACGATCTCAATGTGTGCGTGTCTCGAGTAATGCCTCAATTTGTAAACGTTTGTTTCCACTAGCTTGGAACTTAACAAAGGTGTCCCTCAAGGGTCTATTCTTGGCCCTATTTTAATTTTGCATATATACTAGTCAACTGCCCACACGGATTTGTCACTCCAGTATTCAATGTACGCGATGACACTCAAATTATAAGAGTTTTATCCTAAGATATCAATCGGCAGTCGACCTTATTAATCGTGATTTAACACAGATTTCCGACTTTGCGTCTGATCACTTGCTTAAAATTAATCCTTCGAGTCTGTGGTATTATTTCTTTGGCGCCCAGAACTGTAGAAGGCAGCAAGTCTGCACTTACATTAAAATTAGCGACTCCAACTTGCAGAGCTGTCTGATTCTGCTAGAAACTTGGGAGTAATTATGGACAACAGCTTTCGTTTTAAAATGCATAATCTTCTGGTATACTTCGCACGGCGTACTGTAGATTAAAAATGTTATATCCCCTTAGAGTTGGGCGTCCGTGCAAAAACTGTGTTGTGCGAGGTCTTTGTACTCTCTCCGTTTCACTACGCTTCACAAGTGTATGGCCCTTGTTTGGATGCTGCTGACAGGGGCAGGGTGCAGCGACTTCAGAACGCTTGCATGAGATTTATCTTTGTATAAGAAAATATGATAGAATTTCACAACAAGCTTTGTAGATTGAAATAGTTAACAATGCAAAACCGTCGTAAAGTGCAGGCTTTAAAGCTTTTACCATAAGTTGATCTCAATGAGAACACCGTCATATTCTCTTAGATAAAATACGCTTGCTCGCACGGACGTTCATAATATTAATATTAGGAGTAAGGTCTCATTACGCCACCGCTGCAACAGAATACATTCTATGAAAGGTCCTTTTCATTTAATATCTACTCCTTATACAATTCATTGCCAGCCAGTCTTAAAATATTGGGTGTGAGATCATTCGAACGCGCGCTTGTGCAGTATGTGTATAAAGACAGTGATACCTACCATTTTTTTTTTGTTCCTTGTCTTTTTTTTTTTTTTTTTTTTATTTTCTTTAATTACATCGCAGAATGCTTAGCATAGTTTGTAGTTTTAGGCATTTATCTATGTGCAGTATTGTTACTGCTACTGTAAATGGTTATTATTTTTATACATATTAAGGATACAGTGTAAAAACAGGGGGTGGCATTCGCTATCCGTCTGAACTGCTCCTTATGGTTCAGCACAATCATTTTCTTTGGTTTATTAATCTTTTCTCTTGATTTTTTTTTTGTTTCTCCTTATTTCTGTAACGTGCCGAATAAAGAAATATTATTATTATTATTATTATTATTATTATTATTATTATTTTAACTGCACCTGATAGAACTAAAGTACACCCTAGTTCATGCGACGCGAACAAACTTAATTATTCCTACAAAAACACAAATAGTCTTTTTATGTAATGTAGACTTCTCGCCGAAAAAATCGGGACACCAGCAATCGAGAATTTTAAAATTTGTTGGGTGTAAATACAGCTTTAAACATAAATATAAATGTATAAAGAGAAAAAGGTTTATACATTGAATAAACACATTGGAGTTTCGCTGGCGGCGTTTCTTTTAGAAATATCGAATACGGAAATACTCATGCAAAAAAAATACATAACAAAAAGGTCTCTTAATAGACGGCTTCATTTAGAAATACATATGTATTTAACTTGTTTGATGTTATGTATAGATAATTCTTTTTTAAGAAAACATATGGTGATGGTATTTTAAAATTATATTACTTGTTGGCGCTGCTTTGATATTAGTTACTTAGTTCGATTTATGCTCGCAAGTATTACTTTAGCAATAGACAATATATCAATCACTTTCCTTAATTTCGGGAAAGTGTGATTTTCATAGATTTATTGACTACACGATTATTGATGTATTAAATATTATTATTGTTTAGTAATTATTCTTAATATATTGTATTTACTATAATTTTCTTCTATGTATTTAAAAATTACCAAAAATAGTTTTAAGGTTATTACAAAATTCTTAAAAAATTAAGTTTGCCAAAGATATTATTTATATTATTTGTGTCTATTTTCTTGAAATATTGGCCACACGGGTCTGTTTACAAACTGTCTTGATGTAGCACAGCTCCAGTAATAGTAATGAGAAAGTATTAGAAGTATCAAATTCCGATAATATTTTTTTACTTAACTGAGATTGACGAAAAATATGCTTTCTTATCAATGTTTGTTGTGTATATTGCAATATTGCAAATAATGTGATGCAAGTTCAGTAAGTAATACTTGATTAATATTTGTAAGACAGTTGTTCAAACAGAAATTTAATTTGTTGAATTCTAAAGAAAATGATTCTTAAATATTCTTTTACTTTTCTTGCTTTTCAACATCTGTTTATAATTTTCTGTTATTCTCTGTAAGGTAGCAATAATAATTTGTGGAATATATAATCCTTTTAGATTAAAGGATTAGAAACATTTTCTCCAAATAATATTGTTAAAATTCTACCATATGTTCTAATATACATGAATAAGCTAAATATATATTTTTAAATAAAGCTGTCGACTCGATAGTTTTTCGTATTACTACATTTTTTTGGGAGGATATTTCCTTGTTTATTTTATTTTCTTATCATCAAGGAACACGCCCCGCCGTCATCGAAACTAGAATATATTTTACTGTTGTATGTATAAAACTTTTTTCTCCCTATTTAGGTTTCTGTTTAAACCTTGAATCAATTCTTCCAGTTTTAATGTAAATACGTTCCCTAAAAGCTTTATTTATTCTTCTCTAGAAGTGTGTGTACCTTTTGATTGCCTATTTAACAGTTAGTGTTATCATTAACAGTTAAAAGTTGCTCTAATTAACCAACAGCCAACAAATTCTTGAAATCATTACTCATTTTCAAAAGTCAACTCGTTTCCATTGACAATTCAGTGAACTTTAACCTCACTTTTGTTCATAACATTGCTGTTATTCGTATAACTGCAAGGGATAGTATGGCATTATTTTATTCCATATAACGTGGTATAAATAACAGGCATGTTATTTTATAACGTACTGTAACAATTTTCTATTATAATCTTTTTTTTTTAATTTTCTATTCGGGGTTTAAAAGAAATAAACCGGCCATATATTTAAATGAACCTGATTTATTTACACACTTAAGGACTATTTAAAATCTATTAAATAAATACTACGAATTAAATTACTCAGTAATTACTATTAAAAACGCTTATTAATTAGTTTAATTAAAATTAATCATTTAAGTAGTAATTTCTTAATTTATGTAAACAATTTATTTGCATGGATATTTATTTCTCACATACTAATTCGCTCGCATCTATCTCCACTCACTATCCCTTATCCGCACTATTCAACTCATATTGACTGACTGATTGACTCCGGCCAATAGCGTCGCCTTATTTATATTTCGCGCCGGGGCTACGAGACTCTCCCGGAAAAATCTAGTGCGTGCTTCGAGATTGAGAAGAGAACAATCACGAATCTTCGACCCGGTACTGCCCTCTGTCATTCCTCTTTCGAACCTCGTACGTAGTTCCTTGTTCCGCTACGCGAGCACCATCCAGGAGCGCCTAACGAAACCACCAGTTTAAAAATTGGCGCTCGTTACAGTACATTTATCGGATACAGTATACCACTTCAGACTGAAATAACGTAAATACTGCTATGTATTGATTGACTTAATTGAAAAATGCAAAACTGTTTTTTTTTTAAATGAAAAAGAAAAAAAAAATAGCTAGCCCAACGGATACGATATTAAAGAACGCAAAAGAACTATTAACCTCAGAGTTACCCTCGCGAATTAAAACTGGAATCTAACCACGAAAAGTAAATTGTGAGTGAAAGAAATCAAACTTTCTTAATTACCCAAAAAAAAAATTAAAAGATTTAAAATAAAATAAAAAAACAATTTTTAACCCCATCACGCAAATTAACAATCAATTTATTTCTACAACGGGTTAAATTACAGATTGTGCAGAAAAAAAACCTCGAACTGAAGGTTCTGGCCTAAAATAAAAACTGCACTTGACTCTAAATTAAAATAGGTCAATGCTATTTCCTATGCAAAGCAAAAGTTTTGTTTGTTCAGGAAGATTATCCAAAAATACACAACCTTTGAAATTCTATTCACGTGGTTTCACAAATTAAAATAAACTAAGTGTGGACAATTACTAGAAAATTTACAAAAAAGAAAAACTAAAATGCAAGTACAATAACTCTATTCACCCAAACAAATTGTATAACGGAAAATTAACTCTTTAAATTATAATGAGTGAAAAAAACTAAAAATATATCTTCCTAAACAAATAAATAATAATTGACCTTATATCTACAATGTTAAAATGATACAATAAGCTCTTTAACTAAATTTATACAAACCAAAATAAAATTGTGAAAAATTCTCGGTAAACTGAACAACAGCTGTATTAGCAAAGAAAACAACCAATAAATATCCAGCAAATATGCAACACAAATACACTCAGTAAAATGGGTTGTCTAACCACAGCAATACTTTATATTTGTTGATAACGTACACATTATTAATAACGTAAATGATACAATATAAGGGGGATTATGTAATATGAAAGTTAAATATGCTAAAAAGTGAACTTCGGTGTTTCTGATATTCGTACTTCGTTTATTAATAATTTTTATCTTTGTGCAGATCTTTTTCAAAAACTATTCAGACAAGATCTACTAGTAGCGAGTTTGTTTCGCAACTTTCTCTTGGCGGAACGCATAATGAGATCTTGCGATTGTACACCGATCAGCGACCCACCTTTACCGCCCACTTACCAGCATCCGATGTGGCAAGCCTGGGATCTGGCGCTCGATTTGAGCGTCGGACAACTTGTACAGGATACGGGAGTTGGCAGAACCGTTCGTGCATTTGCCATTTTTCGAGGAACAATTGACCGCCTTTGAGGTGTGGCTGAAATTAGGTACTTACAATGATTTCCCGGTTTCTCGTTATGTCCAGAGTTATTTCCCGTGTTTTTTTTGTTTTTCTTAGGATCTGAAGCGAGAAGTCCCCCGGAACAGCTGCCGATCGTGTTGCAAGTCCTTCTCAGTCAAGTGCATAGAATGCGCGCCCTCGAACTGTTGGGCAGGTTCCTGGATCTGGGACCGTGGGCCGTCTCGTCTGGCGCTATCTGTTGGCATTTTTCCGTATGTCTTGAAATTGCTACAGAGTTCTACTAAGGAGCTGCGTCCGCTTTTAGTCTTTATATGGGCCAAAATCCTCGCTGTAGATAATGTAAGTACACAAGTTTTGATGTTGTTATTTATCTAATTATATTTCCTAAAGATGTTTAAAGGTGGAATACAAACATTTTCCAGTAAGAAAAAGTATTAATTTTGCGGTAAATACATCCATTTATATTTTCCATGTGGAGAAAATGCATTTTTGTTGACATTTTGCGACATCCCAGTAGGAAAGTGTCATAGAATCAGAATGAATACTGCATTTATACATCGCAAAAATCGGGATTACAATTTCTTGATATAAAACGAAAGCATATGAATAGACAAACATTATAACAACCTAATAAATACCCACTTTATACATGCTCAGTACAGGAAAAGTGATATTTTACTTTGGGATAAAAATGTCCCAGTAAGAAAAATATTTATTTCCCAATAAATCCCTCGATTGTAATTTTCATGCGCAAAAAATGCAATTTATTGATGTGAGACGAAATCATCTTAACAGAAAACCGCTCTAGGAATATAATAGATCACCTGGATGCAGAAAAATGTCCCAGTATGAAAAAAATCGTCAATTTATTTTGACATGAGACAAGAATATCTCAAGAGAAAAAGTTAATAAATGTTTCATTTAAGATCCTCGAAAGCAGAAAAAAAGATTTTCTGAATAGGACGGGAAAGGCATGCTTAGAAAGCCAATTAATTTTATATTAATTAACCCATTTACACCACCCTGCCTTGCAAAAAAAACGATTTTCAAGGTTGGGGCAATAATAACTCAATAAGAGAATCGATTTACATTTAATTTTACATTTAATACTCTATTTATACAATGCGGCTTTAGTAAAAACGATTTTCCAGGTTGGGACAAAATTGTCCCAGCAAAGAAAATCCATAAACTTTGCATTAACTAACCTATTTACATAATACAGGCATAGAAAAAGTAATTTTTCAAGTTGGAATAGAAAGTCCCAATAAGAAAATCGATAAATAAACTATTCTACTTACACCATACACGACAAAAAACGATTTTTCAGGCTGAGACAAAAATGTCCCAGTAGGAACACCGATACAAATTTTTGCATTAACTGCCCTATTTACACCGCGTAAATATAGAAACAGCGATTTTTTAGGTTGGGACAAAAATGTCCCAGCAAGAACAGCGACAAATTTTGTGTTAACTGCCCTATTTACACCACCTAGACATAGAAAAAGCAGTTTTTGAGGTTGAGACAAAACTGTCCCAGTAGGAAAACCGATAAATTTGCATTAACTGCGCTACTTACACCATGTAGATATAGAAAAACCAATTTTCCAGGTCGGGACAAAAATGTCTCAGTAAGAAAACCGTTATATTTTGTATTAATCGCCCTATTTACACTACGTAGACATGGAAAAAGCGATTTTTCAGGTTGGGATAAAAATGTCCTAGTAAGAAAACCGATATATTTTGCATTAATTACCGTATTTACACAATGTAGATATAAAAAATGTAATTTTTCAGGTAGTGACAAAAAAGTCCCAGTAAGAAAATCGTTAAATTTTTCATTAACCACTCTATTTGCACCATATAGGCGTAGAAAAAGCGATTTTTCAGGTGTGGGACAAAAATGTCCCAAGTAAGAAAACCGAAAAATTTTGCATTAACCACTCTATTTGCACCACATAGGCGTAGAAAAAGCGATTTTTTCAGGTTGGGACAAAAATGTCCCAGTAAGAAAACCGGTAAATTTTGCATTAACTATTCTATTTGCACCACGTAGACGTAGAAAGAGCGATTTTTAAGGTTGGGACAAAAATGTCCAATTAAGAAAACCGATAAATTTTGCATTGCGTGGGCATAGAAAAAGCGATTTTTCAGGTAAGGACAAAAGTGTCACAGTAAGAAAACCGACAAATTTTGCATTAAGACCCCATTTACATCAAGTAGACATAGAAAAAGCGATTTTTCAGATTGGAACAAAAACGTCCCAATAAGAAAACCGACAAATTTTGCATTAAGACTCCATTTACATCAAGTAGACATAGAGAAAGCGATTTTTCAGGTTGGGACAAAAATGTGCCAGTAAAAAAATCGGCTCTCTAGACTAGTGATGTAGCGAATGCGTGATTTTACACATTCGCGAATGCGAATGCGAATGCGAATATGTGCACTAGACATTCGCGAATGCGAATGCGAATGCGAATATTGACTTTTTAACTTTACTAGCGTCATCTATTAGTTTTCAGTTTACAACTATACGAACACTTGCATTAAGCACACGCAGAGAATTAAATTTCTCCATCACCGCAGCGATACTAGCCAAGTACAACCGAATCGTTTCGACTTTTTACATCTTATTCTTGTCAATTCAAGTTTACTTTTGAGGTTATTGATGGTTATTATAATGTAAACTGCAAATTTGTGCTCAAAAGGTTGTTTTAGGATTGCAATGAATTTGAATATTAGTTTTTTTTTTCTAAATTATCCATTTTAACAGGTAAAATGGGGGTACAGATATCTGTTAAAATGAATAATTCGATATTCGCAATATTCGCATATTTTGTTGCGAATGCGAATGCGAATGCGATTTCTAATATTCAAAAACATGCGAATATTCGCGAATGCGAATGCGAATGCGAATATTCGCGACATCACTACTCTAGACACACATAATTTATAATTTTTTTTTAAATTCTATGTTACAAAAAGTCTATCTTCAAATACGATTAATGATTTTGCAATATACGTATATGGTAAAATGCCAATTAATGTTTACTTACAAAACAAACTAATTTTGTGTCTTAACTGTTAAATTAATAATAAAATTTAATCTTCAGTCTTGCCAAGGGGATCTAGTTAGAGACAACGGCCACAAATACTTCCTTTCGGTACTGCAAGATCCAAATATTTCGGTAAAATAAATATTTTTTTTTTAAATAAAATCGACGCAAATAAGTTTGCTTTTCCCTCTTTCAGTCACAGTATCGTACGCAAGCAGCCTTCGTACTAGCGTGCATAGTAAACGAATACCCAGACGGCCAAGAAGCGGCATTACAGGGATCTCTAGTCAGTATATGTTTGGAACAGCTATCCGATCCCAGTCCCCAGCTGAGGCAATGGGTCGCCATATGTCTAGGTCGACTCTGGGATCATTACGAGAAGGCCAGGTGGACAGGAGTTCGGGATTTGGCCACCGATAAGCTGTACATGCTATTGCAAGATCCATGTCCCGAAGTGAGTCGAGAAACAAAAAAAAACGGTCGATTTTCGAAAGATGCATCAAGAAGGTATTTTTTTTTTATATATATTTAGGTTAGGGCAGCGGCAGTCTATGCGTTGGGCACCTTCATCAATTCGGTACCCAGGAGATCGGAGCATGCGAATACAATCGATCATTCAGTCGCTATGAACTTAGTTAATACGTTGAACATGGATATGAGCAGCTTGGTGCGAAAGGAACTTGTGGCGGCTATGCAGTGGGTGGTGCTTGCTTTCGAACATGCGTTTTTAAACGTCGCAATACAGGAGAATTTAACGCAGACGTCGACACAAGAGTATAACACGGCTAGTGGTATAAAGAGGATAGGAAGCAGGTAATAAAACAAAAGTTTAATTAATTAAAAATCATCCGATAATAAACAAAACGGGTGCTTTTCTTAACAATTCCGATTTTTTTTTTTACGAATCCAGATATTTTTGCGTTTGCGCAATACTTGCATAATGTTTACAAAAAATTAAAATTAATAATACACATTGGATCTATCTACAGTCCATTCGCACGTTAAAGAATAATACAGAGGTTATGGAAACGCCATATGGTGTTTCCGAATGTGGGATAACCAAGGCGCGGCGGTTTTAGGTCTTGTGACATAAAAACATTATCCTCTACTTGAGTCGCGAGATAATATTTGCAGATCCGTGCTGTGTGTTTTGCAATGATTCGGTAAAACATAGTTTAGAAATAGAATTTTAAAATAGTACATATCTGATTTCACTTCTTCTAAATTGACGAAAATAAAGTAAGATAAAGGAAAGATAAATTAGCATGAGATCTCTTAATTGTTTATCTCTCTCAGGGGGGCGGTTCAGTGAGTGTCGTAATAGTGATTTTACCGAACTGTTCAGAGAGACAAAGAAAAAACATTGATACCACTTTTGCACTGGGTTTTATTTATATGAATTAAACAATAAACTTACAGAAACTACACCAGTGAAAGCTACTAACTAACTAAACAAGACAACTAGGGAATTCCCAAAGTGCTTTGGTTCTATTCACTAAATTAATCTCCGAGGAAGCTACAATAGAGTTCAATTTGATATCAAAATAAAAAGGAAAAAATATACAAACTTGCTGGTTTGATGGCTTGATTTCCTCACTGGTGGGTATCCTCTTAGGTGGTCGTGATCTTCAACACGAATGTTTTCCTCGCTGGTGGGTATCCTCTTAGGTGGTCGTGATCTCCAACACGAATATATTTCCTGATGCAGATTTGCTGACCAGCTTTCCGGCACACTTTACGGCGTCAATCTTCCACGAGAGTTGTTATCCGTGACGGATCTGGGCGATTTCGATCTTTGAACGTTCCGGTGTCACGGTAGCGACGAATAGTGTAATGAACTGTAGATTTAGGGCGAGTAAACCCTTAAGCCTTGTTCTGACCAGCAAACAACTTGCGCAAACATTTGCAGCTTTGTTAACATTTGTGCAAAAAAATAAATGCAAATTGTTGCTGCAAGTGGATCGCGCATACTTATGTAAATTTCTGTGGCCCTACTTGCTGCAAAATATTGCGAAGCTATGCACATTGGCACATGTTTCTTGCATCAGTTTGATTTGAAACTTCTAATAGTTAAGTTGACATAATAATAAACTTCTACAAGAACTGAGAAATGAAGATGTCCGCAGTTTTGTAAATTTCATGAGAATCATAGCAGAAGATGTCCGCGATGAGTTCATAGATTATTTTCTATCTACTGAAGCAGAAGTTTACTCTGACAATACCAACACATTTAATTTACTTATTTACTACTTGTTTACAACCACCAACTTACCAGATTGTTTATAGTGGGCGAGCATTTGTTGTTTGTAGAAATAAATTTTAATGATTCAAAAATTCCCATTTACTTTCATAATTATCACTAGTTCCCTGTCCACTTTTTTTTTTCTTTTTAATACGCCGCCTTCTATAGGAATTGTGTGCGTAGATTATGGATTTTTTTTTGTATTTCATTTTCCACAAATGTTTAGCTCTTTTGATATCGTTTCAATAATGCTTTGTTTCCTATTGCGATTTTTGTAATCCACATTTGATACCTCCAATAATTCCGGATTAGATTCATGAATTGCTATTAATTTTTGGGTAAATCCTTTTTTCCACGCAAATTTGGCCATCTCGTGCCAAACACTCGACACGGATGCAACGACCGTCGCAAGCATGCAATCAAAAGTTAATCATAGTTCACACCTACCGCAAGATATATTTCTGTAAATAACTTGCACAAGAATCATCTTTTGCTGCAATATGTGTTTCTTGAGACAGTTCACACTTTGCAAGAATGGTTTGCTGCAATCAATTTGCAGCACAAATGTTTGCTAGTCCAGCATAGTGGCGTTTAGTCGTTGTTTAAGATATCGGTTGTTCGCGTCTCTTTATTCATGTCGGGCGCTGGCAATCTCAGATTTCTCTGACTCAACACTTTAAGGCGTCGATCTTCCATGAGAGTTGTTATTCGTGACGGACCTGGGCGATTTCGGTCTTCGAATGTCCCGGTGTTTCGGTAGCGACGAATAGTGTAATGGACTGTAGATTTTGTCACTCTTAATTTTTCTGCGCTCACACGCAAGCAATATGTTTCTTCGTGTATGTGACAATGGCGGATTTCTTTTCCTCTTGTACTTTCCTTTCGCATTTTTTAAATACTGATTTTCACAAAACCGCGATTGAACAACCTTATCGTAACTGGTTTACTAATAGAATAATTCACAACAAGTACGCTATCAATTATGCCCTGCTATAGTGGGAGACCCACCCCCTTGCAACATGCTTGTCGGCATAAATATCGTTTCTAATGGTTTTATTATCTGCTATTAGATTAAATTAGATTTTTTCTCTTTACACAGGCTTATTCTTTAATGATTTTCGTCTTTGTTGTTTATGCTTACTTTTATGTTCGAAATGTTTACAATAATGTTAAAAGTATTAAAATATTGACAAAAATGGATTATTTTAAAATCACTATAACTAGTTGTCCTAAATCAATGGCCGGGTAGTGTACATTAGTATATGAAAGATAAAATATACGCAAGTAGTATTAGACAATTTTGGTCTCTTTTTCGACTAAAAACGTTTAGCCTTTAGCGTTATCGGACGATTTTTGATGCTATTCGTCCCCCACTAAAAATACCCCGCTCATTTTACAGAGACAAAATCATGCGCATGATGTCGCCAGCATCTAAGTCACACCTCATAGACACGGTGACAGTACGAACAATGAAGAGAGTACCATCTAGTCCGTCGATATATGTCTTGAGTCACCCGGGTCTTTGTCCATCAGCAGCATTCATTCACGGCGCACTGCCCGGGTCGGTGTTACAGAAGCTGTGGAGCGGTCTCAACCGTTTTAGACACCGATCACAACCGGAAGTTGCTAAGATGGCGAACACGGTTACCGGATATATTCGAAGTCAGTTAGGTTTTGTAGAGCGACCAGTAATTCCTATGTTAGTGGATTATGGTATGGTGATCATAATTTTGTCGCAGAAGTCGCAAATAAAAGAAGCCACGGTGATGGTTAAGATCGGGTCAAGTGTCAGCCTACCTCCTAGCCCGAATAACCGGTTCTTCATACTTGGCGGATAGTCCACCGACGTTGCATCCGTCAGATCTTAAAATAAGGTAAGCTGGCTTATTAATTTTGCAACAAGTACCTCAATTATACTTCACGAATGCAGAAAAATGCTTTTTTTATGTGGGGGCGAAAAACGTTCCAGTAGTAAAAACGGTCATTTATACTTCCCAGATCCAGTAAGAGCTTTCGAAAAAGAAATTCTAATAAAATTTTATACGAAAAAAAAAAACAAATTAATTTTGCAAACAAGACTATTGCCGCGTAACTACCTACCCGTGTCACAACCAGCCCAATCTCACCTGAGTAAATCGACTATTATTGCAATGAAGCTTTCATTTATGACTATCAGCTACAGTTTTTTTAATTTCTTTTTAACGTGAGACATGAATATCCCAGCAAAGAAATGTCTTAAAATCCTAAAGGCCGTTTTATAGTTCGCAATTTTTCTTACATGCAATCAAAATCGCATGCGCGTTGATTGATTTATATAGCTGAGTGCACTTTTTACTTAATAACAGGATAGAACGCTATGCTGCAATTAAAGTGGCATATACTTTAATTGCCCGCAGCAAAATTACGACTTAGCGATCTTGATCAGGTCGCGATTTGATTGCCTCAAAGAAATTCGAAACAGTTTTCTGAGATTTCACAGTACATATTGGCTCTGCTATTTTTGTTCTCTGCGAACACAGTATATTTCGACTGCAAATCTCATGCAGGATAAGTGATTTTCGAAGGTGAGGCGGAATGTCTCAACAAGATCGAATAACTTTGTAAAAACTACTTCGTTTATTCCTTCCAAATATAAATAAGCGGATTTTTAAGGTGGGATTGAAAATGTCCAGTAAGTAAATCGATCGATTTTGCAATAATGCCTCATTTATGGCTACCAAGTGTAGATACAAATTTTTTTTAACATGGGACGAACGTCCGTGAGGAATGTGTAAAAACTTTAATAAATAATCCGTCTGCGCTCTCAGATGCATGTCCCAAAAGGATAATCGATTTTTAGAGTTTGCATTTATATGTCTCAAAAGAAAATCGAAAATTGCGAACACCACCTCATTTATACCTTCCAAATGAGAATAAGCGATTTTATGGTGGGACCAAAATGTCCCAGTAGGTAATGAATTAGTTTTGTAATTATGCTGATTTATGATTGATAGGTTGCAGATACAACTTCTTTTACAACATGGGGGGACGACATCCCAGCAAAGAGAAATGTCTTAAAAATCTAATAATAAAACCCATTTATGTCCCTCAGACGCAGAATAAGCGATTTTCGAGAGTGGGACGAAAATGTCCGAAAGAGAAAATAGAGTAATTTTGCGAAAACCACCTAATTTTTACCTTCCAAACGCGGATTAAACGATTTTTAAGGTGGGACAAAAATGTCCCAGTGCGTAAATCGATTAATTTTGCAATAAATTACTGATTTGTGACTACCAGGTACACATAAATCCTTTTTACACCATAGACACCGACATCCCAGCAAAAAAATGTCTCAAATCTAATAAACACCCATTTATGTCCCTCAGACGCAGAATAAACGGATTTTCGAGAGTGGACGAAATGTCTCAAAAAGAAACGAATAATTGTTGCGAAAACCACCTCATTTATACCTTCCAAACGCGGAATAAGCGATTTTTAGGTGGGATAAAAATGTCAGTAAGTAATCGATTAATTTTGCAATAAATGCCTGATTTATGCCTACCAGGTGCAGATAAAAACCTTTTTTGCAACATAGGATCCCAACATCTCAGCAAAGAAATGTCTTAAAAAACCCGATAAATAACCCATTTATGCTTCTCAGACGCAGAATAAGCGATTTTCGAGGAGTGGGACGGAAGTGTCTCCAAAAAAATCGATTAATTTTGCAAAAAACTCACTCATTTATATTTCCCAAACATAGAATAAGCGATTTTTTAGGTAGGAACAAAAATGTTCCAGTGAGTAAGTCGATTAATTTTTGCAATAAACGCCCTATTTGTGACTACCAGATGCGGATAGAACATTTTTTCTAACATGGGACATGACACGCACATCCCAGCAAAGAAATGTCTCTAAATACTAATAAATACCCTGTCTATGTTCCTCAGATGCGGAATAAACGATTTTCGAGACGTGGGACGGAAGTGTCCCAAATAGAAAACCGAATATTTTTGCAAAACCACCCCATTTATAACGTCCCAGTCGCAGAAAAGGCGAATTTTCGAGGGGGACGGAATCGTCCAGTGAGAAAATCGACTAATTTCGCGATTTACCCCCCGCCCACCTAGACACGGAATTAGCGATTATCACCGGGGTTATTTCATGCGCAGGAGTAGCACTCTGGGTTACCGGGTAGGAAATTCAACCGAATCCTATCAGCGAGGAGAAGGAGGTCCGGGACTACAGCAAGAAGACGTTGGTGTCGACGACTTTCGTCGCCTGGTCTTGCAAACAGTTCGCCCAGTCCGTCACCAAAGAATTTTCGCATAAAGACGTCGAGTCTAAGACGCACTACGAGAAGGAGTGGAGGTATATCCGGTAAGTAGATCTGTCTCTATATTTCACAACTCTGATTTGCCCGAATCTCGCACAGAAACGAGTCGATACGAAAGGAGGCCCTCGAAGATCAAAAACGCGCCGCCCATTCGAAGTTAGAATCGCAGACGTTCAACACGAGGTGCGCCGCACCGCCATCGATACTGCAGTTCCACCCGTACGATCAACAGATAGCGGTAGCGGGACGGGATAGTTTTGCGTGAGTATCTCAAAAGTTTAAAGCGGAACCGGGTAACATGGTGACGTAAAATGACGTTTAATGGACGTCAATATGACATCTATTACGTGATATACGGACCCGGATAACAAGGTGACATAAAATGACGTTTAATTGACGTCAATATGACAACTATCGCGTGATATACCGACCTAGGTAACATGGTGACGTAAAATGACGTTTAATGGACGTCAATATGACAGACATTGCATGATATACCGACCCAGGTGACATGGTGACGTAAAATGCCGTTTTGTGGACGTCAATATGACATCTATTACGTGATATACGGACCCGGATAACAAGGTGACATAAAATGACGTTTAATTGACGTCAATATGACATCTATTGCGTGATATGCTGACCCAGGTGACATGGTGACGTAAAATGACGTTTAATTGACGTCAATATGACATCCATTGCATGATATACCGACCCAGGTAACATGGTGACGTTTAATAGACGTCAATATCACGTAATAGTCCCGTCATATTGGCGTCCATTTTACGTCACCATGTTACCTGGGGGTAGTGGATGGTTGTAAAGTTTTTGCTTTTCGCAGGATCTGGGATTGGGGTACCGGAGCCAAATTGTCCTATTGCCACTGCAAATCATCGAAAAACTCTACCAGTCAGATAACCGCTCTGGAGTGGGTGAACGCATTCGATGTGGGTTTACTAATGACCGGTTCTAATGACGGTAGCGTGAAGATATGGCGCCCTAACACCTCCGGGACTAGGGAGCCGGTTCTGGTAAGCGCTTGGCAGGCGCATAATGAGTTGGTACCGCCTGCGAAAGGTCGTACGACAAACGGTAATGATTCTGTAATAATAAGCAATAAGATCTAAGATTTACAACTCCGAAGCGACGCGACTGATATAAGAGTATCGTCAATTTTAGTTGCCTGATACTCGTAAGAAACTTTTAACCTCGCATTGAGCAAGCTTTTCGGGTTGAAACATTAGACATGAAAACAAGTTTATTAGGGTAGCAGGGACAGTGCAGTGAATCGCGAGGACTACAGTTCAGAGGAACCTGTGAGTTGTGTGGAAAAGAGAAGAGAGTTCAAGGTGTTTTTCGGGGGATAACCGTCATCACGGTTCAGGTTATTAGAATGTTTAATGAAGCATATGAGTGACAAATCCTCATACTATTTCTATTATCAGAAACCAACATTCTTGTTGAAATTCCGTGGCGACATCTTCGTAATCTAATCACATGGACGTCATCCAACAAATAATTACCGCTGAATTTATAGAAGAATGTCGCATCATTCTACCTTCGTACCACCTTGACCTAAACGAACAATACTTTAATTAATGGGCAGCACGGTTTCAGAGAACGTCACTAATACATTTGTGTGTCTGAACGTGGTTTCAAAGTAACACAAACTTAATTAAACGTGGACAATTACTAGTAATTAACAAAAGAAAAATCTAAATGCAAGCACAAATCAATATAATAACAATTATTATAATGGGAATTCCTTGATGGACAGAATAAAAGACAATTAATCAATCTCTATAACAAATGAATAAACAAAATGGCAGCAAAAAAATTCAAAAATACAAGTACTCACGCTAGCGTCTACCAAGGAACTGCCTGACAAATTCTACCGCTGCGTACAACGCAGTCGTACAATTCACCGACAAAAACTACTAGAAAAGGTGCTGAAACACACTAGCGAACGCTAGACAACTAATTGAATAGAATTAATTTAAAAAAAACTGAACACTAAATTAAATAAATTATACAATTAACTCTTTAACTAAAATTTATACAAACTAAACATTATTATGATAATTTCTCGATACAATGATTCAGCAGTTTTAAGCAAATCAAATATGCAACACAAAATACACTCAGCGGTAATGTGGGTTGCCACAGCAGTACTATTACGATATTTTATGTTATTTTAATAAAACATATCGTCTATACCTTGATACACTTTTTTCTTTTTCATTCCTAGAGCTGGACCAATTGGATTTATTTTCTTATTACTAGAGATTGGCCATTTTATATTATTTTTTGTAGTGTTTTGATAAAGGATTTGAATTACATAATAATTTAGATACTTTTTTTTTTAAAATACTTAGACATTTATCTCATTTTTTTTACATAATTTAAAATTTCATATTTAACTTTTGTGCGCTTTTGAATTATCGTACTACTAAATTGTGGGAATTATATGTATTGTCGTTTCTTATTGTCGATATTCACGATTATACAATACCTAAGCAAGCCTCATCGTGTTTCAATTTCGTTTATTTCTCCTGATTTTCCTCCTTTAACACACTACAGTAGGCGCCACTGTGGTTTAAAAATACCTACCATTTCTTCGAACCATTCTGTCTTCACTGCTAAGAAAGGCGTGACATGGGGGGAGATATTTAGGGCTTTCTATTTGGCTCAAAGAGTTGCTCCGAAACAACTCTTATGCAAAGTAAAACGAACTAACTTGTGCTAACGGGGTGCAAACGAGTGTAGATAAAAATAAGATGGCAGTTGATGATAACTCATATAAACTGTATATTATCGTATGTCGTATCAAATATCAAGTTGAATTTGAACTTCTGTGATTTGAACGAGTTTGTAAAAAGGTTAAAAAGAAGCAATATGAGTGATCACATAGAATTAAACTTATTGACGCGATCACAAGCAACAGTTATTGTATTACAATGTTTCAAGAGAGGAATAGAACAAAGTATTAACAATTAATGGTTAACAATAATTTGATTTTGTTTTCTGTTCATTATTCCTCTACAACGTTTTTCAAAAATATTGAAGGCTTAAGTATGGCGGCATAGATTTTAATCAATTTTCGTAATTACCTGGTAATTTTGGTTATAGGTACTTTTATCTAAAATTTTTACCGTTTTTATGAAAATGCGCATGCGGGAACAGTTCACCCCTTGTAAATAGCAGATGCAGTAGGGGAAAGGAGAGGGAAAAATAGAGCTGTTCCGTTACAAAATGCACCTTGCAAAAAGAACGTTCAAAAACTGTGCTGGTGCAACTCGGAGCAGTTCCGATACAGCTCCACCGACAAATAGAAAGCCCTAATTAGATTCCTTGGATGGTGGTGTACATCCAGCGGGGTTGTTTTGCAATCGTAACAGAGCTTTTGATTGATTAACAACTCACTACTAATTAATAAATGCCGATTGGTTTGTATCTCTTCTTTCTGACAGGACTCAATTTGTTAGAATTAATTTTAAATCAAATCATAATGTTAAATCAGTCCACTTATATGTTGCGATGGGGGTTCCGCAGGGCTCGATCCTTGGCTCTATACTTCTCTTATTATTTATAAATGATATAACAAGATATAAACCCGAGACCTATTCTTCCATGATTGAATAAGAGACCAGAATACTTCGTTGTGAGCCACCTGACACATGGAATATTGAATTTATTGGTCACACAAGCGACATTTATCGGTAATTTTTTTTACGCTTTTACCTGGGCTTGATTAATGTCCTCGTATATGCAGTTACAGTAGTTAGACTCTAGTGTCAGTCGTGTCGCCTCGGACTTCCTTAATGTGAGATGGGGACCTAATATTATTTTTTACAACAAAATTCCCGATTTCAGATCCAGTAGGCTTATTATTGACGTGGGAACAATGGACCCGTACCGTGATTACGACAGGCGACACCAGGGTGCTCCGCTTCTGGGACGCCGAGACAGAGATGAAAGCTTACGACGTGTCGACGGGCGCCGACTGTTCCGTAACCTGCTTAGACTCCACCTATTCTTCGCCGACGTGCGACAGGGAGGCGTCCTACGCGACGAAATACGACGCGCAGGACGAGGGCTTGATTATGGGATCGTTGGGCAAGGAGACCGAATCGGAATACCAGAAAACCGGGCTGATAGTGACCGGATGCGCGGACGGTTCGGTGCGCGTATTCGACAGGAGACGCAGTCCGTCCGAAGCGCGGGTCAAGACGTGGATGGAGCACAGTGCGCCGGTGCTGGGCGTCCGATTGCGGGATAACATGATCATTAGCGGAAGGTAAGTCACGTGTGATATTTTTTTTTAGCCCCGTTTGACAGCTTTACACTGACACACATTTAGTACAATTGTTGGAGTACAAGCCATCACTAACCATATAGTACCATGCAAAATTTGTGCATGATACTATAACAACGTTTCGTTACAATTATTGCTGTTAGGTATTGTAACGTTTTTCTATTTTAAAATGTTGTCGGGGTTTAGAAAAATACGCGGGCGATATCTTTAAATTAACTTGATTTATTAACAGGCTTACGGTAATTAAAAATCTATTAAATAAGATCAAAATAAACACTAAAATTAAATCACTTACTATTAATGTCTTAATTTATGTAAACGATTTATTTGCACCGATATTTATATTACACGTACTAATCCGCTCGTATTTATTTCCACTCGCTATTTGCTTATCCGCACTATTCAACTCGTATCCACTGACTGACTGCTGGCCAATCCCTACGCGTTATTTATATCTGGCGCCGGAACTACGAGACTCTTCCAGACACATATAGGTCGTGCTTCTAGATTCAAAAGAACAATCACGAATCTTCGACCCGGTACTGCCCTCTGTCATTCCTCGTAACGTAGTTCCTTCGTATCCAGGAGCGCCTAACGAAACTACCAGTTTAAAAATTGGCGCTCGTTACAATAGATAATGGGAAAAGGTTGCTAGTAGGACTCTTTCAACTATTGCTACTATTGTCGCATCGTTGAGCACTCAGAAAATAACATCGGGGTGTAATTTCATGCAGGTATGGATTAGAAAATGAATTAAGAGAGGAACTGTGGGAAAGTGAATTTTGAAGATGGTCCAGCTCGACAAATCGCTCGTGACAGTTGCGCAGTGGCAAAAAGGGCGGAGCTGAAGCATATATACTGTAAACCGGCCATCGTATACGCTCCCACTCCAGTACAATGTGCGCGCAATAACTCGCTACTGTCACGAGATATTTGTTGGACTGTAGTTGCCTACCACAGTCCACTACTGGTTGAAGATTGCTCTTTATAGAGATTTTTTTTTAGGATTGGGCAGTAATTCAATTTTTATGTGCGAGTTTCGTGTTATCATTGTTTATGTACTTATTGGCAATACGTTGATATTTTTTTTTATTAAAATAATCACCATGATGTAACTTAAAATTAAAATTTAAATAATCCCAAGTATTGTTCAGGTTTATAAGTAGCATGGTGTTGTTAAAATTGACAGTTTGACAGTAATTTTCAAACAGACTTTTGTTGTTCAAAAGATTAGGTGCTTTATCCTTTAGCTACTGCAATGGGGCATTGCAGGATATTATTGCATTAGCGGCGAAAAGATTAAACAGTATAAATTCTTCTACAGAGAAGACGCCCACAATACGAAAATCGTAAAATAACTAGAAAGTGACATCAAACGTGTGTTACGTTGTCTATAATAATACATATAGTTTTTTTTTTACTTATAAAAATTTTGTACTTCTAGCCTTACAGGTGACGTCAGGATATACGATCTGAGAAAAAGCAACTCTTTGTCCTCGCACCAAGCTCTACAGAATGCAAAGATGACCGCGTTCGCTATACATCGCGGTGCGGACACTTACGCGTGGTAAGTACTAATAAAAAGGTTGTCGCGATATTAGCTGCAACATTCGATGAATAAAGCGAAGCGGCGTCAAAAGTCTTGAATTTAAAATCGTTTTCAATAGGACACAATAAGCTGCAAAATAAATGGAAGTCATTTATGTACACACATCAGGATCATTTAGTTTTATATTGACAGCCCCAGCAGAAGAGTGACTAAACATTAGCCTTTTATGCTGGTCGATCTGATTGGTTTTAGATCTTATCGGCTCTAACCACCTTGTTGAAAAATTCATGTTATCATATGTAATTTATACAAACTTATCAAAAATGATGCGACCAATACACTGGACCCATAAAAGTTGCACCATTCCATTTAAAATAAGAAAGTCGACACCCTGTATACCAAAAGTGCTGTAAGGTGTAACGGAATGGGTTTTCTTATCTGGAAAATTTTGGGGTGGTTAGCCTAAATTCTTTTTACACTGAACCAAGCTCCGTTTTACAAATAACCCCACCTGCTCTTTTGGCCGACTAGCCACCGCTGAAAAACAATCTTTTTGTTCGGTAGCGATTGGTTTTAGCAGATATAGCCAGAGAGAGAGGGAGAGCGAACGAGTTACGGTTTCTACGTATTTGCAATGGTTAGTTTTTTTAAAGTAAAATTGTTGATCATCTTACCAACCGATGTGGGTAACTAAATCTTACCGTAATCCAAAATATTTAAGGCACAAAATCTTTACACAACACACAAAAATTTAAAAAGGGGGGGGGGTTCGAACAGTTTTAGCACAAAAACAGAAACACCTGTCGAAGAAAGCTTTTGCTTCCTGTTCTTGAATTTTCAAGCTTATTTTAATTACAAAATTTGTCAAGAGAAGTTTGATTTTAATTTTAAGATATGGAAACGCCCGATAACGAAGGGGTAACGCGTGCTTTTCCTGTAGCTGCAACGAACTAATTAATTCAAAACAGCAATGTAAAGAATTTTTATAAACTTTAGTGGTGACGTCATTCCGCATCGATTTACTCATTCCGCTCCTCTTCACAAGAGGGCGCAAGAATGATGGTTGGCGTTATTTTTCTGAACTTTAAACGCCCTTCTACAAAGTAATGTGGGATTCGCTGATCAACAATTGTAACATACAATAGACAAAGAAGCAGATAATATTTAAAATAAATACCGTATTATCTCAATTATGCGAGATTTTAAACAAAATATACTGTTATTTGCCGTAGAGTAGACGCTGCTACAGCAAATGTCACAGTACTTATCATCAACGTATTAATAAAATGAATTTAAATACTTTGTATTATACCAGATGGAATTCCGAATTCTTACAAAGATTGAAAATATTTTCTTTAAATAGATCATAGTGGGCCATGACTACTCTGCAAGTTTCAAAATCAAATTCCTTCTAGAAGTTCGGAAAATTCTAATGACCCAGTTTGATGGGACAGCTTGTATTTAGATACATTTTTTTTTTTTTTATAAAACCGCTTGTAGTTTATTGTTCATATTCAGTACTCTACTATTATTAAAAAATATAAGATTATGAACTGTTTACTTTAGTTGCAGTAAAATTCGCTTCTTTACTAGTTGTTAAATATCCTGTAACACTTTGATGCGCGGGTAACTTCAAATAACTTAACATATCTATATTTGTTTTTTCCTTATTAATTACAGCGCTGCCAACCAAAGCATCGGCATCCACAACCTCAACGGTAACTGCATGAATGTGATACGTTTCTACGAGGGTTTCATCGGCTACAGGATCGGGCCGGTTAGTTGCCTCGCCTACCACCCGTACAAGGTGGCGCTGGCGGTCGGCACCACGGACTTCTCGATCTCCGTCTACTGCCTTGACCACCGCAGATGACACGGGTCTCTGCCCTAGAATTTATTCTCGGGCATATTCTGCTCTTACGCCAGGTAGCCTAAATAAAAAGTGATCGAGACGGACGCGGCAAGGTGACGAGATTTAGCTAAATTTTTCTTTCGTTTTTTTTTTTGTTATTATAGTTAGCGCGTAAAGGAATTTAAAAATGAACGTGTTGATATACAATGCATATTATAATATTAAGAGAATATTATTATAACTATATTATAGTTACTTAATTAATTGATTTTTAGACGAATTTTATTATTATTATTGAGAGCTTTTTATATCGGTACAAAAAATATTCGAGAGAAACCTAGAGAACAATTTTCGAAAAATTCTAGTGCACACACACAAAGGTACCACACACACACACACATCCACGAAAGATTTTTCTAGTATATATTATAGTGTTGTTATTGATCATGACCTCTATTAGGCAGCATTTTTTCGCGTTTATTAATGATTGTGTGCTGTTTTGTGATAAAATAACTTCCGCAATCTTATTTTTTAAGCCCTTCCGGAGAGGAAAGATGTTAAAATACGACTTTATTATTATACCATTTTACTGCAATACATATTGTTATAGCGCCGAGATTTGTACAGAGGAATCGATATTTTGTATTATTATCGGAATAGAGTGGCATTTGTAAAATTGTACAATAGAAAGGAGAATTGTTATTAATTATATTATATTATTATATATTATTGCCTTCCGCATCGTACACGAGAATACAGAAAATATGAATGTGTTCGGATTAGAATTTTACGTATAAACATTGCAAGAGCTCTACGATTGTAACAAATGTATATAAAAGATGTATGAACACTTTACTTATATTCAGATAATTTTTAAGTAATAAAATGATTAATATGCTTTATTTGTGTAAGTTATTTTGTTCCCAAAATACCTAGGATTAAAATTTAAAAATCAGGTGGGTCGTCTAAGGCCGGTTTTATATTATACTTAATTTAGTATGAAACTTTGATATAAATTTGCTATTAAATATTTCAAAGAAAAATTTATTTGTAGATTTCGTACGAAATATTGTACTAAATATTTAGAACCTGTTCTATTTTCTCATTAATTTTACAAACGAAATATGCGTGCGCAATATATAAATTGTTGGTTAAGTCCAGTGGGATAGGTCGGCGTTTGTCGTACTATACAGATCGCTCAATCTAAGATGACATAGACAACGCAAAAATACACGATGTAGTTTGTAGTTGAGTCAAAGCATAAGGAAGTTCTGTTGTCTATCGTATATCGCTGTATCACCATCCATTTTTAGAATAATGTCGTGGTCATGTCAACAGGTTGAATTGTTGTTTGAGTATTCAAAACTACCCTAGATAAAGTTAAAATTGATTGATTGTATAACAATTTGTTGAACATACTCAGTTTTATAATCTATAAAAAAAGATAGATACATACAAAAAATTGCATTTTATTTTTAGAATTATATTTCATCCCTAACTTGTCTTGCAAAATTAGCAGATCTATTGCCACTTGGTCGTTGCACCTTACCAAAATTTCAACATTTTCCTCTGCAACTTCATCTATATCGATGTAGCTTAAGCTTTTAGTAGAACACTAGAAATAAGCTTATAATCACCATGTGAAAGTCTAAGTACTACTAAACTATTTGCGCCTTTATAATTGAAGAAGTAAAATCTATCAGATCCAGGTCTATCCACGTCCGTCAAGATCACCTAGACAATGAGGAAATTGCCAAAGTTCATCAAATCGTTCGACAATGGACCGTCAGTCCTTAATCCCGAATTTAATAAATTTAGAATGCATCTTCCTTCAGGTCACATACTTATCCAATTTTTACATAATATTTTACAGGACTAGCTATCATAGTTACATTTAAAGATGATAGCCATAACAGCAATACATCTTGGTCAGCCATTTTGCGGTAATATTAATCCTTTTCATAACTTTTTTCGTACTAATTTTTTTACTTTAAATATCAAACTGATATATTCAAATATTTTGTACCAATTTTCAGATGTAATTTTTTTTATGTATTACATGCAGGTAAATTTCTTTATAAATTCAAAATAATATTTTGTACTAAATTAAGTATAATGTAAAACGGGCCTAACTCTATTCGAAAGTAAGCCATCAAAATAATTATTATACAGATTGGAAATTGTCCATTCAGTCAATGTATATGGAATAGTTAACTGTCTAAATAGAGCCGACGTTTTATATGATAATAGGTTTTTTGTAAAGTAATTGATATTAATTGCTGATCATAAATTTTAAATAGTTTAGTCAAATGAGTATTATTTTAATTCTTCACGCATTTTTTTTTTAAATTCCGTTTTAATTGCAAGCCATAGATACTCCAAACAAGAAAAAATAAATACCTATTACGTAAAATAATTTCATGTATTTGTATATAATATTTTTTATTATTCATTTGCTTCGTTTTGATTTATGTAAGTGAATTAGGATGAAAATTAAACATCCTTATGAATTATGTGAAGATTCTTCCAGGGGTGGGACTCTGTACAGTTGCTTTGACATTACAAATTGGTACTCTGTAACTGCTCGGGCATCATCGTGACTCGAACGTATTTCCCATGTTTAAAATCATAGCGACTCATGTAAACCTGTCGCTATCGAATGTCAACATACTTGTCCTTGTCTTATAAACAAGGTAGCTGTATTTACCTCTCTTTGTTGTTGCACTTGCGAAAATACGATTTTAGAAATTTTCGATTTACGTTTGAAATAATTTTACAATATTTTTAACGTTTCGTAAACAGATGTGTAAAAATGGTCAGTAGTTACCTTAAATCTTTCTTTATTTGGTCTAAGATTGTTAAGACGGCTACATACTATCAGTATATCTTTTAGTTAAATCAATGAGTTAGAATTTGTAGAAGATGCGAACTACAGGAGGAAACGAGTTTACATGTAATCTGCACATGTGAGGAACTGAAGGTACTCAGGCAGAAATATCTCGGGAGAGCCCTTGGAGCCCTCGAAGGTCCTCAAGTTTCCACTGGGCAAAATACTGGGCTTTATAGAGAACACCAAGCTGCTCGAGTGGAAATAAGAGAATCAATAGGGATGGTACAATGAGCACCAAGCTCAAGTGCCCACCCTAACTTGAATGAATGAATCAATGAGTTAAATACATACAGTGATTAATTTAAAAATATTACAACTATGACCGTTCAATATGAGGGTAAGTTACATATTTTTGTATTTGTTATCTTATCACAAGATTTAATACATGAATATTTATTAATATTTTACTTAGAAGCGTATAAAAATTAATTCCACCCAATGGAGTGTGTAACATTAGCAGACTACCCACACAGCCAAATTTAAATTGCCCGCAATTATTCTTAGTAACTTCAACGTTGAAAAAAAATACCTATTTTTTTGTGCTTCATTGATAGTTATTTTAATGCCTTTACGTTTGAAGTTACCAAAAATAGTGGCGGGAAATTTAAATTTGGCTATTAGGGTGACAGACAATGCAAATAGCCTAGTTCATTTTTTTAGTAAAAATAGAAATACAATAAATAGATTTTATTGTATTTTATTTATTTATTATTATACCAATACATATACAATATATCTTAAATTGTTTAATTTATTTATTTAATTTATATTACATATATCACAAATTGTTTTATTAGAAAAATGAAATTACCATTATTTAACGCAATGATAAATGTTGAATAAATATGCGTGCTTACTTTTTTATTACATTTAATTTTTTTTAACAACTTAATTTGATATAAAAAATAGTTAATAATGATAAATAAATTAAATTATAATAACCTTTTATAACAAAATTTTGAAATTATAAAATAAATGCCAAGTATATACTATGTGCCAAGTCAAACAAAAAGGTTAATAAAAATGACAGATATTTAAGATTAGCTTAGGGCACTTGACTGAACCTATTAGAAATTTCGACAAGATTTAGACCAAAAGCAAGCAGTTAATTGATATTTTGCGAGCACTACCGAAGTCGATATCTGTTTCCTTACAGTGTACCAAATACGTTATCGATACGATACGATATTGCTTTGACATTGATATTGATATTCGAGTTACAGAGTTCCTATGCAGTTCCAGTAGTGAGAATGTTGGTTCAAAAATTGATATTAAGAAAAAAGAGACCTGTGTCGTTAAGGCCGCTTTACAGTTCGCAATTTTTCGTGTTGCCTGCAATAGAATTGCGCGCAATACAAATAGCGTATGGATTTCGATCAGCTGTAGGCAATCTTATTGGTGTTGCACGGAAAAGAACGTGTTCTAATATTTCATTGCACGCAATACGAAAAATTGCGAACTGTAAAGCGACGTTTAGAATAAATAGAAGATATTGTAACAAATTATGGTAATAACGTACCATGTGCGTACCGTGCAAATCATTGTTTAAGTTACTTAACATATTACCACTCCCTTGCTTGTAAGATTGATTTCCTTTTATCTGAACAACAAGGAACTCTACGTTCACAATAAGGACATTTCAATTGGGATGATCACGAGGCAGAGCGATGATATTGTGGTGCCTAAGCACAGATTAAAGCTTTATGAGCAAAGTGCATATTATAAATCCTTGACCGCCTATAATGCTTTACCAAAAGTAATCAAGAGCCAAGTTGGCAAGCGTAACACATTATACATTTTTAATAAATGACAGTTTTTTTTTACAGCGTATTTTAAATAACATTTGGGAATTTTTAATCTGTACTATTCAGCGAACAGATAAGACAAAAAGCGTCACTTGCTGTCAGCACCTTTGTTGTTTTGTCTCCAAAAAATGATTCTTAGCGGTGTTGCATTATTTTAACAACAGATGGCTCAGCGGTCTCCTCTCATTTTCACCAGTCATAACGATCGTGTCAGAGAAAGAAGTACAATCTCTAGTCCAAATGGTCGCTATTTGTTGTCTCCTGTCACTTATTACATTAGCCGTACGTAAGTACATATTGAGTGAGTTCTTGAAATATACTCACTGCCTTATGACCCTAAGAGCATAGCAAGAGGATGATAAGCTCCCAGACAGCTGCTGCACGTGCCCGGCCCATCCCAAGCCGGTATTCACAACCCCCAAAAATTTAAGCTCGGAAGAGGGCAAAAGAAGACTATTATTTAATATAATTTGCTGTTTACAAAGTAATAATTGGGTTGTATTAGTGTTGAGGATGATCTTATTCACACCAAACCAATCGCAGACTTTAGGAAAGCCAGTATTTATTAAATTCTCAAAATCCTTATGATTAGAGCCATGCCACGCATAAGAGAAGTATCGTCAGCGAAAAAAAACCATGTGTGATTGGCAGGCAACATGTGCCATGTCATTAATAAATATTAAAAATAACGTTGGTCCCAGCACCGAGCCATGCGGCACACCACACACGACTATGCTAACTTTTGAATTAACGAAGTCGTTACCGACTTTCAACCTTACATATTGACGGCGCTCAATCGAATATATAATAGATATTATCATATTACTTCAAAGAATCTAAAGCAAATATTTTCACTGCACATTGTATTGTCATGTCTACCCAATGGCCTGTAATCATCTCTCTTCGCTCTCTTTCCCTGTAGACTCTCTCGAATGATAAATGTACTTACCCTTTAAATATGGATCTCCTAAAATTACTGTCGAAAAATAAACAACACTACAGCCGTGAAAGTTTTATATTTATGAAAATATCCTACAAAAACCTCAAACTCATTTCTACAACTGATATCTTTACAATTACATAAGTTTCATTGTGGGGACTGCGAACAGGCCCACCGGACACAGAGTTCAATTAGAAGCGCAGCTGAAGTAGTATAATATCGTAATAATAGTAGTCAATATAAATATTAGGATAGTCCCTAAGCGAATGAAAATATATATATATATATATATATATATGTTAATAATATATTTATTTACTATATCATACAGTACAAATATTATATCATTATCATGTCACGAACTATGAACATCCTGGTGAGCTGTTCGCAGACTCCCTCACGTTCATTAATTTCTTATTTTTATTATTTTTCTTGTTTTTAAATAAACACCTCGTCACTATGTTATCATATATATATATTTTTTTAAATAATCTCGACTAACTATTTGTTTTGTAAAAGTGTATACGAACTACAGTATTATTCATAAAGGCATTCAGTTATTTGTGGTTTTACTATAATATATATATAATATTTATATAAATATTTTGTAGTATAATTAAAATGGAGCTATTTTCCCTTTACAGTTCATATCTCTTGTCTTTTTGAAATCTCCACCGCATACATTTTGTGTTTCAACGTTTATATATATATACGATTTCAGTATTCGTGTAATAATAAAAAAAAATCAATAGATGTATTTTAATTTTATATACACATATGAGTCTATAAATAAGTATTTTTACAATAAAATTTAAACGAGTGTACTTTTAAATCGTTTTAAATAGATAGCACTCCCAAATTTTAATCGTAGAAACTCATAACGCAACCCTTGTATGTTTAATTTTTTATATTATACAATGGCAGTTGTGTATTATTAAATGAAAGTTTCATGTTGGTAAAAAAATAATATTAAAATCGCTTTTTTTTGTATGGTTTTAAAATATAAATCCTGTTTTCTCAAGAACGAAAATTATGTGCACGATATCTTTAAAAAAATATTTATTATATTATCACCTCCCATTGTATATAATTTACTATTTATAGTTACTCCATTAGTATTTTTGTTTCAGTTCCAATATTCTGTATCAAAATTTTGAAAGACACTAAACAGTAGTATTCACAACATCGAAACGAAATGCGAATATTTCATACTTGAAGGTTTGGGCTTGGTTTTAGGGATTTATTTTACGTTATAAAAAAAATATATTCATATAATTAATATGGGGGAGATGTCTAAGCAAGGAGCTATTTACATGTTTAGGTAAAACGGATATAAAAAATATAATATGCAGTCCGATTTTCATTTTGCACGTCGAAAGAGAATTTAAAAAAATGTGTATTACATAACAAGATGTTAAAAATTATTTTATTCAGGAGTTAGATCGTAGTGTGTAGGTGATTTATTGTCGTTAATATCCATTTTTTTCTTTACAAAGGAATGTATTTAAAAACTGTTCGCCTTGGAGTACATTGGAGGCAATGCAGGAGCGTTTTAGAAAAGAAAAAATTGAAATTAAGCAAAGTGGATTGAAAAGCAGATAATTTGTAGAATGATGCCAGAAATATGATGGGGCCGACTTTTTTCCGCGGAAATCACATCTTAAATACTATTTCTTCATGAAAGTGCGATTTTTAGGTTATGTCAGCACACAAAACACCAAACATTTTGAAAAAAAAAATACTTTTATCAATAAAACTAGTTATTTTCTTAAAGAAAGTTGTTTTCTGTCTTATTTTTGTTTAATAATTTTTGTATTGACAACAAAATGTATCATACTTTACGAGTTGTTATCAGGTGCCAGGGTGGAATTTATTTGTAGTACAATTTTGTTAAAAAAAAAGTAATAGATTCCTAGAAAAGGTAACAGATTAATATGTATGCCGCTTTCTTGCTTTCTTTAAAACGTCGATTATAAAATTCAATTAATTACATAACAAAGAATAAAGTCAATTAATTTTTATATATTATTATAAATGTTTCAACATTAATACTTGTTTGCAGAATTAAAACAACTAATATTAATTTAACATTGATCAACATTATAATATAATGTTGATTGATTAATATATTATACTAATTTTTGAAAAAGATGGGAAGCCAAGCAAATACCACCAAAACATTAGATGGAAAATAAAATAGAGCCATTATTTCAAGAATTTATCTTCAAGTCTATAATGTTATTATATTACCTTAAGGCAAATGTAAAAAAAGTAATAGAATTTTCAAAAAAGTAATAGATTTACTACAATTGTAATAGTACTACGTCTAACAACGGCAACCTCGCATTTGCTAAATACAAAAAAAGGTATCAATTTGGAAATATAAATTTTTATTTAAAATTTATTCCTCTATCGTATGTGATGATAAGTTCATGATTTTTATTAGTGGTTATTAGAGGTCCACGAGAATTTATATAGGTTTTACATACATACTTTCATATTTCAAATTTTGCCCTCGATTAACAACAATTAAAAAAAATCGTCACTTACAACACAGCCTAAAAATACACAATGCGATTTCAAATTAGGCGCCATATAATCAAAACTGAGATAACTACTTACTCTCCCGCTAGATGGCGCTGTCCAACGTGTTGCCATTTTGAAAGATGAAGTGGAGCTATCAGTTGAAAAATGATCTGGGATTGCGACTGATAACTTTATTGCAAATAATTTTATCTACTTCCGATCTATTTATAAATATTGTAGAAAGAAGAAAATGCTCAATTGAATTACAGTATAATTCATAAGTACAAAAAAAAAAGAAATACGGAACTACACACAATTTAAAAACAATTAAAGAGAAAAAATTGAAGTATTCTCAAACATAGATAAAAATTTCATAACGATCTTTTGCATTATAATAAATATAAACGACAATAGATCTTCCGTATTGTAAAACATAAAATGAGCGATTGAAGAGGATTTCTGAATTAGAATACCGCTTTTATGACAGTATAATTAATAGATATGCCTGCATTCGAATTCCAAGTTGAATATTTAACGAGGTGAACCTTCAAATTTGAAACATTGCGATACGTAGCAATACACGAGTAATATATGTATATATATTTTTTCCTTTATCTCGATATTGATGTTATTACAAAACAATAATAATAATAATAAGTCCAACGATATACAATATAATAATATATATTATCATTTACGATCATCATCATCATGAAAGAAAAATAAAACTTGGAATGTATAATACAAAGAAAATGAATGCCTAATAATAGTAGTAATAATAATAAGAATATAATAATTATAATAGTAATAATATATTAAAAAAAAGGAATTATTATTTTGTTACATGTATCGAATAATATAATCATAATAATAACATGTTTATGTGTGAAAAAAATATAGGAAATAAATTACTTACGATTTACACTACTAAAAACTACAAAAGTAATGAAATAATATAATAATAGGCGTGTGGTAATAATATTATGTTTATATATATTTATATAAAAAAAAGAAAATATGTTATAATAATTACTCGTCATTCATCTAGAATTGTATCAAAATGATTTCTTTTACTCTAAATTCATTTTTACTTCTTACACATTCCTTACAATCTATAAAACATATTTTAAAAATAACAACGATAAATTCTGCAGCAGAATCATTCTGTAAAAAGTCTGTCGGTCTGTAACGGACTGCCAGGAAAGCGAACTCGAAATCGAAGTTATTGGTAACATTTGTACTGATCTTCCGGATCGAAAATACACAAGTCGATCTCCGTAGAATTTACCGATGAAACTTTCCTGACAGTTCGTGTGTGGTATATTGTTATATTTTGTATTTTATTATGTTCATCACCGTATTTGTTTCTTCACGATATAAATAATAAAGTAAAAGTGGAAAACGTATCGATTGGTAACTAAGTATATTGATAAATAAGCACTTTTCAGTTTATTATTCGGCTGCTGTTTGGCTTTAATTAATATTTTTCCTGTTTTTTTTTTTTGTATTTATTTAACTGTATCCCTCGTGGATGATTTGACACGACAAATTTCTCATTTAGCAGTTTAAGAACGAACGATTTTCTGATTTCTCCTAAAATAACGAAGAAAATTAATTAATAATACCAACACTAAAACACTTCAAATTTTAAACAGAAATGCAAAATACCTATTTATCAAGATACAACTGGGGAAGGAAAAACAAGGTGAAACGGGAAAAGGGGTTTATTTCACCTAGTAATTTCTGTTTTATTATTATTATTTGTAGTATTCAAGTGTTTGTTATAGTATAATAATATATGCATATTTTGTTTACACGTACTTGTCAATAATAATAATCACTTATAATTACTATAAGTTGCTAAATTTCTTGCTAATAAAACAAAAAAAAAACTAAAACTTCATTCTACCACGATCACTTTTGAATTACTGCCTATTTCATCTCTTTTCTTTTCTCCTGTGAAACCTCTCAAAGCATATTTATTATTTATGTAATTCTTCTTATCACAGATATACTTTGGAGTAAATATAAAGTAAATTTTATCTTAGATTAACAATTCTCAAAAATAATTGGGTAATATGAAGAATAGTCCGGCAGCCCCGATGATGAAAATACTGGTCTGGATGGGTGTAGAATGACTCCAGAATCACGAAAGGTTTACTTTTCGGCCTGACCATGTCTTTTACACTTTTTTCTTAAAAAAAGATGCGATTTTCAGGTTATGTCACCACACAAAACACGTCGAAATCTTGAAAAATAAGTGCCCTTGTTTTCTTTTATGTTGGTAAAGTGTCACAGGTTCACGGTTGTTGTCTGGGTTATCTGAACTGTGCCTTGATAAAACACGCTGTGTTTCTGAGTGGGAACTCATTTAAGGGTAATTGCGCTCGATACTGTTGGACTTTCAGTGATCGGACGAGAGAATAATGTTGTTGCAGTACCATTTCTGTTGTTTTTTTTTTATTTTTACATTTAAATTAATACCATAACCTGCATATAATACTTGTGTTATTAAGGCCCAGTTACAGACAACTCTGATCCTGTGACAGTGACACTCTGTGACGACCATATTACCAACTTAAAAAGAAAAACTCTAGCCTAAAAGACAGTTGATGGGAATTGAAACGTATTCTTTTTTAACAAAAATATTACATGAAAAGGTGTTATTTCAAGAAAATAAGTTAGTTGAAATATTTTAGGATTCGGTTATAACAGTTATTGGTTGATAAATGTGTTTTTTTTTTCAAGATTTCGACGTGTTTTGTGTGGTGACATAACCTGAAAATCGCATCTTTTTTTAAGAAAAAAGGGTAAAAGACATGGTCAGCGCCGAAAAGTAAACACATTTTCGTGATTCTGGAGTCATTCTACACCCATCCAGACCAGTATTTTCATCATCGGGGCTGCCGGACTATTCTTCATATTTTCCAAATAATTTTACCAAAGTTAATTGTAAACGTCGTTTCAATAATAATTAGACTATCACCAAAATTTGCGTAAACTGTGAGGTTATGTATCGTCAATCTGGCTTCCACTGGCTGTTGCCTAGCAACGAAAAACCGGTCATATGAGAGCATCACAACGTTGCCAACCCTAGGGAAATGTCCCTATTTTGAGGAAAATATGAAGGAGTTTAGGGAAACAGGGAAACTCATGTAAAAAAATCTAGGGAAAATTGTCTATTCTTCCAATAATCGATTTTTTTGTAATGTTTTAATTAGGTCGTGATTATTTCAAATGTAATAATAAGTGAAAAATATGGCTCACCGAAGATTGTACGACCACATTTTTGTGGTTGCTCCCCTAGTAGCAAATTTTAAATTTCCCACACTTATTCTTAGTAACTTCAACAGAAAGACATGAAAGTAACTAGTAATCTAATACAAAATCATTGGTAATTTCGTGTTCCAATGTTGAAGTTATTAAAAATAATTGCGGGAAATTTAAATTTTGCTTCTAGGGCTTCTTTCGATAGCAGTTTCCTTAGAGCCTAGTAATACAGACCAGCTGAATTAAAAAAATTAAATTAAACTACGTAATAAAGTTGAGTACATTCCATTTAAAATTTCGTATGTATTTGCTATATCTGACACATTTGATGCTCAATTGTTTTTTTATTCTAAAGCATATAATAGAGAATTAGATGTACAACAACTTTTCTGCTCTGACAATTTATTATTGCATTGGGTGTGACAGCTAAAATCAAACAGATTGTATACAGGGTTATTATTGTATAGCACTTTTTAAAAAAAGGAGTAAAAGATACATGAGCAATGCCTATATACAAAAAATTACGGTTCTATGTGCATGTTGTAATTTTCCAAATTTTAGGGCCCAAAATGTAGTTAAAGACGGCCCACATCTGTGTTTACCATTTGTATACACATAAATCTGATAGGAAATGAATTTCAACCATCTGTAAGTAAACATCGAAAAAATTAAATGCTAGGCATAGTGAATTCATTCAAAGCAGATGTTATTTACACAAGATTTAAACTGAGATAAGACGGAAGCACCAGAATGCAAACAAAGCAGTCAGGTGTTTTTTTTTTATGATGTGCTTTTGCCATGAACTCGTGTATCACGTAAAATAGTAGTACATTTTAAAGGTTAAATTTGTTTTAAAATAAACTTATTATGTTTGCAATAAAACTAATATATGATTGTTAACTTTATGTAGCGTGTTTCAAATCTATACGCTGCCATTGCAAACGCATGCATCCACTGCGAATAGCAAATGCACACTAAATGTCATCCCAACGTTCAAAGTGTAGCGACGACCGATGGTTCACCGGTATACTAAATGAGTCAGGGCCGGACTCCAATAAAGAAAAATCATTTTCTCGGTACTCCGTGTACTTAGAACCGTAATTTTTTGTATATAGGCATTGCTCATGTATATCTTTTACCTCTTTTTTTAAAAAGTGCTATACAATAATAACCCTGTATATACAGGTGTTCCATTTAAATTAAAAAAACTTATTACCTAGATTGCTAAACGCGGCAACGTTGCATTTCTGAAAATATTTGCAAATGCAGTTCACTTTGAATAATCTGCTGATAGAAAATTTGAGTTAATTATAACGTTTAGTTCTCCATATACTTCAAGTATGCCAAAGTATAAACCTCAATAGTAAAATATAAAATAGTTAATCATTCCAAAGCGCTTGAAGAATACCAATGTTACGTTACGTCTGTTGAAAGCTTCTTTAAAAGACTACAAAACGGAATATAAGTTTATAGCAACTTAACACAACTTAACCTTTGGCCTTTTATCCCGATTTAATCAATCAATATATTTAAGAATAAAATATTAACAGCTGTAAAATTACTTTTGAAGACTAATAGTAGATGGCGCTGTAAAAAAAATCATAAAATATTAACGGCAAAATAAGCAGTACTTCAAATGATCGTGGCGAAAACTCTTTTTATAAATTTAAATAAAAACCGTCAACGTTTTAACTAAAGAAGGAACGAAACAATTATATGCATCGTTATAACTTTCCTTCAATATTTCTTTTTTTTTGCATTTTTCATGTCAATTTTTTTTTTTAATCATCGTGTGTGTACTTCTTTCATCTATTAATTATTATATATCATTATTATAAACTTACGAATTAATAAGAAAGACGGTGAGCTGTGGCTCGCGACCGTCACTTATCACCCGTGCCGTCTTTGACTTTCTTGCTGGAGGGCTGGTCCGTCGAGTTGCTGTCGTCCTCGTCCAGTCGCCGCTTGTTGTACTCGTTGGCGGCGGCGTTCGAGGACGAATCGTCGTTCGTCGAATCCGAGACGATGCTGTCGTTGGTCTCCTCGTTGGCTATGATCGGCGTCGAATTGTCGAGACTGTCCTCCGTGTACGAGGTGTTCGTGTCCTCGTCTATGACGGCAGTGGCGTTGCCGTTCAGCGGGCCCTGGTTGCTCTCGTCCGACGTCGTGTTGTCTAACGAGTCGCCGTTCTGTAGTACCACCGATTGTACTGAGTTGCCATTTTCTAATGGTATCGCTAAATGGGAATAAACAGAAAAAAACGGAGATAACATAAGAGTACCATAGAATATTTCATACAGTGCTACTTTGCTGCGAGTGATGTACTAAAACAGTGGTTCAAATGTTAACTCAAATAACTGACAATTATTTTGAAAATATATTATTTATTGCAGGATTAATTTAATAGATGTAAATAAGAGAAATAAAAATTTACCCACGATTGCGTATACGCAGTTTCTGAAAAATATTTTTACATGTAAAACTGGTAGATCTTTTCTCAAACCAAACTACGCCCTAAGATTTTTCAGTTCACGTACATTTTATATAAAAAGTGAAATATATGTTACTACTCTTGATTGTGAAAAATAATGTAAGATTCAGTTCCAATCGGCCACTCTGTATAGTAGACCATATATCTTGTTATGTATTCTGTTAGGTACGTTACGCAAATTATCTGTGGAAAGTGCCTATGTTATGGTTATGCCAAGGGTTTGACGATAACGTAAACAAGGGGAGAGGTCGAAGTGGCCGAAGAGTCTCAGTCTAAATGTATATGTAAAAGAATAAAGGTGTTTTAAGAAAGAATATTGATTTTTCTTACAATAAAGATATTATTATTATTATTATTTAATCCTTTAACGGAAACGACGGAGGTCAAATTGTATGAATTTAAAAACCCAAAAAAATTGTGGTACCTTCGTTAGCATACCGTAAAAGGAATAATTTTGTTCATAAAAGTTCATATGAGTATATGCCCGAAACGGTTTGGTTTTAAAATTGTTGAATGTTTGATAATAAATTACGAACTATGACTAACACGATATAATATCACAGTCGGTTCTTCAAAAACTATTGTGTTGAGAGGGAATTGTTTATTTGTCATTTCTATATTTGTCAATAGTTGTCAGAGTATTCATTCAATTTATTGCCAGTTTCTATTTTCTAAAATGAATCACACGAATGCCGAGATGTGTGATATGCATTTCGTTTACGGTCTTGCCAATGGAAACTCGCGTGCTGCTAGACGTCTTTAGGAAGAACGATACCCGAATCGTATCATCCCGCATCATTCAATATTTGCCCGTGTTCACCAACGTCTTAGTGAAACGGGAAAATTAAAAAAAACGGACGACTGATAACGGGCACCCATCTACAGTGAGAACTCCACAAGTTGAAGAAATGGTACTAAATAAAATTGAGGAACATCCTATTACAAGCACCAGAAAAATTGCGTTTGCTTTAAACATTAGTCAGGCCACAGTTTGGAGAATATTGAAAGATCAACTGTTGTATCCATATCACATTCAACGGGTGCAGGCACTTTTGCCGGCAGATTTTCCGCAAAGAGTGGCTTTTTGTCAATGGATGCAACACAAAATCGCACAAAATCCTGACTATTTGGCTCAAATATTCTTCACCGACGAGGCTACTTTCTCTAGAAACGCGATTATTAATTTCATAATAATCACATATGGGTCGAAGAAAATCCGCACGAACTAGTGAATGTTCGTCATCAACATCAATTCTTTGTCAATGTGTGGGCCGGAATTGTTGGAGATCACTTGATAGGTTCACATTTTTTACCGATGCAGTTAAATGGCGAGGTACACCGCAATTTTCTTGAAGAAGAGCTACCACTAGTCTTCTGTTAATAATTTCTGTTTACGATCATTAGAATTTTTGCTAGTTAGGTAAACTAGCGTACTTATTTCAAAATCTCAAATATTTTTTTTGCAACTACTGAGGAAAATCTGTGTAAAGAAAATTAACTTTCAAACAACATACTATTTTCCTGTACCAGATGCACACAAAAATTGAAATCCTTTTAAAATAAATATTTACGAACATCAAGATCTAACTTCATTAGAAAAAAAAAATAGTTTGATAAAAATAATCATCAGGAATTATCCAAAAGGGCTCTTAAAGTTCTGATGCCGTTCTCCACTACATATTTTTGTGAATAAGCTTTTTTATCTCTTGTATACATTAGAAATAAATACAGAAATCGCCTGAAGAGTGTGGAATTAAAACTGAGAATTAAATTATCGAATATTGCACCAAACATAAATAAACTAGTCAGCGGCAGACAAACATGCAAACTGCGTTCTTATTAATAAGTGCAAAATGCTTTCTTTTGTTGAATGTAAATTTTTCAATAAATATTTTATTTTTGTAAGAATATTGTCATTTTTTGTGTTCCTACATATGTACGATCGGCTCAAAAAAAAGATGACATAGGGAAAATAAACCATTAGGAAATACACATCTACTTTAATGTACCAGCGACTGCGCATGTGCGGATTTTAAGAATTATAATACTGCATTATCCGCGGAAACGATAAAGTAAAATTCTGCGAATGTATAAATCTGACCGAAAGGGTTGTGGCACGTTTGTCGCATAACATCAAGGGGATTAGCTGTCGAAACGATTATAGGCATATATTCTTTTCTTTTATTGTTTATTTTAGCCATCCATTATTCCTGGGTGTTCTATATAATTTACATATACTTAAAATATATTCGTGTATAATTATTTGAAGAAATAATTTGAAGCCATTACTTTGATTACAAAGACTGTTTAGTTTTATAGGATTTTTTTTTTTTGATGTGAATGTATAAAATAATTTATCAGACACAAATGCCCAATTGCAATTTACTTTTAAAAAAAAAAGTTATTTCTTAACGTTTTATTTTTATTGCTTTTGATGACGGCATAAAATCGAATTACAGTTTTTAGAATTTCTGCATAAAATATAGATTAGATATTTTGACTTCTAAACTTTCTTAAGGGTAACATTGAAAATATGAATAAGAAGAAACTCATTATTACAAAAAAATATTTAGTTATAATTATTTTGCTCTTCTAGGTCTTTTCCATAGAAAACTTGCGGCTTCAATTGAATGAGAAATAAAAAGATACACCGTTTGTTTTTCAATATTCTTACTTTACGGGTATCAATATTTGTAAATGTAAAAAAGATATATAAAGTGGATATTTAAATGCTGATCTAACAATAAGTTATATACACCCTATTATAACTGAAATAAAAATAATTTAAATTAAAACTATCTACAAAAATAAATTATTGTTTACAAAAATACTTATAATGATAACTAAAATATAAGAAAAAAAATACGAACAGTTGATTGAAATAAAATTGTAACGTGAACAACGGAATTAATATTTATTAATATTTAAAATCTTTTGGCGGAAACTACAAATGTTTTAATTCTGGGAATGGAAATCGCCCCGTTGCGAATTGCGATGGCATTGCATAAAGTAGATATGTTAGAATTACGTGTCTGAATTCGTTTTAAGAAGCTGAGTCATATTTTTTTGAGGTAATTGTATCTAATTTCTAATTATACATTATATTAATTTTTTTCATAATATAAATTATATGGGGGTCCGTGATTCGTAAATATTTAAAAAAGTGGTCCTTGATTGACAAAAGTTTAAGAACCACGCTACTAAACAGTGACATATTTGTAACTGTTACTGGGTAGCAGTTACTAAGAGATAACAGCTCGTAACAGTTACCAAGAAATAACATGTTTCGGTAACAGTGTGAAGTTACTAAAAATTATGTGTGCAAATTTAAACTTCGTTATTTGGGTTTGTGCTGATATACGAGGTACAGTCGCGGCCACATAAATAGCACACCTAGCGATTTTCATTTGAATCGTTTACGTAACTTGTTTTTATTAGGCTTATAGTATAGTAATTCCCCGAATCACGAGCTGTACTTCTCCAATTATGTTTTCCCACATTTAATTATGTAAATAATGTCATATTTCACAGAAAACACTCTGTGTATTGTGGACATAAATAGCATAGTTGCAACTTCTGCTCTGTAAGATCCCAAACATACCGCAAGGACTGTAAAACAATGGTTAGAAGAAAAATGCATTCGGGTATTGGATTGCCTTGTTAAAAGTCTGAACTTAAAAACACTATAGAAAAATTATGGGAAGATATCAAGATTGAAATTTCGTCTAAAACTCCATCCACATTAGATCCAACATTAACCAAGAGCCTTGGTAAAATATTCCAGTAGAAATATGCCAGAAATTAGTGCAAAGATTACTGAGAAGATGTGGCGAAATAGGATTTTCCAACGAAATATTAATTCGAAATGCATAAACGGCTTTGAAATTAAAGCGTGGTATTTATTTTACAGATGTGCTATATATTATTTATATGGCCTTTAGAAAGCATCTCAGTTTTTATTGATTCTTTATTTTATTCGAAGGTTAGTGAAATATTTTAAATATTTCGCATAATACCAGCTGTATATTACACATTTAATTAAATATAAAATTTATGCCCTGTATATAACGTGGTATTAATTTTCTATTAACAATTGAAATTTAATTTTGATCGTGACTATACACGAGTATTTTTACATCTACAGTCTGTACCAAAATAAAATTAACATGGAATATTTTGCTCATGTACTATGAAAGACAAAAGTCTTGACTCAAGTCTGACATAAATAGAGATAGAATCATTGAGTTTCTTCAGTACATATTTCAATATTTCTATCTTTAATTTTGAGTCAAGACTTTTTTCATCGATGGTACATAGACGTATTTTTTTCTTTTTTAGTATATTGTAGATAAAACAAAAGGTAATTTTAGAATGTTGCTTTTAGAACACTTTGAGAAGTATTGTGAAAAAATAAACTTAAAAGATAATTTCCTCATTTTTCCTACCTAAACTAGTTATGTTGGGTTCTGATTATAAATTTGGTAGTATATCAACTCTTGAAAAATATTCAATTATACAATGTAGTAACTTTGAACTTTACTTACACGATAGTAATTCTGGTTTCAATTCGGATACAATATAATGCGTCCATACGGCTAATTCGACTTTGTGTGGCGACCAACTGATCCTACTGTCCGAGGTCTGGTTCAGCCTCTCCACCGTCGTCTGTATGTGATGGGCGAACTTCAGGTACTCCTTCGTGGTGTAATCGATACCTTCTATTTCCGGGATCGCCATCAGACACTCGTCCGCCATGAAGGGGGCGCTTTCCGGGGAAGCTGCCGCCAGCAACGCTGCAGAGAAGAATACAAGCCGTCGCGTACCGAATCTTTTACGGTTTCCTATGTCCGCAGTGCCTTACCCGAAGCCATGGTGGTGCCGACGCCTTTCAGATTCGACAGGGCAGTGATGGCCTGTTCTAGGTTGGGCAGTTTGCGGAAGGCCTTCTTTGTTTCTTGCATTACGGCACGAGGGGTATTTACTTTAACGAGGTAGGATAGCTGTGGGTAGAATTTGCCCCGGATCTGTTTCCATTTCATCGTCTGCACTAGCTCTTCGTGGACCATGTGAGCGTCTTTTCCCCGGCTCTTGATTTTTTTAGGTAATTCATTTTGGTACCTGAGCAATTAGAAAAAATGTTGATATTAGAATATTAGAAACAATCTAGTTCGTCGAAAACATGACAATGTAACAATAATGAGCGGAAATAGTGTTTATATAAACAAAAAAGTGTGAAGAAGATTGTCTAAACTTATATCGTCAATTTTAATTAAGGCTACGTTCCGTCCACCAACTTTAGTAACATGAACTAAAACACAAAAGCCTATATTTTTATTAAGAAAATACTTATTAGATGGCGCAACATGTTCTATTTTGTTTTCCGTGGTATCACGTGATATCTCAACTTGAATTTTACATCTATATATCTGCACAATATCTGTCATCTGTCATATATCTGTATGCGGTGTACAATAGTATTTAATAGTTTTGCAGATTTTAGTTATAATTATCTGGTTTTCAGTGTGCAAATGTGGTCTAACTCAAACTTAAGCTGTGTTTGTGGTTATTGAATTATTTTATTTTCTTCTTTGAGAAAAGGACCCTATTTTTTGGTGTAAATACAAATAAATATTTTAAATTCTTTTGTGAGACAATGACTCTTTGTTTGTGTGTTATTGGAAATTAACGACAAAAAGTAAGTAATAAGTGGCGTAAATTTTTATATACAAGTATACAATGTATCGTGCACTAGCTTTACACTGTGCAGCCTGCTTCCGCTACTTGGGGTACAGACGAAGAATATCATAAATAATGTTATGAGTGATGGTAGGTAAATCACTGCAATACTGAAATTAAATGATATTATGATATGAATGATGATTGATTTAAATGATAAATAAAATAAAGCTTAGTTTTAAAAATATGCACTTTAGCTATTGCCTATTTATATAGTAGTATGATTTTTACTACTATTAACATTGTACAGCATTTTACAAAATGATTGTATATTCAAACAACTTGCAACTAGTATTGCAATGACATTATTGTAATACGAGTACTACAACAGTCATGGTAATACGTGGTTTTTATATTATTTTTTTCTATTTCGATTTAATTTACTTTCATTTATTACTTAAAACCGATTTTTTTTTTCACGCAGAGAATTTCATTATGTTCATGTTGGTTATATAATCTTGTCATGTGTAATTGTTCTGTCCGCCATTGTATAATCTAAAAGTAAATATACGTTTATTAAATGCCCCTCAATATGTAAAAATTAAAAATATAAATATTTCAAACAATATTCCTTTGCTAAGATGTCAAAATACAAACTGCATTACCAACCTCGGATAAAAAATCACATTTGATTGCGAAATGTGAAAATTTCTGACATGTTTTTTGATAAAGTAGTTACGCAAAGTGGTCATTATAAGTGCGAAATAGAAGAAGGAATGATTTGATCTATTTAAATTTACCAACATTGATATTTTATTTTTATTTTATTCAATACCGCACCATTTCTTTTAGCTCCATCGAGCGGAATGTGGCTGAACTATAATCTCGCAAGTAATTACGTTGTAAAACTATAGATGACGCTTTATTAATATGTATTATTTCCTTATTTTTGCATCAAATATTATTAGTTAGTGGGTTTATACCTTAATAAGCAATAGCGGTTGGATATTGATTTACAATACGAGGTTGTGAGCACAATAAATATGTTCAACAAAAATGGTAAATATCATTACCTATTACCATTTATTATTTTATGTTACAAAATAAGTTCAATAGGCGCCCATTGACTATTTCTATTAACAAATTCATCTGTAGACAATTTGTTTAAATTATCGCCATTTGTTTATATTTGAACTACAAACCAAAGGAAAATCACTACAAACAACTACAAACGATTCTAAAGAGAACTACGAAAGCGGATTTTCGATTTCTCATTCAGTATGTTCAAAACTGCTAAAAACCCATCCATTACGATAAATCACAACATTAAATTTTTCAAATAGAACATGATTCCTTTGAACAAAACCGGTTCTGTTCACTGATCAATGTTAAAAAGAAAGTACCTAATAAAGTACTACACTTCTACGATAAACATGAAATCTTAAATTTTACAATATGGTCATCTGTTTTACAAAATCCATTTTCCTAAGTTTCTCGCAAACGGTAAATATTTTAAAATTTTCGTTACACAAAATGACACTCTTCAACCGACTTTTCTCCGTTTTTATACAATTACAGATCATTTTGTGATTCCTTCATTATGATTACTATTAAATAGAGATTCATTTCATAACTTAAAAAATAATTAAATGATTTCATATTTTAAGTAGTTAAAAATGCATTTCCCCTACAATTTTTACCCACCCTTAACACCCTGTGTATTAGATTGTGATACGTAATCAACATTTCCCTGCATTTTTTTTTTAATAACAGTAGTACACATTGCCAAGATTCCTTGTAAAAGTATGTAAGAGGTCAGCTAAACTATTATGAAACACTTGCATATTGTAAAGATCTTAAAAAAAAAAATAATACTTTTTTGTTTGAAACATAAATGAAAGCATATCATTCCTGCATTTGCTTCATTTAAATAGAATATCAAAGCCACAACAGCTTCCGGAAATCAAACATCAAAAACTCCTAATAATAACTGCCAACAGAAAAACAATTCCACTGCTATCGTCATTAATCACTTTTTATCATAATATATACACAGAATTTATCACAAAGCGCGTCCAAAATTAAAAACAACAACACACTCAATCGTTTTTAACGTGTGACAGATAGAGATAACGATAAAACAACGCTTCTGATACGGCTTATATACACCTACAAAATATAAACATATACATTGTATCTACGGAATAATAGAAAGTGAAGTTTTTAAGATATACCGGATATTTTATTACCAACCGCTAAAGCTATTAATCGAATAAAGAACTATAAACACTTCTAAAATAGTACAATTTTATATAGCAGTAGTAAAAAATCACCAGCAGGTGGCTGTTTTGATTGACGTATTCATTTGTAGGTTAGAATTTACGCATCCTAAACAAAGTTGTTTTTATTATTGTTTCGATTTAATTAACTTATATGTTTATAAAAATAATAATATGCGTATTAAAGTAGAACAAAAACGAAAGTATTCCTGATTTATTACTGGTAATATTACAATATATTTACGTCAGTTTAACGCCGCAAGGTTTGTTTAATGCAAGCCGTTATTTCAACAAATCTACATATACGTATTTAAGAAATGTTAAACACATTAACTTCCCGTTCTTGCAACTAACGGTAGAACCGCTGTTTAACACCTCAGAAGAAGAAATGGAAACTCATATCGCCTACGCAAGATTATTAACAACATCCTGGCACTGGTATAAAGTGGTTTAAAGAACCGGAATTTACATAAATTCAAACAAAAAGGTAAATTACGTAGGAAATAGATCGGTTGAACAGTAGTAGAAGAAAAATGTTGCAGTATTTATACTATACGAATGATACAACCTGTTGCACTTAGATTGAATAAATATATGCCACATTGGTCACGTTTTCATGTTCCGTGCGTATATCGAAGACACGATATAAGTTAACAGGATCGGCGCCAAGTTCAAAGACCCCACGTGAATGAACAACAGGGTCAGGATATACCGACGGGTAAAAGAGGTAGGGCCGTATCCGGAGTATTTTATCGAAAAAGCACTTAAAACTTAACCCTGGTAATAGCTTTAGAACTTATAACCTTAAAATGTACGAATATATCAATATGCACATTTATAATGAAAGAACATGCAGTACAGCTAAGGACAAATGTATGAGGACACTTCTGTAACACGTACACTACCAGCCATTAAAGTTAGGACAACTAGTAAATTATTAATTAAATTAAATGTATTCGTAGAAACAAAAATATAAACAAATAAAAAGAAATAAAAAACAAAACAAAACATTCTTATTAATGTAATGTCCATTAGCTTAGGTTTCGTATTTACCGCCATTAATATCAGGTTGGTAACGGCTAAAAAAAAAACTGGTAACCATCTTGTATTGTAACTGTCAGTTGATTGTTAATAAAGATTACTAAAGAATAGTACAATTAATATATATTATACTTTCTTCTTGTCGAAGAATCCTCCTTCAGCTTTCATTTTGGTCCGGACCACTCACTCGTGGCATACGCTCTCTTGTTTTGTCAGAGTTTCCCGGGAAATATTGTTTGTGTTTATAAAAATAATTTTAAGTCCCACATAAGATTAGGTGATAATATTCTCATTCGTAACTGCAATATGTGTTACCTACTACGTATTAGAGAAATGTCCACATATTTGATTCCTTAACTGTACATATGTCGCATACAAAATATTTTCTTTAAAATAAGTAGATTTTAAACGAATTGCAGTAATGGTTGGTTCGATTAAATAGAAATTATGAGATTTCTAAATATTTATGCATACATATGTTACGCAGTTCTAAGTATGTTGTATTAGCGTAGAAATTTCCGTTCCATGCTAGCTAGTAATTTTCCACTGCAGACAAAGCGTTTTATTAACTTGAGTAATTGTAATTGCTTAAAGGTTTTAAATGTTTCGATAACAGTAGCTAGGAACAGTGGGTTAATAGTGGTAAATTTGATGGATAAGTTTTATTGGAATACGTAAATTAAAGTTTTGTCCTACATTCAGGTTAAAATTGATTTGAAAACTTTAGGTTACCAGAGTTTATTATTGCAATGACAATGAAAATATGACATAAATATATTGATTAGCATAAATACTGGGTGAATTATTTAATCTTAATATAGTGCTTAAAAGATAAGGCAATTACATAATTTTTTTTATATATAATTAAATTGGTATTATTATTTTCTTTAATATGTCTGTCAAAATATGAAAATTTACAGTGGTAGCACTGATTGTGTTAAAAAAATGTACATATCTGTTTTCTGAGCTCATTAAAAATGTTTTAAAAAAATCAGTAAACAACTCATGATACTCTAAGAAACTATTTCTTTAAAACGTGTGAGTGTGATTTAAATTACCCGCGTTAAAACAAAGGATTATCGACTCTTGCATAATCCAAAGGTTTCTTCGTTGGTGCTAGACTTTTTGCAACTTCCGGAAACGTTCCATTACACCGGAAGTGGATAACAATTTTCTTATTTTTAAATGGAATCATATGTTTTTTCTTACCTCATTGAATTCTACAGATTATTTGAATACAATTTTCACTAAAGTTCTCTATCCCTAACTTCAACCGTTTTTGAGATACTTACGATTTTGTCATAATTTTGATGTTTTCACCTCTTTCGAAAACGTACCATAAAAGATGATGATGTCATTTTACTAGTACCAAAGAAAAATAGTTGTCCATACAAAATTCTGTCAAAAGAACCACTAAATTGTATACAGAGTGTTCATAAATCGATTGTCAATTCGGATACATTTAACCCTAGAAAATTCATTTTTTTTTCAAATGTAACATTATATTCCTAATTATACCATTCAATGCAGAAATAAATTCTCCGTCGATAAGTATAAAGGATGCATATACCTATTCCTAGTCGTTTTCAAGATATCAACCATTATTTACCCGACTATGAAAATTTTAGTACATTTCTTGCATTTCTGATTTCAAAGTGGCAAAATAACAAAAGATATATGTGAATGTTATTAAGTTAAACTGATGTAAACACCACAAAATTTAGTTTTATTTTTATATATTCCAGGGTTGTAAATATAATCTTGAGGGTGGTAAATTTAAAAATATATACAATATACATACATTCAAAAACATTGATAACTCATTGATATTGTATAGAAAGTGTGTATGTTATAACGATATTAAAATAAGCTGCTATAAAACCAGAGAGATTTATTTTATTTTTATATATTCTAGGGGTGAAAATATAACCTTGAAGCTGGAGTATATTCCCTAAAATAATTTTATAGTTCCATTTGTGTGGAATAAATATCTACAAACGCGATTTAACCAGTAAAACCCCAGTGTGATTAAGCACATACAAATGTATCTACAAATATTATTTTTACATATACAAAGAGTGGGGAAACGTGCTTTATATAGAGCCGGTAAATTTTAAAAACCACAGTGAAATATTCCGAAAATCAATTAGGTATTAATTTTACTTTGTGAAAGGAACAATTTTATGAGAGTAATATTCAACCGAATATATACCCAGTGAACCAAATTCAAATTTCCCGCAATTATTTTTAATAACTTCAACATTAAAGCATGAAATTACCTACGATTTTGTATTAGATTAATAGTTATTGGAATACCTTTAAGTTGAAGTTACTAAATATAATTGCGGGAAATTTGAATTTGGTTTACTGGGTAATCTATAATAATTTTTGATGGGTGAAAATTTATATTGTAAATTGTATTCACTGCATATTTCATCGAAGAGGTTTTAAATGTATCGCTTTTATACTACACATACATATATTATTTTTCATTAATACATACTTCATCGTTAAAAAGATTCATTTACATTAAAAAATATACAGGGTATTCCACGTAACTGGTTCATTAAAAGCTTATGATGTTGTATTATTTACTTATATTTGAGATTTTGGCACCAGTATCTGTTAGATTGGAACTATAAATGTAAAATACCTTAACCAAAATATCACTTCCGGTTGACCGGAAATGGATGTCAACTTTGTTATTTTAAATAGAATGATATAATTTTTTATTCATTTTTGGATTCTACAACCATAAATACGTCAGTTTTCATTAGCTATTCCTATAGCTACATGTTGCCGTTTTTGAGTTATTTAAGTTTTTCTTTTTTTTTTTAGCCATAATCATTGCATCATTAAGAAATTAATATCTCGGTTAATACTGCAAGTAGAGTCTCCAAATTTGCTATGTTATGAATGTAGATATAACTCTAAGAAACGGTAAGCGCACTTTACATTCTAACATACAGGGTGTTCAAAACTGAGGAACAAAGTGACATATCTTCAAATGCAGAAAACTCATTTTTTTAAATAGAACACCCTGTAATTAATTCGGAATTAGGAAGTAAATATCATCCCCTATCACTTTATATGACCATTCCCTGTAGCTATCTTTAATAGATTTTGAGATATGAGCGACTTTTTGTTAAACAGACTAAGTAGACCCTATCTTTAAATGTTTGTAGCTGGCTCTGAAATGGATTCACGTCAAATTCATGTATTATTTATGAATAACCATCCAAGAATGTCTGTTCGAATAGTCATTTCTATTAATATTGCGTTGTACGAAAGTGTAATTACAATGATATACATAAACACTTTTGGTTAGTCAATGAATTTGACATTAATCCCATTCAGAGCCAGCTACAAACACGCAAAGATAGGGCTACTTAGTCTGTTTAACAAAAAGTCGCTCATATCTCAAAATCTATTAAAGATAGGTATAGGGAATGCTGATATAAAGTGATAGGGGATGATATTTACTTCCTAATTCCGAATTAAAATACAGGATGTTCTATTTAAAAAAATAGAATACTTAGTCTGTTTAACAAAAAGTCGCTCATATCTCAAAATCTATTAAAGATAGGTATAGGGAATGCTCATATAAAGCGATAGGGGATGATATTTACTTCCTAATTCCGAATTTAAATACAAGGTGTTCTATTTAAAAAAAATGAGTTTTCTGCATTTGAAAATATGCCACTTTGTTCCTCAGTTTTGAACACCCTGTATGTTAGAATGTAAAGGATGCTTACCGTTTCTTAGAGTTATAACTACATTCATAACATAGCAAATTTGGAGTCTCTACTTGCAGTATTAACCGAGATATTAATTTCTCAATGATGCAATGATTATTACTAAAAAAAAAAGAAAAACTGAAATAACTCAAAAAACGGCAACATGTAGCTATAGGAATAGCTAATGAAAACTGACGTATTTATAGTTGTAGAATCCAAAAATAAATAAAAAATTAGATCATTCTATTTAAAATAAGAAAGTTGACATCCATTTCCGGTCAACCGGAAGTGATATTTTGGTTAAGGTATTTTACATTTATAGTTCCAATCGAACAGATACTGGTGCCAAAATCTCAAATATAAGTAAATAATAGAACATCATAAACTTTTAATGAACCACTTACGTGGAATACCCTGTATAGAAAATAAAATTAAATCTGAAGTAAGTGAAATTTAATTAGAATTGGTTATGTAAGTACGACCCAATAATAACGGTCCTTTATTTTAGCACGAGTAATTTAAATCATTAAATTAAATATTGTGAGAGAAGTAGTTTCTTTAAACAAATATTATAAGAACTATTAAAATTGATTTCTACAATTTTTTGAAATTTATTATTCGAAATTAATAATTTCATTATATCTAAAAATATTATACTCAAATTTATGAAATTTATATCATTTTTTTATTACAATCTTGGGGGTAAAACAAACATTTTAGAAGGGGAGATTTTTTTAAATATTTTGATGTGACAATCCACATTTTTTTAATTTAAAGTGAAGTAAGTAACCATGTTACCACAATATTCAAATAAAGACGATTTGAGAACAGTGTAATTTGTCATTTAAGTACTTTTGAATTCTACACTGAAAGTTCAGTTTAGAGGTTAATTTTAAGAAAGAAAAAAAAATGGTATTTACTTCATTTCTATCTAGTGTGTAATTTTATTATTAAGTAATAATTTAACACAAGATGACGTGTGTGGTGGCATAATGGATAATTTACCATTTTATTTATTAAAATTTTGATTTTGAGCTGGTTTTACATTCATCTAGAAATTGATGAATTAATAGAACTAGTTGCAGATCAGTTTGATTCTTTTGTACATTACAAATTTTTATTTTGACAGACATTTTAATGCCTGCTATTAAAATTGTTCAATTTTGGTCTGATTTTGGTGCATTTATGAAGCTTTATGTTAGCAGTGAATCAGAAAATGCTGGAAACCTAAGAACTATAAAAAAATGAGCGTATGAATGAATACATAACCTAAATATGTATTTCTATAAGGTATTAATGTAATACAAAATTGTAAGTAATTTCATGTTTCAAATAATTGTGGGAAATTTAAATTTTGTTGCCTGGGATAAGCGGCTTATGATAATATGCAAGTACTAATTACTCAGTACCTACTGAAATGTAATTCATTTTAAAACAGTTTGTATTAAACGAGTACCTATTTTATATTTGGTATTATAATATTTAACTCCTAAGTAGTGACCTAAGTATAATGTAATTTACGTATAATCTTGACTAAAATTAATTTTGGGGGTGGAAAATTGTAATAAATAAACAAACTGAGAATCAGTAATTACTAATATTATAGCAACATGTAATTATTAATTTTATTTCGATGTTGCAATTTTAGAAGGGTAGAAATTGATTTTGTGGGGGTGGGGGGTAGATAATCCTAAAAGAAAAACACTATATTCCCACATAAAAATAACCGATATTTTATCGACACAGGGATAAAACATCGACGAACGCGAAATTCTACAAGTCAAGGTGATCTCAAGCACAATGGAATTTTACAATCATATTTTCGATATTTCCGCGTTAAAGGAATTCAATCCCGGGGTGGTGTTTAATAAAAAAACGAATTAAAATATCGAATAAATCAGTTGGAAATACTCGTAAAGCACGATATTCAATATTAAAACGATGAAAAACGTACAAAGTATAGCGCGTATGTTTGCTCAAGGCGACACCATTTTGAATTCAACGTAACGTCAAAGTTTCGAGTCATGTTTTACGGTGAAAATTCGCACGAAATCCGTTTCGACGCGTCGCGAGTTTCTTCGGCGAAAAAAAACAGCCCCGTCGGAGTTTCCATCGAAGTCGGAGGAACGCAGCGATGTCACACACGGCAACATAGAGACGAACGAAGTCCGCCATATTATCTCGGTACGATGTACAACGTGCATGCCGGACGATCACGTGACCGATCGGGGATTATAATCGCGAGCGAGGGTGGCTTCGTTATTTCACGTGGATGAGACGGCGATCCGCAGCATTCGGCATTCGACTATTGTCGCGTGAAAAACAGCACGCGGAAAACGGAGAGACGGATCAAAGCCAAGAGAGAAAAGTTCATTGACACACAGCGCACTCTCGACGACACGAGACGCGGGACTTCAACATTTTACGTTTACGAATGGGAATCTCGGGTCGGTGGTGGTTGTTGTTGTCGCGGGTAAATAAATAAATCCGGGAGACGTCGTTTCGAGTATTTAGTGCGAGCGCGATTGGCAGAAAGAGAGGATTAAAACGTGGGAGAGGAGAGATCATCGTGTGTTTGTGTGTGTGTATACAGAGAAAGAGAGGTTAATAAAGCGTGTGCGTCTGTGTGAGTGAGTGAGTGAGTAGAGAGTGTATATATATATAGAGTTGCGAGAGACTTACCAATTGTCTAATTTTATCAATTCTTCCGGTTTCTTCGTCTTGCGTTCGGCCTTCAGTCGCAACGCTTGCGGGTACAAGTTCAGGACCTGTTCGAATTGACTGCTAGTACCCTGTAGAAAGAACGTAGCCGTATCCTTAGCCGATGCCATGGCTGGCGTTGTATCTATCTACTCTCTACTGCTATAGCACTGTTCGGCTGGCGTGCCGTAAACTTAGTGCGCTGGTCGACCGGTCGCGGCAGCACCGGCGCCCCCGTGTGTATGTCCTCGATGTTTCCCCTAGCTCGGCCCGACAACGTCTGACATTCCCCTGCGACGTTGCCAATTCTCTCTCTCGCGCTCGCTATGCTATTTCTCGCTCTCTCGATAAAATACGCGATAAACCTTGTTTTGTACGAGAACCGTAGTATACACGAACGCCAATACACTTATGCTCCCTATTTAAAACGCACCACGGCCGATACTAACAACTGAAAACGGGCCGGGAGATAGATGTATGTATGCCGTATGCACACACAGAACTCGACAACGGTCGACACAGCAGTAGAGTCGTATCGTATCGGACTACTCTCCTTCGTTCTATATTCAATCGGGCTATCTCTGTCGCGCCGGCTAGCGTCACGTATACGGCTTTCTCTGTCGGGTTTTTCCTGTGTGAGACTCGTGCAGAGCTGGGCGGTCGGCTAGCTCTCTGGCTCTGGCGACAATTAAGTTTTCGAAATGCGTATTTTATGCCGTCCCTGCGTTCGGGGCGAATTCTCGTTGAAGCTTTGGTTCGGAATTCGGCGAAATTTCGCGAAGATTTTCGGAATAGAGGTGCTGGCAACAATGCTTAATCCTCTTCGCCTGGATTGCTAGAATTCCTATGGGAAAAGAGATAGAGGATAAATAAATATTATATTAAATACCACTTAAATACTATATAGAAAGTCAATAGTTCTAACTACGTACAGGGCAATTAGTTTTGCATCTATTAAATCTCTATATCCATTATACAGGGTGATTCTCAATATATGCGACAAACTTTAAGAGCTGATTCCTGCGGTTATTTTAATCACATTTCACATATTTTATCATTTCTTAAAAGTAGTATTCATATGGCCGTGAGGCTACTGTATTATATTTTTGTTTTTAAGAATCATAGGGAAATTATTTAGTTAGAGTAGGATCATTTTAATTGTTATGGAACCAATAAGTACTTAGAATAGGTAGCCTCGTGTAGTTACCTTTTTTAGGTGGAGCACGGGGTTGGGATGATTTGTATAATTTAGTTTTCCCATAATAAAAAGTTGAGGTTATTTTGATCATAGAAGTTCATATAGAGTAATGTCCAAAACGTTTGGAGTTTTAGTTATTGAATGTTTGATAATAAATTATGAACTATGACTACACGATATAATATCACAGTTGTTTCTTCAAAAACTATTGTGGTGAGAGGGAATTGTTAATTTGTCATTTCAATATTTGTCAGAGTATTCATTCAGTTTATTGCCAGTTTCTGTTTTCTAAACTGAATTACTAGAATGCTGAGATGTGTGATATGCATTTCGTTTACGGTCTTTTGCCAATGGAAATTCGCGTGCTGCTAGACGTCTTTATGAAGAACGATACCCGAACCGTATCATCCCGCATCATTCAATATTTGTCCGTCTTCACCAACGTCTTAGTTTAAACGGGAAATTTTAAAAAAACGGACGACTGATAACGGGCACCCATCTACAGTGAGAACTCCACAAGTTGAAGAAATGGTACTAAATAAAATTGAGGAAAATCCTACTACAAGCACCAGAAAAATTGCGGTTGCTTTAAACATTAGACAGACCGCAGTTTGGAGAATATTGAAAGATCAACTGTTGTATCCATATCACATTCAAACGGGTGCAGGCACTTTTGCGGGTAGATTTTCCACAAAGAGTGGTTTTTTGTCAATGGATGCAACACAAAATCGCACAAAATCCTGACTAATTGGCTCAAATGTTCTTCACCGACGAGGCTACTTTCTCTAGAAACGCGATTATTAATTTTCATAATAATCACATGTGAGCCGAAGAAAATCCGCACGAACTAGTGAATGCCCGTCATCAACATCAATTCCCTGTCAATGTGTGGGCCGGAATTGTTGGAGATGACTTGATAGGTCCACATTTTTTACCGATGCGGTTAAATGACGAGGTATTTAATTAAAAGGTAATTTTCTTGAAGAGGAGCTACCCCTACCGCTGAAAGAAGTTCCGTTGCAATTAAGATTACAAATGTATTTTATGCATGACGGCGCTGGCAGCGCATTTAAATTTAGTTGCTTCGCGATTTTTGGAAATAACGTATCCAGATCAGTGGATAGGACGGGGAGGTCCACAACCGTGGCCTCCTCGGTCTCCAGACTTAAATTCTTTGGACTTTTTTCTCTGGGTCACCTTAAATCATTAGTTTATACGACTTCCCATTGAAAATGTCGATGAACTGAGAAATCGTATTATCGCAGCTTTCAAACAATTCGAACATACCCCTGGTATTTTAGAACGGACTCGCCAGTCAATACGATGGAGGAATAGAGCTTATATTGCAATTGGAGCGGTCATTTTTCAACAGTTAGTATAAGTTAATTTTGTTTTACTAATTATTTTGTTAATTTATAATAAAAAACATTAATTATGTTAACTTACTATTAAACATTGTACAACTTTAGAATTAAGCGATTTTGGACATATGTTCTTATGAACTTTTATAATCAAAACAACCCCAGAAATCAGCGCTTAAAGTTTGTCGCATATATTGAGAATCACCCTGTATAGATAAAGCATTTAGAATGCCATCTTCAGATGAAATCTACATTGATATTCGAATAAGAAAAAAATAATTATGATAAAAATAATGCGCATTAAACTTCTTTAAAACATATGGGTAAAAGTAAAATTGAAAAATATTTGAAAAGTGACATGTGAAGTTGAAGATTAAGTTAATAAAATTAGGTAAAAATTAAAAAAAAAAAAAATTTGTATGTAATTATGACAGAGGTTGATAAATAAAATTATATAAATCAAGAGAATTCCGTACAAAAAGCATATATAAAAATGCTATTATATAACATAGCAAATTTGGAGTCTCTACTTGCAGTATTAACCGAAATATTAATTTCTCAATGATGCAATGATTATGACTAAAAAAAAAAGAAAAACTTAAATAACTCAAAAACGACAGCATGTAGCTATAGGAATAGCTAGTGAAAACTGACGTATTTATGGTCGTAGAATCCAAAAATGACTAAAAATTAGATCATTCTTCTTAAAATAACAAAGTTTTACGTCCATTTCCGGTCAACCGGAAGTGATATTTTGGTTAAAGTATTTCACATTTATAGTTCCAATCGAACAGATAATCGTGCCAAAATCTCAAATATAAGTACATAATAGAACATCATAAACTTTTAATGAACCACTTACGTGAAATTCCTGTATATATATAAAAAAAAAACATTTTGTTTGGAAGGAAGTACTTTCCATTATTGATATCCACTAAACAGGTCTGTAGATGGCGCTCAAATACATTTACTGGCTTCACTAATGGTCAGTGGCGTAGATTAGGCGCATGCGACTTTGCAAAGTAGAGCAGGCTCTAATGTATTTTATATTATATATTTACTTAGGTGGAATACCCTGTATATTATGTACCCTATTTCATGAATTATCAAAAATGCAACTCCACCGCACTACAATACAGACCAAAAGGACAGCACTATTTAGAAGGTATTTCAGTTAAATAAATAATTAATATACAGATAATAATCTCATTTTCCGCTGATTTACTTCTATTAATTTTGTTTAATAAAATATAGAATAAAGCTTATTAGTTAAAATCGAAAAAGAAATTATTAAAAAATGTTCAAACACAAAATTTAAGATTTTCTGGAAATTGTTTTAATAAATAAATTTAAATTTCCCGCGTAGCTTTAATGTAGCACCTCTTATAATTCTACGTACATATGACAGTTTAAAATATACCGTCTTTTTTCAATTCTGTTTAATATGTAGTAATATTTTTATATTGCTTTAAAATTTTAACTTAAATTTTAATTCTTGACGTCATTTATATTTTTATGATGGGATTTGTTCTTAGCCGATAATGTAAAATTATGTTTTTCCTTTTTTCTTGAGGTAGCGGCTTTTTTTTTTAAAAATGAATTAATTTTTTTACCAATTAAAACATTCTTTTTTGACGTTTCGACAAGTTTTTTATTATTGTCTTCTTCAGAAATTATTTACTACAATTCAATTTTTTATACTCATTTAAACGCAACACAAACATTTTAAAAATTACTTTAAAATTTCCATTTTTCTAAAAATTACTAACAAGGTTATTTGTCACGTACAATACTAACATGTGTGAAGTATACTGAATTTAAAGTACACTTTAAATTTAGTATGCTTAATTTTTAGGAAAATGTAAATTTTAAAGTAATTTTTAAAATGTTTGTGTTGTCTTTAAATGTGTATAAAAAATTGAATTGTAGTAAATAATTTCTGAAGAAGACAATAATAAAAAAACTTGTCGAAACGTTAAAAAAGAATGTTTTAATTGGTAAAAAAAATTAATTCATTTTTTAAAAAAAGCCGCTACCTCAAGAAAAAAGAAAACAGATAATTTTATATTTTTATATTGTTTTAAAATTTTAACTTAAATTTTAATTCTTGACGTCATTTATATTTTTATGATGGGATTTGTTCTTAGCCGATAATGTAAAATTATGTTTTTTTCTTTTTTTTGAGGTAGCGGCTTTTTTAAAAAAATGAATTATTTTTTTTTACCAATTAAAACATTCTTTTTTGACGATTCGACATTATTTACTACAATTCAATTTTTTATACACATTTAAAGACAACACAAGCATTTTCAAAATTACTTTAAAATTTACATTTTTCTAAAAAATTACTAACAAGGTTATTTGTCACGTACAATACTAACATGTGTGAAGCATACCGAATGTAAAGTACACCTTAAATTTAGTATGCTTAATTTTTAGAAAAATGTAAATTTTAAAGTAATTTTTAAAATGTTTGTGTTGTCTTTAAACGTGTATAAAAAATTGAATTGTAGTAAATAATTTCTGAAGAAGACAATAATAAAAAACTTATCGAAACGTCAAAAAAGAATGTTTTAATTGGTAAAAAAAATTCATTCATTTTAAAAAAAAGCCGCTACTTCGAGAAAAAAGAAAAAACATAATTTTATATTGTTTTAAAATTTTAACTTAAATTTTAATTCTTGACGTCATTTATATCCAGGTTTTCCAGTTTGACATAAACTCTGAAGATGGCATAGGCCGAAACTGTTGCTTTAATACAAAATAGAGACTACCACGAATTTAGTGCGTTTTATTAAATATTTCTATATAGAATAGAATAGAATAGAATAGAACTTTATTTAGCAATAGCTAATATTAGTACATGTAATTTACATTAATATTTATCTATAACATACTTAATAACTAATCTCTAAATGTATTTAGATTTCACTATCTTTATAAAGCCTGGTAACTCATTGTATAATGCGATACCACCAACAAAAATACTATTAGTTGTTTTTTCGCCTATTATATGGTTGTATGAAAAAGTTGTTAGTATTCCTCGTATAATGGTTGTGAATTTCACCAACATATTGTATCCTATTTCCTAAATACTCGGGTACACTACCCAACTTAATTTTATGAATAAAAATTAATGTCCTATAAGTTACTAGCTTAATATACATAATATATGTATAGGACACAAAGTACATAGTTAAAAAATTACCAAATATATATTTTTTAAATTATAGCGACGAACGCCACTGGTAAAAATCCGATTTTCTTGTTGCAATTTAATCACCTGAAAGGTAGGTATCCTCAACCAAAGTTACATTAAAATGGTTCTAATAATAACATAGATACAATATGGGAGTCGTGAAAAGTGAGACATACTGTATACAGATATTCCAATAGATTTAAAAACTTTCTTTAATTCCCGATTACGAACGCCGGAATTTTTAAACTTAAATGATGGAAGCGCAAAACAACAGATTTGATTTAATTTACATTTTACGATACTTATAATAAATCAGATAATAAATAAAAATACGTTATTTCATTACTTAATTTCCATACTATATTCTTTACGATACTTTCCAATACTTTATACAGATAAACAATCAACAAAAAGAACTTCTACAAACCGATACATTCCCGTATTTTTGGCCGCCATTGTAATGTATATACGAAACACCGTATCATTCATTCTAACTAACCCCTTTACGTACCAGTCGCTGTTGCAAGCACACACAGGCGTTTCCCGGAGCGTCAATCCGTCGTTTCTGGCGGACACACAGACACACAAGCGCGAATAGCAATCGAAATTTTCCTGAAAGAAATGACCAGAAACGGGCGAACAGCACGTAGAGACAGTGCACAGAGACACGGGGCCACAGTTCGAAAGGCGAGCGGCAGCGACCAGTTAGCCGATTTCGTATTTACCACACGGCCACACACTAGCTAGCAGCCGGCCGCCAGTGTCGGCAAGGCAGTGGCGAGCCGGCAACGTCGCAGCGCTCATTTCCTGTAATCGCCTCGCGCGAGTGTTCTCTCCTTCGCCGTTCGGCCGGCCGCTCACGGACGGCTCTTTCGCTCTTTAATAACTCCGGGATCGGTCAACGAAACGCAGCGACAGCAAACGGTTGGCTATCAACGGAATTACCGTCCGTGTCCGTACACCGGTTTTTTTTAGTGTTCTCTTGGGCGCGCACAGGCGACAAGCCTAGTAGCGTGGCAGTGCGCGGAGGGATTTCTTTTGTTTTCTTAGGCGAACGAGGACGGGAAAATTTGAAAAAATTCCGCGCTGAATGAAAATTTAGATTTAACGGATCGAAAATTGAAATTTCTTTTCGAATTCGTCTTGGAAACCGCAACTCAAATATATAAATGGTAATAGGTCTTACCTTATACAGGTTATTCATGCTATTTATTGCTATACAGTGTATTCCACGTAATGGTTCATAAAGTTTAGAGTTTCTATTATTTACTTATATTTGAGATTTTGGCGCACAGTATCTGTTCGATTTGGAACTATAAATGTAAAAATACCTTAACCAAAATATCACTTCCGGTTGACCGAAATGGATGTCAACTTTGTATTTTATAATAGAATGATATAATTTTTTTTATTCATTTTTGAAATTCTACAACTATAAATACGTCAGTTTTCATTAGCTTATCCTATAGCTACATGTTGCCGTTTTTGAATTATTTAAAGTTTTTCTTTTTTTTTTAGTCATAATCATTGCATCATTAAGAAATTAATATCTCGGTTAATACTGCAAGTAGAGACTCCAAATTTGCTATGTATGAATGTAGATGATATAACTCTAAGAAACGGTAAGCGCACTTTACATTCTAACATACAGGGTGTTCAAAACTGAGAACAAAGTGACATATCTTCAAATGCAGAAAACTCATTTTTTTTAAATAGAACCACCCTGTATTTTTAATTCGGAATTAGGAAGCTAAATATCATCCCTTTCGTTTATATGAGCTATTCCCTATACCTATCTTTAATAGATTTTGAGATATGAGACGACTTTTTGTTAAACAGACTAAGTATTCTTTTTTTTTAAAATAGAACACCCTGTATTTTAATTCGGAATTAAGAAGTAAATATCATCCCTATCACTTTATATCAGATTCCCTATACTATCTTTAATAGATTTTGAGATATGAACGACTTTTTGTTAAACAGACTAAGTAGCCCTATCTTCGCGTGTTTGTAGCTGGCTCTGAATGGGATTAATGTCAAATTCAATGACTAACTAAAAAGTGTTTATGTATATCATTGTAATTACACTTTTCGTACAATGCAATATTAATAGAAATGACTATTCGAACAAACATCTTGTATGGTTATTCAAAAATAATACTGAATTTGACGTGAATCCATTTCAGGAGCAGCTACAAATATTTAAAGATGGGGCTACTTAGTCTGTTTAACAAAAAGTCGCTCATATCTCAAAAATCTATTAAAGATAGTGTATAATAGAATGCTGATATAAAGTGATAGGGGATGATATTTACTTCTTAATTCCGAATTAAAATACAGGGTGTTCTATTTAAAAAATGAGTTTTTCTGCATTTGAAGATATGTCAGTTGTTCCTCAGTTTTGAACACCCTGTTTGTTTAGAATGTAAAGTGTGCTTACCGTTTCTTAGGAGTAATATTTACATTCATAACATAGCAAATTTGGAGTCTCTACTTGTAGTATTAACCGAGATTATTAATTTCTCAATGATGCAAATTATGACTAAAAAAAAAGAAAATTAATAACTCAAAAACGGCAACATGTAGCTATAGGAATAGCTAATGAAAACTGACGTATTTATAGTTGTAGAATCCAAAAATGAATAAAAAATGATATCATTCTATTTAAAATGACAAAGTTAACATCCATTTCCGGTCAACCGGAAGTGATATTTTTGAGTTAAAGTATTTTATTATAGTTCCAATCGAAACAGATATGGTGCCAAAATCTCAATATAATAATATAATAGAACATCATAAACTTTTAATGAACCAGTTACGTGGAATACCCTGTATTATGGTTAAAATAAGCGACGATCAAAAAGTTTCATTTTTGGGATATATTGGTCTATTATCATCACCTTTTAAAATTATTTTGATTTTACACAGCGTGCAATAAAGCCTTAAAAGTATTAAAGTTGTGTTTTTTTTTAATGGAACCTCCTGTATATTATTGCAGTTTTGGATTCTCCAATCAAAATAACTGTCTGTTTTAATAAGATTTATTTTATAATACCTAAATCTCAAAGTTTTTTTAATTATTTTAATTTTGAGAAAATCTATCCTAATTTTTATATTTCATATGCTTAAGAAATATTTATGAAAGTGAAATTTACAGTTACACAGTTACAATTTTATAATCCAATTATAATAAACTTGCCATCTTATACAGGCTGTACAAAAAAAAAGCAGAGCATAAATAGTAAGGACAATGGATGAGTCAGCGAAGAGATAAAACTTCGAAACCACACTTGTCTATTTTGACGGGCCCGCCTGCATGAGTATGGCGTTCTGACAGCACTGTCAATTTACAGAGGGAACGCCACTGTAGCACAGTATATATGTATATCCAATAGTTTCACATCGCCGGTAAACATGGGTTTAAAACATGGCGGCCCAAGGAATTCGCGGTGTCGCATATGTGGGTGAAATTGTAACTAAATTAATTGAATTTGTTTAGCAAGCATAAAATCTAACGCTACAAAGCCGTTCTATTCTGTCATTTTGTTATAGGAGTGACATTGATATTGTGCGATTTTCTGTTAACTGTCAGTCTGTTTGAGTATATAGGTTATTTTCGTACCCACTTTTGCAATTATTAGTTGCAATAATAGCCGCCAAACGCCATCCGCGAATTTTCCGTAAATTGATTGACAAAACATCAATGGCGCGACATTTAGTGAAACTACTGGTATAAGGTTTTTAAATTACTGTGACTAGAGTCCACCGGAGCTCTAAGGACAGAGATGAGTTATAGCGGTCTCAAAATTTCTAAATAACTTCACACAAACAACAGCTTCCCCAAATAATTGGCATTTGTTATTATTTTACGTTCGTTATCTACACAAATTAGTTTTACTCCTCCGTTTTAATCCATGTTGATTTACTTGTTTTATTATTTTATTTTACGTATTTTATTTGTTTTGAATTACCCTGCAGTTTTAAAACATTTAATGGACTATTATATTCTTGTGTAAAAGGTAAGATCGGTGGCCATGGCCATCACATTTCATACTTTCTTATATATTATATTGTTAGGATTAAGTGAAATAATCTCAAATTTATCGTGAAAGAAGACACCCAATGGGTATCATGTTGTAGTGCCAGTCACTCTCGAAGATAAATTTTGATTGCTAACGCTGGTCGCAGTTTCTTGGGATTCCGAATGAATCTAATATATATGACACGACAAGAATTTAGAAAGTACGATGAATAAGTAAGAACTATTATCGTTGCGCAGAGATTCCTAGGTCACATTTTAATTCAATTTGTTAGATTACACATTTTTAAGCTAGATTGCTTTTTTTGCAATAACTAACCTAATTCATTTTAAGTTTTTAAAACTTTTTAAAATAATGTGATTTTGGTTTTGAACTGCATTATACTGGTATAGATTTAATCGCATTTATTCACATTATAGACACTTCGATATTATTATAGTCTAGTGCGTCTGAGCTCTATCCACTTTGTGCACCTCCCGGACATTTATTGTTGACAAGTGCAGGTTCGGGTTGCCTAGAAATGAATTAGTGTATTAAAAAGGAACAATCTTTGTATCGCACAGAACGATATAGTCATACCTCTGAACCCTAATTAAAAGTTATTCTGTATTCGTGTCAGAAATTTGAAAAGTCCCTTCCACCGATGCTGTTGCATTTTTATTAATTTATTTGAGAAAGAACCACAACATATTATATTCCTGGAAGATATTTTACACATATAAAATATAAACAAAGATTTCTTTCACAAAAAGGAAAGAATATGAACATAATTATCGTAAAGCACTTGCAAATATATGTATTACTTAATCAAACATTATTTTACTGGAATCGTGTTTTTTATTACTACAAGCTGTTCATAAATATTTGCAATAAAATCAGAATAAAAAACGCATAAATTTGTGTATTTTTTAATCCATTTTTCTATTTCCTTTAAAATATAAGTTATTCTACACGTTTGAAAATTCCCGGCAACAGCTTTACAAAAATGGCAGCTGGGCTTTGTAGGTCATTCAAAAACGGAACCACTCAAGAACAATGGATTTTGCGAGCATGTCCTTAGTGTATTATATTGTGGCACTTGTCTATTTTGACGAGTCCGCGAGCATGAGTCAACAAACTATATAGGACACTGGAACGCGCTTTCGGGTGCACGCAATAAATGGAAAACAGTCCGACTTCCGCCATCTTTGAATGCGGCAAATTGACGTATGGACGTCAAGAAGAGTAAATGTCATTTTTTACATATCAAGATTATGGATTAGAATCATCGTCTATACACGCATTTTTTTCTGGATTGCTCGATTTAATGGATCTTAATTCTTCAGATATCCAGAATCATTTTATCCGCGTATTTATTCGTTATTTATGTACCTATCTATTGTACAATTTGTTGTATTGTAATTTTAATTTTTTTGACTATTCTTAATCTGATTTAGTAACTGTATTTTGATTTTTTTTTTTTTTAAACTTTTTAACTTTAACGTTACTTAACTTTATTTTAATGAAAAAAATTGTAGAGATAATTTATTAAATATTAAATTAAATTTGATTTCACTCCTATTGTTACAATTCTCATCATTGAACGTTTCTTCTATCTAGCACTTTTAAGTCATAAATCCTTTTCGATTTTGCAAAATTTCCCACAGCAAAACACTGTCCTTCCAATTATTAGTAAACACGCTTTCCGCTTCGAATAAGAATACAATAAAACTTGCACAGACCTTGACGTATGTATCGCTTGATAAGCCCGGTTATCATCTAACTGTGAACGTTTCGGTAATATATAATTACGTGCATTTATCGTTCATATGTACGTTCAGTATATCTATCTGTGTCAATATTATACAGCTGGTATTTGAAATATACTCACAAATCAGTACGCAAAATGCAAGAACGTTATATACCTACTGTCAGTTATTGACTATGTCATGGGGGGTAACGAAGGCGTGTCTATATATACAGAGTGACATAGAAAAAACTACAATGCATAGCAACATGTGATAGAAGACCAAGAAATAACAAAAGAAGTTCCTATACACTAACGTCCGATTGTTTTTTGTTTTCAAGTTACAAGCTGTTGAAGAGGCCTTTACTAAACAAAACAACATTCAAAAATATACGATACATATTCGTTCTGCATAAGGTGTTGAAATTGGTAACCTTGTTCCTGAATATATATTTCCAATCTTCGTGTTAATGACTGACGGCATCTTTGATTATGTTAACATTATTACGAAATCTGTCAGCAGACTCCATAATTATTCTTCACTATTTAGTTCTGCGGCATACACTTCACATTTCATAAATCCCCAAAATGAAAAATCGAGGGGATTAAGGTCGGGACTACGAGCTGGCCATGGTATAGGTCCCCCACGACCAATCCATCCATTTCCAAATTTTCTTTTCAGAAATTCCCTTACCCTCCTAGAATAGTGAGCTGGCGCCCCGTCACTCATGTAGTACATTCTTCTTATAATATTCAATGGAACATCTTCTAATAAAATATTCAGTTCATTTTCCAAAAAAAATTCGATAGAGTTCGACTGTCAATCGTCTGGACATTCGAAATGAACCAATTAGATAATTGTCGATTATACCTGCCCACACATTAATGAAAAACCCATACTGGTGATTCCATATTACGTTCTGATGAGGGTTTTCATCTAAAACCTGCATCATCGGCATACAAAATTAATGACAGAAAGTTTTGCCCTTTATTTTGCAACCACTCGGGATATTGTAAACGCGGTAGGAAAACCTGTTGTAAATAATTATTCCAATTTGCTTTTCCAATCTTTTACAGGCGTAAGTGTATTGTTTAAATAATGCCAGTGCCATCGCTTCATTTTTTTTTTTGAATTTTTCAAATTTCTCTGAAGTGCAAACGCTTTTGGATGCTCGTTAATAAAAAAAAATCATGCGATTCAAAAACGATTCTAACATAGTTCTAAAATTTTATGAATGCAAAAAAAAAAACAATAAACTTGAAACGGGCGGATATCTAAGACGTCAGTCGGTAATAAAGGAATCTTTTGCATTGTAAGAAGCTTGCGTTATTACTTTGTTAATTTTTAATTTCTGTTTTTACTTTCAAACATTGTAATTACATACTTATTTTTATGTGTTATATCTATTATCTATATTTCTAATTCCTAATTTCTTGTTTATATGTATATGTATAATACTGATATAGTTGTATTTTTTATTTAATATTATCGTTTGTTTGTTTGCTTGTTTATCCAATTTTGTAGCATGCTATGACACTGTCGAAGTTTCCTTTTTTTTTAAATTCACGACAATGAACATTATTATTATTATTATTATTATTATTATTATTATTATATTTCAATAATTTTTCTTCATTTGCAAGTCTGAATGATTATTATAAAATAAATATAATTATATTAATATATTAATACTGCTTTATATTTCAATGTTACATATACTAGAAAGCATCACATATAAGATTATTGGCTACATTCAGTTATTATATAAGTATGCTAGTCACCGAAGTATGTATAATATGTAATTGAAAAGCGAGGTTCGGTTTCATGTTTCGCGCGCTGTTCCAACTGGGGGGTAATTTGATCCTGCCCCCACCAGGGGGGTTTCTGATGGCATTGAACGTTGCGATGGCAGCCGGAAAAACAGGACGAGAGTATGCGATGTTCTGGCTCTCCTATATGAGTTGGCTGTTATTTGATTGGTTAGTCAGATTGGTGTATTTTTGTTATTACAGAAACAAAAAAAAAAGTGAGATAAGGTGTCGGTCATTTTTAAAAATACTCGAGGAAATCAATACAGTAAAAAATGTGCTTTATACGGATCTGTCGAATCAATTGATTCAATTACGTATTTATCTAGTAGTGTTAGCAAAATGAATAAGGAAACTGTATAGAAGGCTATACAGGCTGATCGATTTTCAATACCACTCCGAGGATCCTGCATATAACGCCTGATCCAAAATCCGTTAATTTTTCATATAGTGTTCACTCTGCCTAAATCAACTTTTCTTTAATTTGATTTTTTTTTCCTAAATGCATTTTTGAATAATATATGGAAAAAATTTTAAAAGGCCAAGGACCTAAAAAATAGTTAAAGAAAGTGAAAAATGGTTAAAAAGACAAAAACTAAAGTGTTAAAAAATATTTAAAAAAACAAGAAAAAAGTTAAAAAAATGGAAAGAATGAAAAAAAGATGAAAAATGTAAAAACGAAAAAAAAAAAATCTAGAAATCTAAAACAGTTGAGAAAAACTTCAAAAAATTAGAAATTGTTAAAAAGTCAAAAAAAAAGTAAAATGTCAATAAAATAAGGTTTAACATTTTTACCTTATTTTATTAACACTTTATATTTTTTTTGACTTTTTAACAATTTCTAATTTTTTCTCAACTGTTTTAGATTTCTAGGTTTTTTTTTCGTTTTTACATTTTTCAAAATAAAAAGGAAATTAATTAATTCGTTATTTTACCACCATGATGAATAATTATCGAATTTTATTTTTAATAATTAAAATGTTAGAAAAATGATAAAAAAAAGAATACAGTTTAAAGAAATCAAGAAACGCAAAAAGTGAGAAAAAATGAAAATACGGCGCCTAAAAATGAAAAAAAAAAAAAAACAAAAGAGTTAAAAAAAATCTAGAAACCGATGAAAAAACTTAAAATTAACGTTTTTTTAAAGTTTTCTTTATACTTCTAGACTTAAGATTAATACTGGTTAACAATGCAAAGCACTTAAAAAATAAAAAGAAATAGAAACAAAATTAAACGAAAAAGGTTAGAAAAAGAAATCTCAATAGTTAAAGAAAACTTCGAAATGTGGTAATAAAAATTCAAAAAATAAAATGAAAATGTCTACAAATATTAATAAAATGCGGTAAAAGTTTTGGAAAAATTTTAACAAAAATAAAAAAAAATAGAAAAAATTAAATCAAGGAATTAAAAAAAATAAAAAAGTTGAATATGCAAAGCACAATAAAACATAAAAAACAAAGCTAAAGAGGTTAAAAAAATATCTAAATATGTAAAAAATTAACATTCCTGATTTTTGTTTTTCCTAAATCCATTTTTTAATAATATATGGAAAAAAATTAAAAAGGCCAAGAACCTAAAAAATAGTTAAAGAAAGTGAAAAATGGTTAAACAGACAAAAACTAAAGTGTTAAAAAATATTAAAAAAAAACAAGAACAAGTAACAAAAAAATGGAAAGAATGGAAAAAAAATCAAAAGTGTTAAACAAAATCTAGAAACAAATGAAAAAACTTAAAATTAACGTTTTTTTAAGTTTTCTTTATACTTCTAGACTTAAGATTAATAATGGTTAACAATACTGTAACGCTTTTCTATTCTTAAAACGTTGTCGGGGTTTAGAAAAATACGCAGGCGATACATATAAATTAACTTGATTTATTAACGCACTAATCTAAAAAATAAGAAAAATAAATCTATTAAATAAGATCAAAATAAACACTAAAATTAAATCACTCACTACTGACTATTAAAAATGCTTATTAATATCACTTAATTAGTAATGTCTTAATTTATGTAAACGATTTACTTGCACCGATATTTATATTACACGTGCTGATTCGCTCGTATTTATTTCCACTAGCTATTTGCTTATCCGCACAATTCAACTCGTATCGACTGACTGACTGACTCCGGCCAATCCCCACGCGTTATTTATATTTGGCGCCGAGACTAAGAGATTCCTCTAGATTCAGGAGAATAATCACGAATTTTGAACCCGCTACTGCCCTCTGTCGTTCCACTTTGGAACCTCGTACGTAGTTCTTCCTTCCGCTACCATCCGCGCCATCCCGGAGCGCCCAACGAAACCGGACAGTTTAAAAATCGGCGCTCGTTACAATACAAAGAAAAAAGTTAAGCGAAGAAGGTTAGAAAAAGATCCAGAAATCTCAACAGTTAAGGAAAACTTCAAAATATAGTAAAATTCAAAAAATAAAATTAAAATATCGGCAAATATTAATAAAATGAGGTAAAAGTTTTGGAAACGTTTTTAACAAAAATAAAAAAAAAATGGAAAAAAAAGTTAAATCAAGGAATTAAAAAAAATTAAAAAGTTGAAAATGTAAAACAAAAAATAAAGCTAAAGAGGTTAAAAAGATCTAGAAATGTAAAAAAATAACATTCCTGATTTTTCCAACTTTTTCTACACTTGTAAACTTAAGATTAACTATTTCTTTTCATTCAAGTTTTTTCCATTTCTAGATTTAATTTTTATTTTTTTTACTTTTCTTCCTATTTTTGTTTTAATTTTTTACTTCATTTCAAAACTTTTTGTTTTTCATTTTTTTCTTACCTTTTTTATGTATATTTTAAATCTTTTACAAAAGCAAAAAAATTAACTAGTTTAACAATAGCCGTGGTAAAGATCATTAAAAAAAAAAACTAACTTTACAACGGCTGTTGTTAAACCAGCCTCCACACAAGCAATAATTCAAATCTTAGCAAAAACGCATTCTATAAATATTAGTATCCTTTTTATTGACAAAATTAACTTGTGCACTATTGATGACATGATGACAAAGTAAATAAATAACAGTAATAATTAAAAAAAAAATCATTTGTAGCAAGCAAGCATGTCTGCCATTATGCCCTTATAAAACATTAAAAAAAAAAAAAAAAAACAAGAAAAGATATCACATTAACATCAAAGAAAACTCCAACCTCAACATTTTTTTCCGAAACCGTATTCAACCGAGAAAACATCTACATACATATTATTGATAAACACGACAAACGGATAAACCACCGTCTATCTAATGAATTTTCAGTCGAAGCAAGCCGAAGCACTACATATAATTAAAGCACATATTTGAAAATGTATTAAGGAAAAGTTTAACATATCGAAATTTCAATTATGTAACGAAAAAATTGTAAGAAATAATTTTCAACGTAATAATTCAACCAATTCTTAATTTTCATTCATGATTGTGAGCACTGCATTTTAATTATTAGAGATTTATTACAATTATTCCACAGCAGCCTATGTGTGATATGTATGCATAGACGACTATTAGCACGTGGTAATTGTTTTCACGGCCAAGCAGATCTGCGCCCGACATTTGTCTCTTTTTTTTTTTGTTACTTTCGTGACGTTTCTACGCCGACTCGTACAGTCATATGTTTCGCGAATGGTGCGTTGTCACTTTCCGTTTGTGTCCTCCTGACACTTGCTGCTACAGTGTTCGGTGCACGTGTAGTCTCGATGCATTCGTATATAGTATGGAGTGCACACATATGAAACGTCGGCTCAGTTTCGTGGATCGAAGGATGTATGTATGATCGACTACCAACAACGTCTGCTGGCGTTTATTCTAATTTCGCTTTCCGACGGTCGACAGCGCCAGTCGGTGTGTCGTGGTTGGCTGTGTGCGAAACATCTGCTCGCACGTTCTATTTTAGGTGTATATAATGATGTTGAAAAGTATTTGCCGGAAAACAATGAAAGGCTCGCTTGATATTAGCTGGTTTCTATTTACCTGTCGACTCACCTCATTTTTGTTTGTTTGTTTTGTGCCTTAACTTAGGAATTGCTCACGTCGAATATATTTTGTTGCCAGTATTCGTAGTAAGTAACTTAGTAGCTTAACACACAAAACTGAAGTGAGGTGAGCCAGACGGTAAGATACGTCAATTTGTTTTGAGTTTTTAATTCTATTAAAATCATAAATATAAAAGTGTACATTTTATTTTAGTAGTATAGAAATAAGAATGCACAATAATCTACAATATAAAAATGACAGATATAAAACCTTTATAGGTATATAACATTATGTCTAATATACCTGGTGATCATACATTTGTTAGAACGACTATTATATTCACTGCTAATAATTTAGAGACGTATTTATATTAACCAACTTAACCCAGGCATATTTTAATATATTTTATAACCTAAATACCATAATTTCATACAATATTCCGTCCGAGTGCATTTTTTATAAGTATACAGTATTGATTTTACCTTTATTATGGAAATATCCTTTTTTTAACGTGGACAAAAAAGAATGTTTTAGAGAAAATAAGCTATGTAATGACTATAATTGCCAAGATTATTACTCCAACCGTTTCAATTAAGTTGTTACAAAAAACATAACGTGCCGTGTTTTTTGCTTGTTTTCGAGTTAATACGTCTTGAATAAAATAAAAATAACCTCGTACTAGATAGCGAAAGTGTTTTAAAAATCTTATTAGGTATTATACTTGGCCTCCTACGTTCGCAGGACTGATTTGTAAGAAACCAATATACATGGGCTGGGGCAACATTGTTGTAATATTTCCGATTATCCGATTATTATACAATAAACCAAATTAAATGTTACTCATTATTGATATTTACTTTGGAATATACCTAATTATAAACAACATTACCAACAGTCTGTGTAAATAAAACCTTTTTTTATACTATCATTATCATTGTAATATTTAATTTGAAACGAATAAAGCATAAAGCTCTATAAAATTGAAGTCTAGCCATCTATGGTTAATATTTTACAAAAATACTTCAAGGTGTCTTCACTATCGACTGACAAAACCGGAACCAAATCCAGTGGCGGCTCGTGAATTATGAAAAAGGGTGGGCACAAAATAAAAATAAATAAATTAAATTCGAAAGTGTACTTTCTAATTCTCTCATTAATATACTATAGGATCAAATTGTTTTGGCTACTAGTTTCGACATATGGTAGTAATTGTCTTCTTCAGGTCTCAGCATGATCCTATAATAGTCAGCGGATTAAAAAAATTAGCAAACAGTGTATTAAAATTGTATTATAGTTATATGATTCGCTGACCGGACATCGCGGGAAAAGAAATGTCCGACCGCAACAGTTAACTCTTCCATGAAATTGACTTAGATACAAGTGGCCTCGTCAATAATACCCAATTTCTTAAGGTGAGCAGGAAAAACACCATGGCCGAACTTTAACCGGGCAATTGCAGTATAGCAAAAACGTGATACCGTTCTCTCGTGATGCCAACGATGAAAGGAAATGGAAGGATGAATAACGGCATACTGTGTCATTCTTGTACGATAGTACGTTTGCCATCGCTCTTCCCATTTGTCCACAAGAAAAAGCTTGCGCACCACGTAAAAAACATCCTGCACATACACCTTACCCGATGCAGCAACTAGCAAATCAATAGCTGATTTCGCCAGAAGATCCACCCGTTGATTGAGTTGTTATCTCTGAGTGACCTTTTATCCAAAAAAACTTGACCGCGATAACGTTTGAAGCCAACTGGTTAAACAGCTTGATGATATTCCATATCACGGAATGACATCTATGTGGCTGACAAGCTTCTTAAAGCCTCCAAAACACTGCTAGAGTTACTCATAATACTCATACACATAGTACAGTACTCTTCAGTTTTTGCCGTTCTATATACTTCAGAGCTTCCAAAATAGCCATCGATACAACATCATTTGGTTTAAACGTTTGGCTGAAGTTGTTAGTTACGTCAAAAAGGCACACCCACATCCATCATTTGACTTCGAAGCATCAATATAAATAAGATCTGCCGGAGATAAACTTTCAATTAAAGCTTTATGAATAAGACAGTTCACTGTCGGCATTCCGCCATACTTTGGGAAGTAAATTGAGAGGGGCTGGAGGCTGTCGAAGAAGTCTCCCTCTGACACTTGGATTCTGGCGGTAGCAACCTTAAACGGTGTTATAAAATTACGTGCAGTAACCAGCAAAGGTGGTTTTCTTTTTTGTCCAATACGCGGATGCTGAGCAATATAAAGCCAAACTCCATATGTTCTGTACAATATGGCGGAAAGCACCAGACTGCAAATTTAGGACATATTTAGCTACCAGGAAATGATACCTCAACTTTAATGGTGGCTTCTGTGCCTCTATATATAACGCTTCCACCGGTGTGGAGCTCATGGCACCAATACACATACGCAAAGCACTATTTTGAATTATTTGTAACCTATTTAGGTGCTTATCTGCCGCAGCTCCAAGAAGAGAAAATCGCTCCATAATCTAAGCGAGATCGTATACATGCTTTATAAAAGTATATTGTCACGAATCTGTCAGCTCCCCAGTTGACTTTAGCAATCATACGTAATATATTCAAATAGCGTTCACATTTACGTACTATTTGATTAATGTGGATGGCCCAACTAAGTTTATGATCGATGTGAAAACCTAAATACTTCACAACTGATTTTACTGGGAGCTTAATCTTTTGTTTTTAATGTTAAAAGTATTAAATATTGGAAAAAAAAGTGGATTTTTTAAAATCATACTAGTTATTTTATAGAATTTCTTTACAAAACCAGCAAGATGTCTAAGTAAATTTGTATTCATGAAAATAAAATAAACTCAAAAATATGTTCTACAGTGATACATAAAATGAATATTTAAAATCATACTAATTGTCCTAACTTCAATGGTTGGTACTGTATATCCATATATGATAACTAGAGACCGGATTATATGCAAAGAAAAACTGGAATATATGCATCGATTTTTGAGAAAATATGCATAAACCTGAGGCATATACGCAAAAAAATTGCGACAATATGCAAAATTTTTACATAAAATAAATAAGAGCAGAAATTTAAACATTAACTTTATTGCACAACATATTTCTAAAACAATTTATAATTAAATGTTTTTCAAAATTGTGTAAAAGAAAATTTTGTCTTCTATCAGAATACATATGTTTCGTAATAGAAAAGCTTCTTTCAACATCCACAGATGTAATTGGTGCATTTTTTAACTTTGCAATACATTCTAAACTAAAATTAAAGTCGAAATCGTTTACTGTTTCACCTTTCAAAATTTTCCTAACTTTCTTCAATTTCAAATACCCCGCATTTTTATTTATCACTTTTTTAAATTTATCGTATATAGAATTACCTATTGTACCCTTAACCTTTTTATATAGCATATCAAATTCGTCTACTATTTCGACTGATTCCGAGAGCGACATCCCTTGCGTTTCTAGTTTACGAATGAAACTTGAAACAAAGCTATAATTTGACTTAATATACAAAGGTTTTGTAGCAATTCTGTGATGTTACTATCTTTTTACAGTTTTCTAGAGCAATGCAGTCAGCAGTGATTTCAAGAATTACATTTTTTATTCCTTCAAAATTATCGGCGAAAAAATTGCAGCCTCTAACCATGTACCCCATCTCGTAACAATCGGTTCAGGAAGCAATTTAACACCGTGAAGTCGCTCCTTATAAAATTGGATTCGTAAAGGTGCTTTTAAAAGTACTTTTTTGACATTGTTAATTAAATCATTAATCAAAGGGAATTGATTCCTAATGACTTTGGCTACACGATTGAACCCATGAGCTAAACAAGTGGCATGAATAATGTTACTATAAAGAAACTTTAAATTTTGCGCGGCTTTTATCATGTATAATGCAGCGTCGAACAACATTAGTAACATTTTTTCACAAGGTATACTTCCAGATAAAAAGAAATTTGATAAATCTTCTTGAACGAATTGGGCAATTGTCATACATACGTGACAATTGCAATGTGTACATTATTTGCCTTTTGGAGTTCTTTACAATAACTTAAATATGATTTACCTGCAATATCTTCATGAAGAATTCCTGTTAACAAATGGGCAATATAACGGCCACACTTATCCGTACTTTCTTGATGCGCAACAACAATTGTCATTTTATATCAAAAGTTAAAGAATTTAAAAACAATTGTAAAGCTTTTAGTAAAATTAAACTTACCAGTTTACTGCAAGATCGACAAAATATTTTGTCGCCATCCCTTACCAGTTCAGGATATGGCTTAATCCATAAAAAAAAATTGTTCGCTATACTCATTGTATGTACGCACAATATCTAAAAACGTAACACAATTACATGCTGTTTCGCTCAAAGATATTCAATGAATGAATAGTTTATTTGGGAATTAATAATAATAAAACGTATTTACCACATCCCTTCTGCTAGGCGAAATTAAACACGCGCAGTTCCTGGAAAAAAAGTATTAGAGAAACTAATGTAAAAGATTTTTCGTTCTGAGAATTGTCGGTTGTCGATCTACATTAGGAATTACTAGGAATTTTTACTAATAGAAAGGATAAGAAAAAGCTTAAATATGCAATATATGCAATCAATAATTAGCGCTAATTAACTTCAATTAGTGTAATACGTCTACATATGGACTATAATTAAAGATATGTAAAAAATAAAATATATGCATTTTTAAATTTTTTTAAAATTACACTAGTTTTCCTACCTTCGATAGCCGGTAAAATATGATGATTTGGTTCAGGTACACAAATATTTCTTTGTCCATATTTAACTCTACTGTTTAGTAACCATAACCAAATTTTGGTACCGTCAAACAAATCGGTTTTTCAGTGATTATCGATGATTTACATTATAGAAAAGCCATATAATCCTGCAACAATCTATAAAAACTTTTTCTCCTATCTATCAGTGTTTACGAACTATAAAAAAATTCTCTCTCACAGAGCAAAAACACCCTGTAGAGGAAAATTTGCCCTGCATACTTCCTTCCAACTATTATCAACATTGATGCATCCCAATGGAGGCGCTCTTCTCCCTACCTACCATCGGACTTTATTTAGCTTTCCGACTATGCAATACGTCCCATGCTGTTAGACGCCATCAGGGACGCCTGCCGTTCGTGTTTCGCCCGGCTACAGCGTCGGCGGGTTCATGACAGAGAGCGGGCGGCACACGGCTGGTCCGTATCGATTCGTCGGGTAAGCGGAAAGTTTCAGCGAGATTTCGAAGGCGCAACACTGCCGGGGATTCGCCGGCACGTAGGCGGTACCCACACGGACTGAACGGTGTGACGTCCGTAGGCATAGAACCACGATAGGATCTATAGAGAGGCTACAGATACAGAGAATACGTGTGGGGCAGAATTGTGAGTTGGATGAATTCGGAGTGGAATCGACGGAAAACTCGATGAGTTGAAATGTGGGATGTTAGATATCTGTGTGGTGTTAAAGTTATATTTTATTGATACTGAAATTCAATGTGCTTTTTTTTTTCTTTTCTTGTAATTAATAATGTAATGGCGAATATGTATTAATTTATTTGATATTACACTAGCTGATAATTTTATTTTTTGTTTTTCTGAATAATTGTTGAAAAAAATGTCTTTAACTGAAAGCATAACCAAAAACCAATTATATATTATTAACCAATTATATATTATTAACATATAATTCTGTACCCTCTAAATTATATTGTCTGCCAAAAATCCATAAGCAGAACATTCCTATGCGTCCTATTGTTAGCTCAATTGATAGTATTACTTATAACTTGGCAAAATTTTTGTCTAACATACTTACTCTTGCCTTCTCGGATGAAACATCTTACAATATTAAAGACACTTTCACTTTTGTTAATACAGTTAATGGTACAATATTACCCCAAAATTATATTTTACTTTCTCTTGATGCTGTTTCTCTTTTTACTAATATTCCAATCCAGTTAGTACTAGATATTTTAGAACAAAAGTGGTCTTCTGTCGAGCCACACACTTCATTATCAAAAAATAGCTTTAACTCATTATTATGTTTTGTTTGCCAAAATTGTTTTTTCACCTTTAATCAAAGATATTACTTACAGATTTTTGGTACTCCTATGGGTTCTCCCATAAGTCCAATCTTAGCTATGATTGTCATGGATTCTTTGCTTGACAATATCGTACCTAAATTGCCTTTCCAACTTCCATTTATATTTAAATATGTTGATGATATTATTTGTTCGATCCCTGAAGACATGGTTAATGTTACCCTCGACTTGTTTAACTCTTACGACTGCCATTTGCAATTTACTGCTGAATTAGAGAATGATAATAGCGTTCCCTTTTTAGATACTAAAGTTATTAGGTTGGATGATAATACGGTCATATTAGATTGTACCAGAAACCAACATCATCTGGTAGATTCATTAACTACTACTCCAATCATCCCTTAAATCAGAAATTTAACACGGTTATAGCTATGAAAAATAGAGTCACACATATCAGTAATGAAAGATTTTTAGACAAAAATTTGAAAATACTTTTTGAGATGTTTTACAATAACGGTTATCCTAGACATATTCTAAATAAATTGATTTATTCTTCGAATATGTTTGATGGTCCTACAGATGAAGGAGCTCCTTTACAATTTAAGTATTATAAACTTCCCTTCATAGAAGGTTTGACCAATAAAATCATACAGCATTTTAAACCATTTGCTAATGTAAAAATTGCAAAATACAACATGTTAACAATTGGTAGCATTTTCACTAAAATTAAAGATAAAACTCCAACTCTTAATCAAAAAGATGTAGTATATAGTATTCCCTGTACCGATTGTCAAGGTTGTTATGTTGGTCAGACGTCGCAAATTGTAAAGAACAGAATAGTACAACATAAAAGTGATTGTCGTATCGGAAAACGTTCTTGTGCCTTATCTCTACATGTCCAAGATCGTAAACATAGTTTTAATTACGTTCTTTGAATTAGAACCTAATTACAAAAAACGACTATTTTTGGAAATGGTTAATATAAAAAATTGTAGTAATGCTATTAATTTTAAAACTGATACTAATCAATTAAGTAGTATTTATTGCAATATTTTACATCAATAACATTTTTTCTATTTATTTTATATGTATAACTGTAAACCAATTTTTTTTTTTAAATTAATATGTCTAGCCCTGACTTGCATTTAAATGTTTTAACTATTTATCATTTTGTCAGCTGTCATTAATAGTACAACTTGTAAGCAATTACTTATTGTGATTTTGTATATTGTTTCATTTTAATTTGTATATTTTTAGTGCCTCCTGATGATGTTTTAAATTAAAACGAAATATTGAGGTATTTATTTGGTTTTATTTGGACAGACCGATTACCCATATAATTGTCTGATTGTTTTATTTTAAAATATTTAAATATGAAATAGTAAAACCCATTACACATCTGGTTAACCACTCCTTTGATACAGGTATTTTTCCTGAAGTACTTAAAGTAACTTCTATTAAACCTGTACACAAAAAAGGAACTTTAATAATGTATCAAATTTACAGACCCATTTCATTATCGTCTTCTTTCGCTTAAAATTTTTGAATATGCAATGCTTAATCGTATGAACTGTTTCATAAAAAAATTTAATTTATTATCACAGTCGCAACATTGTTTTCGACCGGGTAAATCGACAATTAGTGCTCTTCTGGACATTCACAATTTTATTATTCAAACAATTGAGAACAAGCTTCTCCCAGTAGGGATTATATGTGATATGTCTAAGGCTTTTGACTGTGTATCAACCATCATTTGCTTTCTGACAAACTGAATTCTTTGGGTTTTGTGAGGTAAAGTTAGTAACTGGATCCTGTCTTATCTGTCAAACAGGCTTCAATTCGTTGAATAAAATTCACAAATTTAAGTACTAAACACACTGTGAGATCTTCCCTCTTGCCGATTAATATAGGTGTGCCGCAGGGCTCAGTCCTTGCGCCACTCCTCTTCTCTCTATTCATTAATGATGTGGTCGAATTCCTTTGTGACTACTACATTATTTGCTACGCTGACGACGTTACAGTGCTCTGCGGTGGGTGATGGAGTGAATATCGAGCACTATTTTAATGCCTTAATTATAGGATTTATAGTTGGTGCTGTGCAAATGGTTTATCTTTGAATCTTGAAAAAACCAAATACATGCTTTTCACAACGCTTCAAAAACGAATTTCGTTATTTCCAAGTATATATGTGTCCAATACCTACATTTCGCAAACAGAAACCACAAAATTGCTAGGGCTAACCATCTCATCCACCTTGAAATGGGATGAGCATTGTTTATTTCTGCTCTCTCGATTAAACATAATTATTTTTAAGCTTAGGCAATTAAAAAATTCGGTTAGCATAAATACTTTAAGAATTCTTTACTTTCCGATTTCAATCCCTACTATCTTATTGGTATACTCCTCTGGGGTTACAAGTGCCTCCAGCTAATGAAGTATTCCTTAACAAAAAGCCGCAATCCGATGCATTGCTAGTATTAGCCAATTAACTTCCTGTAGAAATTATTTTATTACTTTAAAAATTCTAACATTATTTGAATTGTATATCCTAGAATCTAGTTGCTATATACACAAACACAAAGATTATTTAGTGTCGCAAAATAACAGCTACCACAATTACAATGTAGAGACCCTATTATACATCTGATCCAGACATAAGTTGAGATTGACTGCGGTTGTGCTAAACATTTTGGGTATTAAAATTTATAACCATCTTCCTACTGAATGGAAGTTATTAAATTACAATAAACTTTTAAAAGACAGTGAAATCTTGGTTACAAGCCAAATGTTTTTACTCCATTAAGGAATTTTTGAAGAAGTAATTAATTTTTTTTCTTTGATTAAAATTAATATATTTGCCTTATTCTATATTGGTTTGTACTTAGGTTTAGTTTAGATTTACGTTTAGTTGTGTAGTGCATGTGAGCCAATTTTCTAATTCTTTTCTGCTTTTTTGTTTTGCTGACCTTTTTCAAACTTTGTATATGAAATAAAGTTTTATTATTCTTATTATTATTATTATTATTATTATTATTATTATTTATTTTTTGCATATCTTTAATTATAGTCTATATGTAGACGTATTACACTAATTGAAGTTAATTAGCGCTAATTAGTGATTGCATATATTGCATATTTAAGCTTTTTCTTATCCTTTCTATTAGTAAAAATTCCTACTAATTCCTAATGTAGATCGACAACCGACAATTCTCAGAACGATAAATCTTTTACATTGGTTTCTCTAATACTTTTTTTCCAAGAACTGCACGTGTTTAATTTCGCCTAGCAGAAAGGATGTGGTAAATACGTTTTATTATTATTTATTCCCAAATAAACCATTTCAATGAATATCTTTTGAACGACACAGCATGTAATTGTGTTACTTTGTCTTAAATACTGTTGCGTACATACAATGGATATAGTCGAGCAAAATTTTCTTTATGATTAAACCATATCCTCAACTGATAAAGGATGGCGACAAATATTTTGTCGAGCCTGCAGTAAACTTGATGGTAAGTTTAATTTTACTAAAAGCTTTACAATTGGTTTTTAAATTCTTTAACTTTTGATATAAAATGGCAATTGTTGTTGTAGGTGTCTTCTGAGAGAAAATAGCTGATTGATTCAACACGCAAAAACCTCGATTCACATATTGGAAAATGTGAAAAAACTAAAAGCGATTCGCATGTGATGCAGCAATCTATATACGTCAATGTTGTAGCATCACCTTTCACGAAACTCAGAACAAGAAGAATCATAACACGGATCTGTGTAACGCATTAATTTCGTCTATATACTTATTAGCCAAGATTAAACAATGTTAATTTGAAATCATTTCTGCAAAAATATTGCAAACATACTATATTTGACGAAAGTACCTTACGAAAAAATTATGTCACATCTTGCTAGCAGCAAACAATAGCAGAAATTCAACAATTGGTAGAGAATAATTTTATTTATATCATGGTAGATGAAAGTACGGATAAGTGTGGCCGTTGTATTGCCCATTTGTTAATAGGAATTCTTCATGAAGATATTGTAGGTAAATCATATTTAATTTATTGTAAAGAACTTCAAAAAACAAATAATGTGACAATTGCCCAATTCGTTCAAGAAGGTTTATCAAATTTCTTTTTACCTGGAAGTATACCTTGCGAAAAAAATTTACTAATGTTGTCCGACGCTGCACCATACATGATAAAAGTCGAGCAAAATTTAAAAATGTTTTATAGCAACATTATTCATACCACTTGTTTAGCTCATGGGTTCAATCGTGTAGCCGAAGACATTCGGAATCAATTCCCTTTGATTAATGATTGAATTAGCAATGTCGAAAAAGTATTTTTAAAAGCACCTTTACGAATCCAATTTTATAAGGAGCGACTTCCCGGTGTTAAGTTGCCTCCTGAACCGATTATTACAAGATGGGGTACATGGTTAGAGGCTGCAATTTTTTTCGCCGATAATTTTGAAGGAATAAAAAATGTAATTCTTGAAATCACTACTGACTGCATTGCTCTAAAAAACTGTAAAAAGATAGTAACATCAACAGAATTTCTACAAAACCTTTTGTATATTAAGTCAACTTATAGCTTTGTTTCAAGTTCCATTCGTAAACTAGAAACGCAAGGGATGTCGCTCTCAGAATCAGTCGAAATAGTAGATGAATTTGATATGCTACGTCAGAAGGTTAAGGTTACAATAGGTAATTCTATATACGATAAATTTAAAAAAATGATAAAAAAATGCGGGGTATTTGAAATTGAAGGAAGCTTAAGAAAATATTTGGAAGGGTGAAACAGTAAACGATTTCGACTTTAATTTTAGTTTAGAATGTATTGCAAAGTTAAAAATGCACCAATTACATCTGTAGATGTTGAAAGAAGCTTTTCTAATTTCGAAAACATATGTATTCTGATAGAAGACAAAAACTTTCTTTTACCACAATTTTGAAAAAATATTTAATTATAAATTGTTTTAGAAATATGTTGTGAAAAAATTTTGTGCAATAAAGTTAATGTTCTGCCGCTTTTAGTGTTCATAACACACAACAACTTAAAGAAAGTTTTGACGGAAACATATAAACTGTTGGATATTATTTATACAAACCCCATGTCGACAGCAGTATGTGAACGATGTTTTTCCACCCTCAAACGCATTAAAACTTTTCTGAGAAGCACAATGTCAGAAAATCGACTGAACGCATTTTTACAACAAAGTCATAGACGTCTTTTCCAGCATGAAAAATAGGAGAATGGATTTTAATATGTACAAAAAACAGGCAAGTTCTTATATTGTGCCCACCCTCTTTCGAGGGTGCCTCACGAGCCGCCACTGTAAATAACTAAACAAGTAAACTGGCATCGATATTTGTAAAAATAAAAAAAATATATGAAGACTGGACATTTATTTATTGCTGTAACAATAAGTTATATACACCCTATTATAACTGAAATAAAAACAATTATTTAAACCGAAACTACCTACAAAAATAAAGTACTGTTTATATAAATACTAATATAACACACACAGGTAAATTATAGAACTAAATTTAATGATAACTAAAATTATAAGAAAAAATACGAACAGTATATTTGATAATACAAATTTCCACATGAGCAAAAGAATTGAAAATCAGAATTATTATACAAAATTCTTTGGCGAAAACTACAAAGATTTTAATTCTGGGAATGTAAATCGCCGAAAAGGTGGCGGCATCTTTGTCGGGCACCGTAAAGGGTATTATCTTCCGAGACGATAGTTCATCGCGTCGCGGATTACGATGGCATTGCGTTTAAAGTGGATATGTTAGAATTACAGCTACGAATTCGTTTTACCAACCGCGATCATAATTTTTTGAGGTAAAATATAACTCAGAATTGTTTTCTCCAATAATTTTTAATTAACATCTAAATTTGCTCTATTTTCGGTTGCGTAAATAATCAAGAATTAATGGGGCTTAGATACGCATTTAATTTGAGAAAGATAGTACATACATAGCTACTGAATACGGTATTAGGCACTTCGAGCTGTCTATTTCAATAACGCGGTAGAGAACGAGCGTTATATAGAAAAAAAGCAAAACAAAAATGGTACGATTCAATAGAACCGCATGCATTTCCCCTTCCCTATTCCACGCACCAGCTGAGAGGGTCGAGGTCACTCAAGGTCGCCGTCGTAAAATTACGATCTGGTATCCTTAATAATTTAATTGTATCTCTGTGTGCGCACTTTCTACTTCCTCACGACGCGACGTGTACTACACCAGTAACTCACATCTGTACGCGAATCTAAGCGAGATAAACGATCCAGTATATAAGTACCTACCTACATAACGTACTATAGCAGATCGGTATTTACATGCATGGGAATCCCCCCAGGCCTTGTTTTGGGATTTGTCGCGGTATCGGAGGAGAGCAAGCCACCTACCGTTTGATCATCCGCGTACGTTATGGCAACGAGACCGCCAGACAAAGCGGAAGATGGTATGTCGTAAATAAAGACAGATATAGCGATAGAATGAAACGGAACGAATACAAAATATACAACTTATACTACTGCTTCTATTTACTAGAGTCTCTGGGTTATGTAACTTCAACGGAAAGTGAATTAAATTGCATCGCTGGTACATAATGTATTTACGTTACGTTAGGTAATGTTATGTGGTGTGATGACTCTCGCGCGCGTTTGTATTTACCGGTTCGAAAAGCGATGCAGTTTAGTGAGGGAATAATATATCGGATGCAATCAGCTGAGGTAGTTGTGTTGTTGCATCAAAGGCGTATTTGAATTTACTTAAAAGAATTTGATATTGAGTCTCGAACACAGTATATAACAGTAAGAACATGTTCGCAAAAATCCATTGTTCTTGAGTGGTCCGTTTTGAATGACCTTCAAGCCCAGCTGCCATTTTGGTAAAAGCTGTTGCCGGGGAATTTTCAAACGTGTAGAATAATTTATATTTTAAAGGAAGTAGAAAAATGGATTTAAAAAAATACACAAATTTATTCGTTTTTTATTCTGATTTTGTTGCAAATATTTATGAACAGTTTGTAATAATAAAAAACACGATTCCAGTAAAATAATGTTTGATTAAGTGATACATATATTTGCAAGTGTTATACGATAATTATGTTCATATTCTTTCCTTTCTGTGAAATAAATCTTTGTTTATATTTTTATAGTGTAACAGATTCTTCCAGGAATAAATATGTTGTGGTTCTTACTCAAATAAATTAATAAAAATGCAACAGCATCGGTGGAAGGGGCTTTCAAATTTCTGACACGAGAATACACAATAACTTTTAATTAGGTTTCAAGAGTTATGACCATATCGTTCTGTGCGATACAAAGATTGTTCCTTTTTATTCGACTACTTCATTTCTAACATCCAACCCTGCACTGGTTTGTCAACAATAATGTCCGGGAGTGCACAAGTAGATAGAGTTCAGACGTAGACTATATAATATCGAATTGTCTATAATATGAATAAATGCGATTAAAATTTATACCAGTATAATGCAGTTCAAACCAAAATCACATTATTTTAAAATGTGAACATAAAATGAATTAGGTTAGTTATTGCGATAAAGAGCAATCTAGCTTAAAATGTGTATCTAACAAATAAATTGATTTAATGTGACCTAGGAATCTCTGCACCTCGTGTCATATATATTAGATTCATTCGGAAATCCAAAGAAACTGCGATCACCGTTAGCATCAAAATTTATTTTGCGAAAGTGACTGGCACTACAACATGATACCCATTGGTGTCTTCTTTCACGATAATTTGAGTTATTTCACTTAAACCTAACAATAAAATATATAAGAAAGTATGTAAATGTTATGGCCACTGCCCACCGATCTTACCTTTTACACAAGAACGAGAATTATTAAATGTTTTTAAAACTGCAGGGGTAATTCAAAACTAATAAAATACGTAAAATAAATAAATAAGTAAATCATATAGATTAAACGGAGGAGTAAACTAATTTGTGTAGATATGAACGTAAACAATAACAAACTGCCATTTTGGGAAGCTGTTGTTTGTGTGAAATTAGGTTTAGAAATCTGGACCGCTATAACTCCTCTCTTGTCCTTACTCCATGTACTCTGGTATTAGTTAGCTTGTTCGTTTTGAAACTGAAATGATTTTGTACTGAAGCGTTTCAGATATACTAATTTAGGGTTTTAGCTTAATCAGTTTGAAATATTTGCTTTACTTAACTTCAAATTTGATTTTGTTCATGATTCATTGTTATATTTTGTCTTAAGAGCGAAAATATTGAAATTCAAGTTATTTTTGTTATATTTTATATATATGTTAGAACAGAGAGTGTGGTTTGTGGTATGTATTAACGCTTAACCTCAAATTTACGCTCCAAGTTATAAACACAGTAGGTCAGTTGCAGTTCGTTTTTAACTATTAATATTTAACTACGAACGATTTGATCTTTACCCGATATCGATATCTTCTCTCGTTTTTGAAATATTGCAGAAACTGTGTTTTTGGAGGAAACTTTGAACTCCCGAATTATTACAGCACATATTTTAATATTAAAATTTTTGATGCAGAACCGAACGAAGAATGTCTCTGCGTGCAGTTTTTGGGACAATTTGTTACACACATGTTGTGTAGAACTATCAAAAACAGACAAAACTCCTATACATTCCTTCCAAAAACCAAAAATTTCGATTATTATTTTTCGTTTTCACATCTCCAAACGGTGTGCTGTTCCCCGAAAAAATATAAGCAGTTATTAGCATCGTAAATCCCACAGTTCTTTTCCCCGCAGTAAAAGTTCCATCCCGATGCTTTACCGTCGGATAGTGAGCCCTGATACCCGCCGTGCGATCATATTATGGTAATGATTCTCGGTTTCTTAGGATAAGGGAGGCAATAAGGCCTTCTCGAACCGTTGGCTACGGCCGCGCGGCTGGGCCTGCATGCCTTTCGGGTCGTCCCCCGACCTATTCGAACGACGACATGTTAGTAATGGTCAGGATTTATCATTGCTGTCAAGCCTTGGGTGCGTGTGATGTTGGACGAATCGTACTGTGTACCTTTTGTTTGGCGGCGGAATCTACAGCCGCAGGTAGACGATGCCAGAATATAATATGGAAAATATTTTGTACAATATTACATATACTATATATATTGAAATTTGATATACGCAAGTTTGAATTGAATTTATTTGAAGTGATAGACTAATTACTACACTGAGAAAACAGTTTTAATATAAATTTATTATACCAGTATTATTTTAAGTATAAACATTTTTATTTTTATTTTAAAAATATGCTTATTTTACCAGTAGACATTATTTTATTTTATATATGTTTATATTAAAACTTAATATATATTATATTAAAATCCCGACAATCGGGAAGCTTCGTTCAAGTCCGGAGTGTCTCGCTTTTTTTTAACCAATCACAAGCTGCGTTGCTGTCGGCCGAATGAAATCGGAACTCATCGGTTAACGCTAGCGTTTTGTGAAAGTCACGTACACCGTGCTGGCCGTCATTACGCAGTGAAATTTAAAAAAAACAATAACAACTCAAACAGGTGTAACTTAAAATGAAGTTCTTTTTACAATGAACGGATATCCCAACAGAAAATGGAAAATCTGCTTACCACCTGGGGATTTGAAAATTTGGTGGAAGGATTTCTAGGTTAGTACTGAACATATACATATATACCCAGCTTAGTTTGTGTTCCCTTTGCATTAAAATAAGTAATCATAAGTAACAAACTTGATTTTTAGTTATTGACAATTTATTCCGTCAATAAAAAACTGGATAGGCAGTACATTTTTTTATCTGGCTACCATTGCTACTTCGTTGTTATTGGTTATAGGCAAACTACCTAATAGTAAACCTACCTATTGTTATCTCAATGCACACATCATTTTTTTCCGAAAATTTTGAAATAACTCGATAAATTAGATAAATTATAATTTAATCACAATCAACTTTTTCACCATATTGTGTATGATTAAAGATCTAATAGGTACATCAAAATAACTCTATACTTCTGCTACGTTTTAGCTACAGCCACAGAAGTCATTACACTACCATCTACACTGAGTAACTCATAATTGGATAGTACCATAAACAACAACAGGAAAGGTTTTAGAAATTTGAATGACGAGCAACATAATACTTTAATTAGACCTAAGTTGGATAGTGGAATCATTAATTCTGAAAAAGTTTTTCCTGAGGTAATCTAGAAGTTTTATTTATAGAACTTAGTGACTTGAAGTTAGTGTTTTAGGGTTTTAAAGCACTGTTAGATACTACACGTAATGGGAGAACCATACTACATTCAGTGCAGCCAATACAACAACTCTAACACCTGAAGAAATACGTATTCTTAAGGACAAAGTATGTAAGAAGGTATTGATGTAAAGATTGATCCGGTACATGTAAATGGTACTTTGTATAAAATAAAAGATGTGATACTTGTTTCATCAGCCGCTTTTTCTACATATGGTAAGATAAAATATATTTTTTGTTCTGGACCTGTATTGTATACTTTGTTCGGTGGAAAATTATATGTCTTTAAGACAGTCATTTCTTTCATATTTTTGATTTCATTGTTATTTTTCATTTTCTCTCTTTTGAAATAAACAGATACATAATTAAAATTACTTACTTTGTCTAATATACCCAGTAAACCAAATTCAAATTTCCCGCAATTATATTTGGTAACTTCAACTGAAAGGTATTCAAATAACTATTAATCTAATACAAAATCGTAGGTAATTTCATGCTTTAATGTTGAAGTTACTAAAAATAATTGCGGGAAATTTGAATTTGGTTCACTGGGTACAATGTTTAATCTAAGAAATATGGCAAATTACTTTTTTATTTATATATTACCAGTAAACATTATGATTTATGCAACCCGAAATTTGTATGATTATACTCGATAAGACTAAGTTACTTAGAATAAATAAATGATGAGTACTTGTAGTAATTATACATACTGAATGACATAAAAAAGTTGGGTATTGAACTTTAATAATATAATAAATTTTAACATGTCAACGTGTTTAATTTAATCTGCTATTTCAGCTGTTGAAATACAGTAAATATTAATTTGAAGTTGTAACTAACAAATTAATATGTACTGTGCTTTATCAGTTTACAGTTAAACGATACCATAATTAATGTAAGTTAATATAAATTTCCATTAAAACTACACAAATCTTATTTTAACAGTAAGCACAAACCATATTTATACTAAAGATATATACATTTTAAAGGTAAGTATGATGGTTTTTAATTAAAAAAAATATATTTTCATTTCAAATATAATTTTATTTTATGTGCTACAAACAATATTTTAATAAAAGACATAAATTATGTTAAATTTAATATTTTTTTATATATTAAGCGATAACATAATTATTTAACGTTTAAAAATAATATATTATTTATTTAAAACATAAAGTTTGTTGAAGCCAAATATAAATTATTTTTATTTGCTTAAAATAATTTTATATTGGATTTAAACAAATATTGTTGCTGTCCCATACATAATAATAAATTATGTTTATGTGTAATAGAATTATATTTAAAATAAATATAAATTTTTCTCAGTGTATATTGCGACTGCGCGCGAAAAAGGAGTTAAGTCAAAAAGCATACAATTTGGAGAACTGCAGTTGAAAGTGCACGTTAGGATTCTTTAATTGTAGAACGTATAGCGAAAGAAATTCTGTCAAAGTATAATTACTGGGTAATGAATAGTGTAAAGTAATTAATACTTCCTGCCTAAAGACTGGTGTAAATAATGCTTTAGAATTGACTAGAATTGAGACAATTATTTGCTTTAAAAGTCGGTGGAACTGAATACATGAGGTCGCTTTGTAAGGAATGCTTATTTTCGTGTTCCAACAACCTTTGATGTTGTTCCACACAAAACTAAACATGTGGAAACAAATGAGGTAAATTATATTGTTCTCAGATCGTCTTGATTTGGACAGTGCGATACCAGAATTATTTACTTCGAATAATCCAAATATTCCTAACTCGTTATGTAATATATCATCTCTAAATTATTGTTTAGATCAGTGACGTAAAATACACCCCCGGATGGCGGGGTGCCCAGCCATCTGAAGGGCTCTCAGATGTCATTATTAGTAATATTTTACAAATGTACAGCACTGGGCAAGGGGAGCCCATACAAAATTTTACAGGGGGTGCTCAAGATTTAGCGCTACACCAGTGGTTCAAATGTGATTTTATCATTAAAATTCTTGTCTCATTAGTTTATCAGCTGCAATAGATTGCAGTGGACGAATGGTCTGAAACATCTTGTGTCTATACGGACATAGAGGTACCTACATATAAAATGCACACATATGTAAATATGTTAACAATACCACGTTTTATTACGTGGTCTAAAAGGAAAGCAGGTCAATGCCAGGACGTGGAACGATGATGTTTGTATGTAAGTTCGCAACAGACTTAGGGAGAAGGGGTACTAACAAAAAAGGTGCCTTTATTTACAGTGTGCATTCTGTCGAGCTATCGACGGGTATGTATTAGCAACGTTTGGTGGAATATAAGCAGAAGGCACTACTTTAAATTTCTATTGCCTTGATGTAATTATTATATAGTTTTAGTTATTAAGAAAATAGTTGCAAAATTCTTATTTCTGGTCTAGTCTGTTATTACATTTGTACAGATTTTTTACTTCCGACTTCGATTGTCAATGCAGTAGGGAATCTAACGTATCAGGCGTGTTTTCCATATAAAGATGTGCAAGATAAACATGCAGTAAGTCAAAAAGAAATCTATTCTAGCAAACGAAAATCTTCTAAAGTTCGTCTCAACCTTAAGATGCAGTATGGGATATAATAGCCACTGTGCATCTCTTACTATCCCTAGTTGCTGTCACTAAACGCTATCTTCACTTCCGATTTATAATGTTGCCACTTATGTACATATGTCGGTGTCGGCACCATATACCTATCTTCATCTGTCTATTAGCATCAACTGTTGTCAATCGTTCATCATCGTAGTTTAAAACAGTCAAGTTCCACGTTAATTAGTTTATATATAGCACAAATCGTTCTTTTCAGAACGCTTCTCTTTCTTTTCAAGCGCGCACAAGGTAATATGGGGTATTTTTCGGTTTATTTTATAAATTATATAACCTATACATTTTATTACAATTTCACTGCATTAATGGGAGGTGTAGGGAGAAAACGGTTAAGGAGAACAATTTAGCCTGAAGGAGAAGTGTATGATTGCAAATGTTTTTATATATTTTAATAAATTTAATGAATTGAATGTGAGTGCTGCTGTTCAAGAAGCAAGCAAAGCTTTGGGTTGTTCAGAACGTACAATATATAGTATAAAAGAAGAGCAACACACTGGTTCGTTATTCAACTCCAAAATACCCAAAAAAAGGAAAGCATACAAGTAAACGACCGATTACAAACATATGACGAGAACACGCAAGCATCTATACGACGTAAAGTGCATGGATTTTTTATACAGAATATGCCACCTACATTAAATGCAATTCTTGCTTACTGTCAATGCTGATGATGATCTTCCTAACTTCAGTCGAGCAACCCTTACATAGGTTATTACATCATATGGGTATTGAATTTAAAAAAGTAGGACGAAAAAGTATACTATCGAACGGAGATGACATTATTCGGTGGAGACATAAATACTTACGAGAGATCAAGAAATTTAGAGAAGGTACAGTGTAGTTTTTGCTATTTGACATGCATATAACTTTATATTATTTTAGATCGAACCATAATATATACCGATGAATCATGGGTAAATACAGGGCATGCAGTAAATAAAACTTGGACAGACACGACTATTCAAAATAGTCGGCAAGCTTTTTACAAGGATTGAGTACGGGCTTGAAATCACCCACTGGGCTCGGACCTCGTTTTGCATTAGTTCAGCTGGTGATGATAATGGATTTGTTCCTGGTGCTGAATATACATTTCTCTGCAAGAAAAACACTGCTGATGTTCATCATGAGATGGACTCAGAAACATACGAGGATTGGTTTATTGAGAAATTACTTCCAAACATACCGCAGATGTCAATTATTGTTCTTGACAATGCTTCGTATCACTGCAGAAAATTAGAAAAAATTCCAAAGGCAGCATGGAGAAAAACTGATATCATAGATTGGCTGCGTGAGAAACAAATTCCAACAACTGACGATATGTTAAAAAGGGACTTGCTGTTTTGCGTGTCACAAATTAAACCGCAGTATGATAAAAGCAGGATTGATGAACTTGCTAAAGAAAACGGTCATCATGTTCTGCGATTACCACCTTACCATTGCGAGTTAAATCCCATTGAAATGGTATGGGCACAAGTAAAAAAACTGCATAAAAATGAACAATACCACATTTAAGGTAAAAGACATGGAGGAACTAATTCAAAGAGCGTATAGCACTGTAACTGTTGCTAATTGGCAAAACTACATCAAACATGTAAAAAATATTGAAAAGGAAATGTGGATAGTGGATAATTTGCAAGGTGACATTGAAGAATTCATTATTCGTGTAACAGATTCATCATCCGAAGATCAAACTGATTCGTCGACCGACTAAAAAATTCAGATAAGACGTGTGTAATTACTATTCCTTTCATAAATATTATTGTATTATGTGGGCATTTGTATGATTCCAGCTATTTTTGTTACAAACGTGGAAACTATAATTAATTAAAGGATTGTATCTATTTCTTTGAATTTAATAAATTGTATCATACCCCATATACAATAAATAAATGTTCGAAATGTAAATTACGTTAATGAGTAATAATAAATAAAGTTATCGGCTCTTTTTACTGATTCTTAAATAAAAACAGTATATGGTTTTTTATATTTTACTGTTTTCCACAGATTCCGTTTAAAAAGAAACCGAAAAAAGTTTGCGAGATAACGATTATAATTGCTTCAATTCAGCTTCTTTCTTCAGCATATAAGCAATTGCTGCTTTATAGCTCCCTTTTCGTATCTGAGATCACATAAACATATATCATAGAGAAGATAGTAACATATACTGATATATGCATTTTAATTGTCATAACCTCAAATAATGCAACCGGAAGTAGCAATGTGCAGCTGATGCGATGATTTGGCAATCGCGAATCGAATTCCCATAAGACGTATACTGCATCTTAAGGTTGAGACGAACTATAGTTTTTTCTTCTTCTTCTTTATATCACCTATTTCCAGCTCGCATGCGTGCACTTGGTATATGCAGCACATATATAAATTACGTAATTTTATTGGCACTATACATAAATAAAGACGAAGTAGTAAATTTTTCATTCACTTTCTCCTAAGTACGAACGAGTTCGCTCCAGAATATTATTATTCGAAAGAATACCGACATAATCACAGTCTCTCAATGGAAGTTATCTAAACATACATGTGTGCGCTCTCTGTGTTTTTGCGTCCTTTTAGCACACAGTCAATGCCGGCGAGGTGACGATCTAACATCCGCTTCTAGCCACGTACAGTCGCCGAATTGCCGGCCGTCAGATGAATGGATGTCGCTAACGCCAGAGTTACCAACCCCTCGCCCTTCGGTGCACCTCGGCGCTCCAATGCCGGAGCAGTTATCGCTTTTTTATTCGCGTGAAATGGATCACTCTTCTTTTGCCCGGTTTCGTTCGGTACTTTCCCGCGAACGACGGGGCAAAGAATAAGTAGCAGACTGTGACGAGCCAGTGAGTCACTCTGATCGCCACTCTCTTGAATGACGAATAAGTACTGGTGCGTCGTTAACACGCAGTATTTTCTTTCGTGGGCGATGTATCATTGCTCTTAACATGGGGATTTAATAACTAATAACTGTACTTGGTTTTATGTTTGAATGTATATGCAATCTGTACATATATACCATGTGATTCAAAATGATTGTCGCAAGAAAAAAACTGTTTTCCGGAAAAAATTATCTATACTTATTACCAATTTAATGAGCGAAGTTAGCTACATACAAATTTCATACATTAAATGAATTTTCTTGACATTTAGCGACATTGGCGTGCGTGTTGTAGTATTTTCGATTATTTATCTTATAATTTTTTTTCAAATCGTTTATATTTACATTTAATATCATCAACAATAGTATCTCTGAATACTGTAAGAATATAAGGGAATTTATCTGTGGTAATAGCTCAACAAACAGGTAAAAAATCAATATTAACATTAAGTGAAATAGTTTATTACATTTTATAATTTTATAGGCTTATCATACACTTCAGCGCAATGAGCTGTCAAAAGAAAGTTACATTTTCATCCCTATAAGTTTCTACGGTACAGGAATTATTACCATTAGATCACCATAGGCGATTGGAATATTGTCATTGGTTTAACAACAATTTAAGGGACGATGACTTGCTAAACAAATCATTTTTCTCGGATGAAGCCTGGCTTTATCTAACAGACTATATCAATTTACAAAACTATTGTATCTGGTCTGCAGAAAATCCACACGAATTTCGAGAAACACAATTGCATCCCGTAAAAGTTGGAGTTTGGTTAGCTGTCCAGGCAACAAATTTTCTTCGAGGAAACTGTAACAGCCCAACGTTACCGACAGATGTTGGAATTGTTTATTGCAGAGTTACAAGAAAATGAGCTTGAAGCACGATAATGCTCCAGCACGATAATGCTCCAGCACATACTGTTCGACAAACCTGCCAATATCTTTAACAGTTTTTTGCTGACAGGTTCGTTGGAGTACAAAGATGGCCACCAAGAACGCCTGATCTAACCCCATTAGGTAGATTACTTCATGTTCGGCTATCTAAAAAATAGGATCTATAGAAACCGCACGCATACCATAGAAGAACTGAGAGATGCAGTTTTGTCACTTAATAATTATACTAATTGTATGTTATAATTTAAAGTAATAAATAAATTTAGTTAAACACCTGTTAGTACTGAATTGTAAAATCATAATTTAGTAAAGTTAAATTAATTACATTTCATTTTTACAAGCAGAAACACCAATCCATAGTCGTTTATATAATGCGAGTTCAAATATAGGTTACGTTTTCCTTATTTATGACAGATCCGTTTACTTTCTTATGTTCCAACACTGACTTAGTTCAAACCTTCATTACAAACACGCGGCATATACCTACATCTTGTTACTATCTATAGGAGCGGAATTGACAATCATTTTGAATCTCTGTGTATATAACTTGATATTTGACTAATGATGTTTATTGGGTATTATCCACTACTTGTTGTGGGGCAAGTACCGAGAAATTACGCAAACGAGGTAATGAGTGGAGAAATTGGAGTCTTCTTAAGTAGAGAAAAATTATATTCTTTTATATTATTGTTGTATATTTTTAATACAATTACAAGCATATGTGATTTGTTAAAATTTAATTGTTTACCTGAAAATAATGAGTTTAAATTGTAAACTTATAATTCTTCTCTACTTAAGAAAAATCCAATTTCTCCTAATATCAATCATTACCTCGTTTGCATAATTTCTAGGTACCTGCCCCAACAGGTAGTGGATAAGCCCCGATAAACATCATTACATAAAATGGTATTTTAAATATGAACACCAATTAACTAATTCGTAAAAATCAACATATAAAATTAGTGTCTTTAAAAAAATCCAGAATGTGCTCACATTAATAAACCATAAAATATGTTAGTTAGGAACAAATCTTCATTATCTTTTAACAAGGAGGAAATTGATTTGTTGAATAAAACTTTGAAATATAATTGAAGAAATTATATCTGGTATAGAATAGAATAGAATAATTTATTTGGTTAGCAGACACAGAGTGTATATAACCAGTCACAAAAATCAGGTAAATTGAGAAAGAAACATAAAAATAGTTAAATTAAAATAAAATAAAACTAAATGCAACTTATAAACTTATCTAACTAAAAAGTATAATTCTTAAAATAAATTAAATAGAATTACTAAGAAAGCATGACTCGGGTAAAAACTCAAAGTGGTAAAAAAAAGCAATTATGAAGTGGCCAGTGCAAAAAAAAATTGATAAATCATAAAAGTTGTGACACAAAGAAATTCCCTAATCTTGTTACGAAAGCTACGAAATGAGTTTTGTTCTTAAATTTCGGCAGGTAAAGGATTAAAATAGATTTAATGCCCATATTCTTTAAATCTAAGCTCGTAAGGTAGGGGTAAGATTTACCTAATTGACAGGTAAGGTGCAAGATTTAAAGCATCTATATTTTATTTTCTGGTGTGATGTGTTTTAATCTAAGAAATTGAAACCTATCATATAAATATGAAACAAACCATGTTGCAACTGCGCCTCTAACACCGTATGTTTGCAGCTTCTCCAAACATAGAAACAGTGATTAGTACTTTTGATAATCATACTTATAAACTTTATTAGAACTGCTTGTAACACTCAAATTTTAGAAAATAAAGAACGTCATCCTTCAGATAACACACGTAAAGAAATTAACTTTAGTAAAGGGGTTAAAACCTAAGGGATTTTACTTAAAATCTGATATAGGTAATACTGTGGTCATTTTAGATAAAAGAGATTATTTTGATCGTGTCAGTACCCTTTTAACGCAAGATTCTTACGTAATGCTAACTAAAAATCCGTTATTAAAAATTATCACAGAAACCCAAGAAGACCTTATTAGAATGTAAGAATATTCTTAATGGTAACTTAAGCTATACAGGGTGAGTTTTTTATCTTGAGACAACGGAATATCTCTAAAACAATGCAACAAATCAAAAAAAAGCTCCTAATAAGATTTGTTATAATGTAGGGGGCTCACTCAATGGTGCCGAACTCGATTCCCCACCTCACCCTCCCAGAGTGGGAGGGGGAATAACTTTGAAATCTTAAATGGGAACCCACATTTTGTATTGCAGATTCGGATTTTACGCCATCAAGTATGTAGTTTGTGCTTGAAACTTTTTTTCGATTGCGCTGTAATCGCAAAAAACATGATTGTGAACGTCTAGAAAATATACACAAAAAAGAGAAGCAAGCAAACATGATTTTGTGTTTTTTTTGTTATTTTAACATAAACTAACATTTCAAAAAGCCATTCAACAACGAAGAACTTTACTTTATTATACCCATTTCAGAAAATGTGTTCGAAAATATGCCCTTCCACTTCGATACATTTATTTATTCGCAATTGGAATGATTGCACACAACTGAGAAGTGTTTCCGGCGTAATCCTTTAACAAGCGTTGGTGATTCGCTCAATCATGTTTTCACTCGTGGTTGGCACTTCTGTATAAACTTCAGACTTTAAGTGCCCCCACAAAAAAGAAGTCAGGGGAAGTAAGATCTGGCGATCTTGCAGGCCAAGATACTGGACCACCTCTTCTGATCCATCGACGATTGTAAGCTCGATCTAATACTTCTCGTGTTATTCTTGAATAATGTGCTGGACAACCGTCATGTTGGAATCACATTGTTTGACGTACGTCCAAGGGAAGGTCTTCAAGTAACACTGGAAGTTCGTTCTGCAAGATGTTTCGATATTTTCACCATTTAAGTTTCCATCGATGAAATATGCCAATTATTCCACACCAAACATTTACGTTCCAAGGATGTTGATGTTCAACTTGTCGCAACCAATGGGGATTTTCGATACTCCAGCAATGCATGTTGTGCCCGATTTACCGTACCGTGATTTGTGAATGTCGCCTCGTCAGAAAATAATACTCGAGCAAAAAAATTGGGATTATCTTGTATCCATTGAAGCGCCCATTGACAAAATCGCACTCGATTTTGAAAATCATCGCTATGAAGTTCTTGATGCATGGAAACTCTAAATGGATGATATTTTCTACGCTTCAATATTTGGCAGATAGTGGACTGAGAAATTCCTGATCCGCGAGCGATTTTTCGAGTACTAATGTGCGGATTATTAGCTACTGCAGCTAAATACCGCGATTTCATTATTTTCTCCAGCAATTGTTTTTTCGGCGATTACGTTTTCTTGGCTGTACAGTTCCTTCGCTGGAGAACTGTTGAACGACTCGGTAAAAAGAAGCGCGCGATCGCACCTTGTCGGGAAAACGTTATGAATAAAGATTAACAGCATCATCGATATTCCTACCACTTTCTCCATAGATATAAATCATTTCAATTCTCTCTTGTAATGTTATAGCCTCCATTACCGTTCAAATATTCAACACTAACTAATTTGTATTGGATTAATAATTAATAATCTAAATGGGGATCGGACAATGTGTAAGTATTCACAGCTTGTCAAGTACTGAATAAAGTACGGTTTTGTATCGTTGAATAGCATTCCAATTGCGAATAAATAAATGTATCGAAGTGAAGGGGCACAGTTTCGAACACATGGCTTTTTGAAATGTTAGTTTATGTTAAAATAAATAAACACAAAATCATGTTTGCTTGCTTCTCTTTTTTGCGTATTTTTTCTAGACATTCACAATCATGTTTTTTTTTTTGCGATTACAGCGCAATCTGTTACGAATCGAAAAAAAGTTTCAAACAAAAACTACATACTTGATGGCGTAGAATCCGAATCTGCAATACAAAATGGGGGTTCCCAGTTAAGATTTCAAAGTGGTCCCCCCTTCCACTCTAGGCGGTGAAGAGCATCGACTTGGGCACCATTCAGTGAGCCCTCTATATTATAACAAATCTTCTTTTATTTGATGCAGTATTTTAGAGATATTCCGTTGTCTCAAAATAAAAAACTCACCCTGTATAATTTTTTTTTAATACATAAAAGTTATAAATGAGCGCAATCTATTCTTATTTATTTAAATAAACCGCAACAGTAGATGCCTTTTTAACGACCTTATATATTCGCCTGATTTCACGCAAAGTAGGCCTAGGGGATTATAAAACGTCGGAGCAATGCCGACCAGCGCGCCAGTCAACACAACGCAGTGCACAGCGGCTTTAGCAGATCCGGTTTTCGATCGTTTCACGAACGCCTACTTTCTAAACCAACGGCGAACGAGTGCTTTTCCAGCACGTTCGCCCTAGCAACGCCAGACAGTCGATACTCGATTATACAGTGCCGTCAAAACTAATACGGAATATTGAAGCGATTTTCACAAAGAAATTAGAAGTGGAAGAGGGCCTTGCTTCGACTAATCATGCACCTCTGATAGTACCATTAAATATTCAACTGAAAGTTACGTTGTTAATTTATTTTTTATATTATCTCATCTACGCTGAGAAAAATAGAATGGTATTTTCGACAAGTTTTGAGGTTGCAAGAAGTAGTTTGAATTATTTGAGAAACAAATCGTTATTATTATAATAACAAATTTTCCCTCCCTATTGATAGCACAATCATTTTTATATCAGGTATTCCTCCGATCAGTAGGTCAAATTATCATGTTTGTCATTGTTAAGAGTGTAATAGTGTGTGGCTGGTTGCCTGTTTTATAATATACAGCGACCACAATAAACTTTAAAAGATAGAGAAACCTTTTTATTGTTATTATATGGTAAATTATGTTTGTGGGGATAGGTTCAGCACATCTGATAACCTCAAACTTTGTTTTGACAGATGTCACGTGACCACTGGTATGGCGGCAAATTTAAAAAAGTATGGCGTGAGTCGGCAAAAAGTGAAGTTAAGTGACATTCATTCAACATATTCATTAAAATTTAAAAATCGCCATTTTTTTAAAAAAATTTAATACAAATTATTTCAAATTTCTTCTCTTTTAGTAGCTCAACTGCAGTAAAACCTCTGAACTTGGTGGATACTTTTTTGAATTTTTTTCAAGTTCTGGCCGAACCGAAAAAGCTAAAACTAATTTTGGTTTTAGTAGGTTGTCAATATAACGCTGTTGCAAACGACTGTATCCATAAGATATAAATAAATTTTACAATTTTCGTTCACTACATAATGAACATTACTCTTACTTAATGATCTTAAGGTTCTTGGTGATAGCAGACGGAATCAATTACAATGTTGTTTGGATTTCAAATGTTTATTAACGTGACGTTTCGGCTATATACAGGGTGTTTTATAACATCGTTTAAAGGGCATTATTTAAGGGCATATAGTACGATCGAAAATAAGGTTAAAAGTCATAATAAACATATGTTCACAAATCAACCGTTTACAAGATAACAGCGAGTGTTCCTAGTAGTACATGGATATAACATGTCCCAGTAAACAGAGGTTATCAGCTATTGTTTTATGACAGTTTAATTTGACGTTTTGTGCAATTTGTAGCAATTACAATGGTTGCGTGTTCTAATGCTGAAATGAGCGATATGGTGTTCATGTAAGGTAGTGCTAATGGGAATTATTTACAAGCACGTCGCTTCTATGCTGGAACATTTCCTGATCGCCAACTGCCTTCGCATGTGATGTTTCAGACGGTGTTTCAACGACTAAGAGAAACTAGTTCGTTTGAGAAGCGGTCTTCTGATACTGGACGGCAGATAATAGCATGTACTCCACAGATAGAAGATCGAATTTTGAATATTATTGATGAAAATCCCGAAACTAGTTTTAGAAGAATTTCGACTCAAATGGGTGTAACAGTAATCTTGTTTGGAGAACTCTTCATGAGCAACTTCTATACCTCTACCATACCAACGGGTACAAGTCCTTACTGTTCCGGATTATCAAGCGAGAAGGGCTTTCTGTGAGTGGTTTTTGGGAACAGCTGCTGATCGGCCAGATTTCGCTGATAACATCCTTTTCACTAATGACGCTGGTTTTACTAAAAATGGAATATTTAATTTCCACAACAATCACGTTTGGTGTGACGAGAATCCTCATGCTACCGTTGAAGCCAGGCACCAGCAATGTTTCTCTCTAAACATCTGGTTAGGCATAATAGGGGAACGGTTGTTAGGACCGATTGTTTTGCCACAACGCTTAACAGGTCCTGCATACCTCGAGTTCTTGGAAATTACTTTACCTGAACTTTTGGAAGATTTACCTATAAATCTAAGACTGAACCTCTGGTTTATACAAGATGGAGCTCCACCGCACTTTACGCGTGCTGTTAGGGAACATCTTAACAATGAATTTCCTGGGAGATGGATAGAGGGAGCAGGTCCCATTGCTTGGCCTCCAAGGTCTCCCGATCTAAACCCGTTGGACTTTAGTATCTGGGGTTATTTGAAAAGAGTAGTGTACGCAACACCGATAAACGATCTTCCAGAGTTGCGCCAACGAATAGAACGCTGTTGCCAGATAATACGAGAAAAACCCTTGTTTTTTGAAAGAGTGCGCGTTTCCTTTAAAAGCAGATGTAGATCCTGTGTTGAAATGGGAGGACGTCATTTTGAACATCTTTAGTTACAATCTATTTTATGTTAAAATGCAATAATAACATCTTAATAAAAACCGCTAAAGCAAATTTATTCTGCAATTGCGATAAAATAGCTATTATCTCGTAAACAGTTAATTTGTGGATATATGTTTAACTTTTAACCTTAAAATCTTTAAACAATGTTTCAAAACACCCTGTATATAGTCTTTTTCTAGCTATAAAGAAAATATGTATAAAGCTAACAATTAAAATTAGAGTAAATTTAAATTTTAGGTTAATAAAATTTAAAAATATTGATTCAAGAATGAAACAGTTTAACAAACAACATTAATTAATGAAATCTTATCTATTGTGTTATATAATATACTGGGTGAGTTTACTATTTGAAAAAACAAGGGAAACAAGAATGTAAGAGAATGGATTTACCTACCTTAAAATATAATTCTGTCCATCCAAAACTATTATATCAACTGACTAGAACATCTTCATGCGCGGAAAACTCCCCCATTTAGGCGCGAATGTTTTAGAATTTAAAAATGTTCGTTACATTACTTAATTGATTGAAATATATAGGGCCATTTGATGTTATTTTCTAAAATATCTAAACTAATCTAATTCATCCTTTAAAAAAAAAATCGAGCATCCAGTAATGATAAAGTTAAGTTATTCGAGTGAAATAAATATTTGTTCAGCCATGTAGTATAAACAAGCCACTGTCTAGATCAATAAATATTCATTGATTTAATATTTTTTTTTGCTCCGTGCATCAATATACTAAAATTAAATGCTAAATTTTTAAGACATTTTTATGTGGGTGTTTATTAAAATTCGACCTAATTTGCATTAGATATTTTAAATTTGTTGCTTTTGTATGCAAGTTCTAGCAAAAGTAACAAAAATGACAATGAAGAATTTTTTTTCTCTAGAAAATCAATAGTTATTTGCTTCAGCAATATTAAAATGACCTTTGATAACTTAGAATATGAGGCATATCGCACTTTTGACGTGGAATTACAAGGAGTAGGTAACTGTAACTTTGATAAAATGTTTCTATAGCACCGCCTTTTAACACTACCCAATGTTTCAAAATGCCACACTTCTTGCCTGTTGAGATAAATTGACAATAACTTAACTTTTAACCAGTATGAACACAAAACGTACTTATAAGTACATATACAAAACATATTTTTTCAATTATTCATTTACATTATTTACTATTCCGACGGGAAACTGTTTAACAGTAAAAGGTGCAGGTTCTTCGACTAACAACAAAGAAAACTTATTCTCACGTTCGTAGGAAATTTTAGTATTCCAACGCGTTCTGATAAATTTATCTAATCTTTCCCATGTTCAACGTTAGGACACCGCTCCGGTCTGGTTGTGAACCACAGATAATAAGTTCAGGCAAGCAGGCAACTAATATAACTGTGTTTCTTCAAAGTCGTATTTCAGTTGTTGACGTAATGCTTGATATTAGAGGTTTTTGTATGTTCCGTACGTACATACGTAAATATAGATACGATGTGATTATTACAAAATTGAAAGGATTAAATGTAAGAAATTCAGACACAGTTTAAATTTCGGAAAATTAGGGTTTGTTGAATTTATTTTAAACGAATTTTTTCGACAATTTTAAATAAGTATACACAGAGATTCAAAATGATTGTCAATTCCGCTCCTATAGATAGTAACAGGGTGTAGGTATATGCCGCGCGTTTGTAATGAAGGTTTGAACTAAGTCAGTGTTGGAACATAAGAAAGTAAACGGATCTGTCATAAATAAGGAAAACGTAACCTATATTTGAACTCGCATTATATAAACGACTATGGATTGGTGTTTCTGCTTGTAAAAATTAAATGTAATTAATTTAACTTTACTAAATTATGATTTTATAATTCAGTGCTAACTGGTATTTAACTAAATTTATTTATTACTTTAAATTATAATATACAATTAGCATAATTATTATTAAGTGACAAAACTGCATCTCTCAGTTCTTCTATGGTATGCATGAGGTTTCTATAGATCCTATTTTTTAGATAGCCGAACATGAAGTAATCTAATGGGGTTAGATCAGGCGATCTTTGTGCTCTAACGACCCTGTCAGCAAAAAACTGTTGAAGATATTGGCAGGTTTTTCGAGCAGTATGTGCTGGAGCATTATCGTGCTGAAAATAACTTACTTCAACCTCATTTTCTTATAACGCTGCAATAAACGATTCCAACATCTGTTGGTAACGTTGGGCTGTTACAGTTTCCTCGAAGAAAATTGGCCCCTATTATTCGTTGCCTGGACATAGCTAACCAAACTCCAACTTTTATGGGATGCAATTGCGTTTCTCGAAATTCGTGTGGATTTTTTGCAGACCAGATACAATAGTTTTGTAAATTGATATAGTCTGTTAGATAAAACCAAGCTTCATCCGAGAAAAATGATTTGTTTAGCAAGTCATCGTCCCTTAAATTGTTATTAAACCAATGACAATATTCCAATCGCCTATCGTGATCTAATGGTAATAATTCCTGTACCGTAGAAACTTTATAGGGATGAAAATGTAACTTTCTTTTGACAGCTCATTGCGCTGAAGTGTATGATAAGCCTATAAAATTATAAAATGTAATAAACTATTTCACTTAATGTTAATATTGATTTTTTACCTGTTTGTTGAGCTATTACGACAGATAAATTCCCTTATTTTCTTACAGTATTCAGAAATACTATTGTTGGTGATATTAGATGTAAATACAAACGATTTGAAAAAAATTATAAGATAAATAATCGAAAGATACTACAACACGCACGCCAATGTCGCTAATGTCAAGAAAATTCATTTAATGTATGAAATTTGTATGTAGCTAACTTCGCTCATTAAATTGGTAATAAGTATAGATAATTTTTTCCGGAAAACAGTTTTTTTCTTACAACAATCATTTTGAATCACATGGTACAATTGTTATGAGCAATAGTGTATATGTATATACTTCGAAATATCTAGCAAGCCTCATAATAAAGGGCCCCTCCGCCTGTTCTAGAAATATCATCCGAGTTCATAGATCCCAGCTTCAAGGGATACCCACCGAAAACATTTGGGTTCGGCTCCATTCAAGTCTTGTCTAAATTCTGCTCGCACGTGAACCCAACTCTACCCGATCCGTATCTTAGTTTCCTACAACGCACATTGCGTATTATGGTGTAGGATTCAGGTAGTTCGGAGAGTAGGGTCGTTATTTTTCTGTCCCTATGGTTACGGCAGAAGTTGCACGTTAATTTTGAAAAGAATTGCTGGTTCGTTCGGTTTTGAAATAGCTAATCTTAGGGACGATATTTTACGCGTTAACGTTTGAAGCAAGCGAAAAACATATCTGCAAAATAGCTTTTCGTTTTCACTTCATTTTTGAAATGATGAAATGATATTAATAGTTAAAAACGAACTGCAACTGACAGCGATTTTAAAACCTACTGTGTTTATAACTTGGAGCGTAAATTTGAGGTTAAGCGTTAATACATACCACAACCACACTCTCTGTTCTAACATATATATATATAAAATATAACAAAAATAACTTGAATTTCAATATTTTCGCTCTTAAGACAAAATATAACAATGAATCATGAACAAAATCAAATTTGAAGTTAAGTAAAGCAAATATTTCAAACTGATTAAGCTAAAACCCTAAATTAGTATATCTGAAGCGCTTCAGTACAAAATCATTTCAGTTTGAAAACGAACAAGCTAACCAATACCAGAGTACATCGAGTAAGGACAAGAGAGGAGTTATAGCGGTCCAGATTTCTAAACCTAACTTCACACAAACAACAGCTTCCCAAAATGGCAGTTTGTTATTGTTTACGTTCGTATCGACACAAATTAGTTTACTCCTCCGTTTAATCTATATGATTTACTTGTTTTATTTATTTATTTTACGTATTTTATTAGTTTTGAATTACCCCTGCAGTTTTAAAAACATTTAATGAAATATGATATTCTCGTGTAAAAGGTAAGATCGGTGGCCAGTGGCCATAACATTTACATACTTTCTTATATATGATATTGTTAGGTTTAAGTGAAATAACTCAAATAACCGTGAAAGAAGACATCAATGGGTAGTATCAATAGTACCAGTCATTCTCGCAAGATAAATTTTGATGCTAACGATGGTCACAGTTTCTTGGGATTTCCGAATGAATCTAATATATATGACACGACAAGAATTAAGAAAGTACATGAATAAGAAGAACTATTATCGTTGTGCAGAGATTCCTAGGTCACATTAAATCAATTTATTTGTTAGATACACATTTTAAGCTAGATTGCTATTTATCGCAGTAACTATCCTAATTCATTTTATGTTCACTTTTTAAAATAATGTGATTTTGGTTTGAACTGCATTATACTGGTATAAATTTTAATCGCATTTATTCATATTATAGACAATTCGATATTATATAGTCTACGTCTGAACTCTATCCACTTGTGCACCCCGGACATTATTGTTGACAAACCTGTGCAGGGTTGGATGTTAGAAATGAAGTAGTCGAATAGAAAGGAACAATCTTTGTATCGCACAGAACGATATAGTCATAACTCTTGAACCCTAATTAAAAGTTATTTTGTATTCGTGTCAAAAATTTGAAAGTCCCTTCCACCGATGCTATTGCATTTTTATTAATTTATTTGAGAAAGAACCACAACATATTTATTCCTGGAAGAATCTTTTACACTGTAAAAATATAAACAAAGATTTATTTCATAAAAAGGAAAGAATATGAACATAATTATCGTAAAACACTTGCAAATATATGTATCACTTAATCAAACATTATTTTACTGGAATCGTGTTTTTTATTACTATAAACTGTTCATAAATATTTGCAACAAAATCATAATAAAAAACGCATAAATTTGTGTATTTTTTTAATCTATTTTTCTACTTCCTTTAAAATACAAATTATTGTACACGTTGAAAATTCCCGGCAACAGCTTTACAAAATGGCAGCTGGGCTTGAAGGTCATTCAAAACGGACCACTCAGAACAATGGATTTTTGCGAACATGTCCTTACTGTAATATACTCTGCCAATAGTGAAGTGATCGAGTTGCATTGATACGGAGATAAAACTAAAAGTGCTAAAGTAAATAGAATATTTAAATTATTTTAAAACAAGTTAAAAACAGTTTTTCTCTTGTACAAATATCTATACACGAACTAACGTTTATATAACCACTCAAAATAAATGCACAATTGACAACGAGATAACGTACTTACATGATTAAATTAAAATCCGAATTAAACAATGCAGATTGTGAAAATCGGCGGTTAGGGATATTATCACGATAATTCAAATTCGCTTTAACATCGAACAGTTTTCATTCTTTACAATTATTTTAGTCGCTATTAGAACAAAAAAAATCCACCAACCGTCAAAATCATATCTTTCATAACCTCAAAAGAGCGAAACTCCTCGACAAGATTGTATACGCATATACATCGAAACGTTATACAAAGACGGCGATAACAACGTTCGGCAATGCAAAAGTCCATTAATGAGACTAGTAGTAGTCGGTGGATGCAATCCACAGGTGTTAAAACGTTCAACGAGGGACACCTGCTCTTTACGCCATCAGGAGGATACATCTACAATCTACAGCACTACTTACTTTGGTGTGGGGTAATGCACAAGTACACGCCGAGCATACACATGTTAACGTTTATAACTACCGTACCTGCACGTGTATCCAGGTATCACACCGTGAATTGTAAGTATAATATTATATAAAATAGTGTATTCCTACTCTCTTCACTGCAACCAAAGTAAAAACTCGAGGATATGCGGTGCATTTAGATGTTTTAAAACTGTTTCTGTTTGATATTTCGTGTTATGCAATATAATTCGAAGAGAACAAACTGTTGAGGATTTTATTATTTGTTCATATGAATGCGCGGATAAGCAATTTTTAATACAAAACAATCACACACTTACACCAAAAACAGGGAAACTAACATAACCGCAAAATCTATTTGCCCCGTTCGTAACTGTCATTCCACGTTCTATTAATTTTAGCGGTAAATTTAAATTTAAACATACTAGAACACTTTTAATGTTTTTGCTAAAAAATTAAGCCATGAAAAACAGGAGTATCAATTCCATAATCATCTATACAGTGTGTTATAAAAAGTTACATCCATATAGAATTTTTTTATTGTGATAGTGATAAGTAAACGTTATGGGTCAATCCACGACCTGCTTGATAACTCGTGACAGTTTGCTTTATACGTCCTGCCGAATCATGAGTTGCACGTCTTCAGCTCTGCTTACCCTTCTATTGGCCAAATTGTGACAGCAAAATGTCAATTTAAATTTGAATGAATGTCATATTGACACATATAGGTGTATTCGTTTTATACGTTTGGTGGATTCTAATAAAAATTAACCGGTTGTGTTTTTTTTTAATGAAGTGACCAAACTGAACTAACCGAAATCACCTCCTTGGGCCTGTTGCATAAAAGTACAATTACAATTTACAGGTGATATTTTTTTCAATCTGTCAAAATTTTACTTTTCTATATATATTTTTGCAACGCCTGTAAGTCAAAGTTGACAGATTGTAAAAAAATATCACCTGTAAATTGTAATTGTACTTTTATGCAACAGGCCCCAGATACCTACTCAGAGTTATCTATAAAGTTAATTTGACGTAACGACTTTAATATTTCCCAAAATTATTCTAATTCATTTGTTTTCCTTCGTCAAAAACCCAACTTTCCTTGGGTTATATTTCATTACGTATTGGTTATATAACTTACACAGTTATTTGATTACGTAGTCTTGCACTATTTAGTTTTGATATAAACCAGGTTGTCATCAGCTGTGCCCGCCATTACTATTATTTTGACAAGAAAGTAATTCTAAAATATCATTCATACAGATATCGCTGCTTCTCGGAATCTGATGTACTTATTCAATTGAATGTAAATTTTAGTGTTTCAACAGACCGAATGCCATGTTTAAGTTGACAGGTAAGTAATATGTGTCATAAGTACCTGTCAAACTGTCACGCCTTTCTTAGCAAATAGTTCCCAAAACGCAAAAAAAAACTGTAATTTCCCTCCTAAGTTTGACTTATCGTAGACCTCGCTTATAGTGACTCTACTAGCTGCAGTGAAGACGGGGCGGTTCGAAGAGATGGTAAAAAGGCACCGCTGTTTAAAAACATCTACGAGGTACTTCACATAAACCCAGAAACTGCTGGATGTTAAATGAAGAAGACCAGGAGAAATAAACGAAATTTAAATACAATAAGATATATAATCGTGAATATCAGCAGTAAGAAACGACAACACATATAATTACCGCAATTCAGTATGATAATTCAAAAGGGCACAAAAGTTAAACATGAAAATTAAAATTATGTGAAAATATTAAATAAATGTCTAAGTATATTAAAGAAAGTATCTAAATTAAGATATAGCTCAAGTTTTGAGCAAAACACAACAAAAAAAAGTAATATAAATTGGCCAATCTCTAGTAAGAAGAAAATAAATCGAATTGGCGCAGCTGTAATAACAAATCTAAAATATTGCAGCAGTACGTTCAGACAAACAAATGTACAAAGTTGTTGTTTAAAAAAAAAACAAAAAGTCATTAGAAATTTATATTAAAACAAAACAACAATGATTTTGTCATTTATTAAACAAACAAAAATATTTATAAATAATTCAGTACGATAATTCAAAAGGCCACAAAAGTTAAACATGAAAATTAAAATTATGTGAAAATATTAAATAAATGTCTAAGTATTTTAAAGAAAGTATCTAAATTAAGATATAGCTCAAGTTTTGAGCAAAACACAACAAAAAAGTAATATAAAATGACCAATCTCTAGTAAGAAGAAAATAAATCGAATTGGCCCAGCTCTAATAACAAATCTAAAATATTGCAGCAGTACGTTCAGACAAACAAATGTACAAAGTTGTTGATTAAAAAAACAAAAAGACATATTAGAAATTTATATTAAAACAAAACAACAATGATTTTGTCATTTATTAAACAAAAAAAATATTTATAAATAATTCAGTACGATAATTCAAAAGGCCACAACAGTTAAACATGAAAATTAAAATTATGTGAAAATATTAAATAAATGTCTAAGTATTTTAAAGAAAGTATCTAAATTAAGATATAGCTCAAGTTTTAAGCAAAACACTACAAAGAAAAAGTAATATAAATTGGTCAATCTCTAGTAAGAAGAAAATAAATCGAATTGGGCCAGCTCTAATAACAAATCTAAAATATTGCAGCAGTACGTTCAGACAAACAAATATACAAAGTTGTTGATTAAAAAAAAAGCAAAAAGACATATTAGAAATTTATGTTAGAACAAAACAATAATGATTTTGTCATGTATTAAACAAAAAAAATATTTATAAATAATTTTCATGTCAACTTTAACAATTTATATTTTTACCCATATTTTATTACTTGAAAAAGCTTAGAAATAAAGCGAAACATTGTTGTGTGTGTCCATATTTTTTCTAAAGATCTAAAAACCAAGGAAAAACTATCAAGAGAAAAGAAAAGTTTACAACAGTTTATATAATCCTAATATTCAAAAAAAAATCCTATTATTCCAATTTTTTAGAAGAATAAATAATAGAATATACGTCAGAGTACACCGAGTAAGGACAAGAGAGGAGTTATAGCAGTCCAAATTTCTAAACCTAACTTCACACAAATAACAGCTTCCCAAAATGGCAGTTTGTTATTGTTTACGTTCATATCTACACAAATTAGTTTACTCATCCGTTTAATCTATATGATTTACTTGTTTTATTTATTTATTTTACGTATTTTATTAGTTTTGAATTACCCCTGCAGTTTTAAAAGCATTTAATGAACTATGGTATTCTTGTGTAAAAGGTAAGAGCGGTGGCCAGTGGCCATAACATTTACATACTTTCTTATATTATTATATTGTTAGGTTTAAGTGAAATAACTCAAATAATCGTGAAAGAAGACACCAATGGGTATCATGTTGTACTGCCAGTCACTCTCGCAAGATAAATTTTGATGCTAACGATGGTCACAGTTTCTTGGGATTTTCGAATAAATCTAATATATATGACACGACAAGAATTAAGAAAGTACATGAATAAGAAGAACTATTATCGTTGTGCAGAGATTCCTAGGTCACATTAAATCAATTTATTTGTTAGATACACATTTTAAGCTAGATTGCTATTTATTGCAGTAACTAACCTAATTCATTTTATATTCACTTTTTAAAATAATGTGATGTTGGTTTGAACTGCATTATACTAGTATAAATTTTAATCGCATTTATTCACATGGTAGACAATTCGATATTAGGTAGTCTAGGTCTGAGCTCTATCCACTTGTGCACCCCCGGACATTATTGTTGACAAACCAGTGCAGGGTCGGATGTAAGAAATGAAGTAGTCGAATAGAAAGGAACAATCTTTGTATCGCACAGAACGATATAGTCATAACTCTTGAACCCTAATTAAAAGTTATTGTGTATTCGTGTCAGAAATTTGAAAGTCCCTTCCACCGATGCTGTTGTATTTTTATTAATTTATTTGAGAAAGAACCACAACATATTTATTCCTGGAAGAATCTTTTACACTATAAAAATATAAACAAAGATTTATTTCACAAAAAGGAAAGAATATGAACATAATTATCGTAAAACACTTGCAAATATATGTATCACTTAATCAAATATTATTTTACCGGAATCGTGTTTTTTATTACTATAAAATGTTCATAAATATTTGCAACAAAATCAGAATAAAAGACGCATAAAGTTGTGTATTTTTTAATCTATTTTTCTACTTCCTTTAAAATATAAATTATTCTACACGTTTGAAAATTCCCGGCAACAGCTTTAGAAAATGGCAGCTGGGCTTGAAGGTCATTTAAAACGGACCACTCAAGAACAATGGATTTTTGCGAACATGTCCTTACAGTAATATACTGTGTATACGTATATGATTGGTTCAATTTATACCGTGCTATTTGCAGATTAACCAACAATTTTAAAAAAATCAAAAGACAGACAAACTTTGTTCGTAATTTCAGCACGTAAAACCGCGCGCAATAATAGCCTCTAGCGCTTCGAGGAGCGTCCAGCGGTTTTTCCCTAGAAATAAACGCATGACGTGACGCCCAACTGTGCAAATGGGGAAATTCTCAGTGGAATAGTCACTGAATGCGTTAACACCAAATTGTTAGTCACATAAATACTATTTTATTTCTTTTCGTTTTGATATTATTGAAACGCGTGGTTCTGTAATGTCAAAAGTGTTCATATTTATAAGTTTTATTCGATAGCGCTGCTAAAGTCGCATTAAAAGTTTAAAAACAAATTAATGTATGTTAAATATTCCTATGTAGATGCTTTGTTGTTCGAAGCGCTCTAAACTTTCCGTTTCCGAAGTAAAAGTACGGAGAAAGGAAAGTGTTGCCAACGTAAAATGAGGTTTTAAACGAATAAACAAAGCAATTAGGTAAATACGAGGCGTAGCGGTAGAGGGCGTCAGTTTGCTTTAATTGGTATGAAAAAAAAAAACAGCTGAGCCGAAGGGCATATGGCAAATGGTTAAACACGATTTAAACATCTGTTTTAAACCGTTTTTTTTTCAGATCCAATTCAGTACGTACTCAAACTGTTGCGTCATATTAATTTCTTTAAAGATATACGAAAAGTTTTTGTACTCTAAAATACAGGCTAAATATAAAATATTACGAATTAGGTATTAGTATATTTGTGAACATATTTAAATATTCAAAAATGCCGCCACTGTATGCGGCAACGTGATTATTGCGAAGTTGTAGATTCCTATTCATAAATTAGAGGCATATTTTACTGTTAATGGCATCGTTTAGAATTTCCAATTAAATTGCATAAATTTATTATAGAAAAATGTCAAGGTGAAAATGATTTAAATCCGATATTATCACCACTCTTTTAACACTGCTTTTAAACGAGATGAGCGCGCCATCTATAAATAGTTTTGGTATACCGTATTATTTATAATTAATTTAAAGCATTGAGAAGTTGCGTTCTCTGAATCAATTACGAGTATAACCTCCGTTTAATAAATAGATTCATTAAAAGGCAATGTTGACTGGTATTTATTGAAATAGTAGGAGAAATGTTATTATTAAAATGGTTAATAAAAAATATGCTCGATGTTGGAATATAGAAAAAATGAAAAGATTTTTGTGTAGATGAAAATAAGAATCAAAATTTATATGTCCATAAATATAAATGAATACTGTTTATGTATTTGATAATTCTCGATGATATAATATACAGTATGTTTCATATAGAATATAAATTACTAATTGTAAAAATAAGAAAAAATAAATAAATACATGTGTTACAAATCTGAATCTTATGTAATTGCCAATATTTCGTGAATCAACGAATAAAACGAAGGTTCTTTATTGAATAATGATTGAAATAAGAAACCTTAAAAATATTATTTATATAACCAAAATTTAAAATTATTTTATTTATTGATTTATTATTATATAAAAATATTTTATTAATAAATATATGTGATGAGACAAATGTATTTAAAAAAAATAAAAAAAAAATTACGTATTATTGTTATCCATTATTTTAATTTAATAATTTTTTTTTCTAGCCAAAATTTAAAATTATTATTTTTTTTTTAAGAATAATACTATGTGTACAGATAAATGTATTAAAAAAATAATTTAACACGAATAAAGTTAATATTTATTATTTATTTATTAAAGGAATCAAAACATTGATTTTTTAGAATATTTAATGCTTTAAAAAAAATCTTAAAAAAAATACTACTTAAATATTTTAATAATTCATTTTTCTAACTAAAATTTAAAATTCTTATTTTTATTAAGAATAATATGTGCATAGATAAATGCATTTAAAAAACAATAATTGAATGCCATATGCCCTTAACATAGAAAGGCCGAAAGCATTCATATAAATACATCATTTGCCACTATTTGACAGTTCTCAATGTCAAAAATCTAAAATTTATTGTTTAGTATTTCCAATGTTGCTACTACTTCTATATTAAATATTATAATTAAAATTAGAAAAAAAAATATGGTATTCAGAAAATTTCAGGATTTAAAGAGAATCAAAATATTGATTATTTAAAATGAATTTGAAAATTCTTTGGAATATTATTTATCATTAAATAAACAAAAATCTTAAAAATATTATTTAATTTTTCTAGCCAAGATTTGAACATATTTTTTTTTTTATTAAGAGTAATAATATGTGTAGAGATAAATGTATTAAACAAAATAATTGAATATCATTTGCTCTTAACAGAAAGCCACACAACATTCAAATAAATACAACAGCGACACCTACCTATGTATTATTTGACAGTTCTCAATGTCAGAAATCACTAAATAAAAACGTGGAAACTATAAAATTTATTGCATGCCGTTTTAAATGTTGCAACTACTTCCATTATTATAATAGAAAAAATTAAAAGAAAATAAAAAAAAAATAACCCAGTAAACCAAATTCAAATTTCCCGCAATTATATTTAGTAACTTCAACTTAAAGGTATTCAAATAACTATTAATCTAATACGAAATCGTAGGTAATTTCATGCTTTAATGTTGAAGTTACTAAAAATAATTGCGGGAAATTTGAATTTGGTTCACTGGGAATTCAATACACTTAGATTGTGAGAAAGAACCATTTTGTCTTTTTATTTTACTATAAAACTAAAAGTTATTCAGGAAATTATTTGTTAAATAAAATCTAATTAACAAAAAAAATAAGCATAAGAACTCCCCCTAATTAAACAAGAAAATTTACAACTCGAATTTAATTATTTAATTAACATTTTAAAAATATTGCAAAATAAAGATGATAAAGAAAACAGAATTTAAAAATAAAATTACATTTCGATTGTAAAACTTTAAATTTTAAATCGCAATTATAATTTAATAATAATGATATTTAAAAGGATACACTAGCGACATCTATCGCAACATATTGCTAAATACGCTATAATAATAAAATATATAAAAATCGAAAGTGCAAAATAGCACGTAGAAATTTTAAACGATGGATGATTTTTTTCCTATTCATCATATTGAATATAAAGTAAAATAATCAAAATTAACATACCTATAACCCTAGCTTTACTTCTGCGTTAAGCGAATAAACGTGAATAAAAGAAAACGTTCGCAAACGAGGAATTGAAATCGCCGCTGTACGCACAAAATCGCAGATACGAGTTACGAAATTTGATTTGTGGAAATGTACCCGTCACAGAATCGAGAGATACGGCTCCCATACAATAATAATAGGAATGAAACGGAACGGTGCAGCTGCCTCTTCTGCCGATCGCCCGTTCCTTCTCTAACACGTCCGTCTATGTGTGCGTGCTGGTGCACCGTTTCGAGAAACCGACTGTGTATTATGTATTGCAGGTATTTACACCCGTTATATACAGCGTCCACTCTAAAATTCGGAAAACCGTACCCGACCGAGAAAAACAAGAGAAAACACGGTGTAGAGTGGAGATACGCGACAACTTTACGCGATGTTCCGTCAGTCAGAGGCGTTCGGGATTCGGGACGCAGGCGGCTGGGCATAGCGAAGGCCTGACGTCACGCGGTTAAGCCACGCCTCCGGTCACAGCCGACTATTATATACGATAAAACATGACACATCAGATTCAGAATTCGAAGTTGTCGCGCGCAGCAACGCACGTTCTATTTACTTATAATGTTATAAGCAGGCCAACCAGGCGACAAGGTCTGCCTATTTCGTTTTAATTCTGTAATAGTAGTAGCGTATGTGTGTTCTGAACCGCATGTAAACTGCGAAAACAGCACGTTCTGCTGTATATAACATATTATTCACGGCGTACATTTTTAAATTTTCCAATTACGAAGCGTTAAACAGAATCGATTATTGGATGTGGATACTTACGATTCCCCTTATCCACCTTGCTCTAAACAAGTTTATTAATATAACGCAAAAAATAACCAACAAAAATCGAACACCTGATAATCAAATCCTCTATCCGCTGATACAAAATCATATTTAATTCATCTTTCCCTCGATATTCAATTAGTCGGCCATAGGAAACGTAAAAACCGTTCGATAACGTTCTCATGGTCTGTGGAACGTCGGCGCGATGCCCTCAGTCGAATTAATAATCTAATAATAATAAACCCCGTCGTGTTATTTTTTCGTTCCGTTCGTAGAAAACGCTCCGCCACTGTATTTATCATCACCTGTTCCGTTTCGACCGCGATAAAGCCTAATGTTTATTCTAAACTTACCGCCTGGCGATCCGTGCCTTCGACAATCCGGGCCGGTCGATATGGATCTCTTATATCACGGACGCACTTTATTGTTCCACCGGATAAAAAAAACCAGCCGTTGGATCGTGTAGTGTCTCCGTGTTATCGCAATAAACAAGTTATCGATGCCCGTTAATTATTTAGACTGTGCGAGTCATCTGGCGGGAATAGTGGTACTACTGAGCGATGGTGACGGCCGATAAAACAGATTTTCTGTGATTGATTTTTATTTTATTTTAGGATAATGAAGTGCAGGAAGCATCTAAATTGTTAAATTAATTCATTGGTGTCAATTATAAATTACAAGTATATTTTCTAGATATACTGGAATATATTTTACTACTTATTTACAAATTCATAATGAATTTAGCCAGTGGTGACTCGTCAAAGGGGGATATTAAACATTCGTAATTTCAGTTTTATAGCGAGATTCTGTGCATATCTGCAGCAGGTTATCGTAAGCAAGCTTTACAGATAATTTTACAGGCGCTACAGATATGCGTCGAGTCCCACTTAACCTTTTAGCACATACTAAATAAAACTTCACAGAGAATATTGCCTATTCGGATTTGATAATAAGTATCTATATAAAAAAATGAGAAAGAAGGTAGGCTGAAATAATAATAACTATTAGAGATGCATCATTTGAAATGTTCTTACCAACTTTCACGAATAAAGCAAGAACTCTAATCACAAGAAAACGTCATTAACAATTTTTATGGCCCGAAATTCAAATTAATTTAATCAAATACATTTATAAAGGCAAACACATGTGAAAACTGAAACGCGAATATTAAAATGGTAATATTCTCCTCACAAAAAATGTTTATCCTCATTTTTAAATATACAACAGTAATTTCTAGGCCCGCGAAATATTTTCAAAAATAGTTTCAGGAAAACATGGGTTCCTATTCTCAACCGAAGAGCGAATCCCTAATAGCCAAATTTAAATATCCCGCCACTATTTTTAGTGATTTCAACGTAAACGCCTTAAAATAACTATAAATGCAGTACAAAATGACAGGTAATTTTATGTTTCAACGTTGAAGTTACTAAGAATAATGCGGGCAATTTAAATTTGGCTATATGGGATGAATTTTTAGTAACTTTTGCTTTGTACTAGTGATTGGTAACTTGATCTTGATTGGAAACCAGTGATAAATTTCGCGCGATCAATCTATCACCATAGTTTATCATGAAAAGGAAGGTATCTACTTCAACTACAACCAAACCATAAATTGTAATCAAGTCAAATAAAAATTATAATTTGTTCTTTACAAAAAATATTGAATAGGCCTTATCGAACTCGGTTTGTAAGTAACTATATCCGAAAGCAATTATAAATATAATTGCTTTCATTGTAGCTTCACTTGCGTATACCTATATAGGGAGCTGCCACTGCATTAGTTCTAATAAATTCAAAACATAATTAATGTAACTAAAGCAATGAACATTTTGAATGAATATTAATACTTTCGAGTTTCAAGCAAAGTGAAAGCGTTTTTACATTTCGATTTTTGCCATTTCTACTCTCTACTCTCACTACAATTTACAACACACTCCAACCGCTTCCACTTCTAAAGGTTTGTTCGTTGATGTTACACCAATAGTGAATATTCTACCTTCCTCCGAAACATTAAAGAGTAAATTTTCTATCCTGTTTTAACTAGGAGCCAGTATAGAAAGTGTAGCACCAATGAACAAACCTCTAATCTGCTGTCAAATTCACGTCATATGTCATTAACCTGTAAGTCCATTCCCCATTTATGAATGGGAAAATTATTTCTAACTTTTAAGTACCTACTAACATAATTCGATACACATTCATCATGTTGTTTAGTTAATAATTTCATACTGTTGATAAAACAACGGGTTATATCCCGTAAACAAGTACAAATGGTATCATCGCAAGTTTATAACATACATTATTTATAAATGACAGAGCACTTTTATATAACAGAATCGCATGTAATAATTATTGATAATTCACTGATTATCTACAATCTCAACGTGCACAAGAGATAAGTAACTCGAATTTGAGAAAAACGAGTTCCAGTTTCGAAGACAGTTGACAGGGTTGACGAAATTTGAGACACAATTTAAGTGAAATTATACTGAGTAAGTGATTATTTTACTTTCTTCATTTCTATTTTTGCTGCACGCCTATCGTTTTTTGCTTATTAAATGAGTGTTTTGGAAGGGGGCCACGTGCCCCCTGCCTTGTAACTAATGACCGCATGATTAATAATTCCAACAGCAGTGATTTGAGTGGTAATGAAGATCACGACATAGTAATGGATACAAGCAGTTCGCACATAATTGACAAACCTCAATGGAAAAAAAGGCATTGCTATAAATACAAAGATGCCAGTCTAGGCCCTTATATTGTGTATGTTCAAAATAAAGAGGAAAATCGAGCAAGTATATACCCTTTAAAGGTAGGTCGAATTGCTCATATAGAGAATTTAAAAGGACTAATCAAAATAAATAGAAAAGGTAAAACTAGGCTAGCTTTTGAATTTGGTAAGTTTGATAATGCTAATAACTTCATCGATAGTAATCTAAGTGATAAATATAAATGGAACTGTTTTATACCATCTCATTTGGTTACCTGTAGAGGGGTGATACGAGGTGTGGATGAAGACATATCAGCCGAAGAAATTAAAGCAAACATGAGATGTGGTGAAAGAGAAGTGTTAAATATCCATAGACTTAATAGACGAGAGGTGAAAGAAGATGGGCAAGTACAATATATTCCTACAAAAACCACTGTCATAACCTTTTCTGGTAAACTTCTACCTAAGCACGTAATAATCTATAAATGTCCCTTTGAGATGTTAAGATGAATGTAAATGTTACATACCTCCAGTAATATTATGCTTCAAATGTTTGAGGTACGGCCACACAAAGAAAGAATGCAAAGGTGTGCAGAGATACATATGTTGTGGAGAAAATCATGATGGGAATAATGCATGCACTGCAAATATTAAATGCGCAAACTGTGGCAAAAATCATATTGCTTCGTCTAGAGATTGCGAAAGTTATATTACCCAGAAACAAATTAAAAACTTGATGGCTTTCAACAACATAACGTTTTGGAAGCCAAAAATAAAGTGCAACAAGGCTCAACAACGACTTCCCTTAAACCCTGATTCGCCGGAATAAAATATAAAGGAAGGGAATTCATCACGACCATGTGTAGACTTAGGTTTAGCCACACACAGTGTAGATCTCATCTATTCCGGCTAAATGTAGTGGATGATCCAAATTGTGAGTGTGGAGATGTTGAGGATAGCAACCATATTTTCTTTGGGTGCCCTAGAAGATCCCTTCAAATCAACGAACTAACTCAAAATCTTATACAACTTGGAATGTCGCCTCCGTTTAATATCAATACCCTTTTAGCTTCTGAAAACGTTAAAATTTTTAATCTGATTTTTAAGTTTGTAAAATCGAATAATATTATGCTTTAGTTTCTGTTAACTTTTATAAATCACTAATTACCCTTTACCTATCCGAGGTCGTCCTCTTTCCTCGGTCTGTGAAATGCTTCGCCGACCCCGAAGCGAGAAGAGTTTTACCCTTCCGTAGTGCTTTGCAGCTTACTCTTTCATCAACCGCTTACTTGTTGCTTATTTGTGGCTTTGCTTGATTGTGTATAGCTTTGCTTATCTAGTAGCATTGTTTAAATATATCTAGTTAGTCAACGTAATGCATTTTCGGAAAAATAAAGTATTGCTCAGGGAAGTGGTGCACTCTATCGGTGAATGTAAATTCATTTGAAATCGTGATAAATATAACAGGTATCTCGGTCAGAGTGAGAGACAGATTTCTGTGTTTTATCCATCTGCGGAAACGACGGAATCCGTATCGGTGATTTACTGGCATTGGCGAATTGTGTGGCCTGGGGAAAAGGGAGGGTGGATGCATGTGACGCTGTGATGACGCACCTCGCGATAATTCTCGTGTTTGTTTACATTAGAAGACTAGAATTCTGAGGTATTCTGTTATAAATATAAAGAAATTGAAAGTATATTGCAAGGCACGTTCTTGTTGACAAAACATTAATTGAACAATTTTCTAAATTGAGGTTTTTTTTCTTTTAAGAATAAAATAATTAAACTTAAAACAAAAATCACTGAAAAGAGAAAAGTTAAATCTAAAAGGACGAAAATTTGCCGAGAAAAAAAAACATAAATCTACTTCTCGATTTTTATTTTCTTAGTTTTTAAATTAATAAGTTGTTTTGTTAACTAAATTTACTTATATTTATGATTATATAATAATCAGAAAATGTTTGTTTTATTAAGAAGAATAAGTATTTAGTTTGATAATATATAATCTGTAGTTCGATGGCCTTTTTATATATAAAATTTTAATAAAACGCGGGTTTTTCGTTCGAACGTATATACGAAAACCTTCTTCTCCTCCTCTCTCCTATTGCTATCTTCACTTCTCCCGTGTATAGCGGTACTGTCGCTAACTTCAACTGGTGTAAAGGCGGGAAATTTGAAATTTAAAATGTAGCCTACTATAAATCGTTATTTTTTTTTACATGTATGTACCATTTTACTTTACTTTTTGACTTTTTCTTATTTCTAATTTAATGTATACTCTATGTATATAGTTTTTCTTATATGTACAAAACATTTTTTACTTGATTTACTTATGTTTACTATTACATAATAATAGAAATTCGTTTTTTATACAATGATAAAAATATGTAGTTTGGGGGTACAAATCGTCATTTATTTTTACATATATGCACCACTTACTTATTAAAAACACCATACATGATGACACATTCGCGCTCTTTCTCTTGAGCGGCTGAAAAGTTACGAGGTAACCTTTAGGGGCAACATCCGTGTATACAAGGTTACATCGTAACTTTTCAGCCAATCAAGAGAAAGAGCGCGAACGCGTCATCATGTATGCTGTTTTTAATAGCTTTGTTTGTTTGTGTGCTTGGAGCAGTATCTACTGACGTCATCAGAGTAACTTGAGAGCGTCTCAGAGTTGGATTTAAAGATGGTACAAACAAACGCGCTCGATTGCAATATAACCTTAATTTTATTATTTACTTATTGTCACAGCTACCTATTATATGAATAGGAAAAGTAAAAGTAATTTTTCAAACTAATGAATCTAGACTACAATAAAAATACATCATATACTAGTATTTATGTACCTACCAAGTGAAGTTTTTAAAATATAATGATCGTTCTTTACATCAATCACATTGGTATCATTATATTATCCATATCCTGCATATTTGATGCAGGTATAAATTGGATTACATTTACAAACGACAGTTTGCAACGCGGTGTTAGCGCAATTAGGTTATGTTGCACAAATTGCTCGTAATTGTTCGGACGTCGGATCGTGAGCAGAAAGAGGAACCTCTTTGTGTGGTCTGGATTTGCTTGCTCTAAACAAAGAAACACGCACAAATCATGCTCTAAAATACAAACAAACGTAAAATTCCATGGATCTGCTTAGATCAGACAAACAAACCTAATAAGTAAGGTGGTGCATATATGTAAATATAAATGGCGATTTGAACTCCCAAACTACATGTTTATTTTTATAATGAAAAACGAATTTCTACTATTATGCAATAGTAAACATAAGTAAATCAAATAAAAAATATTATATAAATATAACACAAAACTTACAACTATACACATATACAGAGCATAACATTAAATTAGAAACTAAAATGGTAAAAAAATAACGATTATATATTATCAAACTAAATATTTATTCTTCCTAATAAAACAAACATTATTTCAATGTAAACACGAGAATGATCGCGTGGCGCGTCATCACAGCGTCATCGCCTATCCACCCTCTCCTTTCCCCGGGCCTCACCTACAATCTGCCTACAACTTACGAGGTAACTATTGCAATTAAATAATATTTTACCGACACGTAAGAGAGCCATCTTGTATGTAGTAGTCTAACTATAAAGTTTATATTTAAATCGAGACGGACATCAACGGCGTGCTGCCATCTACCGCTTTTGTCCAAAATCTTCAAAAATCCGTTAACTATTTTGTCCATAAGGTTGACTAACTAGTATGTATATAAACAATGCTAGTAGTGTTTCGTTATGTTTATGGAGTTGAAGATATGGATCTGTTCCAGACGGGCTTTTTGGTTCAATCTCCAACATTTGCGACTGGCTGAGTGGACCTTGTCTCCGGGTCACGGTGCCATAAGAAGAAGAAGAAGAAGAAGAACTCGAATTTGAGCAGTGATTATGGGTGAAGAAGTCATCAAAGTCGGCTCCCGCAAGAGCGAATTAGCTTTAATTCAAACGAAACATGTTATCTCTTCGCTTCAAACGTTTTACCCAAAGAAAAAATTCGAAATAGTCACGATGAGCACCCTAGGCGATAAGGTGTTGGATCTACCACTGCCGAAGATCGGTGAGAAATCTTTATTTACGAAGGAATTAGAAAGTGCTCTGGCGAATGGCGGTGTCGACTTCGTTGTACATTCCTTGAAAGATTTACCGACTTTACTGCCCGAAAATATGGCTATCGGAGCGATATTGCAAAGAGAAGATCCTAGAGATGCACTAGTTCTACGTGAAGATTATAAAGATTGCACTTTAGAGACGTTACCGAAAAATAGCACGATCGGCACTTCTAGTTTACGGCGGGCAGCGCAATTGCACCGGTATTATCCGCATTTAAAAATTGAGAATATTAGAGGAAATTTGAATACACGTTTGAAGAAATTAGATGATTTAAATAAGTACGAAGCGATTGTTTTGGCGACAGCTGGGTTGCAACGCATGGGATGGCATAGTCGGATATCCAAGATAATAAACGATGAGGAGATTCTCTACGCTGTTGGTCAAGGAGCTATTGCTGTAGAATGTCGTGAGAAAGACGAGAAAATTATCTCTCTATTAAAGCCTCTCTATGATTGTCGAACGGCAATACAGATAATTTCGGAACGGACATTTTTAAAGACGTTAGGTGGAGGTTGTAGCGCTCCAGTTGCAGTTAAAACTAGTTTGGTAAACGTAGGTGGTAAACATAAATTAAAAATGATGGGGGCTGTTTGGTCGTTGGACGGAAAGGACGAGCTGAAAGAAACAGGCGAGTGCGAAGTGGAAGTCGTTAAAAATAAATGCTCAGTTTGTCCATATAAAAACTGTTCAACGAATGGCGATAAATCCTCACAGAATTGTGATATAGAATGTTTAGAAACTTGTAAGAGAAAAGATCTTCTAATCGTCGAAGCAGAGGAATCGAAGCCGGGGCCATCAGAGAATGGAATTGATCAATCGGAACCGCCTACTAAAAAGATGAAGATAGAAGTGGAAGCCTGTCCGATCAAACTTCCAGTCGGTGCTGATTTTATGGGGAAATGCCCCTATTTGGAAGCCCAAAATTTAAATGGTTCATCGTCGGTTAATCTCGAAATTAATAAAAATGGGAATAGTGTTACTGAATGCCCATTTCGGAGCAAGGGACTCATAGTCCCGGACGATGAAAGCAAATCGAGTAAAGAATCTCAAGATTCGTTTTGTGGGTTGGTTCCACATCCTGATATATCTATAGAGGCATATGAGGAAGCTGAGAAATTAGGTAGAGAGATCGCAGATAGATTAATAGAAAAAGGTGCTAAAGATATAATGATAAAAGCCCAAAATATAATAAGAAATAGTTGAAGATGGTGTAAGAATGTCTTACTCTATTTATATAGTTATAGAGATGGGTATACTGTTGTAATCATTGTTGTATTTTATAAAATTCTAAATAAATTTGTTGGTTTTAGTAAAAATAGGTCTGCTTTTATTTTATTAATCTCCACTTCTATTAGTATAGCTGAAATTGTTTTATCTTCAAATAAATGTTGATAAATTGTGTTATCAAAAATAGCGAAATAGGAGAAAAAAGAGGCCAAAAATTGTAGGCAAATTTTAGGTTATGTCGGCAAATTTAAATGTCAAAAATAAAAGAATACGAAATTATTACATATAAGTTATTTTCTGGAAAAAATATCCATTAGTTTTGTTAAATAACAGAAAAAAAAGAATGGGCTTTCATTTGCTGTCGATATAAATAATATATTTTTAACAAAAATAATGCATAAAAAAATAAAAATAATTTAGTGATCGTTTTTAACGGTTATTGATTGATAAAAGTTATTTTTTTAAAGATTTTGCTGTGGGAGTTTGATGTCACTCGAGATTGTTGATTTTTTAAATGTTTGATGGCTGATAAAATAAGCAACTAAAAAATTCTAATTTATGAAACATGCATGATATTTGACACATTACTTTATTTACTACTCAATGACATTTTTAAAAACAATTATACATTATAGGTCAGACTACTGTTACAATCTCCCGCTTTGGAATACCAAAACGTCCTCATTGGTGATCCAAAAGCTTCTTATCCATCAGAACAAAAGTATTTATTTTGTTTGTTAATATAACCTAAAAATTACATCTTTTTTTTTTGGTAATACGTGATGCCAAAAAGTATGAAAATCGAAGCTGCTATATTATTCTCATATTAACCCAGTGAAAGAATATGCAGCATATTTCGCTATGTAGTTTTTATTCGATACCGCCCATCACTACTTACAACGTAATAATAATTAAATTTAAATTTGGCGCAATTATTTTTAATTACTTTAAAATAAAGATATTAGCTTTGTTTGTTTGTCTGCTTGAAGCAGTATCTACTGACGTCATCGGAGTAACTTGAGAGCGTCTCAGAGTTGGATTTAAAGATGGTACAGACAAACGCGCTCGATTGCAATATAACCTTAATTTTATTATTTACTATTGTCAGATTGTCACAGCTATGTATTATGAATAGGAAAACTAAAAATAATTTTTCAAATTAATGAATCTAGACTACAATAAAAATGCATCATATACTAGTATTTATGTACCTACCAATTGGAAGTTTTTAAAATATAATGATCATTCTTTACATCAATCACATTGGTATAATATTATATTATCTATTTCGTGCATATTTGATGCAGTCATAAATCAGATTATATTTACAAACGACATTTTACAACACGGTGTTAGTGCGAGTAGGTTATGTTGCACAAATTGCTCGTAATTGCTCGGACGTCGGACCGCGAGCAGGAAGAGCAACCTCTTTGTGATCTGGATTTGCTTGCTCTAAACAAACAAACACGCACAAGTCATGCACTAAAATACAAACAAACGCGTAAAATTTCTCGGATCTGCTTAGATCAGACAAACAAACAAACCTATTAAAATAACTGCAAACGCTAAAGTTACTAAAAATAATCGTAGGAAAATTATTTAAATTATTTTTTTATATCTGCAAAAAAAAACTATTGACCTTGCGTTGATTTTTATCAGTGGCGCAAAATCTTGGGGTCCCCTTGCAGATTTATGTCTGGGGCCCCGTGTCTACTGCTGTATATTTGTAAAATATTCTCAGCAATAATATCTGAGGACCCCTCAGATGGCTGACTCTCCCGGCCATGCGGGAATGTATTTTACACCACTGATTTTTTTAGGTACTGCGTTTGCTCTATAAACAATTTCTTTTGTTTCTCTTTGCCTCTATATACATTTACTTGAAACTACTAATAGGAAAGGTTGTCGGTTATAACAATCAAAAAGAATTATTTTGATTATAGATGATTATTCATGTAGTTATAATGAGCTTTCTAAAAATTGAGTTTTAGTATCTTCTTTATACGGTTGGACCGCGAACGCGTATTCATCTATTTCGACCAAAGCGGCGTGCGTTGTTTCGGGTACGGGACTTTGAGGAAACTTACATTTCGTAAAGACGCGAATAAAATAAGGTGTGAGGATTTAATTACGGTAAAGGCAATTATATTAGAACCGGGTGATTTAGAAAAGAGAGCTATAGGGGGCTATTTGAAGAGGCTTTAGAAATGTTTACGGATCTGTTGAAGGGTGAAGGTTGCTTTAGTTGTTGGAGGAGTGTTGAAATATGTATATAATCAAAATTTCTAATTAAGGGATTATAGTCGTACTTTCACCGCAAAATTAGTAAAAATAAATCACCCGGTGAGTGGGAATTTATACGGGGTGTGCGAATTATAGTTGATAGTTTGTCTGTATTAGAGACGTTAGATAATTTTAAAAATCCGACCGATTTGTTATTACATACTTGGGATATGTTACATCAGGGAGTGTACAACTTTTCTGGACTAGGGCTTACGTGAGTACAATCGGTAATGATAGGGCGATCAATTAGCCAAAGAGGCGATGTCTAGAAGAGATAGCGTGATAATTAGGTATGGGCTAATTTCGGCTAACGTAATTAAAAAAAGCGTTTTGGGATGATTGGCATGGTAGGTGGTACTAATTTAAATAGACGGCGAACTAGGAAATTTATTGATAACGTTTGCACGTTTTAGGGAAATGAGGGTTAGTTTACGGTAGAGTTAATAACGGGTCACGGTAATCTTAAATCATAATTATGTAGAATTGGGGGGTTAATGATTCGCATTGTGAATGTGATGGGGTAGATACAGCTGGGCATGTTTTATTTAAACGTCCACTCGCTGATAAGTGGCGGTTGCGTAAGCAAACTAGAGCATCAGATAAAGGATTAAATTGGCTGCGACATGAAACAGATATTAGGGAAAACGAGTCGATCCAATGGTGGGAATTTTATTAGTAAAGCTTTGTTATTATTATTGATAATCTGGGGAAAATTTAGCTAGGGTATATTTTAATTGTTATGGAATCCGTATAGTACTTAGAATAGTTAGCATCGTGTAGTACCTTTAGGTGGAGCAGTTATTTAGCTATTCATAAATAAAGTATCTTTATTATTCGGTTCTTTTACTAAAAAAAAAAAAGCAACAGCAGTATTGAATATGAGTTGGCAACACCTAAGAATTCAAAATAAAACAATTTAATACGTCAAAAAAACTGAATACTTTATTTCCATATTATAATAACATTAAATATCAGTGCTGCATATTGAAATAAAGCGACAAAATAACTATGTATAGTCTGTAAAATCCTCCATTTGCCCCCTCCTAGCTTTATCATCGTGTTCCTTCTTAGATTCTTGTAGCACTTTATTCCTTAAATTTTAATCTTTCGCAGTCTTTCCAACCAATTCGAGGCGTACGGGTTGTGATTGGCGTTCTTTAAGGATTTACACACTAAAGATGCCAGCTGAAAAAGGAAAATTTGTAATGATGAAAAATTGAGGTTATTTTCGACTTTTTAAATTACTTACATTAGCGTGTAGGGCCAACTGACGGGCTAGTATGGCAACATTCTGATCGGAAACTATCTTAGGTTCCGTGTGGCCGATCAAATCGATCAGTTCGTCCTTTGCCTTCACCGTAACCTTATTTGTGCAATGATCTAGGGGTTCTATTATAACGGAAGCGAAATTAAATTGTCCCTAGACATAAAAGATACGAGTTGGTTGTAAAATATTTTTTTAATCGATTTAGGGTATAGTTAAGTATATGGACAGTTCTCTAATACGTAGGCAACACAAATTACAGTTACGAATGTGAATATTACCCCTTCTCTTTTATGCTCACCTAAACCTATAAGAGCTTTAGAATTATTTTTTTCAACAACGGTTTATTACAGTCAGCAGTAGTAGATATTGTGACGAGCGCCAATTTTTACACTGGCGGTTTCGATAGGCGCCCCTAGATGGCGCTAGCATGGCGGAAGAAAGGCCTACGTACGAGGTTCCAAAGACGAACGACAGAGGGCAGCACCAGGTCGAAGAATCGTGAATATTCTTCTGAATCTGGAAGCCCGCTTTAGAACTAACTGGAAACATCTCGTAATCCCGGCGCCAGATATAAATAACGCGTGGGGATTGGTCGGGAGGTCAGTCAGTGGATATGAGTTGAATTGTGCAGTTAAGCAAATAGCGGGTGGAAATAAATACCAGGGAATTAGTAGGTGTGATATAAATATCGGTGCAAATAAATCGTTTACATAAATTAAGACATTAGTAATTAAGTGATTTTTAATAGTAGGTAGTAAGTGATTTAGTTTTAGTGTTTATTTTAATCTTATTTATTAGACTTTAAGTAGTTAGTAAGTGTGAAAATAAATCAGGTTAATTTAAATATATCGCCTGTGTATTTTTCTAAACCCCGACAACGTTTTAAAAATAAAAAAACGTTAGAATATATATTACTTTTTGAATATAAGAAAACAGTAACTAGTGAAAATGTCGTAGATATTTCTCTATGTATGTAATTCAAACAAATTGTTAAGGTAATGTCCTAGATGCTAATACACAAATAATGTACAGTTCTTACAAAAAAAAAGTTAACAACCTACGCGAAAATGTATGTGGCGAGCGCATTTAGGATGGACTATAGCTTTTACTACGACTGCGGCTTATCAGTGTAAACGTAAACAGATTGTTATGTATGATTCGTTGTGTGTTTATCCGACAGAGGATTTCTTGTTTTTATAATTTAGTGTTTGTTATCAAGACATCAACAAGCACACGTTAAAATAATATTTTGATGTATTCCTTGGTAAAATAGACTTTCTGTTTCTGAATGTTCTTATTGATTTTTTAGAATACCTTATTTCGCATATACAGGCTGATTCTAATTAAGTGCGCATCATTGCTATCTCTGTTATTATTGATTCTAGAAAGTAGGGTAAATTAGCAAAGTATTAGGGTTTTTAACGCCGATTAATATTGTAACGTTTTTCTATTCTTAAAACGTTGTCGGGGTTTAGAAAAATACAGGCGATATATTTAAATTAACATGATTTATTAAGCACTTACGGACTACTTAAAATCTATTAAATAACACTAAAATTAATCACTCACTAACTATTAAAAATCACTTAGTAATTAAACCACTCAATTACTAATGTCTTTATTTATGTAAACGATTTATTTGCACCGATATTTATATCACACGTACTAATTCGCTCGTATTTATCTCCACTCGTTGTTCGCACTATTCAACTCGTATCGAATGAATGAATGACCAATAACCACGCGTTATTTTATATCTGACGCCGGGATTACAAGATTGTTCGGTACACATCTAGGGCGTGTTTCAAAATTCAGAAGAATAATCACGAATCTTCGACCCGGTACTGCTCTCTGTCATACGTATGTCGTACGTAGTTCCTTATTCAGCTACGCGAGCGCCATCCAGGAGCGCCCATCGAAACCGCCAATTTAAAAATTGGCGCTCGTTACAATATGCAATATAGGACAAACAATTGCATGGCGCATTTCCGAGAAATTTTTAATTCTTTTTTTAATTGAACACCCCCCGCATAGTTCACAACTATCTGGACATCAACTTTGCCGGTAAGTGGATTGGTACAAATGGGCCAATTCGATGGCCAGCACGCTCTTCTGACCTTTCACCTTTAAACTTTTTTCTTTGGGGATATTTAAAAGATCAGATATATAGAAACCGGTACAACAACGTGAACGAATCGCAAAATAAGGTTAGGGAGGTTTTCCGCCAATTGGATGGAAGGACAATCTTAAGAGCTACCCAGAGTGTACTCAAGCAAGCACGAAAATGTATTGAGAATGAATGTGATACCTTTGAGCAGTATTTATAAATTATGCATTTACTTTTTCCTTTTTAAATTAATTTCAACGACATTATTTTAAGATGTAATATGTTAAAATAAACATCAACCACAAAGACATGTATCTGTTTTGTTAAAAGTTGATTCTTTATACTGCTCTACATTTTACAAAATAAAAACCATCACACCTTCCTTATTATTCGTTTCAAGACAATATTATATCGATACTTTTGCATCATAAATTAAAACACCTTACATTTTTTTAACAATATCCAGGATATTCAATTTAAACAAAATATAAATGTCAAAATTTCTCGGAAATACGTCATGCAATTATTTTTTCGTATATTACATATTAATCAGCGTTAAAAACACTAATACTTTGCTAATTTAACCTACTTTCTAGAATCAATAATAACAGAGATAGCAATAGTGCGCACTTAATTTGATTCAGCCTGTATAATTTCTACGATCACAAAATGTTTGCGCTTTACTGCGATTGTATTGAGGGCGGTGATATTCCCTTACGTTCGGTGTAATTTGTGTTGCCTACGTCTTTACTAGAATTGTCCACATACATTATTCCTTAACTGTACTTACCTTTATAGTATTGATTTGGTAATCTTTACCGCTCTCATTGTAAACGATGGTCACGTTATTGTTACCGATATGCCTCTTCTTGTCGTTGCAATTCGGGTCGGAATCCTTGTTCGGCATCAACGTGGCAACATGAAACATGACCCTGATGACGTCGTCCTGCCAGATATAGGAGAAGTTCCCATCGTTCCCATTATTCTCCAAACCGCCGAGGAATATCGCCTGGGGATCTGCGTCGCTAAGTTTAATGAGCGTGCCTAAACTTTGCAGGAACTCCACATAACGGAAGGATCCAAAAGTATTCCTAAGAATTTCAGTCTCGTTGTTGGTTTGACCTTCCCCTATGTATATAACACCTAGAGGAAGCGAAAATTTATAAAAGAATTCACCATCTTAAATTAACCACACAATACGATATAATACTCACCTATTTTATGCGTTTCATATGGCGGGATGCAATCCAAGACAGTCAGCGCCCTCTGTACGATATCGTTAGAGTCGATCAGCAGAGGTTTCTCGTTGAAATTTTTGAAGTGAGCCGCGTGATACAGCTGCAGGAAGACGAAACTGGGGCTTATGCCGCTTTTTGGCGTTTCCTTCGTCCTGGAGTTTTGGCTGTGACGCAGCAGGTCTGATCGTGGCTTACGGACGGGACTCATGACCGATATTGTGTGTCCTCTACTCCGAGTCTGGCTGTTTAGATCTTGATCGGATTGTGTTAGTTTTTCGGCGTCTAAACGCCTGTCCTTCTTTAGATATTGTAAACTGGGTTTTTCCATTACAAGAGAGGAGCTTTTTTGAATTTCGTTACCTGTAAATTTCGGTTAGAAAAGACGTCTTGAAGATTTTATTGATTAAGTAATAGATATTCTCAAATACATAAGATAAAATAATTAGAAATAAAAAGATTTAAAGAAATATGCAGAAAATTTCCAGAAAAATTTATATACAAAAAATTATAATTTTAAAAAATACACTTGGCAAGTAAAATACAAAGAAAACTTTCTAAAAAAAATACAACTTTTAAAAAAAGATACAAAAAAAGAATAAAAGTAAAAAATAAAATAAAATGCCAATTTGAAAAACTTCAAAATTCTGTAAATTTTACGAAATTTAGGAAACATTCCTAGAAAAATGCAACATATGGATAATTTATGCAAAAAAAAATTCAATTCGAAAATTCTGTAAATTTGAAAAAAAATTCTAGAACAATGCAACTATAGTGCCAACTTAACAAATTCTAAAATTTATCTAAATAAATATAGGAAAAATCTAAAAAAATGCAACTTTTGAAGGTAATTTATAAAACAAAATGATAAATTTAAAAAAAAATAACGAGTCAACTTGAAAAGTTTCAAAATCCTGTAAATTTAAAGAAATACAGGAAAAATTCCGAAAAATTAACTTCTAAACGCAATTTATGCAAAAAAAGCAAATTAGAAAAATATTGCACAATCCGAAAATTTTGTAAAATTTTTGTATTTAAAGAAAATTTCTGAAATAATGCAATGACAGTAAAAAAAAAAAACAACTTTTGAAGATAATTTATACGAAAAAAAATAGTGTGAACTCGAGAAATTTCGATATTCTAAAATTAACAAAATCTAAAGGAATCTAAATTTAACGAAATTTAGGGGAAAGTATATAAAATAATTAATACACAAAAAAATCCAATGCCAACTCGACAAATTCCAAAATTCTATAAATTTAAAGAAAATTTGAACAAAATTAAAAAAATGCAACTTTTAAAGAAAGTTATAGAAAAAAAAATTAAAACAATAAAATGACAACTTGACAAATTCAAAAATTCGGTAAATTTAAATAAATACAGGAAAAAAATCTAAAAAAGGTAGTTTTGAAGATAATTTATATAAAAAAAGATAAAATAAAAAAATAACGTATCAACTTGACAAATTCCAAAATTTTGTAAATTTAAATAAATATAGGAAAAATTTTAAAGATGCTACTTTCGAAGATGATTTATACAAAAACCAAATTTTTTAAATTACTTTGTTTTTTAAAATTTATTTTACAGAAATAGAAAATTCTGTAAATTTAAATAAAAATAAGGAAAGTTTCTAAAAAAGGCAACTTTTGAAGATAAATTATATAAAAAAATTAAGAAATAAAACGTGTCGACCTGCGACACGTTTTATTTCTTAAAGTTGCCTTTTTTAGAAACTTTCCTTATTTTTATTTAAATTTACAGAATTTTCTGTAAAATAAATTTTAAAAAATTATATAAAAATTATATAAAAATTATATAAAAAAATTAAAAAAAAAAAACGTGTCGACCTGAGAAATTCGAAAATTTTGTAAATTAAAATAAATATAGAGAAAAAAAAATCTAAAAAATGCAAGTTTTAAGAAGATATGCAAACAAACTAAAATTAAAACGAAATAAAGTGCCAACTCTACAAATTCCAAAATTTGGTAAATACAGGGAAAAAAATCTAAAAAAAGCAACTTTTGAAGATAAATTATACAAGAAAAATAATAAAGTAAACAAAAATCATGTGTAAATTTGACAAATTCCAAAATCGTGTAAGTTTAAAGAAATATAGAGAAAATATACAGATTTGTATTTTAATTTAGATATATAAAAAAAGTAAATTAAAAAAATTACGTGCCAACTTGAGAAATTCCAAAATTTTATAATTTGAAATAAATGTAGGGAAGAATTCTAAAAAATGCAAGTTTTAAAGAAAGTTGAATAAAAAAAAAAAAGATAAAATTAAAATGTCAACTTGAGAAATCTCAAAATTTGGTAAATTTAAATAAATACGGAAAAAGAACTAAAAAAGCAACTTTTGAAGATAATTTATGCAAAAAGAAATAAAAAATTAAAAGAAATTCTGTTGATAGATTCCAAAATTCTGTAAATTTAAGTAAATACAGGAAAATACAACTTTTAAAGATAATTTAATAATAAAAAATACACCTAATATTATTATTATTTACTTTCGGTTCTAAAAATTTATAACACTGTGCAATACAGCACTGGTAGGAATTATATAATCATATTGGAGGAAATCTTTCTAGGAATTACAGATCAGATATGTAACTGGACTCACCTTCTTTATCCCTTAAATGCCTCGAAAGTCTAGGCGATGTCTGTGTGGGACTTTGAGGCGGTTTACCAGTCAAAGGCGCCAAATTCGTCAGAGGGGGCAAGGTGGAAGGCCTTTCTGTACTCTTATCCGAACTCATACTATCCACGGAATCGCTCTTACTCGACTTGAGAATCCCGGACCTGTAAACCGCACCCTGCATCGCCAGAGGTGGCGACACCATCTGATTTATATTGGGAGAGGGCGGTACGGTCTGGTAATTCTTCGGAACGGAGTCTTGAGATGGCGGAGTAGTCCCTGGGTAACTCAGCGAGCTCAGAAGCGAAGGATGTTGTTGATATAAAGATTCGGTAGGTGGCGTTGTGCCTGAAAAATTACGATAAAATAAAATCAAGAAGAGCAAACCGAAGAAGCTATTACCAAATACAATATAAATATATATATACGGACAAAGAATAGTTCCGCTGGCGTACTATAGATGTCCCAGCTAGGCTGATTTTAGGAAAGTGTCCGACCAAACAAATATTAAACGTGATCTGACGTGGTTAAACGTAAGTGGAATTTTCCGTTGCACAAAGGCGTAAAAATATAAGATAACCGAAGTGTCGGTGCGAGACGAATGAAAGTGGTTTAACTGCGCGCGCAGCGAAGAGGTAGAGCATTCATAAATGAATTGTCATTTCGCAAAATTGTTATTAAATTAATATTAAAGGAATCAAAACAAGTAACAGTTTAGTAAATAAAACAAAAACCAAAACACACATATTGGCTCAATGGATTAATATTCGTTTTATAATGAAATTAAAACATTTTTTTGTGTTAAAGCGAATATTTGCTTTTATTTATTTCAAATGCCTATTAACTTTTTCATAGCACATATTATATCTTATTTACCACTGTTGATTTATTTGCGGTGATAAAATATTTTTACTTTTAGTGGACTAGTGGACATTTAAAATAATCTTTGTTTCTTGATATATAGATTTATGTTTTTTTTTGCTAATTCTTGTCAATATATCTGCAGTTAACAGCGAAAGAATATTATCTTGCTAAAAACTGAAATATAAATATCAGAAAACATTAAAAAAGTGTATCTATAAACTCTATAAATTTTTCTTTTTTTTTAAATTCACTCTCAGAAGTACCATGATGTTTGAAAAACATAAGCTCATATTTGTTTCCAAAATTATTGTTTACTGTTTTCATAGGATAGTCGATATCGAACAAGATTTTTTTTTATCATTTTGCTTAAAATATAACTTAAAATATTACAATACAAGTTTCAATCGCAGCCCAGTAAACAAAATTCAAATTTTCCGCAATTACATTTAGTAACTTCAACTTAAAGGTATTCAAATAACCATTAATGTAATACAAAATGGTAACTTCATGCTTTAATGTTGAAGTTACTGAAAATAACTGCGCGAAATTTGAATTTGGTTTACTGGGAGGGGTCTTTATATAAAAAAAAAAAAATGCAACATTATTATTATCTGGTTGCACCTTTAATGTATTTTCCTCAATTTTGTTTTTATCAAAGTGTACAAGTACAAGTATGCTAGCATCGGACACAAGCTTTTGTCGCTTTTGAACTTTTTCTGTTTCGTTGTTTGTAGAATCAATATAGAAAATATAATTGTTGGACAATATATTATTGTACATATCTTATAATGGTTAGAACCGTCAAACTATATATTTGTAACAAAAAAATGATAAAAAATAGAAAAAAAGGAGAGAATTAGCAGAATTCAAACTTCCCGCATTTATTTCTAGGAAAGATTTTCATTTTTTTCCGTTCGTTGCTTTTAGGAAATCTCAGATTGCTTTTGGAAATGCGACATAATACTAGAAAATTTTATAGGTATGCAACCAAGTGCAAATGCAGACTTTTTATAATAAATCATAAAATTGGAATTTTTATAAATCATCAATAAAAATCATCGATTATAGTGTATCTCTGTTTAGTACGTTAATCAAATAACGATAAAGTATAATAGATGGATTCATAAAGAACAACTCTCCAAACATACATTCATTCTGTAAAATAACATGGATAAATATAAACCGCAGAACTAACACATAGCATCCGATCCTCAGATCATCCACTTATTTATATGCCAGGGGGTAGAATTCATATTTGCCGCGATTATTTATAGTTACTGGTCAAGATCGTATTGTAATACCAAATCGTTGATAATTCAGACTTGAATGTTATAAGTTACTGAAAATTATGGTGGGAAATTTGAATTTTGCCAATAGGAATAGATTTCTGAATTACCCACAGCTGTAATACTCAAGTGCTTCCATATCAAGTACATAGTTCGCTTGGTCCACTGTTTATTTTCGTACGTCTCTTGCCCCGCCGAAGAAGCTACAATGGCGCCGCTCTATAGTACGCCAGCGGAACTATACGTCCTTGACCATATGTATACTAGTATTATATTTGCTATTACTAACCCATGCCGGCCATCTCTTCGGGTATAGCTTCGCAACCGACTCTCATATCTTTCTTTTTCTTGATGCAATCGTCGTCTTGGGTCCTTAGTTCGTCGCGTTCCTGCTGCTTTTGCTGCAAGAATGGATTCCTCCAGTTGTCCGGCATATCGGGGCTGGAATTTGACCGCCTAAGTGGGTTTCTGGATCTGCTGCCGTCGTCGTATATGGTATCTAAGTCTTCGTCTATGCTGTCCCTCGAGCTTTGTCGCGATGGTGAATGTTTGTTCGGAGAATCTAATTTTTATAAACGGAAAAGTGTTACAGCTTTACAAGCAGTAAATCCGCAGGGCTTTCCTATTCATGGATGTTTTTTTTTTTTAATTGTAAATATATTATTTACCGTAAAACGAAAACTGCGTCGAGCCAACCCTTCAGGCCGGCTCTGATACTTTATTGCCCTGGTTGAATAATAAATATTGACATTATTGTCAGTAGTAAAAATGTACATGATGCAAGGTAATGACACATATAAACAACCACACCACTGCAATATACCAAGTGTTCCAACTTATAAACAAGACAAAGAGAGAAGGGGGTCTAATCCTCAATTGTCAATATTTTAACTACCGGTTTCGCATTATAACACATCACCAGGTCTTAATGGTTTAAAAAAACTAATTAATTAAACGAGAATAATAATAAAAGTTGAAATATTTACTTACAATTAATAAAAAGAATTGTCTAATAGAGACCTACATAATCGAAATTTATTTAAAATTATAATCTACTGGGTGAGTTTTTTTGATCTTGAGACAACGGAAGTATCAAATCAAAAAAAGATCTTAATATGATTTGTTATAATGTAGGGGGCTCACAGAATGGTGCCGAACTGGATCCCCCACCTCACCCCCCAGAGTAGCAGGGGGGGGGGGAACTTTGAAATCTTAAATCAGAACCCGCATTTTGTATTGCAGATTCAGATTCTACGCCATCAAGTATGTAGTTTTTGTTTGAAACTTTTTTCGATTCGTAACAGATTGCGCTGTAATCAAAAAAAAAAAAAAACATGATTGTGAACGTCTAGAAAAATACAGAAAAAGAGAAGCAAGCAAACATGATTTTGTATTTTTTTTATTTTAACATAAACTAACATTTCAAAAAGCCATGTGTTCGAAACTGTGCTCCTTCACTTCGATACATTTATTTATTCGCAATTGAAATGCTATTCAACGATACAAAACCGTACTTTATTCAGTACTTGACAAGCTGTGAATGCTTACACATTGTCCGATCCCCATTTGGATTATTAATTATTAATCCAATACAAATTAGTTAGTGTTGAATACTTGAACAGTAATGGAGGCTATAACATTACAAGAGAGAATTGAAATGATTTACATCTATGAAGTAAGTGGTAGGAATATCGATGATGCTGTTAATCTTTATTCACAACGTTTTCCCGACAAGGTACGATCGCGTGCTTCTTTTTACCGAGTCGTTCAACAGTTCTCTAGCGAAGGAAATGTATAGTCAAGAAAACGTAATCGCCGAAAAACAATTGCTGGAGAAAATAATGAAATCACGATATTAGCTGCAGTAGCTAAGAATCCGCACATTAGTACCCGAGAAATAGCTCGCGGATCAGGAATTTCTATCCTATCTGCCAAACTATCCACTGCGACTATCTGCCAAAAATTGAAGCGTAGGAAATATCATCCATTTAGAGTTTCCATGCATCAAGAACTTCATGGCGATGATTTTCAAAATCGAGTGCGATTTTGTCAATGGGCGCTTCAACGAATACAAGATAATCCCATTTTTTTTGCTCGAGTATTATTTTCTGACGAGGCGACATTCACAAATCACGGTACGGTAAATCAGCACAACATGCATTACTGGAGTATCGAAAATCCCCATTGGTTGCGCCAAGTTGAACATCAACATCCTTGGAACGTAAATGTTTGGTGTGGAATAATTGGCAATAAGCTTATTGGTCCATATTTCATCGATGGAAACTTAAATGGTGAAAAATATCGAAATATCTTGCAGAACGAACTTCCAGTGTTACTTGAAGACCTTCCCTTGGACGTACGACAAACAATGTGGTTCCAACATGACGGTTGTCCAACACATTATTCAAGAATTACACGAGAAGTATTAGATCGAGCCTACAATCGTCGATGGATCGCAGGAGTTAGTCCAGTGTCTTGGCCTGCAAGATCGCCAGATCTTATTTCCCCTGACTTCTTTTTGGGGACCAATTAAAGTCTGAAGTTTATACAGAAGTGCCAACCACGAGAGAAAACATGATTGAGCGAATCACCAACAATCATTCCAATTGCGAATAAATAAATGTATCGAAGTGGAAGGGCACAGTTTCGAACACATGGCTTTTTAAAATGTTAGTTTATGTTAAAATAAAAAAACACAAAATCATGTTTGCTTGCTTCTCTTTTTTGTGTATTTTTTCTAGACGTTCACAATCATGTTTTTTGCGATTACAGCGCAATCTGTTACGAATCGAAAAAAAAGTTTGAAACAAAAACTACATACTTGATGACGTAGAATCCGAATCTGCAATACAAAATGGGGGTTCCCATTTAAGATTTCAAAGTTGTCTCTCCTCCCACTCTGGGGAGGGTGAGGTGGGGGATCAAGTTCGACACCATTCAGTGAGCCCCCTACATTATAATATGGGGGATGGTCCACAGTGAAACATGTTCCACAGCAAACATTTTGAATATTTAAATAGTTATTAAAGGAAATTTAGCGCCATCTCATGGGACGAGGTTGTATTAACCACGCATATAAAAACCAGTGTTTTTTAGTTTGGCTGTAGTGAAGCCATCGGCGGTTTAAAGAAGTAGTAAGTTACTTTCTAAGTTGCGTTTAAAGTAAAATAGAAGCAACACTTTTGAAAATTAGCAGTTTTGTTTAGGTAAAAGGCTTTAATATTTTTCCAGTTTATGGTTTATCCATTGGACAGGTATTAAACCTAATTGAAAAAAGTGGTGAGCTAGAACTTAAACATTACAGAAAGCATACCAAGCTAGCAGACAAATTTGTTCTACCAAATGTTCCCAACGTCTCTTCAGTTCCGCAAAGTCCTGTTAAAATGATTTGCTCAATCCTTTACTTTACCCCAAACTTTACTTTTCTTTGGAATAGGTTTTAATAATATGGTTAATGTGTGTGTTTATTTACCAATGTGTTTCAGTTTATTTCCTTTTTGACTCTTCAGTAAAATATTTCATATTTTGTTTGCCATATCAATAAAGTTTAGTCATTTTTGGTCACTGTTTCATTGCTGCCCCATCAGCCATAAAGTGGCACATCAAAACATTGTGTTACATCTCAATACTCAACTCACCTGGGATACTTATAGGCACCGTTCCGGTACTGTACTCCTCCTCCTGACTCGAACTCTGATGCCGTCCGAAATCCTTGTCGAAACTCGAACTCTCCCCAGACATCTTAGGCAGGAACGGCGTGAACAACGCAGAGATCTCATTCAACGGGAACTCGTACATGGAAGATTGATGGGAAATTTGATTTTGTATCCGCATGATCCAAGACATATCCCCGGTCGGTGTCCTGATATAGATCTCGGTCCAACCCTGGCACCAACACGCGCAGTGCAGTTTCTCGTTAAGGTGGCTCTCCCTCACGGTCAACTGTTGCAATTTCGAAGGTAACTGCTCCAACTTGTCGCCGAGTCGCTTCGACTTCGTCCGTTATAGGGCTGTTGGCCGAAGTGTTGGTAGGATTGGATTTGTCGCCGGAATTCTGCCTGGTGACGCGATTGCTCGAATCGTCCTTGTCTTTCTCGGTGCTGCTGCTGCGCATCGTCTTCAACTTCGAGTCGTCCGGCTTTCGTCCGACCAGTTTGCAAGATGTGTAGCATTTGTCGCAGAGACCGTATTTGAGGGCTTTCTGCGAGCAGCCGCTAGTGGTGATCGTGATAACTTTGTTGCCTAACAACCAACTCATAGATTGTCCGCCGCTTAGTAAGAATTCTGTTGTCGGTAATCTAAATTTGGATAAAAAAAATATACTAATTCAAACACTTTTTAAGACAATTTTTTTGGTGTGAAGAGACACTTCCGATTGTCATTTGTTTTCAAGTTATTAGCCCTAAATTTTGTTTTTTTATATGACGGCCATATTGGATTTTTGGTTAATTAGATAGATAGATGAATTAATCTTTAAAATGAGGTTTTCAACGATGTATAACATTTTTAACAATTTTCATTTTTAGCGGATGTAAGATTCGAAATTCCATCCTGTATAATATAAAGTGTTATAACATTACCTACATTCGGTTTCTGTAGTGTACTAATGTAATTACACTGGTCAACAGTGAAATTGCTTCTTAGGTGAAAGTACCCAATCCCGAATGAATTCAACGTGCTGAACACGAATATCACATTGAAAAAAGTTGATTGGCTCACGTTCCAGAGATATTGACGTTTTGTCCATTGTATAGATGCTATTGCATAATGTAATGCAATTTAGTGAGAGATTACGAAATTTTGCGTCATATTGCATCACCCCTTCATGCAAAGAAGTTAATGCAGCATTTGCTGTAAGTTTCCATTGAGAGTGTTGCGAAATTGATTGCGCAATATCAAGCAATAGCTAATTATAGTTTATTTATAAATGGTCGACGTGACAATTAACTCGTGCAATGTCCGTTCATTCGCGCATATTTTTCGAAGCTCTAGCATACACAAGTGATTGCTATAGTGTAAAGTAACTAAACAGTAGCAATGCCTCGTAACTGTGTTAATAGTGCAAATAACTTCTGTTATATTTGCGGAGAAGTGACATTTGCTGCACAGAAAAAGAACATCAGTGCAACAGTTAAGAAAGCGTATCATTTGTATTTTGGTTGCTAGATAGGCGACCAGGACAAAGACTGGGCCCCACACGTATGCTGCCGCACTTGTGCCGTAAATCTTTCACAGTGGCTTTATGGCAAAGAAAGGCAATGCCATTTGCTGTGCCCATGATTTGAGGGAGCCCACAATCACGTTGACGACTGTTATTCTGTATGGTACCACCAACTTCTGGAGGCATCACCAGAAGAAGAAATGGACAGTTGAATACCCTAACATACCATCTGCTCTGCGACCTGTCTCTCATGGCGAAGGACTCCAATTCCGGAACCTCTACAGATTTTTCTATCAGTTCAGACGATGAGGATGGCCATGCGTCGGCGAGTTCTCCTCAACGTGGCAGTAAGGATGATAACTTTTCGTGCCTTTGACGAAACATCTGCACCACATAAAATTACCAGGATGAAATGAACGATCTTGTTCGCGATTTGATCTGTCGAAAAGCAAAGCGGAGATACTGGCCTCAAGACTTCGACAGTGGAATCTTCTGGAACAGAATGTCGAGTGACTTCATTTCGCACTCGCCATCAGCTCTTCGAATCTTTCTTTAAGAAGAAGAAAGCCTTGTGTTCTGCTGCGATATTGATGGTCTACTACAAGCTCTCAGTATTGCACATGATCCCCACAATGGCGGCTGTTTATAGACGCTTCAAAACTGAGCCTAAAGGCGGTTTTGTTGAATAATGGGAACCAGCTTCATCCATACCTATTGCACATGCGGTCTACATGAAGGAGACTTACGGCAATCTAAACCAGCTACTGGAGACGATAACTACAGCAAGTATGGCTGGCAGATATGTTCTGACCTGAAGTAGTATCTCTGTTGATGGGTTTGCAGCAGGATATACAAAGTACTGCTGTTTTCTTTGTCTGTGGGACAGCAGAGCAATCGATTTGCACTACATCAAGAAAGACTGGCCCCGAGAGCATTTTTTTAAGCCTGGAGAAACGAATGTACAGCAGCCACCATTGGCACAGCCACACAAAATCATCATTCCTCCTTTACACATCAAGCTCGGTCTTGTCAAAAACTTGGTAAAAGCCATGGATAAGAATGCACCAGCATTTCAAGTACCTGCATGAAAAATTCCCTCGACTCAGTGAAGCCAAAATTAAAGAGGGCATCTTTGTGGGCCTCAAATTAGACAGCTCTTCCGAGACCCCAAGTTTGAGGAACTTCTTCAAGGTAAAGAAAAACGGTTTGGGATGCATTCTATCAAGTGGCAGCAAACTTCTGGGGAATGACAAGGCAGAAAATTACAAGTGTCTGGTTGAGGATATGTTGGCTTTGTTTCATGATTCGGCTGCAATATGTCCTTAAAGATCCCTTTCTTGATTCCCACTTAGATTTCTTTCCTGATAACTGCGGGCAGGTCAGCGATAAGCACGGCGAACGCTTTCATCGGGACATTGCCACCATGGAGCAACGGTACCAAGGCAATGGTCTACGTCAATGCTAGCTGACTATTGTTGGACAATCAGTTAGAGAGCTCCACAAGTCCACTACAAACGGCAGGCCAAAAGAAGTCGAAAGCCAGAAGCAGACTAATGTTTTCTTACCATGTATTATAATATTGACATAAGTACACTTTTCTGAAATATGCGTAATTTTACAGAAAACCCGTAGCCAATTCAGCTTTTTCTTAGTCATTTTCGTGTTCAGCACATTGAATTCATGAAGAAATGACTATTTTCAGCTTGGAAGCATGAACTTTTCGAAAATTTGTTGCCCAGTGTTATTAGTAATAGTTCTAGTTGATTAGTCTTATATTAAGGATTTGTTGTGCGCGGACCACACGCATTTTTATTATATTTTAGTTGTTCTATTTCTGTGTTTACCTTCAACGTTTATTGAACTGTCCCTTCATTTCATTTTACGACTCTTTTTCCAATTTAACGTTACTGTCTTTTACGTTTACGTGTTCAGTCCCAAATTCATTGTATTACCTAAAAGGCCTTTTGCTGTTTATATTAGTCAGACGGTATACAATTGTAACCACCTTACTTCGACATTCACCGACAATTCTATACTTCAATATATATTTACTGTTTATAACTTTAACACCCTCCAATCGCATAGATCCGACTGTTTTGTTTTACCAAAACGCGACAGCGAATGACCACCCGTTGCGTTCGATTCTGGGAAATGTTGCCGATCTAAAGGTCATATAAGGATGCCCCTTCAGGGAAACAAGCCAGAATCATCCCGTTGTCCAAACACTCCGTGTATCTCCGTTAAGTTAATTTCATTTTGTAACATTTACAATGATAAAACAGATATAATTCTTAAAGTGAGCGAAGATTTAAAAAAAGCTGTGACTAAATACTACTACCTACAATTTAATAAAAATACTTTGTTTTTGAATTAGTACTTTAAAACTAATAATATAAATTTAATCTTATAACACAATATCCCCTCTAGTAGCAAAATTTAAATTTCCCACAATTATTCTTAGTAACTTAGTAAGCAGAAAGACTTTAAAGTAACTAATCTTGTAATCTAATACAATAAAAAGAAATTAAGTAATACACACTTACCTTCTCGGCACAGCACTGCAAGTTAAAAACGTATACCGCGACATTAAATCTATGCAAGTCTCCGTCAGTTCTTCATAAAAAGTGGCCGTCGATTTATCAACCGGAATCTTCAAATCTAATATCGGCTTCATATCAGGCAATCTAGCCACTACTGTTGTGCTGCGTGCCGGTCTTCTAGAACCCTGTTCAGTTAAACTGGAACTACGTTTCCTGTCGGAACTGTCTTGATTTAGTTTATTCAAATCTGCCGATTTAATATAATGATGGTGTCTCCGAATGAAGCATTCGTTTGAAGTCCCTTGAAAAATATGTATATTTTTTTTAAAGATTTTCAGATTGATTGCATCATAATATCTGACTCACATTCGTGATAAATCGGACGAATTCCTTCCTGTACGGTAAGCGACACTTCAACAACCACACCGCTATAACGTGATGTGCCAATGAGACGATATAATGGTTGTATTTGAAGGGATAAGTGTACGGTAAAGATATAGCGAATACCGCCATGTATTGATCGGCGACGAAGTTTGCGAAAACCATTGGCAAAACTGTTAGTGCTGTAATAATTTAAAAATATTTATCGGGGCTCGTAGGTTATGAAGAATCTAAATAGTTATTGGTGATGGTCAATAGCAGAATGTGGAAAAGAGCAAATATAAGGAATTAAAGTAATTTTGCAAGGATAGAGAAGAGGTGAGAAGTTACAATGGCCAGGCGTTGAAATACTTATGCTTAGACAATAATCTAATAATTGTGAAAACGTTGTTTCAACAAAATGCACAAGAATAGTAATTAGTAGAAATGGGAAATCAATAAATGACTATGCTCTGATTGATAAAAGCTATAGTAAGGAGTTACAAGGCATTAAAGAGGACCAGAAATAGAGAGGATATTTTACTAGAAGAAGTATTGTTGTACTGAGTGTTCTTTTCTAATAATTTTATGAATCGTATTGTCATGAGTTTCTTTTTCATAATTACCCCACAAGACTTTATTGGAAAAAAGTGCAGATTAAGTGGAATGAAGCAACCAAGTTAGCAAAGGACAGGAAACAGTGGAGAAATATAACGACAAATATTCACTAAATGAATTAGATTTTACATTTAACGGCAAAAAAAGGTTTTGGTTATATACCGGTATAATCTCAAGTAACGAAACGATGGGCGTGGCTCTTAAATTCCTGCTATAATTTTACTTCTATTACTGGGGTAGAGGAAGAAAAATACATGTCTCTCTAGGTTTCCATGTATTTCCCTTCCTCTGTCACAATAACAGACAAAAATTATAGCAGGAGTAGAATAGGTATGACAGTTCTGGTCCAAAATCCCATAAGGTTTACATAGGGGTTCTAAATTGACTTTACTTCCGGTTTTTCCGGATGCCTATCACAGTTCTCGAAACAGCCCAACAGTTCCAGGAACAGTTTCAACAGTTCTTAGAACAGATTAAACAGTTCTCGAAACAGCTCAACAGTTCAACAGTTCCAGGAACAGTTTCAACAGTTCCAGGAACAGCTTGAGCAGCTATTAGAACAGCTTCAACAGTTCCAAGAACAACTTCAACAGTCCCTAGAACAGCTTAGACAGTTCCCAAAACTGCTTAACCTGAGCCGGGAGTTGTTGAAGCTGTTCCTGGAACTTTTGATCTGCTTCGAGAACTGTTTAATCTGTTCTAAGAACTGTTGAAGCTGTTCTTGGAACTGTTGAAGCTGTTCATGGAACTGTTGGCTGTTCTGGAATGTTGGCTGTTCGAGAACTTTTCTGTTCACATAGAACTGTCGCAAGCTGTCTGGAACTGTTTGAGCTGTTCGAGAACTGTTTAAGCTGTTCTAGGAACTGTTGAACTGTTTCAAGAACTGTTGAAGCTGGGCTTGGAAACTGTTGAACTGTTTCAAGAACTGTTGAGCTGTTTCGAGAACTGTTTAATCTGTTCTAAGAACTGTTGAAGCTGTTCCTGGAACTGTTAGGCTGTTCCTGGAATTGTTGAAGCTGTTCCAGGAACTGTTGGACTGTTTCGAGAACTGTGATAGGCATCCGGAAAAACCGGAAGTAAAGTCAATTTAACCCTATGTAAACCTTATGGGATTTTGGCCCAAAACTGTCATAGCTATTCTACTAGCAGGAAGTGTCGTTACCTTGGGTTATAACGGTATATACATACGAGAATCTTAGAAATAGGATAACTTACTAGATAAAAAACTCCAATACGGGTATAGCTATCCTATCAGTAGCTGAAATTTTCGACAAACTTAACAATACTTGCGGCAGCATTTTCACCATAACCTCCCTCATCTCCAAAGTGCAAATCGTAAGGGCTGTAATGCACAAACGAGCGCACTGGAAGCTCAAATATTTGTACAAGCAGGTGATCATCTCTTGCTGCGCTGTCGGGTTCAGGTAAGCGTGGTACGAAGCCAAATTTGCCATTACGGACAAGACGGCTGCGTTGTACTGCGATTTATTTATTTGTATCGAGTCAGGAAATGCCTTCTCCATAATCTGTGAGTAACATTCAATAATGATTTATATCAAGAAAATGGAATAAAGATTTATTCACCATCGTTTCCAAAGCTTCAACGATTAAGTGCATATCCGGATTACCAGGTTTGGTCAATATTAAAGTTTTGTTGCGTAAAACATTCGGAAGCTGCATTAATACGTGGTGTAAGACATCCCAATCTAAGAATATTTCCATTTATTACAAATAGATCGTTAAAATTTTGATATAAATTACCCTTTTCCATCTTTAAACATGTAATAAACATTTTAAATGCATATTTGACAGAAACGTAGGTCACATAACTCTGCATCGCAGGAGACGTTGGAGGAGGCGAAGTCATTGGTCCCTTTTCATTCGAATAAGTTACGCATAAGTAAGAACTGTATTTTATATCACCGTTAGCGTCAGGACAACCCAGGTGATATAAACTATCGGCTCTCATATTCAAGAAGCAATCAAAAATCTGCAAATTTCATAATAAGAAGCGACAAGAAATTATAACTAATTAACGATATCACCTTGTATCGTAATTGCGAGCAATTTTCGAACAATTTTTGCTTGCTATAATGCAGATCTAAGAAGTTGCACCAGCATTTTATAAATCTTAACAGCGTGACTCGACGGTAATTTGTGTATTTTGAACGTGAATACTTTTATTAGACCGTTCACTACGGTTTTGACATCGAATATATCGACTTCATTGATCGGCTGGTTGTCGTGGTTTATTTCGAATGGTCTTATCAGCAGCTACGGAGGGATATATTCAATGTGATGTAATTACTTTAACCGACATACCTTTTCCAGGATATCTAACATTTCTAAGCAACGTTTCGATTCACACTCCATGCAAAGATCGATTAATAGTTCTGCAGAATAAGAACGGACTACGATATCCGAGTCGTGTACTATGTAGGACAAATAATGAATTACTATCTTGTCGATGAGTTCATCCTCGTAGTCCATCCTGAATTATAATGAAAATTAAAGTTTAGAGTTCTCAAAATTAAACCATCCTCCCACCATGCGGCGGCTCGTGCTATATGATTCATAGGCTAGAACCCCCCCCCAACTTCAAAATATAATAAATAAATCTACAATATACAAATTAAAATATATTATGCACACAACTGTGGTGATTTGCAAATTTCAAAAAAGCCTTTTTTTGCAGGAGTGGAATCTCAGAGGATCTCAGTGATCCGTGCTTCGAATTTTCTTACGTTTTCGTTAGGCAACCCTTCTCGAACGTGAAATGGGTTGCCTAATTGGTTGTTATTGCAAGTTGGTCAGTTGATCAGCTGATAAAGTTTAGAATTTAGAAACGAAAATGGAATACATTTCCGTTAGCTATTTGAATAAAACTAGTCACTAGAGAGAATAATAAGAAATAGAACTCGGCAAAAGAATAATTAGGAACGTTGTCCCTAATGAAGAAAAAATACTTCTTAAAAACTAGGTCAGTGACTATATAAAGGAAGACAAACCAAGCTTATGGGAAAAGTGTTGCGCTTAAAAACAACAGTTTGGCGGTCAAATCAGATGTCGCTAGTATTCTCCACCGCAAAAGGGTGGGGTATCTGAATGTTTAGCGAGAATAAGAACCAGAATTATAAATTAATATAAATGTATAAATAGTACGATTCACCAATAGTTGGTACTGATTATAACGTTATTTTAATGTAATGAAATTACTATGATGGTAATGATATGGGATTTCAAGCACGGCAGGCGGCAACAATATTTTGAATATAAATAAAAATAATAGTATATTCTGTCATATTGTCGTAGTTAGAATTGGTAAGATATTATTTTAGTTCTATCTGTGAAGTTTATTAGTGTTAAGTTGTAAGTTTATTTCTATTGTTTGTACAAACTTTATTATTTATATTTTGCTAGAATGCAGCAAATGTGCTATACTATATAATAATAATTTTATTTTATTGGTAACTGAATTTAGGAAACCAAAAAGACAATAACAGAACATTCTTGGAATCTTTTGACGGCATATCGGCATATAGCTATCGGTTTTATGAAAGTGCTTAATAATATAAAATTTGATATCCGAGGTTTCTACCAATGGAAGTTAAAAAAAACTATTTATATACTTAAATTAAATTTCACTTGAAATACGTTTACGTCCCCACTCTCAAAATATGAATATTGTAACATTGTCACAGAAATGGGATAACAATCAGAAGTTCACTCCCTGGCGGTCTCTTTGATCTTCTTTAATGGCTTTATATTGTTGATCTCGGACACCATCTTTGCAGGATAGACTCAGGATCGCAATAACGATAATTGTTTTCATCAGTCTGCACTAGATTTATTTGAAAAAATAATTTTTGGAGCTATTTACTATAAAATTGAAGTAACATGTATGCGTTTAACACTTTTTCTTTTTCTGAATGACCAAAGAAATATTTAAGCCTGAATACTAACGCTTTTACGTACGTGGTTACTAACAAAGAAAATACAATGTCGCTATTGATGTACCAGTAAACCAAATTCAAATTTCCCGCAATTATATTCAGTAACTTCAACTTAAAGGATTCAATAACTATTAATCTAATACAAAATCGTAGGAAATTACATGCTTGAATGTTGAAGTTATGAAAAATAATTGAGGGAAATTTGAATTTGATTTACTGGGACATTATAGTATTCCATTATCCCATTGTATCTAGGGGTTACATAGAAAAAGATAAGAATACATGTGAATTTATTTTATGCGTAAATAGATCGGAAAGACAGCTTTTTGCTTTTTTCGGTTTAAATGTTGAACTCGTTGATATTCATATTACGTTTTATTTCGAAAAAAAAAAAAAAAAAAAAAAGAAAAAAACCGAGATCTCCAATAGATGTCTACAAGTGATTTGTTTGTACAACTATTTTTGAGTAGATTGCGCTGTCGGTTTAGCTCCAATCTTAATTTGGACATCCAAGCGACATTTATCAATGACTTTTAAAATTAATTTGCTTTTATATGGAGTTGGTTTGTCTTCTTTATATAGTCACTGAACTAGGTTAAAACACAAGTTAAACTTAAAACCTAGGGCAAGTGTATTTTTAACCTGTTATTTATTTTGTTTACGTTTTTTGGTGTTTTGATATTTCTAAAAGTTTCTTTTGTTTTTATAGATTTTAAATTGGACCTAGATCATAAGTCTCAATAATTATGACTGAATGTAAACTAGAGAGAATTTCTTAAATCTATCCTTGAGAAAATTGAAATTCTACCAATTCTTAGTATTCTTACTACTTAATACAACAAATACTTGGTGAATAATTACATAAAGGTTATAGGCAATTTTTTTCTTATACGTCGAGCGATATCGAGTGTTAAAAGCAATTTAATCTTATGTGATATCTTTTTAATTGTGCTGTAGTATCCAATAAACGATTAATATTATAGGGGAGAAAGGAGTAAAAGACTCGTTCTTTCGTATACAAATTATATTAAAATATGATTACTAGTTTCGGTTTGGAACAATCATCTTCAGATCAACGTCAAAAAGGATTATTGTCGATTGATAAAAACATAAAATATGGAAACCATATTGTAAAATGTGAGTATTTATATGATAAAAACCACAAGATAAATTTTCAATTTAAACTAAAAGATGTTGATGACATTAATTTATATATATGAAGTTGTAAATATTATTATGTTATAAGCCAAACTGCTTAACTGAATCAAAACGTTGCCAAACTGCTGCACTAGCAACGTGAGTTTTATATTTGAATGGTTATTTTTTTTTTTTACTTATATCAGCGATTATTTACACCTGTTTAAATATGCTAAAAACTAAGAGCCCCCCCCCCCCCCCCCCACGTAAAATTCCCACGAGCCGCCACTGCCCCCAACTTACCTATTTAATTTCACCACATTGATCAGCACTTCTAACACTTTCAATCGAATATTAGTCCTGGTTTCCTGTTTGAAATATTTCTGCAGCAAATTATTTAAATTGTTCAACCAGAGATGCTGTGTCGGCTTTATGCTTCTCGCTAAGTGAGTTATGAGGAGGGAGACCGACTTGTCCGGTCGAGACTTCGAACATTCCCCTACGATCTCATAGAATCGATCGATCGATCCATTAAATCGACTCTCTTCGACCAAATTTTCAATCATCGTTAAAGTGTCGTGCAGTTTCACTTTGGTTTGGGGATTGGGTACCCGTCTCGGTTCGTTTTCTAGCAGTGCCAAGGTAACGATTTTATAAACTGTGTTATCGTATATTGAATATCTTACCAACTTGTTGTATGATCACTAATAATATGTTCGAAACGGTATCCCATGCTGCGTTCTGTAAATCTGAACCCAAGTTAGTGACTAACAAACTGATACAAGTCATGACTTCGTAACTAATGATCGGATGAAAACACTGTACAGCCTGTAAAGATAAAAATTACGATTATATATAAGCCGAAAATCGTTCGAATTTCAAGGATAGCTTTCACCCCTTAAATTCGAGCCTCCGCCAAAATAGCTGCTACAATTGTTCTCTTATTAGTGGCATCCACCATTTATTTATTACATTCGTTCATACATATAATAAATAGAACCGGACCCAGAATAGATCCTTGTAGGACACCCAAACAAAAACTTCCTCAAATGGCGGCTTTTCTTTGGAATATTTAATTTTTATATAATTATTTTATATAACTTTAATAATTCTTAACAAAATTGAAAAAATAAATCAGGTAATCTAAATAAAAAGATTTTTTTAATTTTATAAAGTTACTTTGCGATCTAAATTTTAGATTGAAAAAGACAATAAACAAATTGCCAAAACATCTCACATAAACCAAAATTACAGTTATTATTCTCCAACCTAAATCTCCAATAAACCAAATCAACGATAATTCAAAAACTAGAGAAAGAATTTTCAAAAGAATTACCTGATAAATAGATGGCAAGATAGCGCAAACTGAACATCTCAGATTAGTCAGCGGTTGCTTCCCCCACAAGGCCATTCCAATATAAAATATCGCTCCACGCAACAAATTTATATCGTTCTTCAAGGATTCCTGCCTTAAAATGCTGCACATCGTCAACAGAGACGAGTGGCCCATATGTGTTCCGAGCAATTTACGCATAATCTGTTAGAATTGAGAAAATTATTAAAATAAAAACCATATTTTCGAACGTATTAAATTTATTACACTCCAGCTTAGCTCACAGTGGGCCTCAATTGTAACAGTTCGGCATAAAGTTCCTACGAATAATGGCAGGAATTCGGGAAGCAAATTGCTATATGCGATTATTGTTTCAAAGATTTTTAAACATTCTTTGATTTCGGCTTCGTGTAAATTGCAACACAAAAGTGATATATGTCTGAAAATATAACATTAACATTTTCTAAAATTAAAAGGACATAATAGTAGAGTAAATATTCAAAATAAATGTATTTGATGATGGTTTGTTCGTAGCCGTTAATTATATATGGTTTTTCCTTTTTTTTTTTTTTTCCTGAGGGTAGCGGCTAATTTCTAAAGATGATTTAATTTTTTTAAAAAGTTAAACAACTCATTTTAACGTTTCGACAATCTTTATTTTCCATTGTCTTCCTCAGAATAATGTATTTTTTATAATTTAACTTTATTTTTTATTTTTTTTTAAATATATATATTTAGGGACATTCACAGAACATTTTAAAAAGCTTATTTAATAATTACATTTTTTTTTTTTAACAATTACTGGAAACGTCGTCATTTTACAATACTTTTTTCAGAAAATTTAAAAAAAACATTCCATCGCTAAGCTTGCCTTTCGCGTTAGTTTAAATGTATTCTTCTGCAGTTTGATTTAAAATAATTTTGTTAACAGTATTGTAAAATGACGACGTTCCCAGTAATTGTTTAAAAAAAAAATGTAATTAGTAAATAAGTTTTTTAAAATGTTCTGTGAATGTCCCTAAATATATATATTTTAAAAAAAAAAAATAATGTTAAATTATAAAAAATACATTATTCTGAGGAAGACAACGGAAAATAAGGATTGTCGAAACGTGAAAATGAGTTGTTTAACTTTTTAAAAAATTTAAAATCTCTTAGATTGCTCGCTTACCCTCACTCAAAAAAAAAAAAAAAAAAAAAACCATATTCAAAATAAATATGACAAAAACCTATATATTAGATCAAAAGAACTTCTTACTTTACTAAACAAGTAATATCATCCTCTTCAATATAGCCCGCATGATATTTTATCATCATATCCAATAATGACAGGTATTTATCAATAATACCAGCATTTAAAACATCAGGCAACCAACCAATCAGAAAATGAGCCTCTATCTATTGATAGAAATCAAAAAACCAATAAATGTGAACCTATCAGAAGACAAAAACCACACACCTCAAATTCTAAGTTTTTTATAACCCTCCCATTATCTGTTAAGGCTTGTAATAAATCAAATCTTTCCGGAATATCACCTGGGTGATCTTTAACAATCTTGAATACCGTAGTCCGAGTTATATCCATCCGTTCACGTTGTCCCCGAACTAGTTGTTGGAAAAATATAAAAGTGGACCGCCTAATATCGTTCACTGGATTCAAGAGCATATCTTGAGTATGGTAAAATAGTTTACCTATCATATCCTAAAGGTGGAATTTAAAGAAATGCAAAAACAAGCACATATTCAAAAAAATCCTCCTTGCTCTAAGCGATTCTCTGTCACAACTTTGCCCAACTCTTTTAAGGCTTTAAGACGGACGTCTATGGAGGAATCGTTGCTGAGTTCCCTTTGCATTTCTTCAGTGAATATAAATTCTTTACTCTTATGTTGATCTTCTCGAAAAATAGCATAAATAAGTAAAGATGAATTTACTGGAATATTATTATTTTACTTACTATTTCCCCGATCTTTCGGCTTCTTAAATATATTTTTAAGCTTCGTACTCATCTTTTAAATATTATTTTATAATAAATTCTATGGGTAAACCGAGACTACTACAAAGAAAACTATAAAAACCTACTATATAAAAAATAACCTAATTATTAACTTGTCAATCTTGTCAAATATAAAATATAACAACATTATATTAGCTGAATGCTACATGAGTAACAGCGATAAAATCACAGTTTCACAATCACAAAGTTTAAAATAAAATTATAAATTATTGTATTATTACGATTATTATGCATGAACTAGCTTCCATTGGCTATTCATATATAACTAAGTTTATTGGGATGCAAAACTAATTATTAATTATATCTACAGCATGAATAAATCTTGTCTGTTTATTGCAGTCATTTTTCAATTCACAACATTTGTTAATTCTTTTCTAATTGTTTCTAAACACTAGCGTCTAGCCCCAGAACCGTTACAATTCCTCCCGCCAATCAGCGAGCATTTGTAATTATACATATGTTCATTACAGGGCGCAAAGTACAAAATGCACTCCAAACGGAATAGCAAAATTTAATCTCCCATTGCTATTCTCAAAGGAGCAAAAAAATAATGCAGATTTTTTAGACTTTTAACTTACTTGAACTGATCAACGAACCAATAAATAACAACATGAGTTGGAGAGAGAGGATAAAGAAAAGGCTTTTTGATTTGTTTTTATATTTTTAATAAACTGCTGTTTTAACTTCATATAATTTATTTTCACAACGACTTTTGCTATTACTGCCCCGACATGTAAAACAATATACTACAACTACCATTTTTTTTTAACAACCAAATCGACAGTAGCTTATTTACACTTATTACGAGTGGTGAATTAGCTTCTTTAATCACGATTTGTAAAACATGATACATCATACAAATTTAACATTCAATATTAATATCTAAATATATTACTAATTCTACTTCTCAATCCTTAAATTCCGCGTTTACCGACAAAAAACTTACATCGAACGTCTATGTGTTACTGCACTTATTGAAACACTCCTTTTGATTAGTTTGATTGCACTTTAATTGTCTACATTTAATTTTAATTTCACATTCGCTGTTGCAACAAATTCAGCTTCCGTGGTGATTAACAAAATTATCGGCTGGACATCTGAACACCACGCTATTGGACCACCGCAATACATGAAAACATATCCAGTTGTACTGACTGTGAGCAACAACCAGCATAATTTAGATTGGCAATAGGCTTGCAACAATTCAGTATATTTATTTCCGCCAAGTACTTTACTCCACAAGTCTTATATCATAATGTTCTTTTCAAATTAATTGATGCGTCAGCACTCTTGGATCTTCCACAAAAACGGCTTTTCAAAGTTTATCGCAAATACTAAATCTGGTTTTGTCTTAACAGGATACACTTTCCACTAATTTCCTGTATGGAAACTTCAAAGATATCTGTTTTATATCTATTTTGTTAGTTGTGTCGGCAATAGGTGTTTCTACCTATTTTGCATATTTCATTTTACATGTTTCCAAAACATTTATAATGTATTTTTCTTGCTTCAATATTAACCATCATTTGATCTATTAATTTCAATTCCAAACTTATTTTACAGCCTTGTAAGTAACATATCTATTTCTTTTTTATCGTTTACAACTAGAATTCCATCATCCACATCATATAGCGTATGAATGATTGTGCTATTCACCACTTCTAAAATATGCATTTCTGAGTTTCTAAAGAATCAGACCATTTTCCTCTTTTAATTCACTGTATATATACCATTTGTATTTTTCGATCCTCTTAGAATATCTCACCATCTTATAAAATATTTCAACGCTTATCTGTTTAAAACCACAATACCATCTTCGTCTGTTATTGAGCTGACTGATTACAAGTTTTTATACAATTCAGGAACATAAAGCACATCATTTAATATAACTTTATCAGTTTCAACTTGTTTTTCCATTAATTTCTTTCGTTTTGAAGGATACTTTTTCTGTCGAGCTTCCACTGTTAGATTAAAGCAAGCTACTTCCTAACCACATTGGATGTTAAATTCTCTACTGTCTTTTCCACTAAGCTTGTAGAATCCCAGGCAGTGGTGAAAATGTGTGTATCCACTCAGCAATGTCAGATAGGATCTTCGATATCACCATAACATCATTCAACTGCTCCATCTGATGCTTTAATTATGATAACCACATTCTGTATCTTGCTAATATGTGTTGATATATCATCTTGTTTGTATATACCCACATATTGAAAAAATTTGCATTGCGTCAAATTTTTTGTGTTTGTTGACTTTCACCATGTTATGTTTTATCAATTTTTCGTACATATCTTTGCGCTGTTTTCCTGTTATGATGTGTTTATATGTTGCGATTCTTCAAAAGAGTTGCTATTATTCTTTTTTGTTTTGCTCTTTTCTTCAACCATGTAGTTTTAGTATCTTTTCATTGATCAGCCAGTAGCAAGTAATTTATCAGTTCCATCCACCAACATATATAAATGTGACTTTAAATAATGTAAGCTTCAATTTCCATAATCAAATGTATTTGCATCTTGTTTCCCAATTTCTTCCACATCTTCCATCCAGCTTTCACTTGGCTTTAACTTTAATAAAATTTATTTTCATCAACCACTTTCTATTACCACTGATTAGCTGACCGACATCTAAACAACACAACTATTATCTTTATTTTTCAAATCAACGGACTTATTCACACTTATTACAAGTGGTTGATTATCTTATTGTCATCAAATACAAAATTTTGTATTTTTTGCCAATCTCATTTGGAGTGCATTTGTGTATGCATTCCACATATTCTTTGCAGTGATTTTGTACTTCGCGCGCTGTAACAACAATTATGATCAATTTACGAATGCTCTGATTGGCGGGAGGAATTGTAACGGATTCTGGGGCTAGCGCTAGTTTCTAACAAGCAAAATAGATATTATTTTTATTATTATAAGAATGCATAAAATCATTATCAAATAAAAAATAAGGTTCCAATAAATAATTCTCTCAGATAATTAGTTATTACAGGTTACTTTATATTTTAGTTAATAAGAGATGGGAGCAGATAGCAGCGCAAGCGATTAATTACTAACTTAAATTATTAATTATTAAAATGGTTTAATTCATAGATGATATAAACAACAAACAACTTGAAATCCCATTACTCTAACTTTAATTAAGGAACTATTACTATACGAAATTAATAATGGTATATTGAACTTTAGACTTTGGGTGATTTCAACCACATAGTTAGCTTTATTATACTCAATTTATAAAGCTACATATTCCACTTCACACAATAGTAAATTGAATAAAAAACAAGAATGGATTACGATGATATTATTTATCTCGTTATATTATTATCCTGCATCGGTTTCGGTTACGTTTATAGAAAAATCGAAGATGTAAACCAAAAAAAAAACATTGGTACAGCTGCAGGGTTATTAGTGATCTTCCTCGTATCAGGGGTGCATACTATACACATATTAGTAACATTTCTCATAAATGCTATTATAATACTCTTCGTAAACAAAAGGTAAGTGTGCAATTTAAATATTAATTTATCTATTGTATTCTCTATTCCTAATTTTTTCTCTCTAGGCAATGCCATCTCGTACGCTTTATTTTCTCTTTTATGTATTTATTTTTCTTCCGATCGACTGCATACTTTGGAATACCATATCCTCCAGCTCACACCAATCTAATCCAAATGATTTTAACATTGAAACTAGTCGGATTAGCGTTTGAGGTTAACTCATCCTACCAAATAAAGAAGAAACGTGATACTGGAATGAGGTCGCCCGAAGAAAAATTGGAGGCGAATGATTATATTAATCCGTTTTATGAGAACTCACTATTCATAATTATTGGCATATTGACGGGGCCATATTATCGTTACAGGACATTTAAGCAGTTTTGAATTGCCATTCTCAAGTAGCGACAGTTGGAAGCAATCTACGATAGACAAATGGAAATACGTCCCCATGTATTGTATTTTATTCTTGTTGTGCACGAAGATATGGCCAATATCGGTTAGTCGAATTATTAGGGTTATGTTATTTTAATGAAAAAATGCTGATGTGGATTTTTTATGGATATTTATCAAAGCCATGTTGATTTAGAGGTTTGTTCTTAAGAAAAATTTAGGACAGTTGATAAAATTTTAAGGTATATTTATTTGAGGTTAGAAAATTTGACACCTGTAAATTACTTCATTCCAAGTATTTATCCCATTTACTATAATTTATTTGTGGTTTTGTTGTTTCAAGGAAATGTCAATTTGTTATTTCAAATGTCAAAATGAATCTAATGAGAATTTTTAATTTTCTTTCAATTTCAATACAAGAATAATTATTTGTTAAGTGTTTAGCAAATTTTTACTTGTTTTTTTAAAGCATTTTCAACTTACTGCACTTTTATGCACTGAAAAATGACGTTTACTGGACGTAAATATTACGTCATATTGGCGTCTAGAAGTCGTCACTCTGCTACCTGGGTGATAAAAATTATGTCAAACAAAACAAAATTTTGCCGTTATTGCATGAAGATTGAGAAGATACGCTTCTAAATGCAGGATTTTTCGTTAACTAATGACTTATCACTAAAATTTGATGTGTTCTATCGAACTATTACACAAAAATGTTTTTAGTACGCCTCGACAGAAGAATTTGACCTTGAACCTCAGGATACAGACTTTTGTTACATTGGCCGTTTTTATATCGAATGCGGATTTACATCGGAATAGTTCTCTCAGAATGTATTTGCACCATGGCGGGTTTGGGAGCGTATCCAGAATCCACAGAGCCAAAACCAGGCATGGGGCCGTCGACAAACTTCCAAAAACTGAAAGACTTGTAAGAATTCACTTTTTGCAATCGCTATTTGGCGATCTCACACTTTTAATCCTTGCATGTGCTGCCATTTTGCTTATTTTGTATTGATTAAAAATATGATGTTATGCGAGCCCACGATTATTTAGGGAGATACACATACATCGTCAATAGAGTTGCGATGTCCTTCCGCCGGTGAGGGTCGTAATAGATATGCAACGCTTTTACCAGTGTAATGTACCGAAACAGATGAAATGTAGAATTATAGGTTAGTACCGAGCGGATCTTTATATAACGGATGTTTAATTATTATTAAGTATGATTGAGATGAGAAAAACGAAACCATTGCTGAATTTCCCGATTTATATTTTGACGATGCTGAGATATACTGAAAAGCTTGCTATATAAAATATAAAAAAAAAACATTAAAGTAAGAAAAATAACGTGCCCCCAAGAACGCAATTTATATTTAATTTACTGCTTATGATGGTCGCTTGTGATTTGAGCTGTCATCTACTTAATAAACAATTTGGAATAAATACAATCTTTCTTTAACTCGAATGTGAAGACTTACCGTCATGTTACAGATAGCAAACGATCGATATTATTGGAGTCAACTCAATTATTATGTTAGTAGTGTGAATTGTTTATGTTTTGTTCATTTTGTTACTGGGTAAAACTTTGGGATATTGAATACAGCTTGATACTTCTTGGTAGTGATTTTACTACCTCTACTAAAATTTTGCCGTATCAGGAGATGTTCCAACCTCCAACAGGTATTGCTTGTTAGTTGGGTGGTTATCGCCTTAGCTATCTGTATGTATGCTTTTCTTTATGTTGGGTATCTGTTAGGAATTTCTATTCTCGATATTTTTTGTCCTTTTTACCAGTATGATTGTTGCTCCTTGAATTTTTCACAGTATCCAGATTTCTCCATATCTTTAAGTCACACCAACGTTTACTGTATTCTTGCTCCTCCTTCACTCTTCTCTAATTTTGTCATGATATATCTTGGAACTATTTTCATAGTTCATGTCATTTCGACATATAAAATATGGTAATATACCAGATAACATTTAGATTTTATTGTCGACAGCTTATTTTCACCTCCCTGTATTTCATTTATGATCTCACTGATTCCTTTAACTTGTTCGCCTTAAGATGACTTCTTCATTAGGATTGTTTACGTTGCAAACAACTTTAGTCTTACAACATTCACATACCATGAGACACGAGTGGATGAAGTTTAGTTACAAAATCAAACTTTTTCAGAAATTAAGATTATGTAATTTTCCAAAAATAGTGTAACATAACCCCTTCAACATCACGAGATCGTGTTGCTTGAATTTCTGAATTTTCAGGTTCATTGAAGATTGATCAAAACTTGATCATGCAAAAAAGACAGTTTTTAAAATGCGCATAGCACCTTCATCCACTCGTATCTTCAATTGTCCCTCTTTTGCTTTTGCCTTTAATTTCCACATCTTCCACATGAATAGTATTTATTTTCTATTGTTCTTTTTGAACTGCGTCTCCTTCGTAATATTTCTTCACGAATAATTCGGACTGTTGAAACTTCACATTGCAAACGCAATTCGATCACATCAGGTATGTTTGTATATATATAAATCGCGAATGTAATTTGATTCTAAGATTATTCGTTACAGCGATTAATCCGCGATTTGCTTTAGTTTTCCAACGCGCTGATTTGTTTAATACATATACCAGGAATTACAGATAATCTATGACATATACTCTGCATATACGCGACACACATTGTCCGCCATATTGTTGTTTGAAAGTGTAACAATCAGATTAATGCTCTCAAGGTACGTTATTACGTTTATAATCGTGTATTATGATTTCATTTTTCATTGCGATCAATTCATTAAATCTCCAACGATTGATTTAAATCGCCGCCGTATTTATAATCGCGATTTATATTTTCAAACATATCTATCTTACTTGATTAACGGTTAACCAACTTTCCTCCCCACTCAAAAGTCGGTGGCGGTTTATTTAAATACACAATAGACGTTTTCGATTGTACACAGCTGTAACCAATGAGTTCGAACCATGAGTGTATAGGTAAGACTCGGGTATTAACACATTTTATCCGATCGAATATAAACGGTTGCAGGTTGGTTATACTGTGTCGTATACATCGCTTTTATATTTTGCAATACTAAGTACACTAGCTTTTTTTTACGGAAATGTATAAGGAATTATGAAAACAATATTTGCGCTGCATTAGGCTGTTGGACGATATCACACATTTCCCAAACACAGTTTGATGTTGCCTGCATTTTAAAAAAATGTGCATATAAAATATTCCTTTATATGCAAAGATAAGACATGAGAGAATACCAATTATTCGAACTTGGGTTAATAGATATCTGCGTATGATTTTATATGCTTTAGAATGCAGTCGATACATTCAGTCGTATAGTATACTCAGATTTTTACAAGCAAATAATATAGGCGGATGCATGCATGCATTAGAAAAATGTCTCTGATGAGGCTTTGGTATTTAGCGCAAGGAGAGACAATTGCGCCTATTGCAGACGCTTCATTGTTGCAAATTTCACGCATGTGTATTAATATGACTATTAGAATTATTGTACAGCTATCAAGTAAGATAATTATTTGGCCTACGTCAGAGAAGCTACGTATTTCAGTAGCCAGAAATGCTGGGTTTCCTTGTAAAACTTCATTTTTTTACTGATTTAGAAACGCAGCGTATTCAGTAACGCAGTTTGACGATATTAATTAAAATTAATATTAATGAATGTCACTCATAAAAGATTATTCAATTAATAGTATATTGTAAAATTTCTATATCGCCTAGCTTTTTTTTTTAATTTGCCGCTATTAATGGCCTCTTCAAAATTCTTAACATAAAGGTTATCATCGCACATAAATTTATTGAGAATAAATGTAAAATACTTATCTTTTTTATCGTGGATAAATTATCTATAACTATATATCGTTTCTCTAATTCCAATTTATATTATTAATATAAATTTAGCAATTTTTAATACTTTTCTACGACTGAAGAAACTGGGATTGACACCCGTTGCAAACAGCTGTAAACAGTAAGAAGGGTTATGTATATTGCAAAACGTTTAATACCCAATCCGATTCCGGTTAAAATTGTTCAACAGGTTTGAACTGTGACGTCACGAACACATCGAATACTATTGTTATAACCGAATAATACCTGGGCCTGTTGCATAAAAAGTCAATTACAATTTACAGTGATACTTTGTTACAATCTGTCAAAATTTGACATATATATATTATATATTTGCAACGCCCGCTAAGTCAAATTTTTGACAGATTGCTAACAAAAGTACACCTGCTAAATTGTAATTGTACTTTTATGCAACAGGCCCCTGGTTAAAACCAATGTACAATCGAAAACGTCTATTGTCAGCCATATTGCTGTTTAAAATGTAAACAAACAAGCTACGGTTATTGCGGTTTATAATCGCCTGAATTATGATTTCATTTTTCAAACGTGATTACTTTCAAACGCGATTCAAATTCATAAATCTCCAACGATGTGATTTATATTTTCAAACATATCTATCTTATTTGATTAACGGTTAACCAATTTCCTCCCCACTCAAAAGTCGGTGGCGGTTTATTTAAATACATTACAATTACTGCGAAAATACGACAAATGCAATGTAGTGACTTACATTTTAGTTAATAAAAAATGCGCACAAATGACAGCAATAGATCCAAACTGTGGGATTCACCTGTCATTTCCATTCATTAAACTTATCTATTTTTAGATCTACAAATAAGGAGAAGCTCTCTACAGAACACATCAATTTTGAAAGTATACTCAACGTTAATCCATACGGTTCCGATTTCTGTACGACTTACCGTGAAGGGATGAAACACTGGAACATATGCGTTCAATACTGGTTGGCTGTAAACGTTTATAAAAGATTTCCCAATAAGAAGTACCGTACTTTTGTGACGATGTTAGTTTCCGCAGCGTGGCACGGAATGTACTTAGGACATTATGTTTGTCTAGGCTGCGCCCCGTTTTATTTACTAATTGAAGATGTCTGGGTCAAATTGATCCTTAAAGATTACAAAGGAAAGGTATTATGAACGTTGCATTTACAATTATGTATGTGAATTCGAAAGTTTTTTTTCTTACAGTACTTAAAGATAATAGAATGGGTCTTCTGGTATTTTAAAATGGCCGCGTTTTCCTATTTGGCTATTGCGTTCCAACTGCTCACTTTTAACAGGGTCATACATTACTACAACTCCATCTATCATGCTGGTATTATAGTAGGGATTGTTATGTACGCCAGCGGAATATATTTGCTCAAAATTAAGAAGGCGAAAGAAAAGAAAAGAATCATTAATGTGGATATAAAATCGCCCATCATAGAGAAGAAAATTTCGTAAAATTACTTTAAAATTAAGTTTGCTTCATTTTATTTTTTCATTATTATTTTATTTGGTGCGTAAGTATTTGTGCCTCATCCCAATCGAATTTTTTTCGTGTCTTTTTACGTAAGGATTCTACCTCATTATTGATTATTTGTGCCACGAAGATTTTAAATTTTGAAATCTAGACCCTGCAATAATTAACCCTGAAGTCATTTGACTACAAAGATAGGCAACCCAAATAGCGCTACTTGGTTACTTTCTCTTGGCTGACAAACTTATGAGATCGACACTATAGAATCTAAAGCAAATTCAGTATTTTATTTTTATATTGATGCCAATTGTGATTTTGTGCCCTGATAGCAATATCAAAATACTAAATTCTCCACAAGTTTTGAAATCGTTGCTCAAGTGGCTTTCAGGATTTAATGAAGGGTTTGTATACGTATTTAAACATTTTTTTTTGTACCTACGTATTGTAAAGTTACCAATAAAATCAGATATTTTTATTGTCTAAATACTTTTTTTGTAAATAAAAAAAGAAAATGTTTGCATTGTGAAGTTTTCGGATTCAAATATGTAATTCACAAAAGCAATATTTTGAATAAAAAGTGTTTATGTGTGCACTTAAGTCTAATAACACTAAAACACTAAATACAACTTTCTGATAATAATTCTCCTGTTTTGTTCGCATCCGTGTCTGGTTTTGGAGCAGTCTACATCTTTCCTGAATTTTTAGTGCGTTTACACTAGAAATTTCGATCACGTATCGATGCAGCATACTATATGCCCTCTATGGGCGGCTTAATTATTTACGATGGTCCCCGCTCTACAGCGTTATCTGCTAGCGTGGTTGGAAATTCGAATTCAAAATAAAGCCGGTTTCACACTATTAATAAAATAACACGATCGTAACATAATCACATTAGAAATAGAATATGGGCTTAAAATAATATCAAAAACTGAAGCTATTGTTTATCATTCAGTCACCCTATAAACTTTAAACACATGGTAAGTATGAAGCATATTTTTTTGTTTTTGTTTACTGCCCCAATAAGCAAATTTAAATTTCTCACAATTGTTTTTTGTAACTTCAATGTTAAAGTTACTTAATTGAGAAAAAATTAAATTTTGTTGTTGCGTATATAAACATGGGAATACGCATTTATTTTGTACAAACTCTTACTCAAATTAAAAAAATCTAATTTGTTTTTCGAAAGAACTATCATTAAAAATATAGTTAATTAAAGTTCCTTCAATTTCCTTCTTGTTAATCGCAACGAAATACTATTTTGTTTTGAAACAATAAAATATAAATAAGAATTCAAACAACGACTTTTTTTTTCTCATTCTCCCAATGTTACCAATATGTTGCAGCAGTTTTCAAGAAAATATTGTTTGATAAACATTAAAAGATGTATTTTAATGTTCCATTATGTTTGTGATTTAAAAGCATCTATATATGCATAGTTGTATCGCAAGGTGGTTGTATGTATCTTCTAATCTACCTCACACGAACTGCTTGATGAATTTGACAGTTTGCTTTAACCATTTTAACTGCCAAACTCATATAGCAAGTAGTGCTACTCAAATTGAATTTCGCGCAATTACCAACTTCCAAAATGACTGGTTTCCAATTTGCATACGTTCCCTCCACTGTATTTCTATGATCCAAGAAAGTTAATCAATCAAACTTTTTTGATGTCGGAGAACCTTCTCCGACCTTATAGAAATACGTGTAAACTTCTTGGTAAATAACCAGCTCTATGTAGTAATTCATTTTTACAGTTTTCCATGAATCCAGAAAAAATACTTTCATAAGAACTGGCTCCAAGTAAAAGAAAAGTCAGCCCGCTATAAAGTTGTTACCTTGTTACGATGTTCGATTTAGCTGAAACAAAACTATTATAATGCAGAATATAAATAGCACTTCCTAATGTGCCCCATGCATTTTCCTCTTCGTGATACAACTTGAGTGAAGTTAGGCACACAATAAAAGTATGACAATTTAACTTATTTAACATAACCTAAAAATTAAACATACATAAAAAAAAAAACAACCGGTGAAACTTTATTTTCTTTCAATAATGAGTAAATACGCAAGATATGCAGATTTAACAAAATTAACAACGGAATACGCCCGTCGCATGAACAGATTAAGTTGCAGAATATTTGGTGAAGTGGCCCGACCTACCAACTCGAAATCCTTGAAAGTCGTCAAATTATTCAGCGAAGAACCGGTGGATCAAAGAAGAGATATACACGCCTACTATCCCAGGCACGTAGAACCGGGGAAACTGATGATGAAGTTGCGATATTACGGACTCTTTCGTGATGAGCACGCAGATTTTTGTGATGAAATGACCAGAATGAGAGCATTGCGCGGCAAAGTGAAACCAGAAAGGAAAGGAAAGAAAGAGAAATAAAATTTTGAACTGTGTATATACGTTTTTATTTAAATTGTAGATAAATAATAAAAGAAAATCAGTTAAAGTTCTTCTTTCGATAGATCCCGTTCACCTTTTTCCCCCTTCAATTTGTCGTTCAAGCAAGATGTTTCGTCTTTGTTCAGCACTCTCTCAATGCAGAGGTAATGTTTTAGCGGCACTTCACCTTGGTGTTTAAAATACCAATCTTCGATTGCACCTTCTTGTTGTTCTAATAAAGTTTCACACTGCAATAAAACAAGTCATTAATAAATATTTGCTTAAACGTAATTATATCATTTACTTGAGTCTTCATGTTAGTTATTTCAGCACTTGGTTTATCCCACAATTCATACGGAATCCCCAATTCGACTTTCACACCTTTATCAACTAGCCCGTGCAGAGCTTGGAAGGTTTGGCTCATCCCTTTGGCGAATCTAGTGCTATCTGTTCTCTCTTTATGTATATTGTATTCCAAGATCTTCTCACAGACGCCATCGAGAGATTCGACCAGTCTCAGTTCGGACTTCTTGTATTCTTTTTTCTTCTTTGGTTTCACGTCGTCTAGGGCATAGCCCGTTTCTATGACGTCGTGTGATTTCCCTGTTTCTTCTAAACGGTTTTCTAATTCTATCGCCAGTATTTTACAGACTGAAAAACGGTGGAATAACATAAAAACACGTACGTAACCTCAATTTGTCAATTGTTTTATTTTTTGGAGACAAAATTGAGGTTACCTTCGCACCGATCAGCGTACTTTACACCTTCATCTTCTTCAGTTATACAATTTGCTATTGTAAGAAGTAGGAAGAAATTGAATACGTATTGCAAATACGACATCGCTGGAAGTATATTTAGAGCTAATCTTTTTACAATACAATTTCTTAATTAAATTATTCGGGTCGATATCAGTGTGTTTTCAATTCGAATTATCCGAGATGAAGTTGAACGTGGTCTTCGCGATGTTTACTATTAATATTTATGATCATGTTATCAACATTTTTCAAAACACTTCACAACTCCGCTGACAACTGATAAAATTGTGGATATCGCGAACGACCGGAACGACCAAGAACCGCCATGAATTCGTATTCAAAAGTAAAAGACGAAATGTATGATTGTATGCTGTATTACAAAAATTAAAACTCGGAAACTGGTCATAAAATGTAAATTATAAGAAATAAGTTCAAAATAATTGTATTTATTCAAATTTAATTCACAGAGAGTAGCATAAAAATCGAAATACCTAAACATAAAATATTCAAACTTTCCGCTACAATTTTTAGTAAATTCAACATTGAAACATGAAATTATCTAAACATTTGTGGATAATTTAATGTTTTCAAGTTGAAAAACTGCAGAAAATTTGATTTTGTTAAATTGTTAGATGAATTCATATTTTATAATATAATTAATAATTACATATAATGATGTTTAATTTTTGCTTGTTTTAGGTAATTAATTTAGTGATAAATAAGAATTTATTTTAATAAAATACTTACCATAATTTAGCGTTTTCCATTCTGCTAAATCCGCTATATTTGGAGAGCAATTTAAACTTCTATTGAAATATTAGTACTTCAAGGTAATCAACATATTAAAATAGAGATGTGCATTTATATGCACATTAATTATTCATAGAACGTAAACCAGAATTTAAGTATTTTAAGAAATATATAACTTAGAAGGCAAGAAGCGGAAAAAAATGTTTATTATAGGAATCAAATGCGTGTTATACCAGTTTATATTTAAAATAACTTGTTTGGTGGGATATCCAAATAAATTTATCTAAAATTAAAATGATTTATCAATTTATAATTGTTATTTTAAGAAGAGATTACGTCTGTGATTACGTCAAATGTGTTTAAACAAACAGCTGGTAGGAATCTCGAAGATATCTCAGTTATGTGTTGGCATCATATTTCAAAATTGTTATAACTTATATAAAATTCCATATGGATTAGAGTGGATTATTTTAATATATTCCAAAATGCATAATTTTCTCAATGGATGAAAAAAAGAGAAGCACTACACAAACAGAATTAATTTTTCCTTACTACTATATAAATAAATAGGTACAATAATAAAATTAATTAACACATTAATTATATTGATACAAAGAAATGATAGGATGTGACATCCATTAAGTAAAAATCTATTTCCCACTTTTTGTATAGTAACTAATCATAAAAATGTTAAAAAACTTGAAATAATTGCGGGAAATTTAAATTTTACTTAATGGAGCGTGACATTTACAAAATGAACAATGAGCTATTAGACAGTTAAGTAAAACAACCTCTGTGAATTACATGATTACATTGAAATCAACGCTTCCCAAAATATAAACCTAGTACAAAAAAAAAAAAATCCCTATCGCCTATTTGACAGGAGTTATATATGGGAGCTCCGGTACGAAGCTACATGTAAGAACATAAAGGATGCCGAAAAATAGGTTCAATTTAGCGGTCTTTTTCGGAACACGATGCAATTTATTAGTACGGAACTGTTTTTCAATCTTGAAAGCACGGGGTAATGTCACTAGGGGTAACATGAAGTATTTCGAATATTTCAACGTAGCCACAGTGAATATTATGTACGGTGTGAACAGGAGGAATGCGTAGAGGATATGGGAAGCTGTGTGACCAATTAAAATCGCTAAGGTCACTATACCAGCACTTTTGTCAAAATCTGCATCCCTCGTATTGTTGCTATGTATAATCGCTTCTGTATTTAAAGCTAAAGGTATCGCGTAATAGATAGTCGCCCACTCTACTCTACCAGTTTGTGTCATGAATGCAAAAAGCACGGCTACCGGTCCAAAAATTGTTAAAACGATTAAATCTCCCAAAGCTATATATTTCAATCCTATCCCACCAGTATACAGAAAGCTGGAAGATAATCCTCCGAAGAACACTAAAGCTAAATGCTCCAACCGAGCTGGAGATAGAATAATTAGGGTTCCGAATCCCAAAGTTCCCAAGAGATATAATATACCACCTAGGTTAGCTACCTCGTCTAATGTCAAGATATGATCGACTAAAATCCTATCGTCAGATCTTCTATCGTCAATTCCCTTCTTGAAGTCATAGTAAGTATTCACTAAATTACCGGCACCGTGCACACAAAGTACAGTAAATATCGTCACTAACGAAGTTAAATAGTTAAAATCCGCGTTACCTGGGTATTTATACGCTATAGTCGATCCCAGAAGGGTAGGCATCAAACTGGCACTCAAAGACCACGGTCTGAGGGCGGTGACATAGCTGGAGAACTTCATCAAACCGGACTTCTTGGGCGCCTCTTGCTTCTTGTTTTCTCTCGCAGCATCGCCGTTCAAAATTTTCACCCTCCTTTGCTCTCATTTTCACAATTCTTCCGAATTTAAGGCGAAATTCCGCAATTTAAACCATCTTGGCCTTCTAATACTTTACAAGAAGGAGTAAGGGAACATCTGCGTGTGGTGTATAATTTATCAACACTTCTTTCTGTGCGAAAACTCTTTACACCACATACGTGCACATTACGTGCCTCAACTCCGTTTCTTCCATCACAGAAAACTGTGGCCACTGTGGTATTGTATTTTGATCTTCGCCAACGGAAGAAAGGTAAATTACTAATGTCAAAATTTTCTAAGAAAGGTTAAATTTATTTATTAATTGTGTGATTACCATGTGATATGTTTACACTATTATTTATTTTTTCTTATAGCTAATAATTTAAAACTTCTGAAATAAATAAATATTTCAGTTCTATTACATCAAAGTTTCCGGTTCTGTGGCCTTCCTGCTTATTTCTATAGTCTTGAAATGTCAATCGACGTGCATTTACATACAAATGGCGCTAAAATTTAAATTTCTCGCTTATATCGTAGAAAAATAAAAATTTTCTTGTAGATAAAGATTAAATATACTCATTCCTTATGTAATATCTACACCGTTACTTTTTTTTATTTAATAATAATAATAAATATCAATATATCAACCCCACTGCTCGCAAGGGTTTGAGTCTTATTGCACTATATGTACACCTGTTCACTGATAATATCCGATAATTAATCAAATCGACGCAATATGATAGACATCGATTAAACTAAGCTTTAAAAATATAATTAAAAAGCTTTTGGAAGATGTTGAAACAATTTTCAGGTGGTGACTCATTTATATAGGCGAATTTGTGGAAGTTTTTTAGACATTTCGAAATAACGGCGGTTCCCGTGTTTTATGAATGAACAGAGTGTACCAACCAAACCAACCGATCTGCATTTATAAACAAATAGTACTGCAATTTAAATTCCAGATTTCCTATGGATATGTTTTTATACTAGACAGCAAACAAATAATGTAACAACATAAGCACTTTTTAACAAGTTTCAATAACACTATTCAAATTACCCAAAATTTTAATTTTCGCATTTAGCAGTGCGTTCAAAGAATATTTGCGAAGACAAGAATATCCATCACAAAAAAAAAGAACCTTTCGTTTGATAAGATAACGGAATTATCTACTCATATTCGCCAAAAACAAGGTATATAGTATACATTACGTATGTGGGATGTTCAAGGTAAAATAGATACTATGGTCGATATAGTTTCGATATTACGATAGTTCTATTACGTCTGATTACGTTTAATTGTTAGGAATACATATCTGCAGAGTGGAAAGTGATATAAAAAATAATGGCAAAACATCGGCAATTGTTGTGAAATGCTCCAAAGTATTTTGCGTGTAGAGTGCACTGTGCGAAGCGATCAAATAAAAGCGTAAAATGAAATTATTCCACTAAATTTGGGTAAGTTATATTTATAAGAATTGATGAAATATCTTCTCTTTTTTTCTGGGAGGTTTTGGTTGTTTTGTAGACTGACGTTTATCACCACTTTGACCGTGTCTGATAAGCAGTGAACCGGTAAAATAATATTTTATTTTGGTAGCATTTAAATGTTAGTTGTTTGGGTACCTACGTATATACCTGTGCAGTTTTCATCGTTAACACTTTCATTCTAACTAATACCGGAATATATTTGCATGTTATTTGTTGATGTTTTGTTACGATTTAGCTAATCATTTAAGGTATTATTTATAGAATTTACGTATTACTTTCTAACAGATCGTTCTAACGAAAATCAAAATAGATAAAAATGATGTTATCGTTTATAATTTGGATCGTACTATTGTAATGTTTTTTCAACGACTCTGACGTGTTTTAGATATTTTTTTTGCGAGCATTTGGTAGACCGTATCGATATAATTGGCGGCGGTTTTAAATTTTTCGAGAAAAATAGCGAGCGATTTAAATTAAAATATTTGACTGATTTAATTATGAATTCATAAGTAGGCGCAGTTCTCTTTGGCGGGAATTGAAAGAATTGTTATTCTGCTATATAATATTTTCGCGAACACTCATTGTAAATGGCAAGTATTAGCAAACAACTACAATATTAACAAGAAAATTAGAAACAAGAGTTAGACCACCATTTTGTAATACATTTATTTATTTATTCACATTAAATTTATAATATTTTCTTCATGTAAATAACTTACTTGATTAAGTAATTCAAAAGCCTGATCAAGATAAATATTAGATAAACAGTTAAACAGTCGATAAAATATCTTTTTAATGTTTTTGTTATTAACCACATTCAACCTTTCTCTAATTTAGTATTCTGTTAAATATTTTATTTTACGTTTAAATCAAATTTCTACATAAGTCTATCATACGTCAATTCAAATTAATTAAAGCACATTTCCGCATTCTCTTGGAAACTGATGGAGAACTTCAACGTGAATTATTAGGGTTGTTTGTTTATCAGATCTAAGCAGATCCAAGGAATTTTACGCGTTTGTTTGTTTAGAGCAAGCAAATCCAGATCACAAAGAGGTTCCTCTTCCTGCTTACGATCCGGCGTCCGAGCAATTACGAGCAATTTGTGCAACATAACCTAATCGCAGTAACACCGTATTGTAAACTGTCGTTTGTAAATAAATGTAATCCGATTTATAACTGCATCAAATATGCACGAAATAGATAATATAATGATACCAATGTGATTGATGTAAAGACCGATCATTATATTTTAAAAACTTCACTTGGTGGGTACATAAATACTAGTATATGATGCATTTTTATTGTAGTCATTAATTTGAAAAATTATTTTTATTTTTCCTATTCATAATAGCTGTGACAATCTGACAATAGTAAATAATAAAATTAAGGTTATATTGCATTCGAGCGCGTTTATTTGTACCATCTTTAAATCCAACTCTTAGATGCTCTCAAGTTACTCTGATGACGTCAGAAGATACTGCTCCAAGCACACAAACAAACAAAGCTATAGTATTTACTAATTAATATCCTACTTTTTCTCTTGTTACCTTCATACTGGCTTTGTTTTCTTGATACGAACCCTTTCTTCAACATATTTAGTTTTTCGCTGCGAGGAAACTTTTCCTTTAAGATATCGTTGGATGTATGTTAATCATAATTTAAGGCATTTCCTATAATTAATGTTCAAATTTTTTGTAAACAAGTAACTTGTATTATATTGAAGCGTTGAGGTTAGCTATTATAATTGAGTCTGTTCACACAATTTCATGTAAATTAACTATTTTAGCATCGACTATTGGAGTAGAGGACATTGAGCAACAGCCTCCGACAGCGTTTCCGTCATACTAAAAATATTAAGAGGGGTATCTAAGTAGAGGGAAAAGAAAATCAACCAAGGTCTAGATCCTCAAAAAAAATCTTTAATAACACACCACCGGTTTCGCTCTGTCCGAGCATCCTCAGGCCAGCTAAAGAAGTATCCCGTACAGCATTTTACACTTCAAATACATAGCAGATACATAAAACTTGAAATATTGCTACATAGCAGATACATAGCTGTTCATATCGATTATGTATTAAATACGTATTTAATACCGATAAATGTCCGCGATTGGTACGTATCTGGAACGTAATTTACCTTACATACCAGATACGTGTTCAATACGTAAATTATATATTTGATACGTATCTCTAATATTGCAAATACGTATCTAAAATGAATGTCCCACATTTATTTTCTCACGTATTTACTCGGAAACTAATGGAGATAAAGAGTTGCAGTAAAATCTAGTGGAAATGGGACGATATAGTACATAAACTTCTGTCATTAGAACTCTCCCCGTATAAATAGCTGCTTTCCCTCTCTTCCACTGTTTTTTTTAAATTGTACCCCAATTTTTCCAGCAAGTAACAGGCTATTTATACGAAGGGTGTTATAATGGCAGAATTTTACGTACAATATCGTCCCAGTTCCAATTAATGGATTTTATTGCAACTTTTTGTGTCCATTAGGTTCCGAGCAAATACATGGGAAAACAAATGTGGAACACTCTGTATGTAGGTTATTTATTCAAACACATGCAGAGCGTTTTCCTGCAGGCTATCCAAACATAGTATCACAGAGAGTATCTTTTTTCAACACCAATTAAAAACAAAGATAGTATGATTCTCTGTGTTGGTTGCTGGAAAAAATATATATCCAAAACTAAACAAGATATAAACTTATTATTTTCTTATTAACTTATATATTTTTAATATATTTAATAGATTTTATAAAAAAATATATATAACATGTATATTTTTTTATAAAACATATTTCGATATAACATTTTTAACGGTACACATATTATAGTTATATTTTATAGTAGTATTTTAATATCACTTCATCACTCTTGAGTTGACCGGTATGATTAGTTTGGTTTTTCTCTTTGTCTCTGAAACAATCAAGAAATCGGATGTTTAATATATGTAATATTATTAATTATAGAAATATAAAAGGTAAAAAAGGAAGACGTTTCTATTAATATATTATCACAAGGAATCTTTCAAATCTTTTAACATTTGTTTAAATATTATTTGGATAAAAAACAATACAATGAATCCAATGAAGGACTGTTTTAGAAAAATTACATTTAAAAAAGCACGTCATAATTCGACTTTTATAATATTAATATTTAGAAAAATAAATATAATAATTTACTCACGCAATTCTGTGAAGACGTTTAGGAACTTGAGCAATCCAATTAATCATGAGTTTTGTAATCATTTCTTCAGTTGAATTTATATCGTGCAATCGAACAACAGCTACAAATATAGAAAAGTATTCTATGTACAGTATTTATAATACTGTACATAGAATACTATGAACATTTTACAACTTACCTAATATAATTAAATTAAGGATTTTAAAATTTCGGAATGTTTTTTTTTCCCTTGAGCTCCCTTCCAACTATATGCTATGACTATATGATGTTAATATGTCATCCTTCATCAATGCTTTGAAAATGTTTTTTATTACATCCTGTAGATTTGTCCCACCTTTCAATTTCAAAAAAGTCTCTCTACAATAATTTGAGATATGTAAATTATTAATATAAAATGAAATCTGTAAATATGTGAATATGAAAAATTAACCTAAAAAAAAAACGCATTCATAATCAAATACGCATTAATATTGTACAATTACAATCATATGGAAATTCTAATCATTACAAATCAAAGGAATCTTTCAAATCTTTTAACATTTGTTTAAATATTATTTGGATAAAAAACAATACAATGAATCCAATGAAGGACTGTTTTAGAAAAAAGTACATTTAAAAAAGCACGTCATAATTCGACTTTTATAATATTAATATTTAGAAAAATAAATATAATAATTTACTCACGCAATTCTGTGAAGACGTTTAGGAACTTGAGCAATCCAATTAATCATGAGTTTTGTAATCATTTCTTCAGTTGAATTTATATCGTGCAATCGAACAACAGCTACAAATATAGAAAAGTATTCTATGTACAGTATTTATAATACTGTACATAGAATACTATGAACATTTTACAACTTACCTAATATAATTAAATTAAGGATTTTAAAATTTCGGAATGTTTTTTTTCCCTTGAGCTCCCTTCCAACTATATGCTATGACTATATGATGTTAATATGTCATCCTTCATCAATGCTTTGAAAATGTTTTTTATTACATCCTGTAGATTTGTCCCACCTTTCAATTTCAAAAAGTCTCTCTACAATAATTTGAGATATGTAAATTATTAATATAAAATGAAATCTGTAAATATGTGAATATGAAAAATTAACCTAAAAAAAAAACGCATTCATAATCAAATACGCATTAATATTGTACAATTACAATCATATGGAAATTCTAATCATTACAAATCCAAAATTAACCTTTGACTCACATAAATTATTTTTCACATATATAATAACTATTTTAATATCTGATCACCGGCGATTATAACTATCAAGTTTTTTTAGGTTAATGATGCTACTGGATACTACCAGAGATAATTAGTTTGTTCGCGTCGCATGAACTATTTGCACCTTTATGCACTTTTTAGAACTTTTGTGTGCAAAAGTGCTTAAAGGTGCAAATAGTTCATGCGACGCGAACAGACTTAATATATCCAATATATATATAATACTTGATACTATGGTGACTACGCTAAATCTCAGCTAAATGCACCAAGCACCAACGAATGGTGGCGGATTAATACATTTTGTCCAATATGTATCAACTACATGTTTGATCTTTAATATATTTATATAATATGCGCAATATACCTGCTATGTATTATATATGTATTTTCTCTTGAATACATCAAACATATTATATTAATTACATATTTAACACGTTATATTTCATACGTAATAAAATGTAATGTAAATGCAATATTGTTACGTATTTAATATGTAATTGCAATGAAAGGTGCTGTATGGGATCATATAATAAGAGTGTGCAACAATTATATAAAATTATTTTTTTTTAACGGAGTAGAGTAAAATGAATAAAAGATAATGATAAGAAATAGTTAAAGTTTAAAATTAAAATAAAATTATAGAGAATGCAAAGTGGATAATCGAACTTATGCAAAACTTGTAAAAAAAAAAAAAACAGACAATCAATAAAGTATAAAACACATAATTCTAAACGAACAACACTTTAAAATTATTTAAAATAAATGATATAAAATGATTCTGGAAAAATCGTGATTAAAATTTAAACAATAGTAGAAAATTCCAGAAAAATACAATTAACTTGTGCTATCTATTATGGAAAAACTAAAGTAAATTAATGTTGTGCTTAAGACACTTGAAAATCATATATACAGAAGGTCATTTATCGAGTAAAATTTAAAAAAATGGGGTGGACTTATGCATCTATAAGTATTTTATTATTCGTAATTTTTTTTAACGTCAGAGCGTCCTCTGGACTGTTACAGTCAGAAATTTTTTTCCGCATGCCATTTGACATTTGAGAGGGCATGATTATGATTAAAAAGCAATAAAATAGACGACACTATATAGGATGTTTTAAAATTGAATTACAATAGTTTAAATAGGATATTATTTTTATAACAAATTATTTTTTTTATACCGGACTGTGTGCTTACAATACTCACCCTGAATAAGAGCCCTTATGCTCTTTATTAATATAAAAGCAGGCTAAACGATTCAAATTAAACTGTAAATTCAATATTTAATGAAATAGAAGGTTTATATTATACAAATTATTAATTTGAAAGAAGTATCACGTGCACCCATCTCGGCTAAATTGCTATTGGTAGAAAGATATATAACTACTCATTGGTTTATAAGAGAGGGGATTACTAATGCACCTGCTGTGATTAATCCGAGGCTTAGGCATAAGCTTTTAGCCATTTAGCGAAGGATTGGATTTCCAAATACTATCGAAACCAGAAGGATAGGTACCTGTAAATAAAAGGCAGATTCAACTGAAAAACAACAACTAACTAAGTAAATGGTCATAATCTGGTAAAAACTAACTCTACCAAGTTACTGGGGCCCATTTTGCACCCACAATGATGGTATGGAATCTAATTTAGAGTCATGTAGAACAGGTTTCAAGGCCAAATGAAGAAGTAATTGAAAAGTGAAGCGTGTGTTCGGTTGCCTAATTTACAGGCGAATTTTGAATTTGTTAAGAATTACTATTAAAATGGACAATTTTAGCAATAGGTGCTAAATGTTGCCTTAATTATAATGTAAACTTTATTTTCTATGGTAATTCAGGCTTACCTGGTATATTTTTATGTTAGTATTATATATTTTTGCTCGGAGATTTTTCATTCTTCGGGATGTCTATGTGGTAACTTTTGCCGTATTCTCCTCACACTACAGAAAATAACGGTATCTTAATGTCGGTTAGCGATATGTTTCAAAATTGAAGTTGGCCTGCCTGTTAGCGATAACAATCGAAGGCTGTTTACTGGTAATATTAGTTTGAATCACAGAACAGCAATAAAGAGAAACGCAGGTCCTGTACAATTCGTTGGAAACACGTGACGTCATGATACGCCATAGAAAGCGGCCAGCGGGCCGTGCTTACGAAATATGGCGCCAGATTTTAAAAATTAGATATGTTTCGATTTTCCTTAATCTCATCAGTGTGATACGTCTGCTAATAAGAGGTAGCATTTACAGTTTACATTTAATTTAACAATGTCATGATTACATTTTTAATTCATTTTTTAATCATTTTTGAGATTGTAATTTTTCGTAATGTATCTGTTATGAATAATCACAATTTAAGATTAAAAATTATATTATAGCATTATTAAATTAAAATGTAGGTGTAAATATTGACCAATATGCTTGCAGAAATCACAGACATACCTAATTTAAATAAAAAATAACGTTGACTAGCAGTTATAGGTTAGAAACAAAATCACTATAAACTTTTAAAAGAGAATAAGACATGTTGCTTGTATTAATATAAAAATATAATGAAAAATTTAAATAGCAAATGAACATAAAAGCAGAAAAACATAAATTCTGAAAATTCGAAAACCAAAATATACTCTAATAAGCAATCGATAAAATCTGAAAAGAATGTCAACTGTACCTGTCTTAAATTTGGTTTTCTCAATTCTGAATACTAATTACTACTATTAAAAAATTTTATTAAGCATTAGAAAAAATAGAAATTTTATTGAAACAGTTTTTGGATTTTAATTTTTTTAAGGAAACTCCCTCTTCTTATATGTTTTCATAGATACATAGCCAAAGACATTTCTAAATTAAACTAAGCCGAGGAGAATGTTTGAGCAAATTAGAAACTGATTAACGAAGAGTTCTTTACTTTGAGCTGCTTTGAGTAAGTGACAGGAAAGAGGCAAAGAAATCATTGTTTAAAGATGAAATTGTAAACAATAATCAAGATAAATTGATAAAAGATAAATTCGAAATAAAATCGTTATTATCTTCTTTTAAACGAAGTAAATTACTTGATTAATCTTATGGAGATAATTCATCATTAACATTATTACAGGAAGAATACCATCACACTTAAACTATAACTACCATGACTCTACTTTTGTTACATATTAACCATACAGCCATGCCAGTCTGACAAACTGCTAATAGCAGTTACGGGTTAAGGTACATCTTTCAATAATGATTATTGTAATCTGGACCATCAAAGACTCTTGTGCATATTCAAAAAAATTCTACAAAATTATACGAATTGATTCTTTAACTCTACCAGTTCTTCGACATCCAGGAAACTTGTAATTGCGTTTTAAACATTGTTAGCGGTAAAAGCGGCAAAATCGGCATTACAGCGAAGAGAAAGTGAGAATTTATGACAAACTTATTAAAAACAACAGGAAATTTTCTTAAAACTCCCAGTTGCATCATATTTAGAATTACAAGTGCTTAAGGCGCTGAAGGTTAGAGGTTAGGCGAATTTTGCTTGTTGGTTTATGAAGCAATAATCGCCAACATTCATTCAATGAACTGAAGTTGAACTTCTTTCATATCAATAGTTGGTGCCCATGCTAGAATGCGGCGGCCTCGCTCGTGGCTATGTTCGTTTGTTTCCGATAACTCGTATTACCTTTTCATACCCATGGTTTGAATCCTCATTCTGCCTGTGGCCACGAAAGACGACGGTTGTATTGAACTCCTAAAACGATTTTTATGCCACACTTTAAAAAATATCAAAGTTCCACAAACTGTTTACCTAAAAAAGTATCGATATTATTCCTGAATAATTAAATCCTTACTATATACCTGTAAAATTGTCAAGAATTTCCTATAAAATTTCCTACGATGAATCCCGACCAGATTGCCATTCCATGCTTTTGCATCTCCATCCGGCTTAGAATATCCCTGCTTCGAAGCCAAGTTAGTATTCCATTAAGTATACTTTACCTCAAACAGAAAATAATTAATTTAGTTTCATTGCAATTTAACCAGAAATAAGATTTTTATAATTTCTGTTCACTATACGATAATTTGGGGTTAGATTCATATCAACCGCCATTAGTTTTAGTTATTTTAGGAATTTTTATATTTAAGGGTTGTATACAAAATCACTGAGTTGGTCTGTGATAGAATAGTTATTCTTAACAAATATCGGTAATACAGATAATCGTTTTCTATTAAACTTAGCTTTTGCTATTTACAGGTAGATGGCGCCGTATTTTAAATTAATTAAATTTTAATTTGACATTTCCATAACCTTATCGTCATTTAAAATGCTAGGAAGGTTCGAATACGTATTTTTGTATTAAATAATTTTTTTTATATAGTATTTACTGATTCCAACATACTTACCTTATGATCAAAGAGTCTCAAAGATGATAAAACATAGCAATTTGGTAACTAATTAAGCTTGTTTTGGTTTAGAACATTCTTTTAGCTTTTGCTATTTACAGGTAGATGGCGCCGTATTTTAAATTAATTAAATTTTAATTTGACATTTCCATAACCTTATCGTCATTTAAAATGCTAGGAAGGTTGGAATACGTATTTTTGTATTAAATAATTTTTTTTATATAGTATTTACTGATTCCAACATACTTACCTTATGATCAAAGAGTCTCAAAGATGATACAATATAGCAATTTGGTAACTAATTAAGCTTGTTTTGGTTTAGAACATTCTTTTATTTGTGCGCTTAGTATTTTTACAACGACTTTCGATAATTACTATTTTTCAAATTTTAAAAATTCGAAAAGGGGCTTTGGGGGTGCGCCCGTTAGGTGGGACCTGCCTATTCGTTAGTAAGCGTCCGGAGTACGATTTTGACTAGCAGGTGGTATGTTCACAATATTCTTTCACTTATGAGAGAGGTCGCTGGGTGAATTAAAACTGCTATATTATTTTATCTAATTTTATTGAAAAAAGAAAAATTTTGAAAGAAAAAAGTTTGTATACGGACAAACAAAATAACAAATTAATTAAAAGGATAAATTTAAAAATAATAATAATTAATTGTATTGAACTAAAAAAAAAAGAAAATTTTAAAATCCCGGGCATTTTGTTCTGAAAAACAGAGTGTAGAATTTTGTGAATGCGTTGGTGCTGGATTTGTCACTTCTGCGTTGATGTATTTAAATAACAAAACACGCAAAACTCTTTTTTTGTAATTTCATAGATTTACATAGTAAGATATTTACAAATGTATTGGCGCTTGAAATGTCGGAACAGAACTGCTTATTACAATATGGTTTTTGAACTAGTAGCCTTAGCTGTGTTCGCAGAGGAATCACAAACTAGTCAGACGCGATTCGATTGGCTCAAAGAAATCCGAAACAGTTTTCTGACTGATTCCACGATATATGAATGGCTCTGACTAGTTTGTGAATCCTCTGCGAACACAGCCTTTGTTACACTGACCATTTTCCCTTGGTGGGGTTACAAAAGTGATTGCGTGTGGTGTACAAAGGAACTCTGGTGGTCGTAAATTACAAATGAAGAGGGTGTCTGACAGAATAAAGAAAGAATCGAAAAAGGGAAAGATGTCTTCACTATTAATTTCTTAGAACTGAAGGAACTTAAATCTAAATATGGGGACGTAACAAAACTAAACTACGGAGTCGGGTTAGGACAAAACAAATGTATATAATTCTGTTCTAAACACAGAGCAATATATTTATATTGTATTTGGTCTGACTGTTTTGTGATTGCGTTTGATGTGCTCCAAGAACAAAGCTAATAATAATTAGTGGAGCTTCTGCTACTTCTAATCGAAATGCATGCAATATCGTCGAGTTGCTCAGAATAAGTAAAGGGATGCTGATTCTTAGCTCAATTGCAGTAGTTTTTGAAGTATTTTCTCTCGTCTCTTTTCAATCGTGCGCTACACTAGTATTTTTTCTCAATATTTTATTATTTCACGTTTAAACCGAGAGTTTCCACAAAATGTATCGTCCATTAAAGTGTGTCTTTTGAAATCCCTCCACATAATTGTTAACATGTAATCTTTAATTTATGTATGTAATCCTTTTCAGATGGACTATATTCGCTACGTTTACTCGAAAATGCTCAATTGCTTTTGCGCCCCCAGCGACTGGGAGGACAGAGAGATCGCCTACATCCGCGAGGTGAACAAATACAAAGACATCGCCGCCATCACCAAAGAAGAAAAGGACATAATGCAGCAGCATTTCGCGCAAGAATGCTTGACGTGGCAGGCTAAAGAGGCGGACTACATGGGCCAGATCATCGATCTCCAAAACCAACTCCATAGTAACGAGGTGGTGATGCAACAGTACAAGATCTGCGAGGGTAATTTCCAGTTGGACAGACAGCAGTTGCAGGAGAACCAGCGGCAGATCGACAAGTACGAGAAGATGGTGGCACTGCAGCAGAGACAGATCAAGGAGTTGAAGGAGGAGAACAGGAGGTATCTGGACGCGGTCCTGGAACTGACGCGGACAGCTGTAAATAACGAAGTTTCTAAGGATATTGAGAAGGCGGAAGGATTAAACGGCAACAATAATGTACCTCACGTGACAGAATCTATATTAGTTTAACGAAAATTCGCGAGTGAAACGAAGACAATATTGAAATCGGCGTTAAATTAATTTTTTCTTTGTTGGTACCGGAAATGTGTTGTACAATACCACAAGAAAAAAGACTTAATTTGTCGTGTGACTTTCTTTATGTATATAATGAAATCGTAATCGTTGGCAAACCTGTATATACGCAAGAATGTTGTTTTTTTTTGTATAAAAATAACTTATTTATAATATGACGTTTGTATTTCTTTTGAAAAACATGTAAAATATATAATTATTAAATAATGGTCGTCACTAACCCTGTATATTCAATAGTATATAAGATAAAGAGATAAACAATTAAGAATGAGAATCTTTTCCAACCGCATGTAATCGAACTGAGAACATAATTTGATTTGACAACGCTGTTTGAGGTTATAAATTTTGGATGTATTCGTTTCACGTGCAGTGTTGACAACTTGGTGCATTTTATAAGCATTTGGTGGGGAGAAAATAGCTTTCCAAGTACTATGAGATTCAAAAAGATTGTCAATTCCGCCCCTATAGATAGTAACAGGGTGTAGGTATATGCCGCGTGTTTGTAATGAAGGTTTGAACTAAGTCAGTGTTGGAACACAAGAAAGTAAACGGATCTGTCATAAATAAGGAAAACGTAACCTATATTTGAACTCGCATTATATAAACGACTATGGATTGGTGTTTCTGCTTGTAAAAATGAAATGTAATTAATTTAACTTTACTAAATTATGATTTTATAATTCAGTACTAATTGGTGTTTAACTAAATTTATTTATTACTTTAAATTATAACATACAATTAGTATAATTATTAAGTGACAAAACTGCATCTCTCAGTTCTTCTATGGTATGCATGCGGTTTCTATAGATCTTATTTTTTAGATAGCCAAACATGAAGTAATCTAATGGGGTTAGATCAGGCGATCTTGGTGGCCATCTTTGTGCTCTAACGACCCTGTCAGTAAAAAACTGTTGAAGATATTGGCAGGTTTGTCGAGCAGTATGTGGTGGAGCATTATCGTGCTGAAAATAACCTGCTTCAAGCTCATTTTCTTGTAACTCTGCAATAAATAATTCCAACATCTGTTGGTAACGTTGGGCTGTTACAGTTTCCTCGAAGAAAATTGGCCCTATTATTCGTTGCCTGGACATAGTTAACCAAACTCCAACTTTTATGGGATGCAATTGCGTTTCTCGAAATTCGTGTGGATTTTCTGCAGACCAGATACGATAGTTTTGTGAATTGATATAGCCTGTTAGATAAAACCGGGCTTCATCCGAGAAAAATGATTTGTTTAGCAAGTCATCGTCCCTTAAATTGTTATTAAACCAATGACAATATTCCAATCGCGTATCGTGATCTAATGGTAATAATTCCTGTACTGTAGAAACTTTATAGGGATGAAAATGTAACTTTCTTTTGACAGTTCATTGGGCTGAAGTGTATGATAAGCCTATAAAATTCTAAAATGTAATAAACTATTTCACTTAATGTTAATATTGATTTTTTACCTGTTTGTTGAGGTAATTACCACAGATAAATTCCCTTATTTTCTTACAGTATTCAGAAATACTATTGTTGGTGATAGATGTAAATATAAACTGTTTGAAAAAAATTATAAGATAAATAGTCGAAGATACTACAACATGAACGCCAATGTCGTTAAATGTCAAGAAAATTCATTGAATGTATGAAATTTGTATGTAGCTAACTTCGCTCATTAAATTGGTAATAAGTATAGATAAATTTTTCCGGAAAACAGTTTTTTTCTTACGACAATCATTTTGAATCTCATAGTACAGTGTAAAATCCAGTGTATTTATGCTGGTGCAAATTGTGGTGTTTTTTTTTACGAAAAGATAATTTAATTAATTAAAAAAAATACCTACTTTGTTTTCTTACAAGGCACTAAAAACTCATATCTACTTTCGTACTTTCGAACGTATCTACTTGATTGCGGATTATGATGATAACGCGTAAAAGCGTAAAATTATACTATTTAAAGTAAATTAATAAAGGTATCTAAGCATCTCTCATGTCTTGGTTGCAGCTGAAAATAAGACAGGAGTTTTATTTAATTGTTGCAACAAGAAATAAAATTGTTTATTGACGACGTAGATCGAATAATTGTCCTGATCCTACCATTTCCACAAGTAATATCATATTTAATTATGTTTTCGATGAAGTTAGTAATAAAACACAGTAACGTGCGCCATTGTGCGGTTTTGTTATTGTGCGTATGCACTTAATATACACTATGTCACCCGGACACATGTGTAGTAGTGCATCAAAATTGCATCTAAGTATGAAGTCATTCAATAACTCCCGCGCAGAAATAATTATAAAATATGTCAAAAAAGTATATTCTGATAACCATAGGTACAACCAGGTTTAATTAAAGGTATGGAAGTTAAACAATATATGTAAAAAAGCATATTTATGTCATATTCTTAACTTATATCAGACATTCTTCATAATTTAAACGAGGTACTGAATGGACAATAATGATGGATGCTTTTTCATAGCCATATTCATTATTACAATGGATTTGATGCAGTTAGTTGTATATCTTAAGTTGTCGTTAACAATATGTTACATTCTAATGAGATCTTCATAGTTTCTGTGATATTTTTGATAACGGATTTTTAAGTAAGCCTTACGTAAGAACCTGAAAGTTATTTAAACGCGAATTGTGAGTGATAATATTAAATTTAATGATTTAGTAATTGATTTTCTGAGAAAATTAAATTTCATCATTAAATACTTATGAACAAAATTTATGCTGTATTTACTTGAACTAAATACACGATACATTAGAATATCCATAATTAATCAATTTTTCTGTGATACCGATATACATTACCAACTTTTAACTAACATCTCAAACTTTCATTATTTTTATTTACGCCAGCAGTTAAGTACTAAACACACTTTTTCCCCGGAAATTTAAAAAAAAAACTTCACAAGGTAGTTATTTTTTAATTAACCTACCACCCTCCAACTTGCGAACTGTGTCACGAACATAATAAAACATTTATAGTATTTAACTTACATAAAATGAAATCTCATTTATTCTAAATCGACATATCCTCTTCGTAACTTGATAATGGCACTCCCCCTGGTGAGGTACTCGAATAACGAGGGACCCAAAAACTATTTCGCCTTGCAAAAGGGAGTTTTGAAGATTCTGGGTATATCCTTTTCGGGGGATGAATCGCGCTGGTATAGAATTTATTCGTTTGTATGGTTGACTTCGGTTATAATTTCTTTCAGTGTCATCGAATTGTATGAGTTATATATTTATAAAGATGATATGGATGTTACAATAAATAATTTGAGCTATTTGGGCACGGATTTGCTAGGTAATGCTGTGATAGAACAGGCATAATAGATTTGAAGAATCGGTAATGCTATTTTTGGTAGGTATTGCCAAAATGTCTGTTCTACTCTATCACCGTTTGAATATTGGAAAGATCTTGGATAGAATGGAGCAAGGTGTGTTCGGCCCGAATAAGTTGAGAGGCGGAGATTTCGAAGAGGAATTGATTAAAAGGTGTATTCTATTCAGCAATCGACAGGTACAATATATTAACTAAAAATTAATAAATAAAATAAGATGTGCTTGACCGAACAATTGGGTAGGCTAATATAAAAATAAATATTTTGTTGCGTATTTGGATCCAAACGAAGTTTGACAGTAAAATCAGCCGAAACCATTTACAAATGAGTTTTAGATAGTGCCAACTTAATTTCAATCAACCACGGACTCTCATTGAAACAGCCATTATTTTCTAACTTTAGCAGCTAATCTGAAACTAATTCAAAACTAGTTTTGATATCATAATAATATGATTCTTGTATGTACAGGTTATTCCAAAGAGTGTACAATTTATACGTATTACGTATACATTTCTGTTGTATGTATTTTTCAAAACGAAAAATAATATTACATTTCACTGTCATTTTTGTACATTTCAGAACATACCTAGGTACTTTCCCAGATAGCGAAATAATATTCCTATACAGATGAATCTTGGTTTGGACCTACCGTTAGGTTAGATGAGTGGCATTATTGTGTTTATCGGCATCAATGTATCAACACTACAATCACTACGAATTATTATTAATTTGAAACTAAAAGGAAGTAAAAGAACTGTGGAAATAATTCGTTACACATAACACAAATAAGGTTAATTAAGACACAAAATGGAAGACACCACGTCTCACGTCAAACCATCAACTCAACATTCGGAACCGCGGCATCGACGCGGTGACTGGGTGGATTAGGCTCAGGCGCGAATATTGAAATTCGTAACAGTTAAATTTTGTGTTACGATCGTAAAAACAACATAAATATTATATAGCAATGGTTTGTTTTTAGATTAATTTAATTATTTTTAACTAATATAAACAGAAAGTTATACAAATAGTAGGTAAAATTGCAAAATCATAAAACATAATTAATACAATGCAATATTAAGTTTCACTGGAGCCTTATAACTTTCTTTAGAATGATCCTAGAATATCTATATTATACAAAATATTACTGAAATATTTAAAAATGAATATTTTCAGATTATTCTTTGCAATTATACTTTCTAGGAATAATTGTATGCGTATATAAAAATTCTAAATATTCGTAGAACATTTCAGGAATATCCTCTGTTGTCTGGGTAGCGATAACCTAATGTTATTATGTTACGGCAACAATAAAATTCGTAAATTTCTAAATCTGGAAATCACAGGCTTCTATCCATTAATTAAAGATAAAAGTATTTGCTATGAATATTTATGTTATTATTATGTGGAACCATACAGATAAACTCTCTTCAATAGATTAATCCTTTGGGCTTTTTGAATCATCAAATTGTAACTTTTCTCCTTTGATATTGGGATTTTTTCATTTGTAACTGAGAGTAAAATAAACTTCGCCCTCTTTTTGCACTTTTTTTAAGTCTTCTATTGGAATAAATTTTTCTTTATAACAGACTTGTCCTTACTACTTAGCGTGGGCATGGTGGTATTCATACGAAGTTGTTGCATCTTTATGGAAGCGTCATCTGCAACCGGAGGCCGAAAATTGGAGATGCCTTACACTACCTCCTTATGTTCGATATCCATCGCAGTCCAAACTTCGAAATAGTTTGCTTCTACCAATTCTGCTGGAGAGGACTGTACGCTTTAATAGTGAGCTCAATCGATTCGTTGATAGCTGGAATCTTGGCGCATATCAGCGTACAATGTAAAATATTGCAAAATGGGATAAAAAAATCAATCCCTTACTAAAAGGGGTAAGTCCTAAAACATTTTAATTATGTATGCATTTCTTAATTAATTTATTTTTTAATATTACTTGTCAACGATGTAGTTAAAGCTCAACTGCTAACAATAATTGGGATTGATTTTAAAAATAGCAACCTCAGTGACCAACTATATTTATTTCATATTTTATAAATAATTTAAAAAATATTAAATCTTTCTTGAATATTAGTTATATGAATATAATATACATAAATATATTATTAGAAGAATATATTAGGAAAACATTTAAAAAAATATATATGTTATGCAGCATTAATAATATTTTATTGCAAATGTTTTCTCAATAATATTTTTCATAACTCTGTAAGAATATTTTGTCTTGTATTTCTGTAAATATTTATTTCATATAAAAAGAAAAAATTGAATTTTTGCTTTTGTACATTTGGTGCGTAGGACTAATTAATATAATGGGTAAAATATGCATACATATTAAGTAGGTAATGTACCAATTTAAAATGATAGTTTAAAGATTAAATTAGATAATATATTTAATAATGATTTAATTAGTATAAGTGAGCGCTGTAAATTTTCTATTAATATATTGCGTTTTGTATTATATTATTTGTAATATTTGTAATTGCGAACGTCAACACCAACGCCTCTATTCATTACGGTGCCGGTGTTATATGATTTAGTATTGTTTATGCGTCTATGGATAGGTACAATAGACTGCATACGCGCACGTGCGTATCATCAACGTTTTCAATTCGTTTGTCCGTTACATGTTATAGTTTATATAATATAACGATTAGGGCAGATTAGGGTTAACTGTGGAAATTAATTGTTGCGGGGTGTGTTTTAGTTTTTGTGGTGAGTACGATACGTAAGCAAAACTTTGAACATGTCTGCATTTTATAAGATAATTGGAATGCTCAATATCGCTATGTACAGAAATCGTTTAATAAATATAATTGTAGGAATTTTATGCATCATATATGTACTTCTCTACAAGATAAATTGCTAGTTGATTTGCTTTAGAGATTCATCTCGGTAGATAAGCGTCATAACTCCAAATAAGAGTTAGCATACGTTGTGTTGTTTTTTGTTTGTACGTAGAATGTTTTCAAAATATTATGAAATAAAGTAAAAATATATAGCTTAAGTATTAGAATGGGGCTACACTCCAATTAGTGTAATGCTCCAAATGTATTAGTAAGGTGTTGATTAATTTTGTACGATGTTTTATTCATGGTGTGATCTAATCACATTGCATTGTTTTAGAGGCCACAAGGAAACGCCATGAGAGCGCCACCTACGAAAGATATGAAAAAGCCATAGTGTTTGCCTGCACCAGCCATAGGCTAGACTTAAAAATGAGTATTTTTCAATTTTTATTGGCTTATTCAAATAAAGTGATAATAAATAACGTTTGTTTTTTATTTAGAACACTTCAATTAAAAAATAGTGATTAATTTGATAAACCATCAGTGTACCTTAAAAGATGCAGAATTATTGATTATAACTTGTATGGTGAGTGTGAAAAAACAAGTTTTTGCCTTTTAACAACTCTATGTATGTTTCAACTTTTCGTTATCGAACGTTATACATTCTAAATAACAATTTTAGTTCATTTTGACAAATTAAATAGATTTGCATAAAAATCTCAATTTTCAATATAAATATTTTAGAAAAAATAAGCGCTTACCTTAATTTTAAATATGAATAAATATTTTAATTGAAAATTTTATCTATATTTAGAAAAAAATATGAAAAATATATCCAAAAACCTCTCATGAAAAATATTTATAAAATATATTTTTAAAAATATCTAGGTATGTAATATTTCTGGCTGTTAGGGAAATGTTGTGCCCATCTACAGAAAGTGTGATCCAAATTGCCTTGATAATTATACACCGATCAAGGATAACCAGCATGGATTCCTTTGTGAATTAGTATGAATACTACATTACACAAATTATAATCAATTGATTCAAATTTTTTATACTTGCCTTATAACAATGCTTAATTGGTTGTCCAAAGCATTTGACAATGTTGATCGCAGATTATTATTAAATAAATATATAGCTATGGTATGAGAAGAATTCCCTTGCAATGGTTTGAGAGCTATCTGATTAACCGTAAGCAATATGCAGCGATAGTGAGACCAATCATCACTTATGCTTCAGTAGCTTGGAGCAAAACAACTAATCCGGCCACTGCGAGAATCAATCTTTCGAAAGTGCACAGATTAACGGGCGTATGCATAACTGGGGCTATGATAACTTGCCCAACAGCAGCTATCGAGGTAGTATTGGATCTTACCCCCTCTCTATATTGTGGTAGTAAGAGCCCTGAGTAAGCTTGGATTTGCAAAGGAATCTGAATGTCTCCATTACACTCTTCTTTAATTGCGTAGCACTGTGTACTCAAGGCGTTGCACTGAGAGCATGTGAAATACGAAGAGGGAGACTACCTAACCTACGCCTTCTGATATCCTACCACTTTCTGAAAGGAATAGATTGGAAGATCAGCTATAAAACAGCAGAATAGGGAACACTCTCTTAGGTCGCACTGTGACATCACCCTCCTCACATACATACAACCGTACGCAAAAAGTAGTGATCAACGAGTATTCTTCTTGCTTACGTGCTGTTGAATGTGGGGCACCGCAGGAATCTATGCTAGGACCTACACTCTTTTTTTGTGTTTATAAATGACTTTCCTTTATTTTTATCGACTGCCACTTATATTGCTCCTTATGCAGATATTAACATAGTGATAAGTTGAAATTCTCTTCACAAACTATATGAAATAGCCGATTCTATATTCTCTAAACTATCTGATTGGCTTCGGAACCATCAATAGTGATAAAACCCACTGCATTCTAGTCCGCAATAGCAAAAAACATAACATCAACCTGTGTGGTTTAAACATGAAATGTAAAAACTTATTTGAATAGGATATTTTGTTACTCTGTTAATGATTTTTTTGATAATTCGTAGTATTTAAAATTTTGAAATGAGTACTTAGACAATCTTTCTTTTTTTTTTGTAGCCGTTTGTTTTGTGTGGCATTTTGCTACTCCATAAGTCGAAGTAAAGATGTATTATTATTATTAATGGTAATTTACAGAAGTCGGAAGAAGCACAGCTTCTTCTGGATACAGTCAGTATTCCAAGACAGATCCTAGCTCGTAAAATGGAGGAAATAGTGGATTATCACTTGGCAATCATAGATTTGGCAAGTCAGTTTGAAGAACTCTTCAATTTTTTAATATTGACCATCTTCTTAGCCACCCTATTCATACTATGCTTCGTCATGTATCATGCTTCTTTGGTACGTCAAATTTTAGCACTATTTTATTTCCACTTACTCTAGGTTTCACTTTTTTTTCCATCTGTCAGTTCGAGTTATTGCATCCCAAAGCCGCCCAGGATTTTTCTTACGTCATCCTGGTTGCTCTCCAAGTATGCCTCTACTGTTACTGGGGCAATGAAGTCCGATTGGAAAGTGAGAAAATCGCCGATGCCTGTTGGCAATTGGACTTCGTCGGAACTGAACCGCAATTTCCAGAAAAGTTTGTCTCTGGTAATACCGTAGATCTCAAGAGCCCATCGTATTAACTGCTGGGAAGTTACGACATTAATCTTTGGAGACTTACGTCCGGGTTGGTTAGAGTTCGCGTTTTGGTGGATAATCCGAATGCATTAATGGAGGATTTGTTTCAGATAATCCGTGTATCCTATTCTTACTATATGGTTCTGAGGAATTATCATTAAAACTGGCTTAATTCCATCAGTTTTAACTATTATTAAATTGGGTATAATACATTTTCAGGATGTTTATAAAAAACATGTAATTTCATTACAAAATAGCACAGATGTCTTGGATTATGAAACACGACCTCTTAAATAAAATATAGAGAAGTGATTCAGAATTGATGATGCGTTATCACTAATAGTGGTCAAATGTGTCTGCTTACGGGGCCGCACTCGCCCCGCGCTATGCCACAACATTTAGCCATAGTAGATGTTCAAGGCAGTAAAATTACCCACCGCGTCGCTGTATCTAGCATGTATAAGTAGATTAGGTGTGGGCTTACGCGCATGCAGTGATGACGCGCAATGGAGCACATACATGACGCTAGCATACAGTAGAACAAATGAATATACTGGAAGCATCCGTAATGAGTACATCTTTTGCAATTAAAGAAAGAAACAGTTATTTAATCGAAAATAATCAAAAATTATAAAAATTGGTGATTTTTGCATCTTTTCACCGCACAAGTAAGCATTTTATAATAATTTACGCCTATAAACAAAATCTGTACAAATATGTATAACGACCACTTAACTTCTCACCTCAAAAGTAGTAATTGTAGTAGATACAAATAAAATAAAACTGAATTCAGAAAACGATATTTAATATAAAAATCGTCAACAGAACAATAAAAAGAAAAAAAATGAAAAGTAAGCGTTTATAATATTACGTACACAGAGATTCAAAATGATTGTCAATTCCGCTCCTATAGATAGTAACAGGGTGTATGTATATGCGCGTGTTGTAATGAAGGTTCGAACTAAGTCAGTGTTGGAATATAAGAAGTAAACGGATCTGTCATAAATAAGGAAAACGTAACCTATATTTTGAACTCGCATTATATAAACGACTATGGATTGGTGTTTTCTGCTTGTAAAAATGAAATGTAATTAATTTAACTTTACTAAAAGTACGATTTTACGATTCAGTACTAACTGGTGTTTAACTAAATTTATTTATTACTTTAAATATAATATACATTAGTATAATTATTAAGTGACAAAACTGCATCTCTCAGTTCTTCTATGGTATGCAGCGGTTTCTATAGATCCTATTTTTTAGATACCGAACATGAAGTAATCTAATGGAGTTAGATCAGGCGATCTTGGTGGCTATCTTTGTGCTCTAACGAACCTGTCAGCAAAAACTGTTGAAGATATTGGCAGGTTTGTCGAGCAGTATGTGCTGGAGCATTATCGTGCTGAAATTAAACCTGCTTCAAGCTCATTTTCTTGTAACTCTGCAATAAACAATTCCAACATTTGTTGGTAACGTTGGGCTGTTACAGTTTCCTCGAAAGAAAATTGGCCCTATTATTCGTTGCCTGGACATAAGCTAACCAAACTCCAACTTTTACGGGATGCAATTGCGTTTCTCGAAATTCGTGTGGATTTTCTGCAGACCAGATACAATAGTTTTATAAATTGACATAGCCTTGTTAGATAAAACCAGGCTTCATCCGAGAAAAATGATTTGTTTAGCAAGTCATCGTCCCTTAAATTGTAATTAAACCAATGACAATATTCCAATCGCCTATCGTGATCTAATAGTAATAATTCCTGTACCGTAGAAACTTTATAGGGATGAAAATGTAACTTTCTTTTGACAGCTCATTGCGCTGAAGTGTATGATAAGCCTATAAAATTATAAAATGTAATAAACTATTTCACTTAATGTTAATATTGATTTTTTACCTGTTTGTTGAGCTATTACCACAGATAAATTCCCTTATTTTCTTACAGTATTCAGAAATACTATCATTGGTGATATTAGATGTAAATATAAACGATTTGAAAAACATTATAAGATAAATAATCGAAAGATACTATACACGCACGCCAATGTCGCTAAATGTCAAGAAAATTCATTTAATGTATGAAATTTGTATGTAGCTAACTTCGCTCATTAAATTGGTAATAAGTATAGATAAATTTTTCCGGAAAACAGTTTTTTTCTTACGACAATCATTTTGAATTACATGTAGGCATTTTATATAATTTAGCGACCTATAAACAAAATCTGTACAAATATGTATAACGATTACTTAACTTCTCACCTCAAAATGCAGTATTTGTACGTAGATGCAAAATAAAATAAAACTTAATTCAGAAACTGTATTTAAAATAAAAATCGTCGACAGAATAATAAAAAGAAAATAAATGAAAAATAAGCGTTTATAATATTACGTACTAATAAAACACACTTGTAAACGCTTCGAAAAATATAAAATGGCTGTCTGATGATGCGCGATGGTGATGCGCAGAAAAGTTTTATTTTCGTACCTCTTGTGAGCATACCTAATATACTTATACCATGGTATCTAGTATCGTATCAATGTTAGTCGGGTCTTGATGCGAGATAGTACAATTCTCCGTTAACGTTTTACGCATATAAATGTGAAGGGAGGGGATTTTCTACGCCCGACATTGTAGGGCGTTGAAAATCCCAGAAACACACACACATTCATATGTTTGAATGTCACCAAGGGTTTCTCTTATTAGTTTCTCTACATCATTTACTAACAAACAAATGAAGGTGCTATGTCGCATTTTAAAAACTGTCTTTTTTGCATGAATCAAGGTGTTTTGTACCCATTTCTCACATAGCACCAACGAAAATTCCAGAAATTCAAGAACACTGGAGTCTTGTGAATGTATGAAGGGGTTATGTTACACTACTTTTGAGAAAAATTACATAAAAAACCTTAATTTCTGAAAAAGTTTGATTTTGTAACATAACACCTTCATCCACTCGTGTCTTCAAATATTATACACACTAACATTACAGTATTTACCCGCAAATTGCGTTTTATAATAATTGAAAACATTTCACACTGTTTCACGAATTTCTTGGCCAAATACTTTCGGCTTCGTTGGAGTTAAAGCCTGCATATCAATATTAGTTTGATTCAGCTCTCTTACATAATAGAATTCGATAATATTTACCCCAAAACACCACAAAACGTTCTCAAATATCTTTCAAAAATGCTGTGATGATATAAAACAAACAACATCAATGTAAATAAAGAAAAATCACGAGTGACAGAAGTCAATAACAGCGCCGCGAAAAATGTAAACAAACTAGATGGCGCACCACTATGTTTGTTTCACGGCCTAATATTATTCGGTGTTCGCGCTGTTCCATTCGACTTGGCGAAGATTTAACCATATTTTCGTTTTAAAATTTGGTGTGGAGTATCCTGATTAATTTTGTCAGAGAGATTAGGAAACACCCTTACGACGACCCCCTTACGTATTGTTAGGAAGGGATACGAAATTACAATTCGGTGTCGAATTAGATGCTCGTAGCTGTACTGCTGTACATATATCATACTTATTCGCAACGACGATGATGTTATAAAGCGTAGCGGTATTTCCAGCTAATGTGTGTATGTATGCATGTACCACAAATTATTCTTTTTTTATCATCAGAAGTCACGCAGGTTACAATAACAGAAGCGTTTTATCCTCGTTTTCTGGCACGAAAACGAAATAAGCACATAACACATGTCACTTGAGGATTACTTATTACTTCACGATAAAATGCAATAATTTATCGATTACGACTACACACGTTAACATCCCCTGTCACATCGTTCTTTTTAACACAAGTCAAGTGCAACTCTTTCTGCATTCATTTGTCGTCTTCAGAATGGTCGTTCCCACAGGGAAGGTGCTCTATCTGTCTATAACGTTCTGCGCAGGCATTTACGGTAAGGTACCTATTTAGTACTCGGATGTTTTAATAAGCTTATTCGATCTATCAGAAAAAGATATGTAGTTCATTTCGATTTTAAATAATCTATATATTAAGCATTAAAGTCATCCCCGAACGTTTGTTTGTTCTTGCATTATCGTCTTGATTACGTTGCAGGCATATATTAGGTTACAACCGAAGAATTACTTTTGGAAAAACCAAAATTATTCTTACGAACTCAACAAAACCCTGTATGATTTCTACGAAATGGGCAATTTCAACGTAATTATCTTTTTTTCTGCTTGTTTAATGTTACAAGTACATATTTAAAGGTATTGATAAACATAGATTAAAACCTGTAAACCAATCCGTCTAATACGGAAAAATATGGCAATAGTGAAATAAATAATATAATAATGTTATACATAGTCACGAAAATTCTGTTAAAACTTAAAGTATAAAGAAATACACCATTATCCTAAAATATCAAAACAACTTTCAAATGAAAATAACATTAAATTAAGAAATTTAATTAGATAATTGTTTTTTTTTAATAAAAAACTAAAGCAGTATGTTATTTAATAAATTAAAATAATTACGCATCCTTGGTTTCATTATAAAACTGTCACCAACAAACAGTATTAGTTCTTATGGTAGTTACGACCTGTAAACGGTGGATCATTCATAAACAAAACATATACAGGGTGTATCAGATATAGAGGTAAATATAATAATATGTAGCAACTGTAATTATATACGATCAAAAAGTCTTAATGCATAGGGGGTCTATCTGTAAGCATTAACGAGAAAAAAAAAATATTTTGTAAATGCCGTGAGCTAGAGCCGCACCTGTGCCTAACCTAAATGATGTCCAGAGTATACCCCCACATACCAACTAACAGCGGTAATGGCTGAATGATAAGCCATTACCGCTGTTAGTTTTGTGTGGATCGCCGCTTGGAGTGCAAGCCACTTCGAACATTTTATTTAAATTCTTCCCGTCTCGAAAAAAACGATCCTTTCAAGACCATCATGATTTCATATAAAAAAAAATCGAAGCTTGATGCATCGGCAAAGCCGCGGAATTAATAGATTCATTTTCGCGCTATATCATAGTAAAAAGGCGTTTTTGCAAATTTTCTGTATCTACATTTATTTCTGTGTAATTCGATTCAATTCATTTTGCGTTATTTGATTAAATAAATCCAAAAGAAATAACTCAGATTCATGTGGTACCGTTTATTAACAACTAACTCTCGATTCGACAAAGCAAAAGAAAAATATTTACGTTTTTTGTATCTACTCAAGTCGCATATCCGGTGAAACTCGAACGTCTTATCAGGATATTAAAAATAATACTTTGTAGGCTTACGTAGAATGCTCTTAACAAATGAGGAATGTTTATTTTATAAAAAGAAGAAATTTAAAATGCCTCAGTTTTGCTATTTTTACAAGGGCCTTTATTTATTCAGAAAGTTTTGCGTTTAAAATATGTTTTTTTTTTTTGTTTTTCGTATAGATTCTTATCTTTCAACGTGATGCGACATCTGGTGGAACGCAAACGTTAAGATATGCCAAGCAGCCTCGGGGGCTGTCATATATCTGCCATTCAGACACGAATTGATTTCGTCATGTACCAAAGGCCTGGGGTTCTCGTTTTCCTGAACCACTCTGAGTAGGCCTCGGTCTGTTTCCTTAAAGAAATACTTATAAAGATATTTAACACAACTGGTAGTGGTGCAGATTTCTATGTTGATATGGGTTTTGTATTTGAGTAATAAATACGGATTGTAGGGAACAACGAACTCGTTCTCCACACGGTGAACGTTGTTATTACGCCTAATCTCCACTAATCTGCCATTTCTCCGTCGGCGATAGTTCACCTGGCCGTTTCTGATGTTGGTGTTGTCGCACCAGTACTTAGGAAACCTCCTGAAGCATCTGCCGTCTTGCATGCAGACGGCACCCGGATTGTAAGCGCCGCACGGTCCGTGGATCATGTGCGTTCCCACCACGTCGAAAAGGGGTCGCTCGGTTCTGGATCCGGTAGCTCGGCACATACCAGCTGGTCGATGCGGTCTGCGTCCAGCGGCCTATCCTCCGCCCTTAACGTGATGAGAATATGAGCGTGCGGTAATCCGCGCTTCTGATACTCGATCACGTAAAGATGAGCGATAGGTACGCCCATCACATGACGAACGGTCAAATCGTCCATCAGCTGTTGGAGTTTCATCTGGAAAACACGACAAATCAGTAAAGGATATTTTGACGGATCATCGTTGGGAGGGATTTTCTCCAAGATCTCGGACCATTTGGGATTGCACGTCATCGTTATAAACAACGACGGATAACCAATCACGTTCACGACAGCCATAGCGTCCTGATAGCGTTGCATCTCCCATGTTGAATGTGGACGGAAGAATGACTATCCTTCCGAGGGGAACATCTCGATTCTCGGCTACGTTTCGCACGTAGTCGGGTAGACCTTGATATTCCTCCGCGTGCATCTGATCCTGGTGCGTACGAATGTAGGACATTCGATTTGATTCCACTTTGAGGTAGGCGCATACCACAAACTTCTGCATTAGCCTGTCGGAAAATCTGAAAACATTAAAGGCGGCGTCCGCATCGTTGCCAAATGCGGTAAGCCAAACGGTAAGCGTAATATTTGCATAGGGTCACCCTCGTTCTACGACGACCATCTCGAACATCGGCAAATGGAATGTCGTTTCTCCAACCTAGTTCTCCGGTAGGAAACAGCAGTGGGAAGCTGAGGGGATCGCAGAATTCGCTCTGCAGGTTGATATCTCTGAATCGATTATCATCCTTGGTCAAAAACACCCTCATCTTTGGATCGGGCATCTCAACCTCATTGTATTCATAGACGGCCGCCACTTCGTTCACCTCGACGGGATCCAGCTCTCTGTGATGCCGGTCGCGTCGTTGCGTCACGAACTCCAGATACGCCCTGGGAAGAGGACCTTCTGGATTGCGTCGTCTCTGCTGCTGGTAAACATGGTACAGGTGTCTGTACTGTCTGGCGAAGGGGTTGACGTCGTGCATGATGTGGCTTAACGTTCGCATCAAGTCTGGATTAACGTTGAATCCTGCAGCGTCCTCAAACCTTTGACGTGTCGCTTCGTCTGGGTCGAGAAAATAAAGCGGGCCAGCTTTGTAATGATTTCTTTGTACGTTTACGTCCGTGTAGTGGTGGTAGATCTGTCCCTGGATGGCGTAGACGTAAGGGCCTCGCCCAGGAAGATCCCTCAAGTTTGCCTGTACGCTAGCGAACTGAAAGCAATTATTATAAACGATAATATTTCTCTTAAATGCACGGGACAAAACGTGTTGGCCTGTGAAGAGTTCCCGTAATTCGCGTGGAAACTCTTGTTGCGGTCGCGCAAGTGCTACTTGACCGTTGCTGCAACACTTGCTGTAAGTGCCTCCCCATGTTCTCTCGCGCATGAAATATCTGGCTCGACAGTGATTACATACGCCTTCCATCTGTCCAACGTGACGGTATTCAGCGTGACGTCGTGTGGCTTCCAAATATGTCGGCGGCAGTAGGAAGTTGTTGCGAAGTCTGTTGACATCCGCTTCAACGTTTTCCCGTTCGACGACGTCCTCGTTTCTGGCGTTCGCCATTCGATTCCGTCTCCTTTCGTCGTTAAAATCAATCGGCAAAGCGGCAACTTCGACATTGTCGTACATGTCGATTGTGCGTCGTCCCATTCGTTTTGAACATCGTTCAAGAAGATTCTAACCTCTTCATCCACATTTAGAGAAATTGGGTTACGAATCTCGTCTGGGGTAATCTGTGGAGACACTGCGATCAGTTCCTCCTGGTTGGAAACCAACCGTTGGCTAATTGAGTCGACGGGCGACTGTGGTTGTCTAATCGTGTCCTCTGTATTTAACCGCGGTCGTTTGCGCGGGAATTCTCTACTGACATCGTCGTCGTCATCATCGGATGAATCTACAGAAAAATGAACGATTGAATGAACGATTCATATAGTAATTTGTGTGAGTTTTTGTCATAATTATATTTTTTTTTAAAAAGTATTCTGCTATAAATTTTTATAAATTTGTAATAGTAAAGCGTATTTTTTTTATATATTTATAAAGTATTAATAATTGTTTGGATTTTTATTAATTTGAACTTAGCCGAAAGCGCGTGTTGGTCGTCTATCGGACGGTTCATGATCACGGTCGCTTTTTTATTTTTTAATGATGAAATCCGGTTTCGGCGGGTTTGTGCTTTATATGTCGTGTAGTTAACACTCAAGCAAAATTTACTTTTTTATTTCATACACCCTGTAAAATATAGGTTATCCGTAAAACACGATATCTGAACGTTGGTGTCGATCGATTGGTTAACGTGACCCGAGAACGCAACGAAAGCGAGCACAGGAGCACACTCAATTTGTGCACAGTTCATATGGAAGCTGCCGTATCCCTCCCCAGCTCCGCTACGTCCTTTGCGCGGCTAGGCATCGACAAAATCAACGTAGCCCCGCCTACTCGGCGCGCGTGCTCCGTCGTCCGTCGCTTGCTTGCGAAGTGTATAAAAAGGAACGTCGCGTCGTTTACTCGTTTCGTTGCGTTATATTTCAGGAATATATTGAGATCGAGTGATAGATTTTGTTAGTTTATAATCGAGGATTTCTTTAAGTTTAGGGGGTTCACGTGCTCATGTGCTCCTATACAGAAATCGCCACTGACTCGCTTCGAGGCAAGTGAAAATAGTTCCGCACTTTCCACCAGGAACCTGCGACGTGAACACAAAAAACAATCAACGTTTCTTGCAACGTGAACACAAAAATTCTTAAAGTACATAATAGTGTCAATAGTGCATGCGACGCGAACAAACTTATTATAAATAGCAAAATATTTATTGAGATTCGTTTCATAGCTGTACCTCTTTAATTTCTTTTGTCTCCAGCTCAACTCGCAGTGAATGATTCGTGTGGTCCCCTTAACGATATGCTATGTGTATTAGAAAGTAACTGCCCAGAGGCAGGAGATCGATTGAAGAAAGGTGATCACGATACCGGCCTAGAGAGATGCGGTTGGGATGGGTTAGAGGAGATTGTTTGCTGCAGCACGGTCTCGACTTTCAAGTTTCGTCTTAGACCAAGTGTTGAAGGTAAGTTTATTCCGTTTAAACATATAAATCAATCAAAAATCTTCATACACCGCCTGCAATTGGAAACACACCAGCATGTGGGGAATCGTTTGAATGTTTTCCAAAAGTCTTCTAGTACATAAATGTTTTGCAACGTACGGGCAATCTTTTTTGTTGTTATACAGTTGTTGAATACTGTAGATTTTGTCACTCTTAATTTTTGTTTCTATGTTAATAAAATTTCTTGCAAATGTTATCGTCTCATTTTTGACGTTAAACTATCACATTGCAAAAAAATCAAGTTGAGCAAATTATTCCTACTATATTTAATTTTGTGCAACATCCGACAGAATAACTTTCTGACTGCGTTCTTAGTTGCAGGCAGTGTAGTGGAAATTCAAATGAATTTCCTATATTCATAATGTGATTCAAAATGATTGTCGTAAGAAAAAAACTGTTTTCCGGAAAAATTTATCTATACTTATTACCAATTTAATGAACGAAGTTAGCAACATACAAATTTCATACATTAAATGAATTTTCTTGACATTTAGCGACATTGGCGTGCGTGTGGTAGTATTTTTCGATTATTTATCTTATAATTTTTTTCAAATCGTTTATGTTTACATCTAATATCACCAACAATAGTATTTCTGAATACTGTAAGAAAATAAGGAATTTATCTGTGGTAATAGCTCAACAAACAGGTAAAAAATCAATATTAACATTAAGTGAAATAGTTTATTACATTTTATAATTTATAGGCTTATCATACACTTCAGCGCACTGAGCTGTCAAAAGAAAAGTTACATTTTCATCCCTATAAAGTTTCTACGGTACAGGAATTATTACCATTAGATCACGATAGGCGATTGGAATATTGTCATTGGTTTAATAACAATTTAAGGGACGATGACTTGCTAAACAAATCATTTTTCTCGGATGAAGCCTGGTTTTATCTAACAGACTATATCAATTTACAAAACTATTGTATCTGGTCTGCAGAAAATCTACACGAATTTCGAGAAATGCAATTGCATCCCGTAAAAGTTGGAGTTTGGTCAGCTATCTCCAGGCAACGAATAATAGGGCCAATTTTCTTCGAGGAAACTGCAATAAACAATTCCAACATTTGTTGGTAACGTTGGGCCGTTACAGAGTTACAAGAAAATGAGCTTGAAGCAGGTTATTTTCAGCACGATAATGCTCCAGCAGATACTGCTCGACAAACCTGCCAATATCTTCAACAGTTTTTTGCTGACAGGTTCGTTAGAGCACAAAGATGGCCACCAAGATCGTCTGATCTAACCCCATTAGATTACTTCATGTTCGGCTATCTAAAAAATAGGATCTATAGAAACCGCATGCATATACCATAGAAGAACTGAGAGATGCAGTTTTGTCACTTAATAATTATACTAATTGTATGTTATAATTTAAAGTAATAAATAAATTTAGTTTAAACACCAGCTAGTACTGAATTGTAAAATCATAATTTAGTAAAGTTAAATTAATTACGTTTCATTTTCACAAGCAGAAACACCAATCCATAGTCGTTTATATAATGCGAGTTCAAATATAGGTTACGTTTTCCTTATTTATGACAGATCCGTTTGCTTTCTTATGTTCCAACACTGACTTAGTTGAAACCTTCATTACAAACACGCGGCATATACCTACACCCTGTTACTATCTATAGGAGCGGAATAGACAATCATTTTGAATCTCTGTGTAGTTTGACAGATTGAGAATGTTAGCCTTTTTTTTCTAGGAGCAGCTGCCCTCTTTGAACCACATTTCAATTCATTTCACATTCAAACTCTAGGTAATTTTTATATTTTTTCAGCTTGTGGAAACTACTCCAAGACGTATTCTATTGGTTCTCAACCATTCATTACCGGTGGCGTAAATGCATCCGCAGGTGAATTCCCATACATAGTAAGTTGCCCAGAAAAGTGGAAATCAATTTAGAAATTCGATTTAACAAAAGCGAATATATTTCGGACGTTTAACCAAAAGCCCACCATAACTTTGTTTAATAAAAGTAATAATAAACGAACTCATGTTACTTACTTAAGATAATTATGTACTTTCCTATTTACGTTGTTTTACACTGCTATTCATTTCGAACCATTTCTTTTTTTTCCTAATGATATCTTATTTGTTTTCGCTTGAATGTTTACTTTATCTTACAAAGTCGATCAATAGGATTGAGACACAGTTATTGAGAATCTTATGCGAATAATTTCACTTAAATTAACCAACTTTAAATTGACATTGACTATTCGAGCAGAGGACATTGGACAACAGCATCTCATAATCCTCGTGGTTATACTAAAAATGAAAGACTTGTTTAATGCCGAAGCGTTCTCTAGACCAGGGGTCGCCAAACTACGGCCCGCGGGTCAAATCCGGCCCGCTGCGTATTTCAATCCGGCCCGCGCAAGTTGCAAGTACCAAGCGGTTAATTCAGCTACAGCCGATAGTTTTTCTCACCCACAATAAGGGTTTACGAAAATTATTGTACCGGGAGGTATCTACATCTACTATTCACCGACTGATAGTCAACTGATGTCGCGGTAAATAAGTCCGGTTAATTCATTTACTGTGAACGCTTTCGGTGTACTTCGCAATTATATTTCTAACCTTATTTAGAATTAAATTTAAAATATTCATGAATAGATTTGCGATAAAGCTGAAGAAGGGTGCCTAAAGAAGAGGGTTTGTTTTTCTGTTGACCTCTCAGCTCAAGCGACTGTCAGATAAATTGAGAATATCACAATACGCTTCTTAATGGAGAAGGCAGGAAATATCTAGTGGTTTTTGTTAGTTCTTGATGAGTCAACAGTCATTGTCGATACTGCCCAAGTATTTTTGTTTTGTCCAAAGCTTTCAATAAGTCATTGCATAATTCATCAAATACCTCTATCTATTTTGCATTATTGAACCAGTTGTGGCAGTGGTAAACTTTATTGGCTCTCGGCGAGTTAACCATCGCCAGTTCGATGGTGCAATAGTGGAAAAGTTTTATTGCGATTTTTGGAACTCAATATTTTTTTAAATGAGAAAGAATTTCTACAATCGTTCCGTCCATTAATAGTAATTATTGCTTCTGTTTCTTATGCCCTCTCAACTGAACTTTCGTCCCTTTAAATTATTTTAAATAAACAGATGCTAACATTCGTTGAAGTATTACAAAAAAATATGTCGCAATTCATGATCTAGATTAGATTAGTATTCCGAAAAATGGATCCTATTTTACTTCAAAATTTTCTTGTCAGATGTTTTCAAGGTGCCCAAATCTTCAGAAGTAGCAGGTATTGAACTACTGAGATGTGTTTCCAAATGCCCTAAAATAGTGGAATCTTATCTTTCTTGGCTTTCGTCTTAACACTACTATAGGTTTGTCAATTTTGTCTTTTTTATTAATAAATTTTTGGTTTACTGCGTAGTACTTGATTGTTTTATCAATCGTTTATTCCAGCATCTTGTTTTCCTGTTTCTTCCAATGTTACTCTTAAATATTTAAATTTCTCATTTGCCCTATTTTAGTATCATTTATTTCAATTTTAGTTTGGACATTCTGGTTTCCGAGGATTTTAGCTTTTTCTATGTTTAATGTCATGCCCTCTTCTTCCATGTTTCCTTTCCATATGTTCAAATTTTCTTTGTTTTTCACTGTCTGTTATTATTACCACATCGTCTGCAAAGATTCCATTATGTAGCTTTTTCAATCCTCTGCAAATTCTTAAATCACACAAACACTTTATTAACTTTTTGTTCGCATTTTGCCTCATTTTGCAAAATGCGAACCAGATGAAGATAAACTTTTAATATTTAATATTTACTGTTTGGTTTATATATTGCGTACTTTTCTAGGTACTAACATATAGAAAACAATGATTATTATAATATTTACTAGCAATAGTAATTTATTGTAATGTTATTTATAATCCACCAGGTACAACCATTTGGAAAAGTTAATAAATAATAGGAATAATTTAAAATAAAATCACTGAAGCCTATAGGGAATGTTACATTACGATTTGACACCTGTCCTAAAAAAGTTTGCCGACCCCTGCTCTAGACTGTTGCACTCAAAAATGCCCCCTCCCCTCCGTATGCCAAGTTCAACGTGAGCAGTTCGTAGCTTAACTGAACACAACTGGAGTGAGGTGTATCAACCGGCAAACGGAAAGCAACTACTGCTCCACAGTCTGTTCGCTCTAGAGAGAGAGTGAGACTTCAATTGCGTATCGATGAAGCCTGCCAGAGCGCCCTCTATATGCAGTTTAATTATCTACTGAATCTCCGCTCCAAAGTGGTGGCGCAATTGGAAACTAAAAACCAAAATAGGTGCTACATTTTAATCATAAATTTCGTTTTTATTCAAGGCGGCTTTGGGATATAAAAAGATAAATGGACTTGAGGGCAATTGGAGCTGGGATTGCGCTGGTGTTCTCGTTAGTGAGACGTTTATCCTCACAGCCGCGCATTGCCTCGTCAGACCCGATAGGTGAGTCTTCTGTGTGTAACGCTGAACTGTACAGTATTTTCAGTAAAAATGTAAAAGGGACTAACTTTAAACAGGGTATTACACGTAACTGGTTCCTTAAAAATTTATGATGTTCTATTATTTACTTATATTTGTGATTTTGACACCATTATCTGTTCGATTGGAACTATAAATGTAAAATACTTTAACCAAAATATCACTTCCGGTTGACCGGAAATGGATGCCAACTTTGTTGTTTTAAATAGAATGATATAATTTTTTATTCATTTTTGGATTCTACAACTATAAATACGTCAGTTTTCATTAGCTATTCCTATAGCTACATGTTGCCGTTTTTGAGTTATTTAAGTTTTCCTTTTTTTTTTTAGTCATAATCATTGCATCATGGAGAAATTAACATCTCGGTTAATACTGCAAGTAGAGACTCCAAATTTGCTATGTTATGAATGTAGTTATAACTCTAAGAAACGGTACGCACACTTTGTATTCTAACATACAGGGTGTTCAAAACTGAGGAACAAAGTGACGTATTTTCAAATGCAAAAAACTCATTTTTTTTTTAAATAGAACACCCTGTATTTTAATTCGGAATTAGGAAGTAAATATCATCCCCCTATCACTTTATATCAGCATTCCCTATACCTATCTTTAATAGATTTGGAGATATGAACGACTTTTTGTTAAATAGACTAAGCTGCCCTATCTTTACGTATTTGTTAAGCTGGCTCTGAATGGGATTAATGTCAAATCCATTGACTAACCAAAAGTGTTTATGTATATCAATGTAATTACACTTTCGTACAACGCAATATTAATAGAAATGGCTATTCGAACAACGACATTCTTGTATGGTTATTCAAAGAATAATACATGAATCTGACATTAATCCCATTCAGAGCCAGCTACAAACATTTAAAGATAGGGCTGCTTAGTCTGTTTAACAAAAAGTCATTCATATCTCAAAATCTATTAAAGATAGATATAGGGAATGCTGATATAAAGTGATAGGGGATGATATTTACTTCCTAATTCCAAATTAAAATACAGGGTGTTCTATCTAAAAAAAATGAGTTTTTTGCATTTGAAAATATGTCACTTTGTTCCTCAGTTTTGAACAGCCTGTATGTTAGAATGTAAAGTGTGCGTACCGTTTCTTACAGTTATCATGAACTTTTAATGAACTTTTAATGAACTTTTAATGAACCACGTGAAATACCCTGTATAGATATTTAAATTGTATTGGGCGAGATTCAAATGACATAAGGATATTATATATACAGGTGTCCCCATCGAACTGGGTCATTAGAATTTTTCCAAATTCTACTAGGGATTTGATTTTGAAACTATGACCGACTATAATTTATTTAAGGAAAATATTTTCATTTAAATTCACATAAATACGGATAAATTTACAATGCGTTTAAAAACTTACGGCCGTTTGCACCGTTCGTGATTAAGTTATAATTAACATATAATCATAATTAAAGTTTAAATTCCTTTGCACCGACTGCTTAATTAATAATTAAATCCTTAATTCGTGATTATCTTTAATCAGTACCCAAGGTACAAATTAACTCATAATTAAAGTTAGCGCAAGCGTAGTTTCTTTGTTTACAATCGTGTTTATAGGCGATCATAGGTTATGTTATGCGGTTTTGTATTAGTGATGTAGCGAATATTCGCATTCGCATTCGAATTCGCGAATATTCGCACGTTTTTGAATATTCGCATTCGCATTCGCAATAAATATGCGAATATTGCGAATATCGAATTATCCATTTTAAGAGGTAACTTTTACCTGTTAAAATGGATAATTTAGAAAAAAAAACTAATATTAAATTCATTGAAATCCTAAAACAACCTTTTGAGCACAAATTTGCAGTTTACATTAGAATAACCATCAATAACCTCAAAACTAAACTTGAATTGATAAGAATAAGACGTAAAAAATCGAAATTATTCAGTTGTACTTGGCTAGTTTCGCTGCGGTGATGGAGAAATTTAATTCTCTGCGTGTGCTTAATGCAAGTGTTCGTATAGTTGTATACTGAAAACTAATAGATGACGCTAGTAAGGTTAAAAGTGAATATTCGCATTCGCGAATGTGTAAAATCACGCATTCGTTACATCACTATTTTGTATATTATAGATTCATGCGATTTTTGGATATAATACAAATATCTGTGACTGTAAATTGAAATAGGTAACTAATTAAACTGTTCACTTTGAAGATTAGGATAAGAAATAGCGGCGTGCAAGAACTGTATATTTGGCAGGTTTTAGAAAGTCCAAGGTAAATCAAAAATTAATTCCCGAAATAAAAGCTGACAATAAATGTATTTGAGAATTACTCGTGGTTTCATGTGGGAATGACCCAAAGGTATATCGCAATAGGAAAGGATATCTTTCTATAAATTCACAATTTTTATAAGATGCTAATTTAAAAATAATGGATATCGTAGTATGATGGTCAGGGAATACACACTTTAACGATCTTTTCCATAAGCGACAGTGGATATGCCTCAAAAACATATTTATTGACCCCACTGTTAAATTCTGAAACAGTTGTGAAAAATAATTATAATGAAAGCCATATTACAACACGGAATGCCATTGAAAGCATGTTTCTAAGAAGAATGTTTTGCAATACTGGCATATTGTTGTCGCTTAAAGCTGAATACCTTTATGGCAGCAATAGTTGGTACCTCAGTACTGCACAATATAGCCATAAATATGGGTAAAGAGGAAATCAATGAAGAAAAATTGAATCAAGAAATTTTAAACGGACAACTTCATGAGATTAATTATGACGCTGTTGATGATGTACCTGTTGCAACACAGGCATTACTAATTGATGATTATTTCAACAATTTGTAATTCATTGCTATATAGAAATTAACTTTTAAACATTTTTTTGTATTTGTTTTCATTGGCTTTTGTATAAACGAAATATATTTTATTTACTCTAAATGCATTATCACTTTGATTTTTTTAAAAGAAATATTGTGTATGTAACTAACCATTTATTTATTAAATAAAAGGAACAAAATATATAAGGAAATGATGGTAATAATAAAATAATTCTAAGAAGTAATAGCAGAGGTCAAATAAAGTATCAAAAATTGGAGCATTTGCAGAACAAACAAATAAAAAAAAACCTGCATTCATATATTAATTTCCATTTTAAAACTACTACTGAACTTTTTTTATTTCAATATCTAATTCTGTAGCAATTTTCTTCAGCTTAAATTCCAATAACTTTCAAATGGCGCTTAAAATCGCGCATTCGCGTAGCGGCAATTTTCATTATGATGGAACAGTGTACCCAATATAAATACGATTTTTGTCTAAAAACAACTTAATGCACTACCAACTTATATTTCTGTCGCAAACTTTTTAATTAACTAATCATTAATTAAATTTGTTCGGTGCAATCCAATTCATATTTAATTCGTAATTAAATTTAATCTTTGATTAGTTAATTAAAATGTTAATCACAGACGGTGCAAACGGCCGTAACTTAAACATCTTGTATGTCTTGAACGAGCAACATTTGTATAAGGCACGTTGCGGGCTCTACTATTCCCAATTTCCAGGTTTCCCATTCTTAACCACTCACACTGTATATCAGAATTAATTGCGTCGCATTGCGTATTTCACGTGCTATAATAAACAGAACCTCTTCATTTTGGCAGCGAAACGCCCAGAATCGCACGCTTAGGAAAGGTGGACCTGACGGGTAAGGAAGATAACCTAGAACCTCAAGACGTTACCATTATCGAAATTATTCCGCACAATCAATATGACCACGCCACGAAAGTCAACGATATAGCCCTGTTAAGATTGGAAAGGCCGGTCAGATTCACTAGATACGTTAAGCCGGTGTGTCTGCACGACCAATGGGAATTACCTTCAGGACTCGTAGTAGCTGGGTTGGGGGCACACCAAAAGCGGAGGTAATTGCTTGTGCACTAGAAATCGGTATTTTGTACAGGCAAAACTAAAAAACTTATGATAACAGTATAGTATAATGATTATCTTTTCACTTTAATACAAGAAATGCTATAGTACTGGAAAATGCGATACATTAAAACAGTGGTTCTCAAACTGTAGTAAAATTTTTAGGGGATACGCGGCCGGCCAACAATAAAATAAAACAACCCGGGACACGTATGGACACGTTGACGTGCGCGTGCCACTAAGGGCTTAGTCATCAGAGTGGGGCTGTGTGGCCGGCCAATCACTCGTGTCACTGCACTACAGTAGCATTGCCTGTTATTACAAGCTCGCTCTCAGTATTGTGTTATTTTTGTGGTGTGTTGTGTTATTCTGCGGACACTCAATCCTGTTGGAACACGTTTACGGACATCTGTTTGAAAACTGAGTCAGGTACCACGTAAGTGAATTTTACAATAAAAATTAACAATGGATAAATGGCTCCTAAAGAAAAGGCCTCATGAAGATCTGCATCAAAATTCTGGGCCATCAACTTCACAAAATGAAAGTAGACCTGAACGTCTTGTTACTAATGAGCAGCTCAAGGAACAAATAAAAAAACCCGAAAAACTGGCAAATGAATATAAAAGTAAAAAGAGAAAATATGACGAGTTGTACTTAAAATTAGGTTTTACTTGGACTGGAAGCTCAGACGAGCCTAATCCACAATGCGTTGTTGTTCAGAAATTTTATCAAACAATTCTATGAAACCTTCTCTTTTAAAACGTCATTTTGAAAGCAAACATGAGAACTTAGTCAAAAAGGAGTTACGGTACTTTGAACGTCTTTTGGAAGATTTGAAAAGTAGGAAAAACACGGTAAAACACTTTTCTGGTGCAGAACAAAATGAAAGTGCTCTAAAAGCTTCTTACCAAGTTAGTCATTTAATTGCGAAGTCTGGTAAAAACCATACTATTGGTGAAAACCTAATCCTCCCTGCCGCAGCAGAAATTGTTTCTTGTATGTTTGGAGAGAACGAGGCAAAAAGAATTACAGCAATTCCATTATCAAATGATACAGTTTCAAGGAGAATTAGTGATATGGCGTATGACACAAAAGAACAACTTGTTGGAGCAATTCGAGCTAGTCCTTGCTTTGGTATACAACTCGATGAAACCACGGATGTCGCTAGCCTAGCCCAACTGATCGTTTTTGTACGTGGCATTTTTCAAGATGAAATATTTGAAGATATTTTATTTTGTAAGACACTTAAAACATCGACAAAAGGTGAAGATATTTTCAATTTGTTAGATTCTTTTTTTCCCGAAAACCAGCTCGAGTGGAAAAACTGTGTGTCAGTGTGCATGGATGGTGCTAAGCTTATGAGCGGTCATATCACAGGGCTGGTAGGCCATATTAAAACGGTTTCAACTGAGTGTAAGTTCACTCATTGTGTCCTTCACCGAGAGGCTTTGGTGGCTAAGCACCTCCCTGATGAACTTAAAGATGTCCTTGATCAGAGTGTGAAAATTGTGAACTTCATAAAAACTAGGCCCCCTAAAATCTCGGTATTTTAAAATTCTATGCCAGGATATGGGGAGCCTCCATGAGAACTTATTGCTACATACTGAGGTACGATGGCTTTCTCGGGGAAATGTTTTGTCCCGTGTATTTCAACTCCACAAAGAATTACATAATTTTTTTACCAAAACAAATCCCATCTGTCTTCTGTACTTACTGATTTTGATTGGATTTTGAAGTTGGCTTATTTAAGTGATATTTTTGGAAAACTCAACATCTGGAATTTATCCATGCAAGGCAGTGTTTCTGATATTTTTAATATAGAAAAGAAAACTGATGCAATGGTAAAAAAAGATCATTCTCTGGGAAAAACAAATAGAAAAATAACAATTGCGAGCCGTTTGTAAGATTACTTACATTTTTGCAAGATAATGAGAAAAACATATCTGATTTCACTGAACTCAAGACTCAAATGGGCCAGCATTTGAATGCATTGAAGATCCGCATAAGAGAGTACTTTCCACCTTTGGAGAAACAGTATAACTGGATACGTGACCCCTTTAATGCTGATGCTATGGACACTAACCTGACTATCTTTCAAAAGGAACACCTCATTGAAGTATCATGTGATCCCACGTTGAAAAACCAATATTTGACTGCTGGTACTACATTGTTAGATTTCTGGATCGATATTGGGAAGGAATACAAAGAACTGTCAAGCACTGCTGTTAAATTTCTTGTTGGGTTTTCCACCACTTATTTATGTGAAAAGGGTTTCCAAAGTTTAACCTATCTTAAAAAATAAATCTACAAACAAATTAAATGTTGAAGATGATTTAAGATTGTATTTAACCAAGTTAAAACCCAATTTTGATAAACTGTGCAAAGGGAAACAAGCTCACCCTTCTCACTAATCTCTTTGAAAGTAAGCGCTTTTTGTTCTTTGTGTGTTTGTTTTTAATGTAATAAAAATGTTTGTAAACAATATCTCTTTGTTTTTATTTAAACATAATGCGTAATTCAGTTTCAAAGGTTAAGACTATACTTCTATGCTACATAGAAGGCTTTAAGATTTGTTTAATATTTTAATTATAGTTTACTTAGTACCGGTAACTGAGAAGGGGTACCTAAAATGTTTTGTGGGTAAAAAGGGGTACAGTGTCTAAATAAGTTTGAGAACCACTGCATTAAAGTATGGCCCACTAAATGTGCAACAAATGGGAATTTACTTTATCAGTTGCGCAATTGTAAAAAAATAAATACCATCAGACGTTGAAAGAAGATTTTCTTGTAGTTAATTTAAATAAATAATAATATTAAATATTTAAAAAACTAATATTATACAGGGATTAATACAAAATTTACGATTTTGTTTTAAAGTAGCAGCCCCTGACTTCATATTTGGGTGCATTTTTTAATTCTATATAATTAATGTTTAAATCATTTGCTGTATTTTGCAAAATGAGGGTACTTTATCCTTAAGCGATTTTCATATTTCTTGGTCTGCCTCATAAGCTCGTAAAGACTTTAAGACAGACTAAGTGCGCTTAGTCTATATGTCAAGCATATTTCGCAGTGTTTTTTTTTATAATCACGCAACTAACAAAGAAAACTGCCATTTCTTACACACTTAGTGGACCGCACTGTATAATTGAAGTTCACAAAACGCATATCATTAACTACTGGTCGAAGGTTAACTGAAACTCCATGTTACAGGGGACCCTAGCAGATTTTTGCTGAAAGCTTTCGTGAAACCGGTTGATCTGAATCAGTGTAATCAAACTTATTTGGCATCGCTGACCAAGAGAGCGATCTTCGAGACACAGTTATGTGCCAATGCGGATGTATTTGAAGGTAGCGATACTTGTCAGGTAGGTGAGATAGAAGATAAGTGTGAACGGTGTTATCAGTAAATAAATCCATCCATTTAATTGACACAGAATTCCAGTACCATTCCAATCACATTTAATACATACATACATAATGCCTACCAAAAAGTTGAATTGTATGTAATATACCATGTGATTCAAAATGATTGTCGTAAGAAAAAAACTGTTTTCCGGAAAAATTTATCTATACTTATTACCAATTTAATGAGCGAAGTTAGCTACATACAAATTTCATACATTAAATGAATTTTCTTGACATTTAGCGACATTGGCGTGCGTGTTGTAGTATCTTTTGATTATTTATCTTATAATTTTTTTCAAATCGACTATATTTACATCTAATATCACCAACAATAGTATTTTTGAATACTGTAAGAAAATAAGGGAATTTATCTGTGGTAATAGCTCAACAAACAGGTAAAACATCAATATTAACATTAAGTGAAATAGTTCATCCCTATAAAGTTTCTACGGTACAGGAATTATTACCATTAGATCACGATAGGCGATTGGAATATTCTCATTGGTTTAATAACAATTTAAAAGACGATGATTTGCTAAACAAATCATTTTTCTCGGATGAAGCCTGGTTTTATCTAAAAGACTATATCAATTTACAAAACTATTGTATCTGGTCTGCAGAAAATCCACACGAATTTCGAGAAACGCAATTGCATCCCGTAAAAGTTGGAGTTTGGTTAGCTATGTCCAAGGCAACGAATAATAGGGTCAATTTTCTTCGAGGAAAGTGTAACAGCCCAACGTTACCAACAGATGTTGGAATTGTTTATTGCAGAGTTACAAGAAAATGAGTTTGAAGCAGGTTATTTTCAGTACGATAATGCTCCAGCACATACTGCTCGACAAACCTGCCAATATATTCAACAGTTTTTTGCTGACAGGGTCGTTAGAGCACAAAGATGGCCACCAAGATCGCCTGATCTAACCCCATTAGATTACTTCATGTTTGGCTATCTAAAAAATAGGATCTATAGAAACCGCATGCATACCATAGAAGAACTGACAGATGCAGTTTTGTCACTTAATAATTATACTAATTGTATGTTATAATTTAAAGTAATAAATAGATTTAGTTAAACACCAGTTAGTACTGAATTATGAAATCATAACTTAGTAAAGTTAAATTAATTACATTTCATTTTTACAATCAGAAACACCAATCCATAGTCGTTTATATAATGCGAGTTCAAATATAGGTTACGTTTTCCTTATTTATGACAGATCCGTTTACTTTCTTGTGTTCCAACACTGACTTAGTTCAAACCTTCATTACAAACACGCGGCATCTACCTACACCTTGTTACTATCTATAGGAGCGGAATTGACAATCGTTTTGAATCTCTGTGTATATATATATATATATATATATACTGCTGTGTACTGCTGTGTACTGATGGTACCAGCATAAATGCAAAATGAAAAGTAAAAAAAAAAATGAAAATTAAATTTACTAGCTCAGCGGATAAGAATAAAGGGCGCAAAAGAAGACTTAACTTCAGGGTTACCCTCACAATTAAACCTATCATGAAAAGTAAAATGTGGGCGTTTGAAAAATTTTACTTTCTTTAATTACTTCGAAAATTGAAATGGTTGAATCAAAAATAAAAGAACTGAAATTTTGAATGACGTTAACAATCATTAACTTTATTATTATAAAAAAAAAAAAAGAAAAAAAAACATTTAATTACAAATTACGCAGGAAAAATCAAACCTTGGACTGAGAGTCCTGGCCAAAATCAAAACCTACTTGAATCTAATTTACTAAAGGACAATGAAAATCCTTCAACAAACAAAGGAAAAATTTGTTCTAGAAGAAAATCCTTTTTTCACAAAAATCCACGTGGTCTCAAAATTACAACACACTAATTTAAATTTCAACGTGGACAAAACAAGTATATTTATAAAATTGAAATTTAATTACAAGCACAATGCTTCTTTTCACCTAAACAAAAAAAAATAATCACCTCGATTAATTACTCAAAACTAATCAGCAAACTAGAAAACGAGAAAAAAAAAATAACTCTATAACTTAAAATACCTTCTAGAACAAATATAATAAAAGATCTTACATCTAAATAATGCCAATTATTATTTAACGAGTTCCTTGAAGGATGATAAAATATACAAATTAAACGAACAAACCTTTAAAATTAAACGAAATTACCAAAAATGGCAGCAACGAAAATAAATAACAATCTACTTACACGCTATCGTTCAAGTAACTGCCTTCAGGGGCCCAACATCGCATACATATAACAAACAGATGCGTGCCAAAGCAGCGCATAAATGCAAAGATCATAGAAGAAGAATTCTTCTAGGAAGGACATAAACTACATGATCAAATAATAGTATATTACAGAGTGAAATTAATTTAAACCAACTGAACATTTAAATAAACAAATTAAACAATCAAATCAATTCAATTCATCAAATGCCAAACCACAGCAATACGTAAACATATTGTGTGGAATTTGATTGGTAGTAATAAAGAAACTATTACTGCTATTACTAAATAACAATACAATAAGAAACAAAGCGAATAACAATAAGTAGAAATAAAAACGCGATAGAATTACTTCAAAGATAATGTTCAACGATTCTAGATTGCTGCCAACGACCACCAAAATCAACGTTAGAATAATGACCGCAGTGGCACCATCTCTGTAAACTGATTGCGCTGTCAGAACACCAAAGTCGTAAAATGGGAGGTATCGCTTAATGTCCTATATTTTCGCTGGGCCATCTAATAATTGAATTTGGACTTTTTGTGTAACGATAATTAATAGTTATTTCTTTGGTAGTCTTCTTATTTCTGGATGTCAAACGGCCATCTAGTAGTTAGGTGTCAGTTGGCTGTACTTATTTAGGTCGACCATCGGCTATTTTTATTTCATACGACCGTTACTAAAATTCGAGAAGAGACTTCTTCGTCGATTACGAAACAATTCTGTTGGTGATCGTTGCCATTTTACCTACAACGTTTTGATTTAAAGTCTATATTTACCTTTATCGACCTTTGTATATTGCCAGGACTATTATCTCGAGAAGAAATGATGAGAGCAGATTTATCTATGATTTTGGCCCCACGTTGGGCGCCCAAAATTATGCTGTTTTCACAGCAATTCTTACGTTTAGAAACTTTTGGGCACAATCGAACAATTGCTTATGTACATTTCGATTATGACCTTAATCCCTCAAACATTTTCATCAAATTTTCCATTATAACTCATCCAGGAATACACAGAGATTCAAAATGATTGTCAATTCCGCTCCTATAGATAGTAACAGGGTGTAGGTATATGCCGCGTGTTTGTAATGAAGGTTTGAACTAAGTCAGTGTTGGAACATAAGAAAGTAAACGGATCTGTCATAAATAAGGAAAAGGTAACCTATATTTGAACTCGCATGATATAAACGACTATGGATTGGTGTTTCTGCTTGTAAAAATGAAATGTAATTAATTTAACTTTACTAAATTATGATTTTACAATTTAGTACTAACTGGTGTTTAACTAAATTTATTTATTACTTTAAATTATAACATACAATTAGTATAATTATTAAGTGACAAAACTGCATCTCTCAGTTCTTCTATGGTATGCATGCGGTTTCTATAGATCCTATTTTTTAGATAGCCGAACATGAAGTAATCTAATGGGGTTAGATCAGGCGATCTTGGTGGCCATCTTTGTGCTCTAACGACCCTGTCAGCAAAAAACTGTTGAAGAGCAGGTTTGTCGAGTAGTATGTGCTGGAACATTATCGTGCTGAAAATAACCTGCTTCAAGCTCATTTTCTCGTAACTCTGCAATAAACAATTCCAACATCTGTTGGTAACGTTGGGCTGTTACAGTTTCCTCGCAGAAAATTGGCCCTATTATTCGTTGCCTGGACGTAGCTAACCAAACTCCAACTTTTACAGGATGCAATTGCGTTTCTCGAAATTCGTGTGGATTTTCTGCAGATCAGATACAATAGTTTTGTAAATTGATATAGTCTGTTAGATAAAACCAGGCTTCATCCGAGAAAAATGATTTGTTTAGCAAGTCATTGTCCCTTAAATTGTTATTAAACCAATGACAATATTCCAATCGCCTATCGTGATCTAATGGTAATAGTTCCTGTACCGTAGAAACTTTATAGGGATGAAAATGTAACTTTCTTTTGACAGCTCATTGCGCTGAAGTGTATGATAAGCCTATAAAATTATAAAATGTAATAAACTATTTCACTTAATGTTAATATTGATTTTTTACCTGTTTGTTAAGCTATTACCACAGATAAATTCCCTTATTTTCTTACAGTATTCAGAAATACTATTGTTGGTGATATTAGATGTAAATATAAATGATTTGAAAAAAATTATAAGATAAAGAATTGAAAGATACTACCACACGCACGCCAATGTCGCTAAATGTCAAGAAAATTGATTTATTGTATGAAATTTGTATGTAGCTAACTTCGCTCATTAAATTGGTAATAAGTATAGATAATTTTTTCCGGAAAATAGTTTTTTTCTTACGACAATCATTTTGAATCACATGGTACTACTACTACTGGACATACTCACAAGATGTTCAATGTGGCAAATGTGACATTTTGTTTTCTTTGCTAGGGCGATTCTGGTGGACCTATTCAAATCTCCAAACAAGAAAAATACCCGGAAACGCCCTATGTAATAGTTGGCGTGACGTCATTCGGAAGAGGATGCGGCGGTAACACACCTTCTGTCTATACCAGGGTGTGGAGTTATCTATCCTGGATAGAGAGTATCGTTTGGAAAGTGATTGCCCTGATGTGCTTGCCTATAATTTTTAATGACAATAAATAAATATTCTTATATATAATTGCCTCTATTTTTTTTTTTATTTAGATTCACGATTTATTCCCACCCCAATGCATTCGTACCAGAACCTTCGTTTCCGAATCGATGCAACATCCAGTGGCACCCTCTTTGGGTGATTTAATTATCTAAGTACGAACCTTTCCAAATTGCAAGATAAAGCGGTACTTTTAGAACCAGTTATCACACCCTTAACAAGTTTGACATGTTTTTGACTCAATGCATGTCTCTTAAGAACAGTGATTTCTGCTAAAATAGTTGTGTTGCATAGCTTACACATAGCTTTGCCTTTACTTTCCTTTGTAGGACCAATCCAACTAGCAAACATTTCATCACTTTCCCATTCTTTACGGTAGTACCGTGTACTGAGCTCTGTGAACCAGCTTTTTGTCACTTTACCCACGGAGTCTCTTCTTTCGCTCAAGCGTTGCATCGCGATTTCTTTTTATAGGTTTGAGCCTACTACAACTTTCATCTAAACTATCATCTTCTAGGCCGTTATCAGAATCTGAGATCTAACACTTTTTCCTTAATCAGATCGGAAGACTTACTTGTGGAGGGTTTGATAGAAAAGAATGATTTTATATCTTTAGTCATTGTTGTTAGGTATGTTACTAATCTGTAGTTGGTAACACGAGCAGTAGAAACTAAGATGGCGAAGCTTGTAACGTCATTTGTAATGTTGAGGTTTGACTAAATAAAACAAGTTAATAATTAACACAGCGTGTAATTACAAACAATTGTAGAACCTAGCCTAAACTAGAAAGTCAACACAACACATTAAACTTTTACTAACATCGTACTGTAAACAAACTAACGCTATGCTATATCCTACTTATGACTATTAGCGTCTTTTGGCGCATAACTATGTCACTAAATATATGAACTGGTCATCGAATTTGCTGTTTTTGCGTTGTGGTCATTTCTAGTACTGCCCTAATCAAAGTAATTCAATGCTAAAATATATCCGGTTTGGTCATGAGAATTCGTGAACATACTCTAAACTTCGTTCACAAGCGAAGAAAGCGATTGCAGCGACAATTAATACAAGTACAAGCCGTGTTTGTCATATTTGTCATGTTAATGGTTTACCTTGTTTTATTGTTAGGTTGATATTTGACGTTAAGATTTAATTATATATACTATATTATTAGACAATTTGTAATGGCGAAACAGCTGCGCAAAATTTTACAGTTATTTGATGCAACAGAAAAAAAAGTACAAGAAAATCGTCATCATCATTTTTGTGCTGTAATGTAAGCAGCAGAACTATTTGCTCCAGACTCAGATTCATTTTTTTGTGATATCTGAGGTTAGGATGGGATGATTAGAATACTGACACAGCCACCAACATAAAACTCCGTTTTGGCGTTATGTTAGTGACCATGTTTATATCAAACGTCAACATTTTTTTGACGTGAACGTGTCGTTACCAAATGTTGTCATCATTGACCAAATAGTCCACCGCCAAAAGACGCTATATGTCATCTCAGATGTTGCGTTTTTGCCAACAGTACCAAAATATCATCATGTCATGGAGTCAATATGGAGTAAAGAAGATAAAGTTTTTGTTGTAATGAATGGTTTTCCAAAACAGTTTAGTTACAAATTAAAAAGACATTTACAAAATAGTGGCACAACGTATAAAATATATTTTAGAGATTACATGCAAAGGGATTATATTGAGTTTTCTCCAAATTAGCGTACATTTTAGCATTACATTATACTTATTACCGTATACAGTACAAGGGTCCAAATTACCGTATACCCCACAATTACCGTACACTCTGGCAACACTGTATTACAAATAAAATTTAAAATTATGCAAATAATAGAATAATTTAAATTAAAAAATTCGTTCAAATACAAAAGTTATATTTTTATTATTTATTTTAAAACTTAATCGTGCCATCTATCGTTTAGTATTTGGGGTAATGTGGGGACGTCTAGAGGGCATAGATGGGACCTGCATATGAGACATCTATTGAACACTCTGATAATTAAATTGCCAACGTTGTTTGTGGAAGGGTAATGGTTTGCATTTTTTAGGTTATATTTTGTTGTGTTATAAAAACAATTTTTCTTGGGTAACAAAAACAATTTTTAGCATAGCACGGTCTTCAAAATGTATATAGTTGGTAAACGGTATATATGTCTCCATCAACGGTGGCGATAGTAAGGAATTTGAAATAAGTTATCATCCGCCTTTCGTACATTTCCGTGCAATAGACCCTGAGCAGGTAAAGAATTTGTTCTTTACTATTCATAATATAAATATCAACGGATACGATCGTACCGAAGGGAAACTCCGTGTAAACTTACATGGGGGAAAAAGATTGGTTCTGGAATTTCCAAACCACCAAGCTGAATCTAAAGTTGTGTTTTATTTGGCTCGCGGATCACTTGCGATCAGATCAGCTCGATGAAAACGTCATCCGTGACGTCACGCAACTGATCAAATCCACTAAGAAGTAAACCAGCTATTTCAGAGATTCAGTTCGGCATCCAGAAGTGATCCACCAATGGTAACACAGGATTTTTAAATCTTAAAAAGCGGGATGTCGATTCAAATTGGCGCCACACAAGACCCACAAGAGGCCACGTGTAGTTAACCCGTCTGCATAACCTGTCTTATTTGCTCTATTGTACACATTTTCTGTTGTTTGCAAGTTTATTATTTAGGTTAATTGCAAACCAATAGATCAATATAATATTGTTTTGTTAAGAATGGCGAACTCTATGAAGCAAAAAGTGGGTCAGTAATTTTGTTTTTTTTTTAACCATTCCACTTCATTTGACTGTTGTAGGTTGAATTATTAGCCGAAGTATCAACAAGTTTGGACGATGAGACTTCGTCCAGTAAATCATCGCACGAGAAACTCCTGTAATGTGATCAAACATTACTGCTGAGAAAGCATTGCTGCCCACCATGTGGTACTTAGCGAACAATGAATCTTTTCAACAGGTGGGAGACCGTTTTAATGTTACTCGTAGCACTACATGGAGGTGTGTTCGATAGGTAATTGATTATCTGGAACAGCAAGCTGCAACATACTTTGATTGGCCAAATAATGCAGAAAGAAAAGAATCAGCTGTCATAGCTAAGGGTTTTAGTAGAAAGCAGGGATTCTCCAGTGTTATTGGTGATATCGATGGATGCCACATTGCTATTTATCTATTGCTGATTAATTCATTGCTAATATGTTCCCACATATACTTCCTCTTCTTCGGATGACTCATGTCTTCTTCGTAATTATGCATAATGTTAATTAAGGCTATTGTATTATCATAGCTTCTTTTTTTTATTGACGAGTGTATTAGTATAATGAATTGTAATGACTCAATAATTAAACAATTGTTGATCTGTCATTGATTTTTTTTTATTTTTTTAATATACAAATATATTGCAATGTGCCTCTTACCTTGTTTTATTTTTATCCTATCATCAGATTATGGATATAATTGATAGATATTTATTAAGAGAAATAACAATTGACGATGCCGTGGGAAAATCTGTGGCATTTTTTAGGCTACGAAGGCGAAAGGGTGTGTAATATCAGTATCAAAATATTTGATATTAATATTTGAATGTACGTATTTTACAAAGGGATTTCAGGAAAACGTCCATTACTCTATCATGTGTATATCATCCCATTTTATGTATTTTTTTTTTTCATAACTATGTTGCTTCTATACATGCGACATTGCAAATCCGTTTTTGAAATTCATAACAAAACAACTTTTCATATAAGACAGACAATCGCGCTTGCGCACAGAAGACATACTGAACTGAACCAAATTCGTCAAAACTACACGAAAGTGAACCGTTTTATTTGGCGCAAAGGCGATCAGTTGGCAATGACGTAACTGATCTGATCACAAGTGATCCGCATGGCAAATAAAACACAAGCTAAGTTTAGAAATTTTCTAGATATTGAAAGGTATGTAAAAAAAAATGCTAATTGTTGTATGATTTGTTCTCTTTTAAAAAATCGCTCTGATTGAAAATAAAGTTAGACGTTTTCCATGTACTAATTGTGTAATGTAAAAATTAATTTGTGAATTACAAATAAATATGACAATTATTTCTTCATTCAAGATTTTTTTTTTTTTGAACAGTTACAATTGAATAAAAAGAGTTTTTTTATATTTTTTCTGATTCATATATTTTTCTCAGCTCCGATTCAGGACGGTTATCTTCTTGTTCCGAGAGAAGTAATAAGAGTGATGCAGACTGAGGACAGGAGAGAATAAAAATAGGAAACATGAAAAAATTAAAATAAAAGTTAGAATAAATTGAATTTACATATGTAATAGTCTTTAGTCTTAGAAATATTTATATTATTCAAAATTGGTAAATTTGATTTATTATTAAAAATATGCTTCAGAACTCTTTTACAACTTTATTAATATGCTATTTTATTTTCAAAATTATATGTTCAAAAAATGTATGTACGTTCAAATAAATATTTTTATTATATTTATGTAAATCTATAATTTTTATTAACAATAACTTTTATGGGAAAGAATTTCTCTTTTTTCATAATTTGATAACTAATTATGTAATTAAACATAACATTTATTTTATCTATATACTTCTTATTTATTTTATATTTCTTATTCTTTACAAATACTATATAATCAAATGAATTTGTTAAAATATTTTCGAATTTTGAAATATTTGTAATGAGTAGAATTTTATTTATTGGTAGCTTAGGTAATGAGTTATATGAATTTATGTACTTCATTGGATCATTATTAAGTGATTTAATTTCGTTTGCATAACTTTTAACAGAGTCCATTCCCATTTATTTATAGTTAAAATAATTATGTAACTATTTTATTTTCTATCGTTGCAATTTTTTAGCAAAAAGCTTATTAATACACTTCTTTTCTTTGACGTTGGATATTATGTTACTAGAACTATTACGTTTATATTACATTCAATGTTTACGTTACGTTCAGTGTTCACCTTTACGTTTGACGTTACATGTTATGTTCATAAAGACATGTTGATGATGATAAAATAAATTTTGAACATTTGAAGGGGTCTATAGCAGATAGCCCCTGGGGTAGACTTGAGGATCACCCTCAAAAAAATAGACAAACAAACAATATTAATGATTTTTCATAAATAAATTAGTGATAGAAATTAGTAAAAACAGCAGTAAAACTAGAAAATATAGTTATTTTTAGAGGTTCACGATTTCGTGGTATTTCAAAAATTGAATTTTTTATGTAATTTCGAGGTTTGAATGAGTGAAAATGAGTGGTTTAGGTAATGTGTTAAAATAAATAAACAACACCAAATTTAGAAAATATGGATATTTTTAGTGATTCACAATTTAGTGGTGACTCTGAAAATTGAATTTTTATGTTGATTTTTGGTTTGTACGAGCAAAAATTGATAAAAACATGATTTTTTGATATAAAATGTGTTAAATAATGATAATGATGACTAGTATTCATATAAAATGTGCTGTAAAATCGATAAATATTTCTGAATTTGTGCGTACAAAATTATGCGGTCTGAAACCGGCGATATATAGACTACTAACTTCAACAATGAAACATGAAATTACCAATGATTTTGTATTAGATTACAAGATTAGTTACTTTGATGTATTTCTGTTGGGGTTACTAAGAATAATTGTGGGAAATTTAAATCTTGCTACTAGAGGGGATATTGTGTTATACGATTAAATTTATATTATTAGTTTTAAAGTACTAATTCAAAAACAAAAGTATTTTTATTAAATTGTAGGTAGTAGTATTAAATCACAGCTTTCTTTAAACCTATCATAATGCACTTCTCAGATTTCCTGTCAAACTTGTCTCTTAATTGGTTTGGTATATGTGCATATGCTGTAGATCCAAATATTCGCATGTTTTTAATGTTGGGTTTTATACCATTCCAAATCTCTGCCGGTGTCTCATTTTTTAAGTTACTATGTGGGGATCTATTTAGAATATATGCTGCCACTCTTATTGCTTCATTCCAAAATGGTTTTGGCATATTGGCTTCTTGCATCATTGCTCTCGCTTTATCTATCAGACTGCGATTGTATCTCTCGCCCTTTCCGTTTTGTTGGGGTGTGTATGGAGTTGTGTAATCAATAATTGTGCCATTTTCTCTGCAGAAATTCTTTAATTCATTTGTAATGTACTCACTTCCATTATCGCATCTAAGAACTGCTACTTTGAGTTAAAATTTGATTGTACTGTATTAATATATCTTTAAAATAATCGTAAACTTCACTTTATTTTTAATAAAAATACCTGAGTAAAATTGGAATAGTCATCAATAAATGTTAGAAAATATTTACCACCATCATGACTCAAAGGTGTTATTGGGCCAGCAACATCTGTAGTTGCCCTACTTCTATTACCAAAACTTAACTTCGTCATTTTTCCACTTACACATGATTCACAGAAATCAATTTTTCCTAAACTTAAATTATCTATACCCCTAACCATATTATTTTTAATAATTTTCTTTAAATTACTTTGACAAATATGTCCTAGTCGTTTATGCCATAATGTTAAGTTTGTATTTTCAGATTCTACATTTAAACACTCATTAAAATTATTTAATTCAAACTAACTTCATAAAGCTTATTTCTAGTTCCTACACGTACTAAATTCGTATCTTTATACATAAATACTTTTCCATCTTCAAATACTACCTTGATGTTAGCCATTTCTAATCTTCTAACAGACATTAAATTTTTCCGCAAATTTGGGACTAGAAGAACATTCTTTATGGTACACTGAATTTTCTTATTATCTACTCTACTCAACACTTTAATATTTCCTACAGCTACAGCTTCCATATAATTATTATTCTTTGCAACAGCAATTTTTATTGGGTTCTTTAAATATAAAAGATCACTAAAATACCTCTTGTCATTTACTAAATGGTCCGTACATCCAGATTCTATATGAAATAAAAGGTTATTAACACTTACATGATTTTCTTTATTTTCACTACTTGTCATAAAACAAATGCCTTGTTCTTCCGTATCACTCTGTGTTCTCTGATTCTCTGCATAATTTCCTCTTCTGTCACTTCTTTCAAATCCACTTCTTCTATTTCCCCTACTGCCTCTTGCTCTGTTGTATCCACCTCGTTGGGTATGATGTGTGCTTCTGTTGAAACCACGTTGAAAGTTTGTACTTCCTGTTCCTCTGGTTTGTTGATTTTGCAGTAATTTCTTAGTCTTTCTTATAATGGCCACTTTCACCACATACGTAACACACTCCTACACGATGCAATGAAAACGCAGCAGGTTTTATATTTTCATTTTTTAGTTCCTTTTTTTCATTCAGCACTTCCCATCTTTCCAGTTCGCTCCATAATTTTGCTTTTACTAACTCGACTGTTAAATCTGCTTCAGACATATTTTCAATAATGCTAATAATTGTTTCAAAGAATGGTGGCATTGCCAGTAATAAGGTGCACACTATGTCTTCCTTTTTTAATTCTGCTCCTGTAACCTTCAACTGTCTTGTTACTTCATCGAATTCACTTAAAAATATTTCCAGGTCCTTTGCTTCTTTTAATTTCATATTCATCAACTTCTTCCTTAATAACATCTGTCCGGGAACGCCTTTCTTTTCATATCTTTCTTCTAAGCTTTTCCACATACTGTATGCAGTTTCTTGATTTCGTACTAAATCTATTTGGGCATCATCTAAACATTGTACTATATACGATTTGCATCTGGTATCATCTTTCTTCGCTTTAGTTTTCCTTTCTTCATCTTTATAATTTTCTTCTTTAAATTCTTTTTCTACAAACTCTTTTACTTCCTTTTCCTGTAGTAGAATGAGCATACGGAACTTCCATGTGTGGTAATTATTCGCAGTTAATACTTCTATGTTGAGAGTATTCTTCGTTCCCGCCATTGCCATTTTTTTTTTAGGGTTAATCGTTACACACGTTCACTTTTCTTATTTACTTTTTACCGCCTGGTGCCTGGGCCCATAACCTGTTATTTATTCTTTAAATATAACGAGAACATCACAAGACAAATGATTTATTGTATTAAAACTACATTAAAACGATATAAATGGATACAACTTCTTCACACTTATTTCTACGCCATTTTACCTCTCTCTTAACCTACTACCAACCTTTTTATAAAGGAATTTAGCGCCAACTTATAAACATAGAAATGCCCAAGATGAATTCTTAACATTATTTGCAAATGCGTATGAACAAATATACAACATATAAGTATAATTTAATAATTAAAAATACCTACACTAATTGTACGTACCAAACGTTCATTACAAACTTGCGCGATGTTCACCACGCCTAACATTAACCGAACCGAATCAAAAATGACATCTCGCGACAGAAAGTGATACTTACGGTTATTCGCACTTCGCGCAGGGAATTACCTTCTACTACCGCAAACACGCTTGAATTAACGTTAATGTAACGTTGACCATAAGGTGATGGATACCAAGTCCATTAACGACGTTGTAATAACGTTGATAATTTTTCAAAAATACCAAGCATCGTTGTTTTAACGTTGCCAGCTAAAATTCACGTTGTATACCAACGTTTTCACAACGTCACCGTGTTTACTGGGAAGAATCACCGTTTCGCTCATCACTAAGGGCCATTCTACACGAGCAGCTAAAACGCGGCCGTTAATCGGCTACAAAACGGTGAGCGTAACAGAATCAAAGAGTTTAGTTGGGTCTTTCTACACGGGCGACTTGCCGGTCGCGTGTGCACGCGTTCATTAGCCGGCGGCCGAACCGAACGCTGAAGGATGCGTAAAAGTCGCGCGCGGCAGAACAGTGAATCATTCTATACGTAGCAACTTGCAAGCTGTGTACCGGCCTCGGCCAAGCCACCTCTGATGCTGTATGACTACCACTAGTATAGCTGCCACAAGTATAACTTGTGCTCTTCTAGAAATGTTTGACACTGAAAAGTTCATCTGTGAGGTTGAAACTCAACCTCGTTTGTATGATATAAACAGTAAGGACTATTCTAATAGGAAATGAAAGCAAAGTATTGGGTTGAAAGTGGCTGGAGCGATGTTTGAAGATTGGGCAGAGATTGATGTGAAAATGAACTAATATGCCTTATAGTCCTTATACTGATGAGATAAAAAAAAGCAATGCTTTGTCCATGTCTTTTGCTATAGTGTTTTGATATCTCTGCTAATTCTGCGTTCACATATGAGATTTAATTAATAAATTTAATATAAATAAATAGTATTATTTAATCTATGAATGTGTAAAAACTTTATTTCATATTCAAAAATATATTTCTTAATACATTCAGGCATTTCACATTTGTTTTGTATTCACTTATTACATTGGTACACAAGTTTGTTTTGCCAAGAAAGTGCTCCAGGACCGCTGTGAGACAGCTTGGTCGCTTGTCTAGAATAGGCAAGCGTTTTATCTGCGGCTTAGTCGCCGTTTTACCAGCGCACAATCAGTCGCTCGTGTAGCATAGAGAAAATTTTTAAGCGCTCGAACGACAAAACGGCCGCGTTTTAGCTGCTCGTGTAGAATGGCCCTAATACGTTTATTAAACCCGCGTACATAAAATCACAAACTTAAACTCGTAAATCTTTAACAGTTCCCAAAAAAAAAAACGTACATTTCCCTCAAAGATACGAATAATAATTAATTGATTTTTTTAGAAAAACAAAAATATCATTGGTAACAGGGCAGCCGCAGTTAAAAACTACGCCGCTTCGTTAAATCCCTCTGCAAAAAGCCGACAAAGCAAAACCCGCCACTAATGCGCTTTGGTGCAGCCGACAATATATAAATAAGAATTATAGATGCGAACAGTTTTACACGGTGCAATATTTGATAGACAATTTTAATTCGTTTAGTGATGAACAAAAAATTCAAGTTAAAAGTATGGGTAGACCAAAACCAGAATTAAATTTGACGCAAACTACAAAGGGCAAATTTAGAGACTTTACAAGAAAATTTAAGAAGTGCATGTACGGAGAAAAATAATTGGATTTTAGTTAAAAAATTGCATGTTCTCATAGACAAGGATAAATATATAGATAGAGCTTAGAGATGCGCAGTTTTCGGATCACATGGAGGCCGCCATTTTGATGCATGATAGGGTCGTGCACGCCAGGGTCGTGAAAAAACAATTTAAAGGTAAAACAAGGACGTAAAATGGTAAATTTTTAAAATAAAAAAATAAATAAAATGCTCATACTTCCTTTTGACACTAGTATTATACTATATACATACAGGAAATTGTATTTTGTACTGCTAGAAAGACATTACATTGATATTTAATTCATTTTTATTTATTCAAATGTATACGCTAATACACTTAATACTTGGAATTTGAAGTTTTTAGTTTATTTCATATTTCTGGGGTATAGTAAATACACATTATCTCATATGACATTTCTTTATTGGTGGCTAAACACAAATATAAGTTCGTTTAATTTTTTTTCTTACTAATTCAACTTGCAGTTCTTGCATTTAATTTCACCAAACTATGAAGCCGTATTTTACAATAACACTCAATGATCACTTTTGTTAATAAGATCAGATGTTCTTCAAGGAACTGTCTGCGATATGCTGAAATTACCAATACATATTCTTAGTCTCTCGCATCAGCTGACTATTAATCCATCTGAAATAGAACACATATGTCACGTCTATGTTTTGTGTCAACGGTGCAGAAATACCTTTATTCTTTCGTTGCGACAGTGTATATTTATTTTCTCTCAGATTCTTTGCAGCAGACGTTAACTGCAACAAGCACTCTTCACAAAGGAGAATGCAATAAAGTTATACCACATACCCATAACAAGTAGATTATAGTTGGCTCTTACTAATGGAAACTGATGTCATCAGGGGATACCTCTACGGATGCTTTTACATCCCGGTACGCAGCAAGACATTCTATAACATAAACGCTAATTCACATCTAATTATTCACAGTAATAATACCACACACCTCACTAAATGTTCTTGGTTCTCTTAACACTTAAACTCTCTTAAAATATAAAAAAAAATGGTCCAACGAAATAAATTATTTACTAACAACGTATTATTCAATAATTCAACTACGCTTTAATAAACTACTAATTACTAAACAACTTTAATCGAAATAATAGTATAAATATGAAACGCTTAAATAATACGAAAATATAAACACGAATAACCTTAAAAACAATGGGTTTTATAAACCTCCCAAACAAAACTACTACAACAACAGCTGATCTATACATCAAAATGGCGGTTTCTACACAATCTGAAAGTTCGCGAATGCGCAATGGTCTAAACTCTTTCTAATAGTTATATTCTTGTCTATGCATGTTCTTGATTTTATGAACACCCTACGCTTCCGACCACGAACCGCCACTGCAAGCCGTACGAAGCCGTACTAAAGAATTGCGCGCGCCTGCGTATAAACCGCGTTCGATTTTAGCTTAAGTTGTGTTTTGTTGTTTTCTGTTTTCTTGCTAATTAGAATCCGAGTGAACTTGAAAAACGGGCAATCGTCAATCAGCCAGTCTAGTCGGCGCACCGTTGTTCGAGTAACCGGTTTGGTTCTGTGCTGTATCTCTTCACGGTCTCGGAATCGGCGCGATGTAAATTGATTCCAATAAACACGCGCTATTATTGTGTCAGTTTGTGTGACGCGAAGTGCAACTCTTTCTGCATTCATTTATCGTCTTCAGAATGGTCGCTCCCACAGGGAAGGTGTTTTATCTGTATATAATGTTCTGCGCAGGCATTTATGGTAAGGTACCTATTTAGTACTCGGATGTTTTAAGCTTATTCGATCGATCAAAAAAATATATGTAAGTAGTTCATTCTGATTTTAAATAATCCTATATTAAGCAGTAAACTCATCCCCGAACGTTTGTTTGTTCTTGCATTATCGTCTTGATTACGTTGCGAGGTACATATTAGGTTACAACCGAAGAATTACTTTTGGAAAAACCAAAATTATTCTTACGAACTCGACAAAAACCTGTATTGTTATCAGGGTTTCTACGAAATGGGCAATTTCAATGTAATTATCATTTTTTTTTTCTGTTTGTTTAATGTTACAAGTAAATATTTAAATGTTTTGATAAACATAGATTATTTTGATTTTTAACCAATAAAAAAGTCTTGATGATATTCTGCTGGTAAGTGTATGTACCACACACATGTTACATGCTATACAAAATAAACCTGTTTTTGCATATTACACACAAATACAGGCATAATATCGTATTTTATGGACGTTTATCTAATAAAATTGGTTGAAATTAATCTATTATTGCTAAAAATTAACAAGATTTCATTAATTCATAGGTACGGTATACAATTATAAATCCAAGAATCTGGCGATACCATAATAACCTGTATTTTTCTTATTTATTATAGAATTTCATTGTATTCAAATTATATACCAAAAAGTAAACAAGCATATCGGTTGATGGCCGGTTTATGCTACGCTAGTTGTTCGTAAATTTATTGGTTATTATTTTTCTTTTGTTGCGTGGTATAATGTTTGTATAAAATGCAAATAATATGTGTATATAGCGTAGTGTTAATTGTGAAAACGTATAATCTTTTTCGACCAGATTTAAGATTAATTAAACCTGTGTGATTTTCGTAATCTTTGAATATACATATGATTTAGAATAAAAACATCTCATCCAAAATATAATTTTTAAATATGTCACTATAAACAGTAAACAAAACTTACCAATAACCGTTGTTCTGTATAATTTCACTATTATCGGCGAATAACTGTTGAAAATGAATTCTAAATTCTTACATCTAAATTATTTTTTGTGAAAAAAATAGGTGTAAGGTAAAGTCAGGTAAGTGTGTAACCGGGGCAAGTGTGTAGTTTGTTTATATTTATTTTTACAATTGAAATACGGACGTCCTCTTGTTATAATACTAATGCACTAAACTTCATACTAGTTTTACAAATAAAAATTCACATTTGCTAACGTGTAATAACTGAGATATCTTGTAAATTTATCATACCCTATTAAAAAGGCATCAGTATAGTATTACACACTTGGCCGAACTAAAGGATAATGCTATTAATATATAAAATGCGGAACGATTACACACTTGCCCTATTTTGCTGGGTAAGTGTGTAGTATTGACAGTGTTTAAAATTTATTTTTTTTCTAGTAAACCGTTGGTAATTATAAAAGGTGTATCTATTGAAGGCTTTCAACTGAGCATATATTACGTACTTCTATGTGTAAAATTTATTAAAATGTCTTATTATATGGACAGTGTTACATTTTCTTCGCACTATGCAATTTTTACTACACACTTACCTGACTTTACCTTACATTATTTTATGCAAGGAAGAATAGGTATACAGTAGCATTGACGTCCAGTGATTGTGCAGGCCCAGTCCAATAAAATACCTCTATCTTATTGTTATGAAACCATTTTGCACAGTCTGAATTTATAGAAGATAAACGAAGTTTTAAAGTTAGTTTATTATCGGTTATCCCAATACTTTTCTTTGTTAGTTATTGCAAACAAAACATGAGTCCAGTAGTATGATACATAGATGTCGCTAGCTATGATGTACCATTTGTAACAATAGGTTAATAAGTTGTTGAATGAATATTGTTGTAACGTACATGGTCGTGTATTATTTTACCAATAAACTGTTTAAATTATAATAAGTCCTTCTGTCAAAAATCAAACCTTTTCGTAGAACAATGGGATATCAACAAAGTAAAGAATGTATTATGTACCTTGCCACCACCGTGTTTTATATATGGTGGGTCTCAAACAGCTTGCTTTATACATATTTTTCATTTGCCTTTGCTCATATTTGAATAACACACCATCTGATTCAGAAGGTAAGATTTTAGTTTCATCTGATGACTGTATTGCTTGTTTGCCAATAGCAAAGGAATTCGTTGTTAACTGCTATTTTGTAGCAGCTATTCAATATCAAAAGAATAACTAACAGCTTCTTGCGGGTTTCGCCGTGATTCAGGATAACTGAACTCAGTTCAGTTATCCTGAAGAAGCTGTCAGTATGAACAGCGAAACGTCGAGCGACAGTTTTGACACACGGCGAAACCCGCAAGAAGCTGTTAGTTATAGTTACACCGGCCGTGAAAGCCTACGCAGTGTTAATATCAAAAGAAGCTGATACTTTTTGAAACAGGTTGTAGCTGCTAACGTAAAAAAGCAGTTTTGTACATCACTAATTCGTTTGTGTTCAGTTTAAACTTTTTGACGATGCGATTAATACTATTGTGTAGCACCATTCGACAATCACGAACGTACCACAAGTTTTTATTACTCCGTATGTTCAATGACCATACTATAGTAGTTCAAAAAAAAATCTAATAAGTCTCTGGGACACTTTTGTATATTAAGTATGGCAGAATAATAACGTTGTGAAGCTTTAATTCTACAACAATCTGCTGCTACATTACTAATTTTAGAATAATTTCAATCTGTTCAACTGTGTCTATACTTTTTCCAAGTTCTAGATTTATTGTTTTTACTCTTTAATTAAAAACCACAACTTCCGATAAAAATATTATCAAATACATAAATGTTGATTACAACACACTTTTTTTTTTTAAGCTGTTGTAATAAAGTGTTTTTAGCATGTAGTATTTCTGAGTATTTGATATAATTTGAGATAAATTGAAATGTTTCTATTGTTTATTGGAATCGACCAGCATTTGAGTATATGTATGTATGTATTCATATAATGATTTGTCCTTGAATATAATTTCTTCGGTTAGTGTTTTTTTTTTTCTGGTAAGAATAAAATGGTGCTCCAAAAAAATAAATTTGATTTCAAAAGAATCGGCTTTCCTGGAAAACTGTTTTACATAAATTTATTTTTTCTTATACCTTATCTGAACTTGTAATATAAAAAGTTAAAACCTTTCAAGAAAATGCCCAAGAAATAATCGTTGTTTCATATCTTTTATATCACAACCTTTTTTTTAAGCGTTACAACTTATTAAGTATGGAAAACGAGATATCCTTATTAGCAGCCGTATATTTTATGTGGAAAAAAGAACAGTGGCGTACCCACGGGGCGGTTAGAGGGTTAAAAAATACCATTTTTTCTCACCCCTGTTTTGTATTTTTTAAATTCAAGTTTTCCTTTTTTAGTCTTTATACTGTATCAAAAAATAAATAAATACTTGTTTTTGGATTTTTTTCTAAATGTTCATTTTAGGAAGTCATCGTCATTTCTATGTACGCCTAGAGAAGACTACTTACTTCCCTTCATAATTTTGAAATTACATTTAATGTAACATTGTATTTCAATTAAAAATCGTTTGTTATATTAAAATATAAAAAAAAAAAATAAAGTGATACGTAAAATAGTTATGCCAAAGAAAAAATCGTGCGTTGTTGTTCATCTCCTAAATATAAATTACTTTTTCATGTCTTGGCCTTCAATGTGTTTATACCGTGACATCAAATAAGACTGTCCTGATCCTACTCCACTTTCCACGAAGAATATATCAATATTTACTTCCACTATTTCGAATGAAGTTAGTTAATAAAACACAGTAACGTGCGATCATTGTGCGGTTTTTGTTAATTGTGTGTATGCAACTTAATATACACTAATGTCAACCCGGACAACAAGTGTAGTGCACCAAAATTGCATCTAAGGTATGAGAGTCATTCAACTAACTCCCGCGCAAAATAAGGTAATGAACATTTTTCAAAACAGTATATTTCTGATAACAAATACAACCAGGTTTAATTAAAAGTATAGAAGGTTTAAACAATATATATATATATATATTGTAAAAATACACATTTATGTCATATCTTAACTTATATCAGACATTCTTCATAATTTATACGAGGTACTGAATGGACAATAATGGATAGATGCTTTTCATAGCCATACGCTCTACAACAAAAATATAATATAAATTAAAAAATTGGGAATATGTTTCTTTAACATACCTGCACTGCTTACATGCTGTGTTCAAAGTGAGAACCACCATTATTTATGCAAGCATCTACCCTCTTCTTCATGTTTTCAGAAACATTTATTAATTGCTCATTTGTAATATTCTGTATTTCATTTCTTATTGCTTCTTTCAATTGATCCATATTATGTAAGTGGTTCCGATAAATTTTATTTTTTAAATGACCAAATAAAAAAAAAGTCAAGCGGTGTAAGATCGGGTGATCTAGGTGGCCAATAACTCTGTTATCAAAAAATTCCTGCAAATACTCTCTTGTTTCTCCTACTGTATGAGCAGTAGCATTGTCATTTTTAAAATAGTCTAGCTGTAATTCATCATCAAATAAGTGTTCCACAAATTCACATTTCACGATAAAATTTGAAAATCTCAAAACTTAAAGTAAAATATAAAAATAAAAAAAAGATGTAAATTTAAAAATATTGACTTTATGTTACTTTTATGAACATACAATTGGAATTTACTAACACGGAGACAAATTGAAAAAGATGTAAAATGCATCTAAACGTTTTTGTATAAGTAATATAAAATAATAAATAAATGCCGCTTCCCAAGAAGTTTTTTAAAAATTATATATAATTCTTTTTATTCTACTCCCTCAAATAAATGAAAGTCATTACTCAAATAAATTTGATTACCACATCTTTATATGTTAAATATTACAAAGAAATACAACTAATACTCAAGAATTTCCACTACAACGTTTATGTTTATCCACAGAAAACCTAAATCAAAACTGCTACAAGCAGAAGGTGACACAAAATATTAAATAAAACTAGATAAAGTGTTCTAGTCGATTTAAAAATAAACTGACACTTATTAAGATAAACTTGGTAATTTGGTAAATACATCAACAACAATGGCGACAGTCGAGTGATGACGTATCTGAGGGCTATGCGCGAGAAATGCGAGTTTTTGTTTTCAGATGAGCATACTGTGAGATTCAAAATGATTGTCGTAAGAAAAAAACTGTTTTCCGGAAAAATGTATCTATACTTATTACCAATTTAATGAGCGAAGTTAGCTACATACAAATTTCATACATTAAATGAATTTTCTTGACATTTAGCCACATTGGCGTTCGTGTTATAGTATCTTTCGATTATTTATCTTATAATTTTTTTCAAACCGTTTATATTTACATCTAATATCACCAACAATAGTATTTCTGAATACTGTAAGAAAATAAGGGAATTTATCTGTGGTAATTAGCTTAACAAACAGGTAAAAAATCAATATTAACATTAAGTGAAATAGTTTATTACATTTTATAATTTTATAGGCTTATCATACACTTCAGTGCAACGAGCTGTCAAAAGAAAGTTACATTTTCATCCCTATAAAGTTTCTACGGTACAGGAATTATTACCATTAGATCACGATAGGCGATTGGAATATTGTCATTGGTTTAATAACAATTTAAGGGACGATGACTTGCTAAACAAATCATTTTTCTCGGATGAAGCCTGGTTTTATCTAACAGGCTATATCAATTCACAAAACTATCGTATCTGGTCTGCAAAAAATCCACACGAATTTCGAGAAACGCAATTGCATTCATAAAAGGTGGAGTTTGGTTAGCTATGTCCAGGCAACGAATAATAGGGCCAATTTTCTTCGAGGAAACTGTGACAGCCCAACGTTACCAACAGATGTTGGAATTGTTTATTGCAGAGTTACAAGAAAATTAGCTTGAAGCAAGTTATTTTCAGCACGATAATGCTCCAGCACATACTGCTCGACAAACCTGCCAATATCTTCAACAGTTTTTTGCTGACACGGTCGTTAGAGCACAAAGATGACCACCAAGAACGCCTGATCTAACCCCATTAGATTACTTCATGTTTGGCTATCTAAAAAATAAGATCTATAGAAACCGCATGCATACCATAGAAGAACTGAGAGATGCAGTTTTGTCACTTAATAATTATACTAATTGTATGTTATAATTTAAAGTAATAAATAGATTTAGTTAAACACCAGTTAGTACTGAATTATGAAATCATAACTTAGTAAAGTTAAATTAATTACATTTCATTTTTACAATCAGAAACACCAATCCATAGTCGTTTATATAATGCGAGTTCAAATATAGGTTACGTTTTCCTTATTTATGACAGATCCGTTTACTTTCTTATGTTCCAACACTGACTTAGTTCAAACCTTCATTACAAACACGCGGCATATACCTACACCCTGTTACTATCTATAGGAGCGGATTGACAATCTTTTTGAATCTCATATAGTACCTTATTTTCTTGTATCATGGGTTCAACTGCCTAAACTTTTCGCACTCGCTTCAGGGCAAGTGCAAATAGTTCTGCACTTTCCACCAGGAATCTGCGATGTGAACACGAAAAAGTTCAACGTTTCATGCGACGTGAACAAACTTATAAATAGCAAAATATTTATTGAGATTCATTTCTCATAGCTGTACCTCTTTAATTTCTTTTGTCTCCAGCTCAACGCGAAGTGGGTGATTCGTGTGGTCCCCTTAACGATATGGTATGTGTATTGGTCAGTAATTGTCGAGAGGCAGTAGATCGATTGATGAAAGGTGATCACGATACCGGCCTAGAGAGATGCGGTTGGGATGGAATAGAGGAGATTGTTTGCTGCAACAAGCCCAATTTCAGGGTACCTGCCAGAGCAAGTGTTATGGGTAAGTTTATTCCGTTTAAACATATCAATCAATCAAAAATCTTCATACACCGCCTGCAATTGGAAACATACCAGCATGTGGGGAATCGTTTGAATGTTTTCCAAAAGTCTTGTAGTACATAAATGTTTTGCAACATATGGGCAATCTTTTTTGTTGTTATACAGTTGTATAATAAGAATAATTCATACCCAAGAAACCAAGTTATGTATCAGGTACATCGTTGCGATGTAGATATGTACATATCGCAAGTTTGGTGATGTACTCAGTAACATACATGCGCCTTACATGTTGAGACTTATGTCCGCAAAAAGTACACATTTTGAGAATATATTAGCGATATTGAATAGGTATATGCTGGCGATATTGAATAGGTATATGCTGGCGATATTGAATAGGTATATGCTGGCAATATCAACGTTACATCGACACGATGACTCGGTTTCCGGGTTGAAACCGTGTCCTGCAAATACCTGTGACCGACATTTCGTCCTCACTTGAATGAGACATCTTTAGATATTGCTACTAATGTTGCTGTACAGCTGAAACTGTGGTTCAACCAACATAAGTAGCAACTTCAAAGATATCTCATACGAGCGAGAAGGATACGTCGGCCAGAAGCATTTGCAGAACACAGTTTCAACCTAAAACCAAACAAAAAAAATGTATAGAAAATAACACAAGTTATATGAAACTAGTTTTTAATGATATAAGTTAAAATACATACAACATAATTTTTTTGTACACCGTTTCTCGTTCATCGTTGTTCAGAAAGCCTGAGCTATTCTGCAGCTACACATTCAAATTCCATTTTGGTTATTAATTATATGATATTCGAATACCATAATTTAAAAATATATTGGCATTGGCATTGATGGCCGAGGAGCGAAGGATCACATTATGAGATGTCTTGCGAAGATGTACTCAGATACCATATCTATTAGTTGTTGATGGCTAGGAGTGAGGAATAATTGTAGGGTCGTGATTTACTGTCAATCGGTGTTCCTAATAGTATGTAACATTTTCCTTCTAAAATATTTCAAATTCTTACTTCTTCACAATACCCATCCTATTTTATAGAGAGTTCGTTTTAAACTTCTAATTTGACTTCAGTAACCGTTTGTAGTATGTGTTACAAAACCTTAACAGTCTCTGAAAATTAAAAGACCATTGTATTAACCAATAAAGTACTGGAATTTATGATCTAAAAAGTAAGAATATGTAGTATATTTACATATACCTAGCAAATACCAATAAAATTTGACCGCAAAAGTGACTAACCTAACCTAGCAACTGATATAATGAGTTAAAACTTTTACAAGAACAAAAACAGCTTAACCTACAAAATTAACTGTGTTGATCACTTACCTTCAATGAACAGCACAAAATTGAAATTTTGGCAATACCCTTGGAAGTTATCACTAGATATATTCGATGCACACAAGCTGATACACGTTGTTGCACATATTCTAGACCATTTCTAGACCTAGACGACATAGACAAGAATTTGAAGAAGGTGCAGAGCGGGCTTTGGGGTGTATGAAATCTCTAGTGACGCCACATTTCGATAAAAAAATATGTACCATACGCAGAATTGTTACATAGTTTAAGTTCCCGGATGTTGTATATCAGCTACATAACAGGCATATAAATAATAGATATCGTATTCATATATCTGTCTTACATCCTCACCATGTTAATATGTTATATACCAGATACATAGAATTGTTATATAGTTTGTGTTCTGTATCAGGTACATCACAGGCATATAAATATTAGATATCGTATTCATATATCTGTCTTACATCCTCACCATGTTAATATATAATATGTTATATACCAGATACATAGAATTGTTATATAGTTTGTGTTCTGTATCAGGTACATCGCAGGCATATAAATAATAGATTATCGCATTTACATCTCCTGTACGTCAATATATAAAATCGATGTAGCTGGTACATCTGCATCACGAATGGTTTCCTGGGTAGCTTTCTTTTGTTCTAATTTATAATCATTGACATTAGAAGTGTGACACCCAGAAGGAATAATTTGTTCAACTTGATTTTTTTGGCATCAGCTATGGTGAGAATGTGAAGTTTTTATCTTTGATAACTTATTACTTTGGTTGTGGGGTTTTAACTTAGTTGCCTTCACGGCTTCCGGCTAGCTCACTCTCTCAGGGTAGGTAATAAATAAATTAATGCAATAATAAAACAAATTATTAAAGGACGTAGATCCGGTTTTTAATAAAAGTTATTGGTGTTATTACAAAGTTGAGCATATAGTTTAGTGTATTGATGTGAGGAGTATGTATATATGCAATATATATTCTAGCGACAATAAAAGATGACAAAAATACTGTGTCGAATGATCATTCGCTAAAAGAGAACTTTTACATATATACAAGATGTATCAGATATAGAGGTAAATATAATAATATTTAACAGCTGTAATCATATACGATCAAAAAGTCTTAATGCACAGGGGGTCTATCTGTAAGCATTAACGAGAAAAAAAATATTTTGTAAATGCCGTGGGCTAGAGCCGCACCTGTGCCCAACCTAAATGCTGTCCCGAGTATACCCCCACATACCACTATCATTCAGCCATTACCGCTGTTAGTTTTGTGTGGATCGCCGCTTGGAGTGCAAGCCACTTCGAACATTTTATTTAAATTCTTCCCGTCTTGCAAAAACGATCCTTTTCAGGTCCATCATGATTTCATATAAAGAAAATCTAAGCTTGATGCATCGGCAAAAGCGCGGTAATGTATAGATTCATTTTCGCGCGACATCATAATAAAAAGGCGTGTTTGCAAATTTTCTGTATCTACATTTATTTCTGTGTAATTCGATTCAATTCATTTTGCGTTATTTGATTAAATAAATCCAAAAGAAATAACTCAGATTCATGTGGTACCGTTTATTAACAACTAACTCTCGATTCGACAAAGCGAAAGAAAAATATTTACGTTTTTTGTAAGTACTGAAGTCGCATATCCGGTGAAACTCGAACGTCTTATCAGGATATTAAAAAATAATACTTTGTAGACNTAGGTACATAGAATGCATACGCGCACGTGCGTATCATCAACGTTTTCATTCGTCTGTCCGTTACATGTTATAGTTATATAATAGTATACGATTAGGCAGATTAGGGTTAACTGTGTAATTAATTGTTGCGGGGTGTGTTCTAGTTTTTGTTGTGACTACGAGGTAAGCAAATCTTTGAACATGTCAAGGCATTTATAAGATAATTGGAATGCTCAATATCGCTATGTACAGAAATCGTTAATAATATATATTGAGGAATTTTGTGCATCATATATGTGCTGCATCTACCAGATAAATTGCTAGTTGATTTGCTTAAGAGTTCATCTCGGTAGATAAGCGTCATAACTCAAAATAGAGGTTAGAATACGTTGTGTTGTTTATTGTTTGTACGTAGAATGTTTTCAAATATTATGAAATAAAGTTAAAAATAAGTATGTAAGTATAGAATCTAGCTACTACTCCAATTATTGTAAATGTTCCAAATGTATTAGTGGGTGTTGATAATGTTTGTACTATGTTTATTCATGGTATGATCTAATACAATTGGCATTGTTTTAGAGGCCACAAGGAAACGCCATGAGAGCGCCACTACCGAAGATATGAAAAAAGACATAGGGTGTACCTGCACCAGCCAACGTAGACTTAAAAATGAGTATTTTTCATTTTTATTGGCTTATTCAAATAAAATGATAATAAATACGTTTGTTTTATTTAGAACACTTCAATAAAAAAATAGTGATTTATTTGATAAACCTTCAGTATGCCTTAAAAGATGACAGAATTATCGATTATTAACTTGTATGGTGAGTGTGAAAAAACAAGTTCTTGCCTTTTAGACAACTCTATGTATGTTTCAACTTTTCGTTATCGACGTATAACATTCTAAATAACCAAGAACAATTTTAGTTCATTTGTGACAAACTAAATAGATTGCATAAAAATCTCAATTTTCATAATAATATTTTACAAAATATTTTAGAAAAAAATATAGGCGCTTACATTAATTTTAAAATATGAATGAATATTTTAATTGAATATTTTATCTATATTTAGAAAAAATATGAAAAGATATATTCAAAAACCTCTCACGAAAAATATTTATAAAACATATTTTTAAAAATATCTATGTAATATTTCTGGCTGTTAGGGTTAGGACCAAAAGAGAATTTGATAAGAATTGATAGGATCTCCTTGTAGGCGTCTATGTCGTCATATTAATATCATGTAGGGGAATCAAACGTACTGAGACAAACATAAATGCGAAAGTTTTGAAAAAAAATGTCTACTATTGTTAGTCGCCACTGGCTGCTACTACATCGAACATGAGTATTCCATTAGTATTAACTGGGGACAATTTATATTCATAATGACACATGTCAAATCGTGAGAGGAGGAGTCGCAAGATATCGCAGATGCAAGAAGCAAAAAAAAAAGTAATGAATTGAGGGTGCGCACCCCATGAATGTCCTACCAGGAATCTTTTCACTTATAATTGTTTCTTTTTTTTATATATTTACTGAATACATTACTGAATAAATTGAAGGTACTTGCTCCAGGACTTTTTTTTGATTGATTTGCTTTAAAACAGAATATTGAATGTATACAGGGTGAGTTGTGTAAAAGGGATAACGCCCTTGCTTCTCTTTTAAATGACAATGTAAAGAATGTAAACTTTTTATCTCTCCAGGTATAATGCCACTAAGTATATCTAGGACCAATTCAGAATATTTACGATAGTTTTCTGTTAGTTTTTATGTTTTTTTCTTTTTTTTCGTGAGTTATATAATGAATTAATTTTTTTTAAACAATCAAACTCTTCATTTTAAGTTTCGACAAACTTGATTACTGTTGTCTTCCTCAGAAAATTGTTTATTATAATTAAATTTTTTTATCTAAATTAATAAACGTTATTGTCATTACATTATAGAACTATGTATGAGTTTTTACTTACACACATCGGGACAATCACACTGACATTTTAAAACTTATTTAAAAATTACATATTTTAATGAAAATTATTGAAACATGTTGTTAGTCAATTTACAAAACTACTGTGAACTGAACATTTTAAATTCAAATTGCCGAAGATTACATTTAAAATAACACGAAAGGCGTAGCTCAGCGATGGGCTTTTTTTTTTTAAAAAATTGTTATACTAAAAATTGTTGTTTATTTATCTCTTTACCTACATATATTAACGGCGAAAAGTATGTTTAAATGATTGGTGCATAAATTTTTGATAAACTTTCTATTTCTGTTTTATCGTTTACTGCGTTTTTATGTTTGTTTATTTGGACCATTTCTAAAATGCATCGCGCTTTATAATTTCTTTCCTTATTTAAAATACTTGTATTATTGAAATTGAATGTATGACCTATGTTAATTGTATGTTTTTTTTAGAGCCGTTAGATTATTCTGATATTTATGACCTTTTATTCTATTATGAAGTTGTTGTGATGTTTGTCTTATCTATCCCCCATTGCAATTGTTATAGAAGATTTTGTAAACTACTTTGGTTTTGTAATGGAATACTGTCTTTTTTTTTAATTTTGAGAAACCAAACTTCAAATTATTGTGGTTTTTGTGTGCAAGTTTTATATTATGTGGGTTAAGTATTTTATTAAGTTTTTTCGGACAAATGAAGAACGTATGGGATGCTAAGATATTTGAAGGTATTTGGGTTTGTGTTTTTTGTGTTATTGACTTGTCTGGTGTTATAATATTGATGTATTTTGTTTTTAATGGTTTTTTTGAATTAACGTTAAGGGATAGTTATTTTTTTGTAAATTGATTTTTACTGTGTTTAAAATTTCCTTTCTATATTTTGGATTGGTTAATGTAATGGCTCTATTGATTAAGGCAGACATAACATTTCTTTTATAACTAAAAGGTTGGGCAGAATGAAAAATTAAATAACGACCAGAAAATGTTGATTCGTGATATAATTTTGTCAAAATTCTATCATTTTCTCGAATCAAGGTAAGATCTAAATAATTATAACATTTGATTTTGATTTTTTCTATTTCAAGGGTAAATTGTAATTTCGGATGAAAATCGTTGAAAGATTGATGAAATTTTGTGATTTTGTCTTCCGGAATGCACACTAAGCAATCGTCCACATATTTTTTATAAAATGTTGGTTTAAATTCTAAATTGGTAATTACATGTCTTTCGAGGTCTTCAAGTACTAATAGAGCTATTGTGCTTGATATGGGTGAGCCCATTGCGCAGCCATATATTTGTCTGTAAAATTTATTTTGAAAAGAGAAATAGGTTGTTGACAAGGTTGTTTTCTGTTAGTATATATTATTCACATCATAATTTCAATTCTAAAATCTAGAAAACCACTAAATGTTTATCACGTTCACAGAAACTTTAACGGGCTAGCAACTGAAAATACCACCTGTTTTGCACCAGAAAGATAATCGTTGAATTATCAGAATCAGAAAACTAATGATAGAAAAGTGGAGTGCCACAAAGGCAAGTTATTGGTCCAATTCCATTAACGATTTGTCTAAGGCATATAAAATCTGCTGCTGCCGCAAGTGCAAGCTGTCTTTTGTTTAGTGCTCTAGAGGATTTCCTCTGTGGACGACCCTTCAAGCTTGGTGAAACCGAAATATGGGCAAAGAGGTACGCAATTGAATGATTCTGTAGTAAGTTTAATTAAACGACAGAAAACAAGGCAACTATAACAATAACTGACGGTAGAAGAATAGAATCATCAATATTTCTGGGTATTGCCACCAGCATAAATTGACACATACCTTCTATAAAATGTTGGTTTAAATTCTAAATTGGTAATTACATGTCTTTCGAGATCTTCAAGTACTAATTGAGCTATTGTGCTTGATATGAGTGAGCCCATTGCGCAGCCATATATTTGTTTGTAAAATTTATTTTGAAAAGAGAAATAGTTTGTTGACAAGGTTGTTTTCTGTTAGTATATATTATTCACATGTAGGTGTCGCGCTGATCATAATTTCAATTCTAAAATCTAGAAAACCACTAAATGTTTATCACGGTTCACAGAAACTTTAATGGGCTAGCAACTGAAAATAGCAGCCGTTTTGCACCAGAAAGATAATCGTTGAATTATCAGAATCTCCCAGGACTTTACCTTGTCTCCTAGCGCCATCTTCCGGATCCGGATACAGTTATTACGTTTAAAAATATATAGATGTTTACGTAACGGCGCAGTTCAGACCATCCGTGAAACGTATATCCCGACTCGCTTTGTAGATCGGCCATTTAAACGCTGCAGATTGTCGTCGCTTTTCGGGAAAAGATACGACATTCGCCCGATAACGACGTAATTCCATTGCAAGCGCATTTAACGGTGATTTCTCACGGGTAATCGTTTATTCTCGCGAACGGCGGGAGTCGTTAACTGCTCAGTTTTTATTTACCTACTCACTACTACTCTGGCTTTCGCGTTATTAAAAATAACGCGATGCCATCTATCGGGCGTGAAATCGCCGCTATTATCGTTGTGACTAACTGGCGCCATCTAGTAGGACGCGTTTGTTTGTTATTTCCGCCATCTAGCGGATGTTTATCGTAAATAACGGTTGGCGAACAGGGGAACATCGGAAATCGTTTTAATGACGTCGCGAAAGGGAAACAAACGTCACCTTAAACGAAGATTTAAATTTTATCCGCATCTGTTTATTCAGTGTCCTCTTTCTTCTATATAAGCGTCCCTGTTTATTTAACGCTATTCACTATAGGCATGCAGGGTTGTCAACTTGGTGAATTTTCCACTAAATCTGGTGTGTTGAAAGCACGTCTGGATTTTCTTTAATTTTAGTAATAAAACTAGTGAATTCATTGAACACGAATATTAAATTTCATACATACATATAAATTAATAAATAAAAGTACAAAATAAAATGTCCTTTGTGTAATAGATTTTAAAAGTAACATTGTGCGAATTATAATAAACAAAAAATTAAATAAAAGAGGATTTATAGCAATAAAACCATTGAAAGGGTATAAATAAAATACATATATAGATAAATTATGTGTAATATACTATACTGACTACAAAGATGTCTTACTTTTAACAGCAATTTTGTTTTGGTCATGCCAAAGCTATGAAATTTATTATTTCCTCTTAATGTATGCGATTATTCACAGAGACGTGAATCACCAATAGTCATTCAAATGACTTTCATGTAATTTAAAATAAATATTGTTTATTGTTGTTAGGATGATCGCTATTTTACTTTAGATACATGCGCGCAAAGTAAATACACCTATAAAAGAGGGTTGTTTATATATAGTAAAATAAAATAAACCAGAAAGTATTAAACATACGCTTTTGCATAAATATAAAAAAAAAAACAGTTGATGGCAATGGAGCTTTAATATATAGGTATTACACCCTACCTAAAATCTTTATTTTCAAGCCAAGAGTTTTATTTGAAAAATATAAACAAATAACATTATGTTGGTTGGACGCCCGCCGTAATCACAACGCTATTACTTTTCCATGTATACGAGTTGGCAGGATTTCAAGTCATTTTGTTTTAATTATTGAATCTTTTTTTTATTTGTGCTATACCTACCGATATAAACTATTGGGGTAAGTTTTTTCAAGTATATATATTTTATAATTTAATACATAGTTTTTCGTGGTTTATGAATAGATGCCTAAACCACAATATACCCAGAAATTTAGGCAAATCTGGCTCCAAGATCCTGAACTAAAGCAGTGGCTGCATGCAGTAGAGAGCACACAAGGTCTTGTTGCCAAGTGCAAATTTGTTCATCTATATTAAATCCAAGATATGGCTGATCTTAGAACTCACGGAAAAGTAAGAAACATATAAAAAATTCAAATTAATTTTTGGAAGACACAGACCAAAGATATCATTCAAAAAAGAAAATCAACTTCAGTCGACAAAATTGGCTGAAGCAAAACTGTCTCTCTTTATTGCAAAACAAACAGCAATTTCACCAATTGATCATATTAATAAGGATATTTTTACAAGAAGGAACCGGCCTGCATTCCTAATGTTGCATCCACTTAATAAAATGTTTTAGCTCCCCATTTCATTAAAGAACTGATCGATGATATTGGAGATAAGCCATATAGCATATTGTTAGGCGAGAGCACAGACATAAGTGCTACCAAATATTTGGATTGTACTATGATTTATTTTAGCGAAAATTTACGAAAGATTGTGCATACTTTCTTAGAGCTAGTATATGTATTTGGAAAGTTCTGATGCTAATGGAATCGTAAATGCGTTAAAATCAATTTTACATAAGTTTAATTTAAAAATCAATAATTTGCAGGGCATAGGTACTGATAACGCATCCGTTATGACTGGTGTTAATAATGGGGTTTATGCCAAGTTGAAAGAATATAATCCTCAAATAGTATTAGTAAAATGTTTATGCCGTTCTTTGCAACTGGCCGTATCATCAGCAGCAAGGGATTTCTTACCGCGTAATTTAGAATATTTAATCCGAGAAACTTATGATTGGTTCGCTAAATCTAGTCAGCGACAGTTAAGTTATAGACAGTTATTTAATTTAATAAATGATGGACATGATCCGCTTAAGATAACTCAGTCATGCCAAACTCGAGAGTCTGTACGAGTTTCTTTGATATGCATTTCTTATGTCATTATCATGAGAAATCAATATCTTCTTTTTCATTTATATAATATATATTAATGTTTGTTTAAATTATTTAAATTAATAAAAATGTTTTTTTTTTTTTTTTATGTTACTATATGTTTGTTATTTTAGTGTATAAAAAGAAATATAGAATTCGTTTTTAAAATATTTTTTTTGCTTCTCTTAAAATAATTCATAAAGTAATTCCTTTTCCAATTCTAGTGTATTTTTGGTGGATTTATAATCCCGATCTAGTGAAATAGGTCTGCTGATAATTGGCAACAGTGTAGGCATGTATATAATAGTCTTTATTTGTGTCAGCGCCACCTTTGGTAGTGCGGATGCGATTGCTCGCTTGTTGCATAGTAATAATTCTCCCCCCACTCCATTCTTCCGTACTCCGAAGGATAGCAGGTGTCTACTTATAACTGTAATGCTTCTTTATTGGAAGACTAAATACGTCGTTAAGGACTTTATTTGGCAGATGCGTAGCGTTAGAGCGGTACGCGCTACTGAAATACCCCCTCCGACAGTCGGCTTAAGGGGAAAAGTTTTTATCTTTTAGGGTAGCGATGGGGTCGTCATGGATTTCGTATTTGCATAGAAGGTGGATCATTTCTATTTCGGGTAGACGTGGCGGAATTTTGGTTTGTATAAGTGTTATGTGTGAGGTATTGTGCAGAATTCGAATTAAGTTACTGAGTTACGTAATTTTTATCTTCCTATAGAAGCACTGACGTTAACATGTTAAAATGTTGAGTAGGTACCGATGGAGTTAGATTCAATGTTCTACATGAAGTCGGCAAGCAAGTATTAATATGGGTGATGTATGTATATATTAGATAGATAACTGGACAGTACTGATTAACATTCATGATTCCCACAATGTAACACCATAATTGGTCCTGGTATCAAACTAGGCGAGAAATGTCGTAAATCCATAATAAAGTATTTATTTTTTAATTACAATACAAGTGGTTTATCTATGCAACTATCCTCCATTTATGTTGATGGCAATACCTAGAAACATTGATGCTTCTACTCTTCTATCGTCAGTTATTGTTTATAGTTGCCTTTTTTCATTGTCGTTTGATTAAAGCTTACTGCAGAATCATTCAATTGCGTACCTTTTTGCCCATATTTCGGTTTCACCAAGATTGATGGGTCGTCTACAGAGAAACCTTCAGAAGCACTAATCAAAAGGCAGCTGCACTTGCGGCAGTAGCAGATTTTATATGCTTTAGACAAATCGTTAATGGAATTGGACCCAATAACTTGCCTTGTGGCACTCCACTTTTCTATTATTAGTTTTAATTAGGATTTCCTGCGATAATCACTGCAGAATCATTCAATTGCTTTTTTCACTGCCCATATATTTCGATGTCACCAAGATCGAAGAGTAGTCCACCCTCAGAGGCAGCCGTCAAAAAACAACTCCTCTTGCAACAGCAACAGACCTTATGTTGTAGGCAGATCGTTGATATAATTTATTAAATGGAATTGGACTCAACAACTTGTCTTGCGGTACTCCACTTTTAATTAGAATTTCTTACAATAATACGTGATACTATTGGGGTTCACGAGGTTTTTCTGACAACAGCACACAGCCGCAATTACTCTAAGAAGGTGTTTGTGCTCCAATTCAACGCTTAATTAAGTCGCACTAAATCAGCGGTGTCTTTTCTCCAGGTTTCATGCTTTCTGCCAGTTCTTCATCTATTTGTGCTTATAATGTTGGGACTGAAGGGCCGTTTTGATATTCATTTTTATTTTTATTTGAAGTGAATATATATTTCAAAGAAATTTACCAACTTGATATGGCTGCTTCATATTTTGGTTTATATTCATGATGAGCCCTAATTTTTCTGTTAAACCTACCTTATTGGAGAAGATTTGACAGCTGATAGCTTTCTAGCTAAAACAAGTTCGTATATAACTTCTACAGTTGTACCAGGGATTCTCTGTGAAATGTTTTTTGTCAATATACTTGTCATTTTACGTTATGATATATTACATTACGATAAAACATAGATCAAAGTCATAAATTAAAGGCTTGCTTTCTAAGATGTCGAAAATTCTAGATTTAAACTGACCAAAATGTATTATTACAAAAAAAGCTGTCGTATCTCACGTAATAAGTTCGAATGTCGCTCCCCCAGTGACTAACTATATTTATTTCATATTTTATAAATATTTAAAAAATATTAAATCTTTCTTGAATATTAGTTATATTAATATAATATGCATAAAATATTATAGAAAATATATTAGGAAAACATTATAAAATATATTATGTCATCTGCATTAATAATATTTTATTGCAAATGTTTTCTCAATATATTTTTCATAACACTGCAAGAATATTTTGCTTTGTATTTCTGTAAATATTTATTTCATATAAAAAAGAAAGATTGAATTTTTGCTTTTGTACATTTGGTGCGTAGAACGAATAATATAAAATGGGTAAAATATGCATACATATTAAGTAGGTATGTACCTATTTAAAATGATAGTTTAAGATTAAAATTAGATAATATATATCTAATATGATTTAATTAGTATCTAGGTTGAGCGCTGTAACTTTTCTATTAATATATCTGCCTTTTGTATTATATTATTTGTAATATTTGTAAGTTGCGAACGTGAACACAACACCTCTATTCATTACGGTGCCGGTGTTATATGATTAGTATTGTTTTATGCGTCTATGGATTAGGTACATAGAATGCATACGCGCACGTGCGTATCATCAACGTTTTCATTCGTTTGTCCGTTACATGTATAGTTTATAATAGTATACGATTAGGGCAGATTAGGGTTAACTGTGTAATTAATTGTTGCGGGGTGTGTTTTAGTTTTTGTGGTGACTAAGAGGTAAGCAAAACTTTTAACATGTCATGGCATTTATAAGATAATTGGAATGCTCAATATCGCTATGTACAGAAATCGTTTAATAATGTAATTGTAGGAATTTTATGTATCATATATGTACTGCATCTACCAGATAAATTGCTAGTTGATTTGCTTAAGAGATTCATCTCGGTAGATAAGTGTCATAACCTCAAATAGAGGTTAGAATACGTTGTGTTGTTGTTTATTGTTTGTACGTAGAATGTTTTCAAATATTATGAAATAAAGTAAAAATAAGTATCGTAAGTAATAGAATGTAGCTACCACTCCAATTATTGTAAATGCTCCAAATGTATTAGTAGGTGTTGATAATGTTGTACGATGTTTTATTCATGGTATGATCTAATACAATTGGCATTGTTTTAGAGGCCACAAGGAAACGCCATGAGAGCGCCACTACCGAAGATATGAAAAAAGTCATAGGGTTGTACCTGGCACCAGCCAAGGCTAGACCTAAAAATGAGTATTTTTCATTTTCATTGCCTTATTCAAATAAAATGATAATAAATACGTTTGTTTTTTTATTTAGAACACTTCAATTAAAAAAAATAGTGATTAATTTGATAAACCTTCAGTATGCATTAGAAGATGCCAGAATTATTGATTATTAACTTGTATGGTGAGTGTGAAAAAACAAGTTCTTGCCTTTTAGACATCTCTATGTATGTTTCAACTTTTCGTTATCGACGTTATACATTCTAAATAACCAAGAACAATTTTAGTTCATTTTGACAAATTAAATAGATTGCATAAAAAATCTCAATTTTCATATAAATAATATTTTACAAATATTAAAAAAAAAATATTGCGCTTATATTAATTTCAAAATATGGAATAAATATTTTATCTATATTTAGAAAAAAATATGAAAAATATATTCAAAAACCTCTCACGAAAAATATTTATAATATATTTTTTAAAAATATCTATGTAATATTTCTGGCTGTTAGGGTACACTTGTCACTTTACGTTATGATATATTACATTACGATAAAGCATATGTGAAAGTCATAAAGGCTTGCTTCCTAAGATGTTGAAAATTCTAGATTTAAACTGACCAAAATTTATTATTAATAAAAAAGGTGTCGTATCTCACAAGTTCAAATGTCGCTCTGGTCAATTAGGGTAACCAGTTTTTTTTTCAGTGCCGAAATGATGATTATGATGGAGATGATAAGCAATAAATTAGTTAGGCTTTGTTTATCCCTAAAGAAAATAGATTAATAAAATGGTTTTTGGGGATACTAACTTGATGGGTTTTAAATGAGACAACCCTTTTAAATGGCCCATATTATCTACACTGAGCTCATGCTCAAATGTCTTAGTTAAAACGAATGAAGTTTAAGAAACTTTCCAACAATACTGGCAATACTGTCCATTCGCTGCAAATTCAACGTTTTGAATGCAAAATTTACGACTCCAAATAGACTGAGCGTCATAGTCGTAACCGTGCAACAACCATCCGATATCCCCCTACTAGTTCCTAAACAGGCAAAACAAACTGCAGCTCTAAAACTTTTCCATATGAATACGGACGATTCCGGCAATTGCTACGGCTAAATGGCCGAAAGTAAGGGTTTTTTTGGCCGATTCCATGCTTCGCTCGCTTTCTTTCCAGTAACTTAGCGTCGTCCACCGCCCCGAAAACTTTCTACTTGTACGGGACTTTTTCCATTTCGGACATATTGTCGAAGTTGGCGACTGTGTTATTGCCGCTCTTCGGAAACAATGCGTTTCGTATCGTATAAGGTTATACCCGTCTCAGTCTAAGCATCGGTTTTCTAGCGTATTCCCCGCGATTCGCATGCTATCAGACGGGTAATAAATGGAACGCATTGGTGTTGTCTATTTAAAACGTCGTGTAAACAAGTTCTTATATTGTTCGGGAGATATAAAAAAGAATATTTTAAGAGATTTTTAAATGAAAAAGAAAATTTTATTTTATTCACGAGGACAATATATATACACACTCTAAAAGTATCCTTCTTCAAAGTTTAAACGAATTGGACCCGCATTAAGATCATCCGAGAAGAAATGCGACTAAGAGGTACAAAGCGGCAATTAAATCCGACACGGAGCAATCTTCTTAAGTCTTTCTTTCGTTGATGAGGGAAAAATTAAATGAAAATCCGGTACTGAGATGGAAAAAACGTTGAAATGCTAATCTGAGAGGCGCACTTGTTCCTGATATAATTCGATTGGGAAGATTTTATTTAAAGCGAATCGTACGCTAAGACGTAATATAATTGTTTTCTCCATTAATTATCTGTATGCACATTCTATACAATTAATTTAAAAGAACCAAGAGATAAATATGCAAAAGACCTGCTTTGGATAATAGTCAAGAAATATGGTAAAATGTTAGTAGATCTAGCAGGTATTTGTGCACAAGTTGCTGATCATCCCAAGACAAACGGTGTATGTTCTGTGCCGGTCTTACGGGCTGGCACGGATCATGTTTTCACTACTGGGCTTAGATTATCCCAAAGAAGACAATCTCGAAGATGATAGACCTAATTAAAAGGTAAAATGCTACAGTTTCCATTTACAAAAAAGAACCAAGACAGAAATATACAAAAAAGATATTTTGGCTAATAGCTATTAAAATGATAGTAGATCTACTAGGTACTCAAGTGACTGATTCTGCCAAGGCAAACGGTCCATGTTCTATGTCTTATGGGTAGGCACGGATAATCTTTTCACTACTAAGCTTGGATTATACCAAAAGAAGACGCTCTCGAAGATGATAGACCGAATTAAAAGGTAAAATGCCACAGGTTTCATTTCTAACAAAGAACCAAGACAGAAATATACAAAAGAGATATTTTGGCTAACAGCCAGGAAAGCTGTTAAAATGATAGTAGATCTAACAAGTGATTGATTCTACTAACGCAAGCAGTTCATGTTCTGTGCCAGTCTTATGGGCCGGCATGCACAATGTTTTCATTACTTGGGTTACATTACCCTAAAGGAGCCGCTCTCAAAGATGATAAACCTAGTTAAAGAAAAGTACCAAGACAGGAATATACAAAACAGCTATTTTGGGCTGTTGTTGTTGAAGGCTGTTAAAATGATAATAGATCTAACAGATACTCAAGTGACTGATTCTGTTAACACAAACGGTCCATGTTCTGTGCCAGTCTTATAGATTGGCACGGACGATGTTTTCACTGCTGGGCTTGCATTGCACTGAAGGAGGCGCTGTCAAAGATGCCTCTTTTTCCAAAAAAATATATTTCTGCGCTGAAGACACTCATACAATACCCTGTCATCTTTCTCTCGTATATAAATGAAGGTCAGTTTATGTTTTTTTTTATTACATGTATCTTTTGCTATAAAAATGTTGATTTGCTTGAACCTTTAAGGGATAATTATATTAGAACTATTTAGTGGTTCCCATTCGAGTTGGTGTTATTTTAGGGAGAGATAGCGCATGCGTGCTTCGATTGATTGCCCAATCCACTGCGACCACTAGAGTCTATTGTAGAGCGGATTTTATTTCAAATTTCATCCTCACGTCCTTAAAGCAGCTAAATAACTTGTTTAATCATATTGTTTTCAGTTTTTTTTAGGAGAAAGATTAACCTTCCCAAAGTTTGCATAATCGTTTCTTGTAGTGATATTGAAAATATGCTCAACTACATCCTCGTCTTCTAAATATAGTCGGCATTCAGTCTCATTGGAGATTCTGATTCTGTGTAAGTGTTTTCTGAATTTACAGAGACCTGTAAAGACAGAGACACTTACCTTGACACTTTTACGAGCAAAAGCTCAAGCAATTCCTTTGGTTCTGACATGATTAGGTGAGATACAATCTTCCGTATGCATTTTTTTTGTTTTGATTTGTTGTTTAGCTGCCGTAGATCCTATAGGAAAATGGTAGGTTTTGGTTCTCGAAATTGCTTGGCAACATCCTCTTTCGCAAGGGTGTTTACTTCTTTATTTCCGACAATGGGTAAGGGCCCAGGTACCTATTTTAGGATTAGATTTGGCAGGACTAATGGCAAGTCCTGGTCTTCGAAATTGCTGGACAGCACCCTTATTCGCAAGGGTGTCTGCTTTCTCATTTCCAATGATGAATGAGTGTCCAGCTACCCAGGTTAGGGAGAGGTTATTAGCTATCCCTAATGTATTGAGGCTGGTGTGGTTAGTAGAATGTATGGAGTCACAAAAAAAAAAAAAAAAAATATGCACCTAAAACCAATAGACGATTTTGATTGATGTTGTACAGTCAAAGTTTAAGTGAGAGAGAAGATTATGTGCGAGACGCCACGGTGTTTGTGATTTTAAACCGGATGCGTTGTTCTTTCTTTGGGTGTACACATCTATGTCAACAAACGCGAAGCAAAATCTGTAGTATCTGTGTATTATTTTTACGACAACGGCTCCACGTAACACGTTTTAGGGCCTGTCCTTTTATCTGAGCATCTGAGAGGGCAAAGCAAACCGGATAATCTCGTTCTACGGCTCCGTTTGAAGTGCGCCATTTTCCAATTTGCGTGATTACGGGCGTCGGAAAAGAACACTTCCGTATTGCAGAATTACCGCAGATAGTGAGGATCGTTACGTTTGCAAATGAGACGGGGATGTTTCGCTTTGTGCGCGATAGCGCACGAAATTCGCCCCCTTCAAGGTTATGAGCGCGAAACAGAAATAGGAATAGGAGAGAGAGCTGTATGTATGTATGTAGGTCGAGATATGCGTAGAAATTATTGAGATTTCTTTTTTTTCCTGTACATTTGGGGTATCTTTGTACCAATAATAATAGTTTTTTAAGTTTTTTCAATAAACTACACATCTAATACCTTTAAAATTATTTTAAGTATATAAAGTAATTTATTTTACACATATTTCAATCATTATTTTATATAATTCGTCTATTTTTATATTTTTAAGAGGCAAAAAAGTGGTGTGTCTAAAGTTATCTACATGACTTGGGTAACTTTACACCACTTTTACAATTTACATTATTTTGGCTACATTAATCGATATTTTATTATTGGGGTAACTCTGGACCATACTTTAATGTTCATATTAACACTCTACAGAAGCAATCTCGTTGTAAGTGCTTCAACTACATCAAAAATAACTAACCTACAAATGTCGATCCTAGCATACGAAATGTGAAAGGTAATTTTAGAGCATAATTACTATTTAAGGAACATAAAACCGATTTAGCTATACCTACTAAATTATACAATTATTGATGTCCACGAATGCAGAACATATAGGCCCGTTTTGACAAATTAGAGCACTAAACGACCGCTTTGTGGAGAAAGCAGCTAAGATTTGATGTATAAAATATAAGAAAAGTAAAAATAAAACATGTTCCCCACCATGGACGGTTATAACCCGAAGAAGGCAACTCGGCCAGAAAGATCTATTGCATCCTCATGTCAATTTGAGCCCACTCAGTCAGGTTGTACCCTATTAAAGAAGTTCGCAATCTGGCTGAGAGCTAACGTAGCAACTGCCTTTCCCCGGCAACTGCCGACCAGTTGACTAGAAGATGAGCAGGAGTTTCCTCCGCATTCCCACACTTTCTGTACAGGGGAGAGTTCACTAGCCCCATGCGATACATGTGTTTATTTAGTGCGCAGTGCCCACTTAAGATTCCTGTGAGTAATCTCTGTGTAATCTGTCCCTGCTCATAAAGATTGCCTTACGGAATCTTTCCTCATTCGGATGAAGCCCTAGAGATTTATAGCCGCGGTGAGTCTATTTCAAAAGGAGTAGCGCCTAGCAGCAATTTAGGATCTGACAAACGTTTTGATGCTGCCATATGAGCTACCACATGTCGATTCTGGACCTAAGAATGGCAGCTCGCTGACGCCCATTTCGGCGTGGAAAATGGTGAAGGAGGCTCCTAGGCCGAAAGCTCGCCGTCTTGTTCTCCGTACCTACAGATTCTAATGCTTGTGCGTTTACGCGTTTTCGAGGCATCGACAAGCCAGCGGAACGGCCCCCCAATTTGGTTTGCGGATGTACGCTATTGTAAGTTTTCATGCTGGAGATATCTACGCTGTATCCTCCAGAGAAGCTAAAAACGGGCAGGATCTCATCCACCTTTATGTACAGTGGTACTGTCTGTTCAATGTAGTTGAAGATGCTGGTGTGGTGGAAGCCCAAGAATGGTGGCCAATCAACCCATAGCAGCCGTCGGCGTCGAGGACATGTTTCCTGTGATGCCCAAACATGCAATCCTTTAGACTTTACTAAGCGCACTTATAGCATAGCCTAGATTTGCTTTATACACAATAACTAGTGAGGCGTTAGTACGTACTATAACTTCGTGTACAGCAGGTACCATTGCAGACTTTAGCCCTCACGTTTTACCGAACATGCCTCTACAGGACTAGAAGTTCCTTACGGCTTTGTTAAGCTTCTTCCTCCATGTGAACGGAACCATAGTCGTTTTACTAGAGTTGACATTAAGACCGTCTCTTATACACCACCTATCTACAAAAGCCTGAGTACCACCTGCATCCTTTCGGATACCACGCAATTCAAATTTAAAACCTTTTAGGAAGTTGTAATTTGAGTATGTAATATTTCTAATATCATTAGTTAAGCATAAAGAATAAGAAATAATTCTAAAATTATATTGGTAACATTACACCGAATGGGATAACATTGTGCCGCATGGGGTAACTTTGAACCGGTCCAATGTTACCCTAATTTACTCCAATACACAACACGAATTAAATTTTCGGTTATTCACAAATTTAAAGTGTTACTTTCATCACAAATGTATTGGAGCATAAAACCACATGCAATAAAATTAATTTCTTTTGCATCATTTACGTCTTTTTGAATGTTTTTCTTACTTGACGCACTAATTGAAGTATGAATGATTGAAACATGTCCGAAGTAGTTTCAAAACACAGCCATATTTAATTTTACAAACAATGTAGTCTTTCTACAATTTCGCATAAGATGGCAGTAGCGTATTGAAATTCGTTATAACTTAGATAAACATGGTAGTGTAGATTTCTGTCAGAAATATTTAATTCTAAAGATTTCTAGTGTTAGTGGTGTAAAGTTACCCTGATATACAAAGTTACCCCAACTGACTGTAAAGGAAGCCTAATTAAAATTGTTTTCGCGAAGATTCACTCGGTCAGTGGAAAATTTATCACGATAGAAACACAATAGACAATTAAATTTGTACCGCCGTCCTCCCATCTCCTCGAAACGAGACCCGAATTCGGACGAACGAAAGGCCAGAGGAAAATGCGACCGGATTCCTAAAAAAAAGATTTCCCAAATCAAGTCACCCGAGATAACTCTGGACGGGGTATCAAATGGACACTTTTCAATTTGCTCTCGCGTTCGCGTTTGGTCGTCGATTAGAATTCTCGTGCCGTGTCGTCTTGCTCCGTCCCAATTTTACGGAAAACGGAAGAAGGGGTAGGTGCGGGAAGGGGGACGGAGCATAGGGGGGGGGGGGAATAGAGCGCTGGAGCGGCGACTAAAACGAAGCCAGCGAAATTAATAATGAATTTCAGAACCGTCAGAGGTTGTCCGCGCGGCTATGACGGAAGCAGGAGGACGTATCTAGAGGCGGGAGGGAGCGCCACCTTCCGGCGAAAGTGGGACATATTATGAAGTCTTGGAATCCATTAAGAATTTCTCAAGTTTCTGTGCTGAGACGGGACCCTCGGTTATCTGTTTGAAAGTTGAAAGCAGGCATGAGAGAGGATAGAGCGAGATGGCGAATCGAACCGTCTTTACACCACGATGTTTCAATAAAAACCTGGAATGAAGGAAAACAAAAGTGTGAGGAATATCCTTTCTATCCTCATTTCCACCGCGCGCCTTCCTGGCTAAACCCGTTCGGGCGTGTAATTCCTCATCAGTGCCCCACGCGTTTACGCATAATTTTTCAATTCAATCCGCTTGTACAACACGCGGTTTTACGGGGGCGTATTCGGCCGGGATAATTCGTGCATTTTCCACTGCCGAATCGCGTCGGCACTGGAGAGGGGGGGTTTATTTGGTTTTTTTTTCTCCGCGTAAACACGACGTGGCACTACACAGTTTTTCTTTTTATTAAAACGGACTCCCCCTTTATGTGTCCCCTTTTGCCACCGATGGTGGGAGAGTGGAAGTTAACCCTGCTAATACTGAGAATGTCGAGGAAATGAATCTGAGATTGTGTCTTGGAATGAACCACCAAGAAGTGTTGTTCCTTCAGTAGTAATTACCGTAATACCACAGAGTACGTAGATAGGCAGAAAAGGAATTAAAAATTATATGGAAAAATATAAGAGAAGGTGTACTTTTACCGTTGGACATAAATTATTCCATTAAGCACTAAAACAGCAACTTGGGAATGGTTTTACCTCAAACTCAGCGAAATTCTAACAGGAGATAGAAGAAAGCTTGTAGAGTTGACGAATGAGTTTGACGACCTCCATTTCTTTGTACTTTCTTTATCTAACTAGGTCCAAATCTCCCTTTTAGCAGAGTCCTTGGTAATTCCACATACGGGCTCTGGACCCATGAAGTGTCTCTTAGAGCCCCCCTTGGCTAGTTCGTCGGCTATTACATTGCCCTTTATATCCTCATGTCCCGGCATCCAAATCAGAGACACCGTGTAGTCCCGTGCCAGTGAATTGAGGTATTGTTTGTAGTCTCAAACTAATTTTGACCTAGTTACAGGGATCGAGACTGCCTTGATAGCAGCCTGGCTGTCAGTCATTATACTTATATTCCTCCTCATAAAGCCCCCTTTGCAATCATTTCTGCGCAGGTCGCAAGGGCGAATACCTCTGCCTGGAAGGTGGTCGCATATAGGGTATACGGAAAGTACAAAAAAATGGAGGTCGACTGAAGGTCAACTCCATACCAAAACGCTGATAGGGGATGGGGATGGTAGTTTCTCTGATAACCTACTCAGGCGCAGTAAGAACGAAGTTAAAACCATTACTGGGTTGGTAACTGGATACTGCCCCCTGAAAAAGCATCTGTACAACACAGGCCGAGTAAGCGAACCGTGGTGTAGAAGATGCGAACTACAGGAGGAAACGACTTTACATGTAATCTGCACTTGTGAGGAACTGAAGGTACTCAGGCAGAAATATTTCGGGAGAGATCTATTGGAGCCCTCGAAGGTCCTCAAGTTTCCACTGGGCAAGATACTGGGCTTTATAGAGAACACCAAGCTGCTCGAGTGGAAATAAGAGAATCAATAGGGATGGTACAATGAGCACCTTGCTCAGGTGCCCGGACATCAAGTGCCCACCCTAACTTGAATGAATGAATGAATGAATAGGGTACATGCTCATAGATATCCTTTGATTAGGGCCACAAATATCGGCTCCTGTGCCCTTGGTAGATTTGGAAGAATCAGTCACTAAAAGCAATGATATCACTACGTCTGGTCTTTGTTCGGTATAGAGAATCTCACCTTTTCGGTGAAGATAATCTCGGATGCCATACTGTCCGTGGGCATTTGCAGCAATGGCCCGTTCAGTATCGTACCCGTAGTATCAGTGTGCCCTCCAACCTTTGTGTTGGGATGCCACAAGTTGTTGGTTTTCAGTTTAAGGATAGCATTTACATAAAGCTCCACCGAGGGCAGGCCCACAATGGTCTTCAAGAAAGCCGTCCCTATGTGGTTGATTGCATCAGTGATACCCCAGCAATGCCTGTCTCAGGACAGCGTTTATCAGCTTCACTGCGGAGGACACTTCCGTCCTTCCCCACCAAACTACTGCCCCGTATGTTAACGCTGGTCTTATCTCAGCATTATATAGCCGATGAATCACTATCGGCTTTAGTCTTCAGGTTTTACCAGTAACTCTCCTACAGCGCCAGAATAATTGGTCGTTATTTTGACTAAATGATTTTTCCAGCTCAGTTTCGCCTTGAGTGTAAGAGCTCAGTTACTTTAGTTCTCTGGTTAATTGTAGTTTCTACCTAAACAGTATAATGCCGTCTAGGTCATTGAGTTTCCTCATGCTGGTGAAAGCTACCAACTTTGTTTCTTTGTGGATTAACTGAGAATCCGTGTGAATAATCCTTCACCATTCGTATGATCAGCGAATCCATGCGTCCATATTCCTTTGTCGTTTAATGACCTGATGAGATCATCCACGACCTTGCTTCACAGCAGTGGTGACAATATTTTCCGTTGAGGGCACCCTCTAGTGATCCTCATGGCGATGCTTTTATCTAACATTTGGGCATAGTCCACTCTGCTTCAGGTTAGGGGTGCTAATGAGTGTATTTTAATCTTCTAAAATTCTCAAATCTGGTATAATCATCATACATGTATTTAAGAATGGTAGCAAATTGAACAAAAATAAGGAAAAAAAATAATGCTGGAGAAGAAGGCTGCCAGCTAAGGGGGCAAGCCATTAGGAAAAAGATTAAAAAAAGAGGTGAAGAAGAAGTTTGAGGTTTTAGAAAACCAGAAGGCAGTTTATGTAGGAACACCAAACACCAAATCAAAAAATATCATGTTTTTGTGATTATGTGCGCTGGCGTTTGGCACCTTTTCGATGTAAATAAAAACACGTCGTGGTTCTTACTTACTACTATATTTTGATTTAATTAAAGAAATAAAACCGAGTAAAGTTACATTGGTTTTGCATTATAGTTAACTTGAGCTGCGTGGATATATCTATTCCGACCGTGACTCGTGACTACATATTTGCAACTATTATTCTCCGGGTAGTTTCTGCCTTTTTAGCGGCTGGAAACTCTCCCGAAAGCGGGGGGTAACAAACAAACTAAGGGCTGTAAACATACGTCACGAGAAAGTACGTTGTGAACGTCAGTCCCTCGGTAATTCAGAGAACCCGGAGAAAGTGGTTAAACCCAGACGAGGGCTATCAAATATAATATAAAAGGATTATCTTAAATACTAGAAATGCTGATCAGGTATTTACAACAATATTGTGCCTCTCTTTTCCGAACAAATATTAAAAAGTTTCACACCTAGTTGGAAACAGATTGTAGTATTACTTCCCCTGACAGCCATATCCACATATATCCTTTTAATATCTTCGCGTTCGAACGCATTTTGCATTCCTGACAAAAAAAAATAAGCGTATAAAAACCATATTCCATCCTCTCTCCCGTCGTACTGATTCTCCTAGCACTGAATATATTAGCCCAATCGCCCATACGTATGCGCCAGCTTCAACCTCGTCAGCTCCGTGCCGTAAATCACGAATAATCCTTTTAAAAATTGAAACAACGGCCCAGGAAGAACGCGTAGTCAACCGACCCAACCCGGAGGCAGGATAGGGTGACACGTAGGCATATTTCACGAGAGAATAATTCCGCAGAGGTTTCAACGACGCCACACACATACACGCCTCTCGCGAGAACCGGAAAGAGGGACTTGCTAGGCATAAACGATGACACCTGAAAATAAACCCGAAGCCGTGGAAGGCGGAGACACATATACATACATACATGGATGGTATCGAGGGTGAAATCACGTATTTCTAGTCAATTCTTAATGTTGGAATCCTTGAGAGCCCGATTCGAATGACATCGCGCGGTTGTCGAGGTTCGACTTCTATCGGTGCCATATATACGAACATTTGATAGGAGGAGAAGGGTTTATTGATTCGATTTCTGATATTGAGAAAGTGGGGCAGTCAAGTTTTATAAACTTGAACGTGGCAAACAAAAAATTGCAATACCTCGAAGGAGGTCAGTCACAAGGCTGAAATCTTAAGGGTGAGCAAGATTATAAAAAATTTCATCACTGTCAATAATGGTGAAATTCATAATTCTTTTGAAAAAATATATGTCTCTGTAGGTACCATTTCTAACGTTCCTAACAAAAAATATTTATGCTTATACAAATGGGGTGGTTATAGAGAAGTATTTGACGAAATAAGAGGGGATAGGATAGGACGGCAATGGTGGAGTAAGGGGCGCATAGTATATTTGAACCGATTTGAAATGTGTAGTATATCTGCTATTTCCAACATATTTCCAGTGTGTCGAGTAGATTTGCAGTCGGATACATCGTACAGAGCAGGTAGCGTAGGTACCCAATGCGTACAGCAAAGGAAAAAAAAAGCTATCGGGGATAATGAGAAAAAAAACATGTTTAATTTTTTAATATTAAATATGAGAAATAATAAAAATAATTTATTAATTGTTTCGACTGGTGGAAATATGTTATGTTATTTTCTTACACGGTTTTATCATTCGATGTTAAAAAGATGCCAAAAATTATTATTTATTCTTATATATTTGGTAAAAGTATTTTTTTACATTCTCAATTATTAAAGAATCGGGTATAGTTATCTTAAATCTTATTTTAAAAAAAATACCCCAATCTAACAGTCAGCAGATGGAGATTAATACCATTACACTTTAAAAACTGAACTTATTCTTCTTAAGTCTATGTCAAAGTGATTTTTTTATGACAATTTTTCATTAATAATAATTGGCACGGCAATAAATATAGCGGTGAATGTGTTTTTTTTTTAATAAATAAAAGGGTATTATGTATATTTTACATTGCAAGTAACTGTGAACTGAGAAAAAAATGCCATACGCTTTATCGCACTAGTCACTCACCGTGTTTACAATTGACCAGGCCAAAAAAGGATTTGACATTGGGTAACTGATTGAATACAGCTAAAATGCGTAATGTCAAAATTTTGAATTTCCTAACCAGTAGTATGAGTCATGTGAATAAAATTATCCGCTAATAGATAATTAATAAAACATACCTACATCAAACGCACTTTATTTTTGATGTGTATTCTTTATTTCTCCTTTCCGAATTTATCGGCAGTCCCGATATATTCAACCACGTATTAGTTTCTAACGGCCGACATGCTCCTTGTGTATTTCTGTTGTAAATATTTAAATTGAAAGTAAAAGTTATATAGTTGAGTGTTTCAAATTAATTTCTAATAATCAAGAATCACAAAATATTCGGAGGAAGCTTTATTGAATATACATGAACACCTTGAGCGTTCACGTAGGTACCATTTGCAGGGCACTTTTTCAATCTTCTATAATGTTATTTTAAAATGACAAAGAAAATTTAAGATACGGGGGTATCTACTGCTGTTAGCCGAAAAGATATAAATTCTTATTACTATTTTTTATATCCTGTCATATCTATGGCCAACCATTTACAATCCCACAAAAATTGTATACGCAATTTTCCCTGATAGGCAGACACGGCAGATAGTTTTTTTCCTTTGTTGTACTAAGGACATCGTAGGCAAATGGGTATAGTGCGACCGTTGTTTTCGTCTGTTCAACATACCCACATATCTACGTAGCTCATTCGTATGCCCTGGGAACACTGTGGTGTATAGTACTATTGCAGTGTTTTATACGTAATACGTATATTAAATAAAATATAAACGAAAATATAGAATTTATCTTAAAATGTAATATTATTGCATCATTTATTAGATGGATATTTCATATTTCAATATTCTGTATACGTTTACGGCTCCACCTTACGACAAAGGTGGTATTTTCTATGTAGGGGTGTTCCAAATACTTCTTTGCATATGTAATTGTAAAAAAAAGACCAAGGTCAATCTTTCATTTTGAATAGGTTTTGGCATAACCACTGTACGATTTCATTTTCTTTTTTGTAAATTTGATGTATGTAACATCATCTGCGGGCTCAAACTCCTACTTCGTATTTTTTATATTAGTTTAAAATTAAGTTTTATTCTTATTTACTTTTTCAACAGTTTAGCTTGATTAACTCAATAACTAGAAAATATTAACTTATTGTTATATAATTTTACATCAAGTCTTCCTTAAAAGATGCAAAACCTGTGAAGTTATCGTTATTGCGGATTTGCAGGGATCTGTAACAATCTTGCCCAGCCTTAACAAAGCGAACTGGCTGCATGTAAAAAGTCGAGGAAGTAGAAATTCTTCCCTGGCCTGCTCGCTCTCCGGATTTAAACCTAATCGAGCTGCCACAACTTTGACTTTGACCATTTTTTTGCAAGGATTATAACTTTTGTTTTATTATGTGCCTTACTTTTCATTTTGACCTACTTTCTAGCTTACAACCTAATTGCATCGGATTTCCGTACAATTCCTATACTGTCATCTGTGATATTACATCCATACTTTCCGCCATTCCAATCCGGTGTAGTCCAATATTCCTTTATTTTCGTATATAACAGAACTGCATCCTAGCTTTATGTTGTAGGCGGTGAAAGCGTGTGGATAGCAGGGTTTGGCACTTTTTTCACGCCGCCTGGTACCGGATAAGCGGGTCGTAGGGACTCGATTTATTGGATCGTGCGCTCAGATTTCTCGGATCAAATATTTTCAACGCGCTTTTAGAAGTTCGAGATATCGGGGCGTTCGGGCGACGAACGATGGGACACAGATAAGAATATTTATTACGTCCCTGCTCTTGTTTCACGCGGGTAGCACACGATTTATTCTATTTCCGGGGTACGCGGGTAGTACCGTGGAAATATCCGGTATATTGTTTTTTCTTTTTTATTATTTGGAAAGGGGGTTTTAGTACTCTTTATATGCTGCAAGGGAAAAAACTGAATTAAATCTGAAGAGAAGTTGAAATTCGAGTTTGTGAAGTATTTAAAATAGCTGCTTCATAGGTTACACTTTTGTCTAAATCGAGTTGATGCACAGAAAAAAAAAAGGATTTGTTAAAGCAACAAAATATATTTTGTCAGAGGTATTTATTTAGAGCAAATAATAATGTATTTAGCCCAACATATTCATTCATTTGGCTATTATATAGCGCAAAGTTTTTTTACTCCTATGGTAGCAAATACATTGAATATATTATATGAGTACAGATATTGCCGTAAAGATGGCAGTTCTCCTGTTTCACTATAGTAACAACGTATTGCTATGTACAGACTGAATTTGTAAATGCAAAAGAAAATGAAATATTAGCTAGCTCAACGGATAAAATTTAAAAAAAGGCGCAAACGAACAATTAACCTCGCGAATTAAAACTTGAATCTAACCACGAAAAGTAAATAGTGAGTGAATGAAAACTGACTTTCTTAATTACTCCAAAAATTGAAAAGGTTTAATTTAAAATAACAGAACAGAATTTTTAACCCAAAGATGCTAATCAACAATCAAATTTATTATTTTTTTAAAAAAAATTAACTTGTACAGAAAAAAAAACCGTGAACAGAGGGTTCTGGCCTAAATTTAAAAACTGCACGTAATTCTAAATTACAATAGGGCAATGCTATTTCCTATATCAAGGCAAAAGATTAGTTAGTTCAGGAAGATAATTCTTTTTTTTTAAAACAATCCACGTGGTTTCAACAAAATAAAATAAATCCGTGGAACACTAGAAATTATACAAAAAATGAAAACTAAAAGCAAGAACAATGCTTCTATTCACTCAACCCGAGGTGATTAATAATTTAAAACAAAACCGCAAAATGGAAAAACGGAAAAATTAATTCTTTAAAATATAATGAGAAAATTACAACTAAAACAAAACCGAGTTCATTAAAAAAATAAAAATGAATCAGCAAACTAGAAAACCAAAAACGAACTCGTTAAAAATATAATGAGAGAATTACAACTAAAATATATATCTTCCTGCACAAAAATAATAAATGATCCTATATCTATAGTGTGCACACATCAAAATAATAACAATTATTATAACGCGAATTCCTTGATGGATTAAATAAAAGACAAATAATACGAATTAAATTGCGATACAAATTGAATTAACAAAATGGCAGCAAAGATTAAAAAGTACAACTACTCGCGATAACATCTACCAAGGAACTGCCTCACAAAATTCCTACAATCGTATTCGTACAAACATCTTACTCTCGACTACATACAATGCAGCCGCACAAATCAGCGACAAAATCTACTAGAATAAACATTAACTATACCTGACAAACAATAGACATCTTAAAGAAAGGAATTTAATTTAAAAAAAACTTAACACTTAATTAAATAAATTATACCATTAACTCATTAACAAAATTTATACAAAAATAAACATTATTATGAAAATTTCTCGGTACAATGATTCAGCAAAACGGAAAATCATTACAAATTAGGCAACTTAAAATACACTCAGCGGTAAAGCGGGTTGCCACAGCAGTATATTTAGCACAACTTGAATACATGGCAAACACGTTCATAAAACATTTATCTCTTTACCAGGTAAATATCTCAACTCAGGAACTGTGATCGTCAGATCTGCGACTAGCAGTGTGCCTGTGAATTAATCCTAATTCGGAGAGCAACTGATAGAAGCTTGGAGTAACGATTACACTAAAAATCCAGTTTCAAGAAATCATTACATGTTCATAAGGATAAATAATTGATTTATTAAATCAATAACGTTGGTAATATACAGTTACAATGAAAAGAACTTGTTTTACCCAAGTATGGTTAGTCAACTGAAGTCAGTGCAATCAATTGAGTCTACAAAATACTACTGCATATATCTAAACGAATATAATGGGTAATTATTTAGTGCACACAAATGTTTAAATTGAAATAAATAGTTAAGAAATTGATTCAAATGCGTAGGCACATTTGATCCAATTTTCTGGAATATTTAATCTAATCCAGACGTTTGTCTTCTTTTTTTTTTAAAGGGGTGGTAACGCCTAAGGTATATTTTTAGCTTGTCAGCCCCCCGCAGAGCCAAATCTCCCTCCTAATCAACATTACGACCCCGGAAAAAAAAAATTATCGTAACTGACCAGAGCGAGATTTGAACCCCGGACTCCGCACTGATAGCCTAGTGTGCAAGCCACTCGACTACCAGCCAGGCAAATAAATAGGGTTAAAACAAATACTGTAAACATTTGAATCAAGTATCCGGTAGTGACAAAGTAAGTTACTTGAAGGAAATAAATATTTGTTTGCACACATAAAACAAGCCACTTGTTTGTGTAAATGAATATTTCATTGATTTAACAATTTCTTTTTTTCCGTGTGTTTGTGCTATTTCCATTACCTGTTGTGGCCGCTGATAGTGGTTCTCTTGCATTATATTGTATACTGCACGAGCCACATCAACTACGAAAACAGAAGTGTGCGTTTCATGCATATAACAACTTATCTAGCCGTTTGGAGCTTAGATGGTTTCCTGCGGTATTTTGTAATTAAGCTCTATTTGTAGCCATACCCTATAGATGCAATGGGAGACAGTTATATTGAACGTGGTGAAAAACTTGTGTGCATGAGAGTATTTATTAAAAAAAAAATTGCAGAAGTTGATGAATTTCTTCAATATTATTTAACCGGTGTTGATTATTCTTTTTTTTTTTTTCTTTTTTTGGGTATTCCGGTTTTTTATTATTAATTATACACTGTTTTTACGTTTCGGAATTTTGTTTTATTCCTTTTTCATTATTTCAAATTCATTTAGGTGTCACACATAATTAATAAGAAAAAACCGGAATACCCAAAAAAAGGAAAAAATTAAAAGAATTTGATGAAGTATGATTGAGTGTGTATGCATTATTTCCTTTTATTATTTATTATTTACCTGATCAAAAGTTGTGTTAATACGACTAACTGTATATTTAAACTTTCGAATGCAAATATCTCTAAAACGGATCAATATTATTTCAAAATTAAAGAAGTATGTATTTTTCACATAAAAAAAAGGTGGTTCTTTCAAATTTTCTATTCGGTTTATGTGATTCTGCACACACAAAAAAGATAAGCTTCGATTTATGTATTCAGCAGGGTGTAACTAGCGCCCTCTATGAGCAACGTTAAGAGTGATGACAAATTCTTATTCGTCATGCTGAAAAGCGCAATAATACCAATTTTCACATTGATTCTATTAAAACTGGTTGAATTATTGGAAAATTTAGAAGTAAAATTATTAACTTGAACATCCCGTTAAACGAGCAACATTTGTATAAATCCTTATATTTTAGATTATATACAATTCCTAGTTACCACATTTCCCAATCCTAACGACTCACACTGTATAACTAACATATTAATCATAAATCGCTTTCAAATCGACTAACTTCATTATATCCAAGCGGAAATAATCAATCTTATAGTGTTGCATCGCCTTCCAAACGCACTATAGACATAATTAAATCTCTTCGCGACCAATTATACTTCGAAAAGCGACGGCACGGAATCGTAAAATATTCACTTCGTGTCTCCGAATCTTCACGCAACTTAATCAAATCCACTCAAACCTGGGTCCATTATTATACCGAGGAACGTCGATTTTAGATTTAATTTCATAAATTCCGACCCCTCCTCTCGTGCGGTGATGATTCCGGTTGTGCGGAGAGAAACGGCGACGCGCATCGACTATGGTTCGGGACGGGAGGAAAATGGCAAAAGATGAGCCGCAGCATATTAAAATATCATTAAGTCGACTAGAGCTGGCGCATGGCGCGCCCGAAATTATTTAGAGCAGAGGTAGTATATTAATATTTATCACGTCGGTGAGGTACTTTTGTACGGATTTCTTTTGGGAGAGGGGGAGGGGGGTCTAGGATGGGGAGAAGGAATCTGGGGATTTATTAAATTTATTTTAGGATGTTTTATTTGGGAGTTATTACGATTTTATTACTTAAATTTAGTTTGCGATTGGAGGAACGACAAATAATGAAAATGTTGCACATCATATTTGTATATGGAATGCTATTATGTCGTCATCTACAGATGCTAAGATAGCAGCTTTGATAAACAGTCGTAATGTAACAAACCATCAAATTACCAAGTTGTTGTTATCAAAATATGCTGCAAACATTCTTCTGCAATTTAAAGTATAATTACTAGTAGTACTACATTACTTGGAAAATATGTCACAACATTAACTAGTTACAATGATGATAAAAACCTATCTTAATTGGCTCCCACTTAACAGGCACTCAGATGTCATCTATTTCGACAATCCAACGATTTGTTGGGAGTACCACAAGGAGGTACTCTATGCCCGCTATTATTAACAAAGTCAAAAGATTAGTGTCGTCTACAAAGTTAGGTAATTTTGAAAGCGACAATAACTTAAAATTTGGGATATTGTCTGGATGACAATATACATATAAGTCTATGGACTGGTGGAACATGACTACCCCAGTGACCAACTATATTTATTTCATATTTTATAAATATTTAATCTTTCTTGAATATTAGTTATATTAATATAATATGCTATAAATATATTAGGAAAACATTAAAAAAATATATGTTTATGTAGCATTAATAATATTTTATTGCAAATGTTTTCTCAATATATTTTTCATAACTCTGCAAGAATATTTTGCTTTGTATTTCTGTAAATATTTATTTTATATAAAAAAAAAAGATTGAATTTTTGCTTTTGTACATTTGGTGCGTAGACGAATAATATAAATGGGTAAAATATGCATATATATTAAGTAGGTATGTACTATTTAAATGATAGTTTAAAGATTAAATTAGATAATATATATCTAATATGATTTAATAGTATCTAAGTGAGCGCTGTAACTTTTCTATTATATATTCTGGTTTTGTATTATATTATTTGTAATATTTGTAAGTTGCGAACGTCAATACAACACCTCTATTCATTACGGTGCCGATGTTATATGATTTAGTATTGTTTATGCGTCTATGAATTAGGTCCATAGAATGCATACGCGCACGTGCGTATCATCAACGTTTTCATTCGTTTGTCCGTTACATGTTATAGTTTATAATAGTATACGATTAGGGCAGATTAGGGTTAATTGTGTAATTAATTGTTGCGGGGTGTGGTTTTAGTTTTTGTGGTGACTACGAGGTAAGCAAACTTTGACATGTCATGGCATTTATAAGATAATCGCAATGCTCAATATCGCTATGTACAGAAATCGTTTAATAATATAATTGTAGGAATTTTATGCATCATATATGTACTGCATCTACCAGATAAATTGCTAGTTGATTTACTTAAGAGATTCATCTCGGTAGATAAGCGTCATAACTCAAAGAGGTTAGAATACGTTGTGTTGTTTTATTGTTTGTACGTAGAATGTTTTAAATATTATGAAATAAGTAAGTATATAAGTATCGTAAGTATTAGAATGTAGCTACCACTCCAATTATTGTAAATGCTCCAAATGTATTAGTAGGTGTTTGATAATGTTTGTACGATGTTTTATCATGGTATGATCTAATACAATTGGCATTGTTTTAGAGGACAAAGGAAACGCCATGAGAGCGCCACTACCAGAAGATATGAAAAAGCAATAGGGTTGTACTGGCACCAGCCAAGGCTAGACTTAAAAATGAGTATTTTTCATTTTTATTGGCTTATTAAATAAATGATAATAAATACGTTTGTTTTTTATTTAGAAACTTCAATTAAAAAATAGTGATTATTTGATAAACCTTCAGTATGCCTTAAGAGATGCCAGAATTATTGATTATTAACTTGTATGGTGAGTGTGAAAAAACAAGTTCTTGTCTTTTAGGCAACTCTATGTATGTTTCAACTTTTCATTATCGACGTTATACATTCTAAATAACCAAGAACAATTTTAGTTCATTTTGACAAATTAAATAGATTGTATAAAAAATTTAATTTTCATATAAATATTTTACAAATATTTTAGAAAAAATATAGCGCTTACATTAATTTTAAAATATGGAATAAATATTTTAAATGAATATTTTATCTATATTTAGAAAAAAATATGAAAAATATATTCAAAAACCTCTCACGAAAAATATTTATAAAATATATTTTTAAAAATATCTATGTAATATTTCTGGCTGTTAGGGTAGTAAAGCAGTTCTTAAAGAAATACAGTTATATTTTGCAAGAGGGCCGCTGGTCAGTGTTGTGCAAATAAATTAGGAGAAGCGATTAAATTTCTACAGCGATTAGACATACTCGTGTTTTGTCGGCTCTCCACAAGGTGAACACTTCTCCCCACTCAAGACGTGTATAAACACGAGCATATCTAGTCGCTGTGTAGAAATTTAACATTGCTGCTGGTTTAGATTAGGTAGCATTCTCAACCGTGTATTTAAAAGAAAACGGTCAAGGCGAAGCGTGTTGGACTCCTTCCTTTATTTGTAAAAAAAAAAACCTTTGGACACTGTAGGCAATAGTGTCTTATTGAGGAAGATGTAGACATCAGGTATACAATATGTAGCCTATGATTTATTGAGCTTCCACCTGACTAACCATTAATCTGGGGTAGTTCTTCACAGCTTTATTGATGAAATAAATAGTGAATACTGGTTTCCGACGGTAAACATTGAATGTGGCGTGCCCCTAGGGTCTATTATGACTCCAGAACGTACCTATGCTTTATGTAAACGATTTAAATGATATACTATTATTGGCGTTTTGGCACATGAAGTCAGCTGTGTTATAGCTGTCTCTACATTAGTCAAATGTCATGTTGAGGAGAATGAGAGAGTTGTGTGATAATAATTGATTGAGATTGCACTGGACAAAGATGGGTTTACAACAATTTCTGCCTAGTGAGAGGGCGACTGGTAGTCTTTATATCGGATATAATAACAGATCCATTTTTCAGTGTAAGCTAGTTCTTGACAGTGGACTATCATCTGAAGTTTTAAGAATTGTGTTATTATGGCTTCGCGTACCGAAAAGCGTAATTAATACTTTTACGCTTGTTTTATTTATTTCGTATGTGGAGTCTCTTTTACGGTATGGCATCATTTTGTAGGATTCAAGGCCATACACATGTAGACCTTTCATCTGTCTTCCTTATTTTTATTTAATACGCGGATGGATGCCAGAAGGGGCATGTTCAATGTGTCTCGCTCAAACATTTTACTTCAATTCGGCAAATTATTGGTGAAATACCTGGATGCAGTGAATGGCTCTTGAATTATCTGAGCCCAAGATAAAACCATTCATTAGAGGTACTCATAAATTACATAGCATCTTCTGGGATAAAAGAAACTGAAATGAATCCAAAAAAAGTGGGTGAAATAGGTTTAGATCTCCACCTCAATTCTATTATAAAATTTATTCTGAACGTCAGTTAGATAGAACTTAATTTTGCATGAAACAACAATGAATTAATAAAAGATCCAAGTAACAATTGATATGCTTTTGTATTTTAATTAGCTTTAGATGTTTTTTTTCCACAATTTTTTCCCTAAACTACCTTCTTCAACGAAACCATCTTGCCGACAACAACATCAAATCTACAATCTTCACACATAAACCTGCGTCATCTAACAATAAAAGATCCAAGTAATAATTGATGTACTTTTGTATTTTAATTAGCTTTAGATGTTTTTTCTTCCACAATGTTCTTCTAAACTACCCTCTTCAACGAAACCACTTTGCCGACAACGACATCAAATCCGCAATCTTCACACATAAACCTGCGCCATCTAACAATCTAATTCGTATGAATCATGACATCCATTTCGCGACCCTAATTAATGGATGATACTTCTGAGGGAGCGACCGTTAAGCGAGCTGGCAGCATTCGACTGTCACGAGTATGGGTAGTAGATTTATGACTCGCCGTTTCATTTCTTTCCCTTTTAGGTCTCGCCCCACTCGAAATTCGACTTCATTTAAAGAAGATTCTAATTTATTAGCCACCGAGTAATAAAATATTTATACGGAGAGCTTAACCGGCGAGTCGGAGGGGGGTGGGGTGGGGGGAGGGGCGTTCGCGCAAACTATGATAGATGGCCTTGCGCGTTGAAAGTGGAGGATCTATATATATATATACGTGTATGTCTGCGCCGAGATCAAAGCGAGGTCTCTTTCTTTTGGGAAAAACGTTGTAATTGGCCCAGGAAGGCAGTCAAAGCAAGCAAGTCAGTAAATAATAAAATAACGGAATTACTATCGAACACGGAGAGTTATCGCTGGCATTTTGTGTGATGTTGAAAGTAAGGGGAAAACAGTGTTCCCGGAACTTATTCCTAATTTAGAATGAGAAAAAAATGTATATGCTAAACTTTACAAACACGGAATATCGCAGGAATCGTCAGTTTGGACATGTGTCTCATTCCCACGAAGAGATTTGTTTATGACATCCCTCAAATTATCAACTCGGAAAACGTACGCCCAACAGCAGTTCCGTTCTCTCTTTGTACTACCAGAATGTCAGAGAATTACGTAGCAAAACGAGAGCTCTATACGAGTCCAGCTTTTCGTCGCCATACCACTTTATTCTTCTAACGGAAACTTTAGCTTTGTGAAAGAATTCACCATAAAGCTAAGTAACAGGAGCGAGTGGGATCATAACACATCTTGAACTTGAATAGAAATGCATCAAATGGTACACTGATGGCTCCAAAACGGCAGAAGGAACTGGAATAGGAATATATGGCCTAGAACTACATATTTCGAAAGCTTGGAAATACCCAAGTATATTTCAGGCGGAAATACACGCTATTGGAAGATGTGTTCAGTTCATTATGGAAAGGAACTATCGGAAGCAGGAGATTATCATCGTGTCTGATAGTCAGCAGCCATCAAGGCGCTGAACTCATATGAAATCAGCTCCAAGATGGTCTGGGAATGCCTAGGGAAACTAAATGAGCTAGGCAAAAGAAATAAAGTAACCCTCCTGTGGGTTCCAGGTCACACAGGAGTGGAAGGAAACGAAATAACGGATAACCTCGCAAAAAAAGGGGCTGGAATGCCTTTCGTAGGGCCTGAACCCTTTTGCGGGTTAAGTAGCAGTACAATACTGAAGAAACTAAAAATGGAAATGGAGCAGAGAAAACTCAGTACTGGAAACTCTCCAGGGAATGAGGCAAAGTAAATTCTTCTGGGAACTTATAACAGAAGAGGTTTACAGAATGCATCAACCTGAGTAAGAACAATGTTCGCATATTAACAGGAATACTTTCAGGCCATTGTAGACTGAAAGGACACCTGAGTAAGCTTGGATTGGAAAAAGATCCTGAATGCAGATTCTGTGGGGAACAGGATGAAACATCCATCCACCTCCTCTCAAACTGCGTAGCACTGTGCAACCCGAGGGCATTGTACTGGGTGATGTGAAATCGAAGAGGGAGACTTACCTAGACTGGGGCCCTCTGACATCCTACACTTTTAAAAGGAATAGGATTGGAAGGCAGCTGTAAAGCAGTAAGAAATAGGGGCACAATAGATCTTTTAGGTCGCCAGTGTAAACACCACCCTTCTATTACATACATAAACGCGAAACTTGGTTATGTGATTCTATACACAGCAATGAACTTTTATCCTCAACATATAATGTTGTACGGTGTGATAGAGATCCTTTCGCAACTGGCAGATCATTGGGCGGAGGAGTTCTTATTGGAGTTCGTCAGGATGTAATATATGATGTTGTTGATATCACTAATTTTAAATTGGCAATACCGCTCGTCGATGTCATTGTATGTAACTGCCGAGCAAGTGGCTTTACTTATTACATGTGAGGCTGGACCACGGGGAATATTTGTCAACTTTTCCTATGAATAACAATGCGAGGTACAACTTCAGAAGGGCTGACTTCAGGAAACTGTATTCGGCGCTTCTTGCGGTGGATTGGTCGTTTCTTGATGGATATCATTGATGTGGATGACTGTGTAAAACAGTTTTATGCAACTTTATACTCTGTTTTTGAAGAATCAGTTCCTAAGCATAGCACCTCTGCAATGAAAGTTTATCCTCCTTGGTTCACAAAATCAATAAAGAAAAGTCTGCAACTAAAACAGTATTATCATGGAAAATGGAAGTCAACCAACAGTGGATTTTACAAATCCGAATTTCAAAGAATAAGAAAAACTGTTAAAATCGAAATATCTCAAAGCTTACCGTCAGTACGTCAATCATGTGCAGGAGGAGGTGGTTACTAACCTCGTCTTCTCTGGGATTTTGCACGTTCGAAGACAGGTACATCCAGGATTCCGGGTGCCATGTGGGCGGATAATCGCGAGTACGCTGACCCACAGGATATTGTAAACGCTTTCGCTTCCTCATTTGCCAAAGTGTACTTGCCAAGAACTAACTTTGACTCCTTGTTTGATACGGGATCTAATAATCCATTGATAGCTCTTGATACAGTAACACCCGATGAAGTCTATAAATGCATTCAAATTTAAAAACAAGTTCCACTACTGGTGATGATGCTGTTCCATCGTACTTGGTTAGAGACTGTGCATGCATATTTGCTAGCCCGCTGTGTGTCATTTTTAACCTGTCATTACGAACATCTACTTTCCCTCAGTTTTTTTTTTCCTCCATGGGGTGTAAAACCCGAGAAAGGCAACTCGGCCAGAGAGACCTATTGTGCCCCCATGTCCATATTTAGCCCTCTCGCTCAGGTTGCAACCTATCAAAGAAGTTGGCAATCTGGCTGCGAGTTAATTTGTCAACTCTGGGTTCGTCCAACCATTTCCCTCAGTGTTGGAAGACTGATCGAATTTGTCCTGTTTTCAAGAAAAGAGAAAGGAAGGAGATCAATAACTATCGCCCGATTGCTATTATTTCGATCATTTGCAAAGGTCTTTGGACTCGTCATTCAGAGGAGCTTGTCTTTTAAATGTAACTGCATTATCTCGCCCCATCAGCATGGATTTGTACCTAGAAGATCGACAGTCACGAACTTGTGTTGCCTCACTCAGACTGTAGCTGAAACAATGGATGAGGGTGGACAGACAGATGTTATTGATACGGATTTCAGCCGAGCTTTTGACACCATCGATCACTCCATATTATAAAAAAAAAACTCTCCGGCATTGGTTTTAACAACTTGCTCATCCGTTTCATGAACTCGTATCTCTCGGGTAGGAGAAACTATGTTTACTATAATGGGTTTAGATCAAACGAGTATGTATCCACTTCAGGTGTACCTCAAGGATCAAATCTTGGCCCACTTCTGTTTGTCTTGTTTATAAACGACTTAATTGCTAAATTGGACTGCCCTGTATTGGCTTATATGCTGATGATCTGAAGATCTTTCGCAGAATCATTGACGATGGAGATGTCGGATTCTTACAGTCAAACTTAAATAAGATTCATTCTTGGTGTGTGCAGAACAGACTGACACTTAATGCCTCAAAGTGCTGTTTCGTGTCTTATACAAGACGACATAATTACATGCAGTCTTCCTACTCCATTGGTGATGAATTACTACAGAAACAGACATCAACTAGAGATCTGGGTGTCATCTTCGACGAAAAATTAACATTCTCAGATCACGTACGGGATATTGCGGGTTCGGCCTACTTTGTATTGTCCTCTTGGATTTTTTTATGTCTGTTGGGCGAAAATATATGTATTATTATTATTATTATTATTATTTATTTATCACTCCTTGTTTTTTTCAAAATTTCCGACCTCAAAAAAGCCCTTATTGATTTCACCATTCCCTTCACGGTTAACTTTAATAATGGCGGCGCTTTCGTAAAATATATATAGAGGGAGACCAGCCTAGTTCGGTGGGGTTGCCTGGATAGGCCACCCTATTCATTAGTAAATAAAAAGACAATGGAAAGGGGCAGTCTGCGTCGCCCAGGGAAGTTCTTTGTGCGTCGCAGAAAGTAACTGCCCTTTTAAATAATAATGAGAGATTAATTAGAAGGTAGCGCCTTTTGGTCGACTGGTCGTTGCGTGTAGGACTCACTCCATAAATAAGGTAAATAAAGGCCGGGGATGGTTTAATTAAATTTTCAACGCAGGATCGCTTTGCCGAGGTGGTGTAAGCAGATTCTTTGTGGCCACTCGTTAAAGATTGGATTAGGATCGTCGTCTGAAGGCGATTTAATTAAGGAGATCGGTTTGAAGTCGTAATTACACTCTTAAAATGCTTGTTTTTTGAGCATCACCTTAGAGTCGTCAGTAACACCGTCACCGACGATGGCAAGATCTTCAAGGGAGAAGTGCTTGTTGCAAATCATACCGGAAACTTCACACACGTACATTTCACCGGAAAATTGAAAATTAAAAAATCGAATCCTCGCCTAACCAATATTCGTTCGGCGTTTTCCAAATACCGATTGTCAAATATAGGAAAAAAAAATTCGCTGCAGCTACATTTGGACCTCTATTATTCGATTACACGCCATTTTATTTTCGCATTGTTGGATATAGGCAGGAAATTTGTCGTTTGACCTCTCGTGTACTGAGAGCGCGTTTCGCCAGCGCCTGTTATTGCTTGTTTGCTCAGCGCGAATTGTGCTGGTGTGACTGTTCGCGGAATAAAGGAATTGATTTTTTCGCCGAGGGACGTGCTTTTGCACTCAATTAGAAAAAAAGGGGTTTTGTTTCGTATCTAGATGATAAAAAGCTATTATATATTAGAGACACTTGTGTTAATGTTATTTCAACTAACTATATATGAAGAAGTATAACTGTAAACGTTAGTGTCACAAGATGGAGGGTATTAACCCTCAATCCTGTGGCACGAAAAATAAGGGCTATTAAGCTCTCATCTTTCGACAAAGCCAGGTGCTGTGTTGCCTTCCTCATAAGATCTTTTTTCATCTGTAAATCTCAAATCACGCATACTATGTTAAACATTGAATATTCTGAAGGAAAATCCTCTATCCTTCGAATTGAACGTTTCCACCCCACGTGACCAACATATATTTATTTCATATTTATATAATGTTTAAAAAATATTAAATTTTGTTGAATATTAGTTATATTATATAATATGCATAAATATATAATATGAAAATATATTAGGAAACATTAAAAAATATATCATGTCATGTAGCATTATAAACATTTATTGCAAATGTTTTTCAATATATTTTTCATATCTGCAAGAATATTTTGCTTTGTATTTCTGTAAATATTTATTTCATATAAAAAAAAAAAGATTGAATTTTTGCTTTTGTACATTTGGTGCGTAGGACGAATAATATAAATGGTAAATATGCATACATATTAAGTAGGTATGTACCTATTTAAATGATAAGTTAAAGATTAAAATTAGAATATATATCTAACATGATTTAATTAGTATTAAGTTGAGCTCTGTAACTTTTCTATTAATATATCTGCGTTTTGTATTATATTATTTGTAATATTTGTAAGTTGAGCACGTCAACACAACACTCTATTCATTACGGTGCCGGTGTTATATGATTAATATGTTCATCGCGTGTATGAATTAGGTACATAGAATCATACGCGCACCGTGGCGTATCAATAACGTTTTATTCGTTTGTCGTTAAAGTTATAGTTTATACAAGTATACGATTAGGCAGATTAGGGTTAACTGTGTAATTAATTGTTTGCGGGGTGTGTTTTAGTTTTTGTGGTGACTACGAGGTAAGAAAACTTTGAACATGTCATGGCATTTATAAGATAATTGGAAATGCTCAATATCGCTATGTACAGAAATCGTTTAATTAATAATTGTAGGAATTTTATGCATATATATGTACTGCATTACCAGATAAATTGCTAGTTGAGTTTGCTTAAGAGATCCATGTCGGTAGACAAGCGTCATAACTCAAATAGAGGTTAGAATACGTTGTGTTGTATTATTGTTTGTAGGTAGAATGTTTTCAAATATTATGAAATAAAGTAAAAATAAGTATCGTAAGTATTAGAATGTAGCTACCACTTCAATTATTGTAAATGCTCCAAATGTATTAGTAGGTGTTGATAATGTTGTACGATGTTTTATTCATGGTATGATCTAATACAATTGGCGTTGTTTTAGAGGCTACAAGAAAAACGCCATGAGAGCGCCACTACCGAAGATATGAAAAAAGCTATAGGGTTGTACCTGACCAGCCAAGGCTAGACTTAAAAATGAGTATTTTTCATTTTTATTGGCTTATTCAATAAAATGATAATAAATACGTTTGTTTTTATTAGAACACTTCAATTAAAAATAGTGATTAATTTGATAAACCTTCAGTATGCCTTAAAGATGCCAGAATTATTGATTATTAACTTGTATGGTGAGTGTGAAAAAACAAGTTCTTGCTTTTAGACAACTCTATGTATGTTTCAACTTTTCGTTATCGACGTTATACATTCTAAATAACCAAGGACAATTTTAGTTCATTTTGACAAATTAAATAGATTGCATAAAAAAAAATCTCAATTTTCATTTAAATAATATTTTACAAATATTTTAGAAAAAATATTGCGCTTACATTAATTTTAAAATATGGAATAAATATTTTAATTGAATATATTTTCTATATTTAGAAAAAAATATGAAAAATTTTTTTATTCAAAAACCTCACGAAAAATATTTATAAAATATATTTTTAAAAATATCTATGTAATATTTCTGGTTGTTAAGGTAAGTTACGAAGACTTTCAAAGATAGATCTCCACAAATTCTGAATTTTAATCACGTACCAATAAAATTAGACCATCGTCCAAATCCCTATTTAAGAAGAATTCACAAATCGCGGATCCAAATCTATCCTTTATCAAATCCATCCCAACAAAGAGCGAATATCACTTTTTCGTTAAACAAAACACCACAAAAAGAACAGCATCTCACCCAGACATTCGTTCATAAATAAACAAAGGGTATGAAAGTTTCAAGTGAAGGAGGCAAGCTCGGCTGAGTTCAGAGTTGCACGCTAACGAAATTGATCTAATATTACATGCACATACGTATCTACTAATCCAATACCACCCTTCGACTGCTCTGTCATGAAAACATAAAATAATGAAAACTTAATTCTCCACTTCAACCGTCAGTCGTCATCTGCCATTGAGTTCGTCAAAACAATTACGCATTCAAATTCGATATAATCATGTGCACCGCATAGTTTGAGGATCAATAATTTAGATTTCGTGAAGACGGTGATCGGAAGGACTAGACTAGCGTTTAAAGTAATTGAAGTTGGTAGTTCCATGCCTATTTACATGCGAGTGTGTGTGAATCACAAACGTAATCAACTTGGACATTATTTAGTAGAGAGTAGTACTGATGTTAGAGAGCTAATTAAGGTAGGTAATGCAGATGTTTCAAATTTTGTATTTACGTGGAAATTCATGATAATTTGAACAATAAAATGCGATGTTTTATACGAAATGTGGATATACTGCACGAGCCACATCAATTATGAACAGAAAACGCACTTTCATACATATAACAACATATCTAGCTGTTTGGAGTTTGGATGGCTCATGCGGTATAAGACTGCCAAGGTTTAGGTGACAGCATTGCATAATAATGCATACTTGATCTGCACTGTATTTATTTAAAATTAACACTGTGTCAAGATGCAGAAACAAGAGTCCTGGTGATAATTAAATTTTGACGATGTTGGCATATGAAGATTTCTACGTTTGGACTTTGGCGCGAGTAATTTCAGTAATTCCTGTCAAACCTCTTAGATGAAGCTGTTAAAGCGTTGGCATACGTGTTATAATTTGGACATATATAAATGGTCCAAAAAGCCAGCCTTGTAGTACACCCGAAATTTTAACTTTGATGTAAATCATTCAAACGTTACTGTTAGTCTTGTTGAACAACTTTTTAATTGAAAAATTATCTTTTTTTTGCGTCATTGCCAAATCACAAGTATTAACAAAGTTGTCTCATCTTTAAAGTATGGTGAAAAATACAAGAGGGCAAGCAGTTCTTGTATTCGTAAAAGCTTTAGGACTACTAACTGGCCATTGGAGAATAGAGAAACACATCGCGGAGGCTACCAAATGCTGATGGAGAGGAAATTTTAGTTCATCTTACGCCACTACGATGGGTTAGTGAGGATAAGGCTTCTACTACAAGGTTGGAAGAATCCAGGAATAAATAGTTCAGCAAAGGAGTTGATCTCAAAGATAAAATTAATAGAATTGACCGCGACAGATCTAAAACAAGTTATGATAAAAATATGCCTAGATAGCAATTCCAATCCTAATCATATTTATGTCACTGCAAAAATTTCTTCTTAAGTGAGTTCTCAATGGAAAAAAAATGTTGCTCGCCACATCTGGTTTAAACTCTAGATTTATTAACTACTCTTGCATTGCATGATGATGAGATCTACCATATGGATATCTTTTTGTAGTTATGTCATAGCAATAGATTTTTCTTAAGTGTCTCCTCAATGGGCAAATATCGTTCATCATTTCTGGATTAAACTCTAGGCGTTTAAAACTACTCTTGTATCCATAATAGCATGCATGATATTTTTTCGTATTGATGTCATTGCAGCAGATGAATCGTCTCAATGGGTTGCTCTTTACTTCTGGTTTCAACTCTGAATAGTAAGCTATCTCATGACTCCTTCTGTACCGGATGATGATAGATCTAGTATATAGCTATACTTTATAGGATGTCATTGCAAGTAATTTACTTTTAGTGCTTGTTGAGATTTAGTAGAAGTATTTTCTGAATGGCAAATTGCTTGTCACTCTGGTTTTACTTCTGGATAACAAGGTGTCATGAAACTCCTTCTGCATCAAATAATGGTGAAATCTGACCAAGTAGGGAATTTTTTGTGTATTGATCGTCACTGCAATCAAATTCTTCTTAAGTGTCCTCTTCAATGAGAAAATGTTGCTCCACACTAGTCTATTGATTCCTTCTGCATCGAAGGATGATGAGATCTAGTATGTCTAGTACTGCCTTGTGCTTCTGATGGTATGTCTTCTAAATAGCAAGGATTGCTTGTCACTTCTGTTTTAGCTCTGATCGCAAGATGATCCTATGAACTCCTTTGGCATCAAATAATGGTGAAATCTGGTAAGTAGATATATATTTTTTTTTGTATTGATGTCACTGCATCAGATTCTTCTTAAGTGTCTTCTCAATGAGAGAATGTTGCTCCACACTAGTCTATTGATCTTCTGGCAATCGAAGGATGATAGAGATCTAGTATGTCTAGTACTGCCTTCTGAGTGGGTGTGTCTTTTGAATAGCAAGATTGCTTGTCACTTCTGGTTTTAGCTCTGGATAGCAAGATACCTACGAACTCCTCCTGCATCAAATAATGGTGAAATCTGGTAAGTAGATATATATATTTTTTTTGTATTGATGTCACTGCATCAGATTCTTCTTAAGTGTCTTCTCAATGAGAGAATGTTGCCCCACGCTTGTCTATTGATTCCTTCTGCATCGAACGATGATGAGATCTAGTATGTCTTGTACTGCCTTCTGATGGTATGTCTTCTGAATAGCAAGATTGCTTGTCACTTCTGGTTTTAACTCTGGATATCAAGATACCTATGAACTCCTTCTGCATCAAATAATGGTGAAATCTGGTAAGTAGATATACATATATTTTTTGTATTGATATCACTGCATCAGATTCTTCTTAAGTGTCTTCTCAATGAGAAAATGTTGCTCCACACTAGTCTATTGATTCCTTCTGCATCGAAGGATGATGAGATCTAGTATGTCTAGTACTGCCTTCTGATGGTGTGTCTTCTAAATAGCAAGATTGCTTGTCACTTCTGGTTTTAGCTCTGGATAGCAAGATACCTATGAACTCCTTGTGCATCAAATAATGGTGAAACCTGGCAAGTAGATATATATTTTTTTTGTATTGATGTCACTGCATCGGATTCTTCTTAAGTGTCTTCTCAATGAGAAAATGTTGCTCCACACTAGTCTATTGATTCCTTCTGCATCGAAGGATGATGAGATCTAGTATGTCTTGTACTGCCTTCTGATGGTATGTCTTCTGAATAGCAAGATTGCTTGTCACTTCTGGTTTTAACTCTGGATAGCAAGATATCTGTGAACTCCTTCTGCATCAAATAATGGTGAAATACGGCAGGTAGATATATATATATATATATTTTTTGTATTGATGTTACTGCATCAGATTCTTCTTAAATGTCTTCTCAATGAGAGAATGTTGCTCCACACTAGTCTATTGATTCCTTCTGCATCGAAGAATGATGAGATCTAGTATGTCTTGTACTGCCTTCTGATGGTATGTCTTCTGAACAGCAAGATTGCTTGTCACTTCTGGTTTTAACTCTGGATAGCAAGATACCTATGAACTCCTTCTGCATCAAATAATGGTGAAATCTGGCAAGTAGATATATATATTTTTTTTGTATTGATGTCACTGCACGAGATTCTTCTTAAGTGTCTTCTCAATGAGAAAATGTTGCTCCACACTAGTCTATTGATTCCTTCTGCATCGAAGGATGATGGGATCTAGTATATCTAGTATTGCCTTCTGATGGTGTGTCTTCTGAATAGCAAGATTGCTTGTCACTTCTGGTTTTAGCTCTGGATAGCAAGGTACCTATGAATTCTTCCTGCATCAAATTATAGTAAGATCTGGTAAGTAAGCATTTTTTTGTATTGATTTCACTGCAACAGATTCTTCATAAATGTCTTCTCAATGAGAAAATTTTGCTCCACATTAGTTTATTTATTCTTTCTGCATCGAAGGATTATAAGTTCCAGCATGCACATAGTATCTCTTACACAAAATCATTATAAGCAATCTCTTTAGTGCCTTATGATGGTGTGTTTCTGGAATAGCAAGATTGCTTGTCACTTCTGCTGTTAGCTCTGGATAGCAAGTACCTAATGAACTCCCTTCTGCATCAAACAATGATGAAATCTTGGTAGCTCTGGCATGTATGTTCTTCTATATATGATAAGCGGGTTATTTCTTTTTCCTTTTAAGTGTAATTATTTGCTCTTTTCACGATACTAGTCGGTAATATCTATGGTATACAAAACTGCACTATCGATAATAGGCATGCAGTTATGCAGTCGCCGCCGTAAAATACGTTAACAAGCGCCCAAAATTTCCTTTTACTGATCGTTAAATTTCTCACGAATAAGCCACAGTGGTAGCGGAAAATGTCGACAACGTAGTGTTCGACTCGTCTGGAACTCGTACGGCCAATTTGCCGAACCTTTATCCGAGATCAAGTATGCACATATCTAGGTAGTAGTAGCGTGTGCATATTTGTTACCGAAATCCGCATCTAAAATTTCATGGATGTCACCGTCCCACCGCAGCAGTTCGTATCTTCGAATGTGACTTCCTTCCTGTGTCTCGCACAAAGACCGCGAACCATGACTATCGCAACGATAGAGCTGCCCTCTCTCTACGTGCCCAGTCGCGCCAAAAGCATCATAAAAACACCCTTATCGTGTCCGTCTAATCGGGAACTACCCCTTTGTCTGGCGCATACAGCGTTTCCCGTTTAGTATTCGGAATGGTGCGTCTGACAAAAGAACCGAGAGGAATATATGACAGTTTATGGAGTACGGCTAGTGTGTTATATTTTATCACTACTAGGGTCCGGTAATAGTACAAGCAATCTAGTTTGTGCGTTCAACACTTGCAATATTGATATGGCAGCCGATGAAATTGAAGGGTTATGTGATTTTAAATACCCAGTGACCAACTATATTTATTTCATATTTGATAAATATTTAAAAATATTAAATCTTTCTCTGAATATTAGTTTATTAATATAATGCAAATATATATAAAAAATATAGGAAACATTTAAAAAGTATATATGTTGTAATATGCTACATTAATAATATTTTATTGCAAATGTTTTCTCAATATATTTCTCATAACTCTGCAAGAATATTTTGCTTTGTATTTCTGTAAATATTTATTTTATATAATAAAAAAAAAGATTGAATTTTTGCTTTTGTACATTTAGTACGTAGGAGAATAATATAAATGGGTAAAATAGCATACAATTAAGTGGTATGTACGTATTTAAATGATAGTTTAAAGATTAAATTAGATAATATATATCTATATGATTTAATCAGTATCTCAGTTGAGCGCTGTAACTTTCTATTAATATATCTGCGTTTGGTATTATATTATTTGTAATATTTGTAAGTTGCGAACGTCAACACAACACCTCTATCCATTACGGTGCCGGTGTTATATGATTTAGTATTGTTTATGCGTCTATGGATTAGGTACAAGGAATGCATACGCGCACGTGCGTATCATCAACGCGTTCATTCGTTTGTCCGTTACATGTTATAGTTTATACGATATAATAGTATACGATTAGGGCAGATTAGGGTTAACTGTGTAATTAATTGTTGGGGGAGTGTTTTAGTGTTTCTGGTGACTACGAAGTAGGCAAAATTTTAACATGTCATGGCATTTATAGATAATTGGAATGCTCAATATCGCTATGTACAGAATCGTTTAATATATAATTGTAGGAATTTTATGCATCATTATGTTACGCACCTACCAGATAAATTGCTAGTTGATTTGCTTAAGAGATCCATCTCGGTAGATAAGCGTCATAACCTCAAATAGAGGTTAGAATACGTTTGTTTGTTTTACTGTTTGTACGTAGAATGTTTTCAAATATTATGAAATAAAGTAAAATAAGTATGTAAGTATTAGAATGTAGCTACCACTTCAATTATTGTAAATGCTCCAATGTATTAGTCGGTGTTGATAATGTTGTACGATGTTCTATTCATCGGTATGATCTAATACATTGTGCCATTGTTTTAGAGGCCACACGGAAACGCCATGAGGCGCCACTACCGAAGATATGAAAAAAGCATAGGGTTGTACCTGGCAACAGCCAAGGCTAAACTTAAAAATGAGTATTTTTCATTTTTATTGGCTTATTCAAATAAAATGATAATAAATACGTTTGTTTTTTATATGAACACTTCAATTAAAAAATAGTGATTAATTTGATAAACTTCAGTATGCCTTAAAAGATGCCAGAATTATTTGATTATTAACTTGTATGGTGAGTGTGAAAAAATAAGTTCTTGCCTTTTAGACAACTCTATGTATGTTTCAAGTTTTCATTATCGATGTTATACATTCTAAATAACCAAGAACAATTTTAGTTCATTTTGACAATTAAATAGATTGCATTAAAAATCTCAATTTTCATATAATATTTTACAAATACTTTAGAAAAATATAGCGCTTACATTAATTTTAAAATATGGAATAATATTTTAATTGAATATTTTATCTATATTTAGAAAAAAATATGAAAAATATATTCAAAAACCTCTCACGAGAAATATTTATAAAATATATTTTTAAAAATATCTATGTAATATTTCTGGCTGTCAGCACTATATCATTCTTAAGACTATTCCCTGCAGTTTTCCAACACGCCAGAACACGATAGAAGATCGCCATATTAACAATTAACTTTAACACCTCTTAAACTTAAATAACCTTTCTGAAATACCTTTAACCCGCTCTATAACATCTTCCTTCGTTCACACGACGCAGAAGGCCTGCAGCTTGTTCTAAATTAATAGCTTTCTGGTGCACCGCCATCGTCAAGACAACGCCATAACACCCTCTCCCTTCTCCTCGAGTAAAAATTAAATTGAAACAGCGACGGCCGGGTAGTAAATTTAACGCGGACAAACACACATAAAACCCGGTAAGAAATGGCCACCCTCAGAGTGCTACTCTCTTTGTCCACTGTGACGCAGGTAGCAGCGCTCCCTCTGATGCGGTCGACACACAGGGTTGTAAAGTAGGAAATTGCCGGCGTGTTTACTGTGCGACAGGTCATAAACTTAAACGTGACATATCGTCGTTATATCGGTGTACTGGTAAATCTGGATTTTCGTTGCGCTAGGTTGTGTTGGTCCATTGTTTATATAAAAGCTTTCAAAAGTATTTGCGACGGGGTGAACTGCGATTTTGTTCTATTGCCGTCTGAAGTGTTCTCCTGGGGCCTATTGCATAAAAGTACAATTGCAATTTACAGGTGATATTTTTTACAATCTGTCAAAATTTTTTGCAACGCCTGTAAGTCAAATTTTGACAGATTGTAAAAAAATATCACCTGTAAATTGTAATTATACCTTTATGCAACAGGCCCCTGGTCGCGCCGGATCTTTTAACAACTAGCTAAACCCTCTAGATACTGTGGTTCCAGAGTCGTGTTAAAAAAAAAGTAAAAAAGGCGCGTTTTCTCATTTTGCAACAAAAGATGGCGTTCTGAGCAGCTAACAAACCCTGATGTGTTACACACTGTCGGAAGCGTTTTTCGACAAGCATTCCGTTTCTGGCAGCGCCATTCCGCCGTCGGTAACCGTTTTGGAGACATAGCCAAAAAGAGACGTCAATTTTGATCAAAAATTTTGCAAAACTCGGTCAAAAATCGCCGAAACTTTGAGATAATTCCAACATGTTATACATAGAAATAAGCGTCTTTTCGAGATGAATCGTTTGTTGTCCACGTTTGTCCTCCTAGCTCATACGGTTCTCGAGGTACATGAGCGTTTAAAATTTTAAAATTTAAAGTCGAGGGCATGTCACAGGTGACCTTTACGAGCATCTTTTGACGAGGAATCGAATGACGAAAAGCGTGGTTCGCTATCTCTAACGTTTCGGAGATATTCGAGGTTAAAGTATGGTTCATCAGATTAGTAATAAATAATTATTTGTATTTGACAGGAGGGTTATGCAACCAAGCATGCATGTTGTTGAAGGCAAAAATCCAATGTTATTTCCTTTTAAATGTTCTAAATAAGTTGAGTTGATCATTCGGGATAATTTACTGCAAATAAATCGTGTGTAACTTCTGCTGAATTGCCATCGTAAAATTATTTCACAATCCTGGGGCCTCATAATATTCTATTTTTTTTTTTATATAAAATCATTATTTGTATTTGACAGGCGGGTTATGTAACCAAGCGCGCATGTTGTTGAAGGCAAAAATCCAATGTTATTTTCTTTTAAATATTCTCAATAAATTGAGTTGATCTTTCGGGATAATTTACTGCAAATAAATCGTGTGTAACTTCTGCTGAATTGCCACCGTAAAATTATTTCACAATCCTGCGGCCTCATAATATTCTATTTTTTTTTTAAATAAAATCATTATTTGTATTTGACAGGCGGGTTACGTAACCAAGAGCGCATGTTGTTGAAGGCAAAAATTCAATGTTATTTTCTTTTAAATATTCTCAATAAATTGAGTTGATCTTTCGGGATAATTTACTGTAAATAAATCGTGTGTAACTTCTGCTGAATTGCCACCGTAAAATTATTTCACAATCCTGGGGCCTCAATAATATTCTTTTTTATTTTTTAATAAAATCATTATTTGTATTTGACAGGCGGGTTATGTAACCAAGCGCGCATGTTGTTGAAGGCAAAAATCCAATGTTATTTTCTTTTAAATATTCTCAATAAATTGAGTTGATCTTTCGGGATAATTTACTGCAAATAAATCGTGTGTAACTTCTGCTGATTGCCACCGTAAAATTATTTCACAATCCTGGGGCCTCATAATATTCTATTTATTATTTTTTTTTTATAAAATCACGTACCCTAATAGACACCAACGCCTTATTAAGAAATGAGTGAAATGAATCGAACGCCGGCTAAACTGAAAGTGAATTTACGACTTTGTTTACGCATGTCTAGCGAATCCTTTCCCTCGCCTCGTAATAGATGGAATGAGGGCTATGTTGAATTGATTTAAATTCAATTCAATTAAGTAGTTAGACAAAGGTAGAGTAATAGTAGTGAGTGCTTGTCGTTAGACAGCGGTAGCATGCGGATTGGAGATGGAAAGTCGAAGCTTATATCTAACATACAACCGCCGAAGAAGAATAGCATGCGTATTTCTGGACTCTGTTAACTGATTAAAATCATACTTTGATCACACTTATGGTTAGCCAATGAATTTGACATTAATCCCATTCAGAGCCAGCTACAAACTTTTAAAAATTTAGGGTTAGTTAGTCTGTTTAACAAAATAGCCTCTCATACCTCAAAATCTGTTAAAGATAGGTATAGGGAATGCTGATATAAAATGATAGGGGATGATATTTACTTTCTAATTTCTAATTAAAATACATGGTGTTCTATTTAAAAAAAATTGCAAAATATGTCACTTTGTTCCTCAGTTTTGAACAGCCTGTACGTTAGAATGTAAAGTGTGCGTACCGTTTCTTAGGGTTATATCTACATTCAACACAAACAAATTTTATTACAGCTTAATTACATTGTAAGCATATTCTCTTTAATATCTACTTAACATTATAGACACGTTAATAGGATGCAAATGCAAGAAGCAACCACAGCATAATAAACAGTTAACATTGTCAAGATCCAAGAGAAACTAGGTCAAGTATATGCATGTAGGTAGTATGTAGAATGCACACTAATATTACACGTGTCTAAATAAACAGATATTATTTTGGAGAATTCCCCTTCAACTTGAGTGGGTAAATGCTTTCTACGTGACTATAGAATATTATTTTGATATATGTATGTTGTGTGTTTGTATAAAATTGAGTTTGGAATCTCCTAGTGGCAATTGAAGACTTCCATAATAATAACAACAAAAAAAAAGAAATGATTGGGTTTGCCGTCGCTGTAAGCATTTTTTGATTTTGTTTTGTTTGTCTACGAAAGTGGATAAGCCCTGGTAGGATTCAGAATTTTCTGACAGATTTGTTGTAGGGATTTCATAAAATCACGCACAAATCTTGAAAGCAATCCCTGAAAAATAAAATAAAATGCAAACTTTTTTACCTTTTTGAAGTGTCCACTTATCATTGTGTAGGGGTACAAAATCAGAAATTATATAAAATTGATTTAGTTTAAACGTATTAGTGCAATAAATAATGCACACATCGCAGATAATCATCAGGAGGATATCTGAGGAGGGTTTGACACTTATGATGAATATCAGCAGCTAAAGAAAATATGGGTCAATTATTTTTTTAAAAATTTTGTCAAAATCGGAGCTTGGGGTGACTTTTCTTGTATGAAAAAAACGTAGAAAAATACATACAAATGTCGCTATTGACAGACATAATGTTCTGGCTTTTCAGGCTGCGTCATGCATTTTGCGACATTTGTATGTACCGCCAAGGCGTATATATAGCTACTAGATGTAATTAATACTGAATGAGTGTGAGATGTTACGAACTCATTATTTTTTTTAAAAGATATTTTGCTAATTTTCCAATATAATATCTACAAATATGTTCTGATTAGAACACAAATTCGCAATATTATTTGGAGTAAGCACTAAATTTTGCGCTATGCGCTAATAAATGGATTAATATATATTTATTTTTATATTTGTAGATATTATATTGGAAAATTAGCAAAATATCTTTAAAAAAAATAATAAGTTCGTAACATCTCACACTCATTCAGTATTTTCTTGTATGTATATCTATAACATTTATTCTGATTATGACACAATTTAATTGCACCCTCGAAAATAAGTGGTAATTAAATGTACGCGAGGACGGTATAGCTTTTACAGGCATGTTTTGGGAACGGTCCTAGAGAAACGCGTTCAAGTTTTCGCTAGTTACCGTCTCTCGGGTTGTAAATTTCCCGAAATGTTGCACCGACAACGCCTTGACACCTGCTCCAGACAGCCCCGAGCTGCGCGGTGGAGGGGGTAAAGATTAATTTGTACCCCTTTTTTTGTCTTTATGAGGGTGGTACTATTGGAGCGGTTTCGGTGTAATTACGAAACGAGAATTTGCATGCGCGTCTAAGTTTTCCCGGCGATTCTTGAAGTTGCAATTCTGATGCGGTAGAACTAAGTTTTCTGTTTATACTTACAATTAGTCGTTTGTTCAGTTTTATTACTTTTCAGCAGAGTTTGAAAATATTTCCGATGCGTTCGGGTGAAGAATTTATAATTAAATTGATAGTGTTCGGGTATTTTGAATTCCAAACTAAACTCTTTTACTGCCCGTCCAACGGGGTAGTATTACTGCTATTAATTTTCTATATTATTACTGCCCGTCCAAGGGGGTAGTAACTAGTACTATTTTCTATATTAATTTTCTATATTATTATTGCTATTAATTTTCTATATTATTACTGCCCGTCCAACGGGGTAGTAACTAGTACTACTACCCCGTTGGACGGGCAGTAAAAGAGTTTAGTTTGGAATTCAAAATAATTAGTAGTACTAGTTACTACCCCCTTGGACGGGCAGTAATAATATAGAAAATTCTAGGCGATTACTGCCCGTCCAATGGGGTAGTAATACTAGTTACTACCCCGTTGGACGGGCAGTAATCGGCTAGAATTTTCTTGAAGGATCGAAATTCGATAGAGTTGTGAATCGTTGTTGAGCTCTCCGAAGTGCCTTTAACGTTTTATATGCAACTTTTGGGTTTTGAAGAAGCTATTGTTTTTAGTTTGGTGTTTAGCACATCTACTATGGGCAAGATTTTATGTTTTCAACGCATTTTTGACGTTTTACGTCTTCTTTCAAGGGACTTTTATCGGGACTCTCAACGTCCCGCTATTTTATCTTTTTACATTTTTCTATTTTTGGATTATGATTCTTAGGTTACTCCGTCGAGATACGTGCAATTTCATGATACGTACATCAGTTGAATTCTACGAAGAAGATTTACTTTTTCAGGTGATTGGTCGGTGTTAATATTTAAAATACCACTCTTTCATATAATTATAAGTATGACAAAAGTACTCCAAACTGTGGTACTGGTAATGCTGTAAACTTCTCCTAGACCACTTCAGTGTTTCTGCTGATGATGATAGCTTCGCTATCGAAACGTACGTCCAGTTTAGTGCAATTTGTGGTGAGGAGTCTAGGAGAAGTTTGCAGAATTACAAGTATATTTGATCAGTTAAATTTGCAAGTTCTTTATTTGACAAATATGTATACATTTATATAACAAAATTAAAAGATGAATAGGTAAAATATATACAGTACATGTATACAGTCATGTCTTCGTGTCCGCTGTCGTGTCCAAAGACAAGATGGCCCCCTTTTTGGTAAGTTTTAGCGCTAGATGTTCAAAGTATTATTATTATTATTATTATTAATGGTTTCATTATTTGGGGTTTTTATGAGTTTGTTGCTAATAGTTTTTTCAATTCTTAAATAAGAGCGTCTTCTTATATTGTGTGTGTGTGTATTTCTGTATTTTTTACTAGTCTAGAGTCAGTTTTTACCATTTTCTTTTCAATTTTATGTATTAACGCCATATTATTTAATTGTATGATTTGTTGTATATTCAGTTCTTGTGTTTTTGTATATATTTCTGCAGTTGGTGTTCTTCTCTCCATGCTATAAAGTATTTTCAGTATTTTATTTTGTTGTCTTTGTAATTTATTTAAATTTTTGTTGCTTGTGTGGCTCCATATATTTATTAGGTAGTTTATGTTGGATGTGAATATAGAATGGTATTGTAAGAATTCGAAATTCCATCCTGTATAATGCAAGTATTTAAATTCATTTTCTTAATGCGTAGTTGATAAGTACCGTGGTTTTTGCGAAACAAGCGTTGCCTCACCGCAGACAACAAGCGTTCTTTGTTTTAAGGCCCGCGTAATTAAAATAACATGGTAATACTTTGTATTTTAATCTATTACTTTGTCCAATGAATGTTATCTCCTACCTTGTTCATTGTATATTTACAAGACACCGGTCGCCAATTCCCACGTTATGCTATCAGTAGGTCGTCTGAAAGTCAGAAAAATAACGCGTTCGGTCATACTTGCGCCCTTCTGTGAAGAGAGGACGAACTAGTTATCGGTGCAAAATGACGTCACAACTAAAGTTTATAAAAACCCTTGACAGAGCGGTTTTGAATTAATTAATTCCGTGGTCTCGTTACAGCTAAAGTAAAAGCACGCGTCTCTAACTTCGTATCGGGCGAATCTAAACTGAAAATTAAAACTTCTCTCTTTTTTAGAATTTGTAGTCATAATACGCTTTTAAAAAAAAAAAATATAGGAAGCAAAAGCTTTCCTCGCGGGGTGACCAGTGATTTTGGAGATCAATTCACTTAAGAGTTTCCCCCCCTTTTTTGCTTTGGCTTAAAAAGATTGTGGGTGTTGTGCAAAGTTTAGTGCCTAAAATTTGGATTACGTGAAGAATTATTTTTCCCACATCGGCCGGTAAGATGTTCAAAAATTCTGCTTAAGACTAACCATTGCAAATACATAAAAATCGTAACTCGTTCGCTCTCTCTCTCTTCTCTCCCTCAGTAAATTAGTATGATAAATTATTCATTAAGATAATTGTGTTTTGGTTTACTTTTTTTGTTGTTCACTTGATATCCCATTTAATTTTATATAATAATATAAAATCTTAAATATATAAGTCGTTCTTTTATTTCGTCATTCTAAAAGAAGTTCAGTATGAACCCTTAGTGAAGTCCCGAGAGGAAGTCAGGCTAGTAAAGAGAAAGCCGACGAGAAGGGTAAGTCGACAATCTTTAGGCTAACTAACGGCCCTGCTCCGACTGACGGAGGAAAACACAGTTCGGAAACATCTTTGGCTAAAATTACTAAAACCATTCGCTACCGAACAAAAAGTTTGTTTCCTAGCAGTGGCTCGCCGGTCAAAAGAGTAGGTGTGGGTTATCTGTGAGACAGGAGTTTGGCATTGTCTTATTTGAATTTGGGCTGGCCATCCCCGAAAGTCTCCAGATAGGAAAACCCGTTTCCGTTACAGTATATTGGTTTCCTCACATGTAAGGTAATATGTTTCTTTATTTTACTTCCCTGCTATTGTTGTTGTGTTTCTTTTTATTAGGCTGCGTATGTGGGTATCCCATTTTAAGTTGTGTTCTATTATAATTCCCAAGTATTTTGTTTGATGTGTTTGTCGTATGGTTTGATTTTTTACTGTAATGTTGAATTTGGGTGTTTGTCGTGTCCGTGTGAAGACCATGTATTTCGTTTTGTTTTCGTTTAAAATTTAATTGGTTATTAGGTTATTGTAGCACCAACTTTCGATTTTCTTTATATCGTTGTTAATATTGTGCTGCATTTGCTGCAAATTCTTATCTGAATAAACTATGCACAGATCGTCTGCGTATGCGTAGATCTCGCCTTGAGTTTGCACGTTGAAAATATCGTTGGTATATACAATGTATAACAGTGGCGGTAGATTACCACCTTGAGGTATTCCATACTCCGCTTTTAATCGTGAACTCTCTGTTTTGTGCACTATAGTCGTTTGTTCCCTATCCGTTAGATACGTTTTGATCAACATGTTTTCTGTTACCTTAACGCCAATACTATCCATCTTTTCAATCATTTTTGCTTTAGATATTGTGCCAAACGCTTTTTTCATGTCTACGAAAAGCACTAATGTGGTGTTGTTTTTTCCTACTTCGGTTTTTATTTTGTTTATGAGATCGCTTGTAGCTGATGTTGTTCCAGAGTTTTTTTGGTATGCGTATTGCCTTTTGTTTATAATATTGTTTCGTGTTAGGTATTCACTTAGTTGATTATGTATGATTTTTTCTAATATTTTGTTCATTACAGATAGTAAACAAATAGGTCTGTAATTCTCCGGGTGCAGTTTGTTGTTTTTTTTTTTATATATGGGTATGATTATGGTTTGCTTTAAATTTTTGGGATATTCGCCATTCTTTATTGTGTTGTTGGTAAGTTTTACTAGTAGGGGTGCTAATTTGTCTCTATTTTGTTTCATGATTTTTGTAGTTATTTTGTCATAACCTGGTGCTTTATTGTTTTTCAGTTCTAGTATTGTTCTGAGTATCTCCTCTTCGGTTACGGGCCTTAGTTCAAATCTTGCATTTATATTTTCAGTCACCGTGGTCTTGGGTGGGATATTTGAGAGCGATAGTTGCTTCTCTGCTAATAGTCTTCCTATGTTTGCGAAGTATTTGTTCATTTCTTCAGCTATTTCTTTAGTGTATTTTGTAATAGTTTTATCCTCTCTTTCGATTGCTTGTATTTTTCGGTTGTCTCTTTTCTTGCCTTTTAGTTCGGTAACTATTACGTTCCATTTTTTCGCAGCATCGTTTTTGTATTTTTCGAATTTTTGTGTGTAATATTTTCTCTTTGCGGTTTTCCTCATATTCAGGGTATTCTTTTTTTCTGCAAGGTATTCGATTTTATAGTTTTCATTTTGCGGGTGCTTTACGTGTCGTTTGTAGTATTTGTTTCTGTTTTTAATTTGCTTTACTAGGGTTTCGTCTATCCAGGCGCATTCTTGTCTTCTTTTTATTTTTTTCGTGGTTTGATTGTCTTCTATTAGTTTCTCCAGCATGACTGATATTTCTTCAAATGTACTTACTTCATTATCTATTATTTTTGTTATTTGTTCATTTAGTTTTCGGTGATTTGTTAGGGTTAGCTAAAATTTAATTGCCTGCTTTACAATAATGAAATTTAAATTATCAACGGTGGATTATATCAAATGAAACATAATTATTCTCTTCTTAAAAAAAGTACAATTTCTCTTAATACGGCCCATTACCTCATTTGTATAATTTCTCACTCAGTGCCAGAGCAGATAGTGGATAATCTCCGATAAACGCCATTAGTCAAATTGTTATATCTATGGAGAGACTATACCTTCAACACTAATAATTTTTTTCATTATTCTCTATAATTATTGCTACAATTTTCACATCTTTTTTAAACGAAAAATACCCCGGACGCATTTTCAATCCCCCTGATATATCCTCGTAAAACCAATTTTCGAATACATCCCCGCCCACTAGCTGTATTTACATCGATAAAATTACTTCCTATACGAGGGGCAGAGCGTTATTAAACCGAAATTCGCATGTAGGTACAAACGCCCCCCCCCCTCCCCCCACCCCCGAGGCTACGATTTAAGCCTGAGGGTGTCCGAGGGATCGTCCTCAACGATTGTACCGCGCTACCCTCAAAAGACACAAATCCATCACGATCCGTACAGGCCGATCCCGACGACAAGGGGTATCTACCCTTAACAAGAACATCTCCCGAGCTCTGTACATGCGTCAGAGTCCTGTAAACAGGATGAGAGAGGTTCGACGGAAAACCTTCAGCATAAAAGCGATGACCGCTGGGCTTCTTTCCTTTGTCGTATGGGCTATTCTTTTCTTTCTTTTTTTTTTTTTAGTCCGCGTTGTTCGGGGACGCAACAGGAAACTAAATAATGCCACGACATGGGATTCGCTCTTAAATTTTCTATTCGCCGAACGTATTTGCGTCTTGCGCTTTCTTTTTGTATTGCTGTATTGTAGATACTGAGGGTATAGAGAGTGCTATAGGGATGTCCTAAGTATACATCAAACGAAGACGTGTATGTACATATGTGCCGACGTGAAATAGATATGTAAAGTGGTGCCTTGTGTAGTCGATAGAGACAAATATTGCTGAGAAGTATCTGAGATAGTTGTGATGGACCTACGGAACGTAAATTTAACGATATAAGTCTTTGTTTATTTGTAAGAACAGTGTGAATTGTAAAAATATGAAAATCGTTGAAATTTTAAGGATAAATTTATCCCCGTAAAATATATCTTTGTAAAAGTTGAAACGTCAGGAAGCAAGATTATTAATATTTTCACATACTTATAGCTAATTAAATAATGTTATTACAGAAAATACGTGTAGATTGAAAAAGCTTTTGCAACAATTAGCCATCCACCATAGCACCAAAACTAAGATTAATATTAACACAGAAACATGCAAAGATTAGCATGTGTATGCATAACGGGGGCTATGAGAACCTGCCCAACAGCAGCTATTGAAGTAGTATTGGATCTTGCCCCCTTCCACATTGTAATAGAGGGCGTGGCGAAAAAAACCGCACTAAGAATGGTCAAGGAAGGAATGATTAGGCATAGGCCTGAATCTCCCGACGGTGATCAAACCTGGGATATGCCCCGGGATGATATGTTAAAAAAATTTAGCTTTGTGAAGGAATTCACCACAAAGCTAAGTAACAGGAGCGAGTGGGATCATAACAGCATCTTGAACTTAAATAGAAATGCCATCAAATAGTATACTGATGGCTCCAAAACGGCAGAAGGAACTGGAATAGGAATATATGGGCCTAGAACTACATATTTCGAAAGCTTGGGAAAATACCCAAGTATATTTCAGACGAAAATACACGCTATTGGAAGATGTGTTCAGTTCAATATGGATAGGAACTATCGGAAGCAGGAGATTATCATCATGTCTGATAGTCAAGCAGCCATCAAGGCGCTGAGCTCATATGAAATCAGCTTCAAGATGGTCTGGGAATGCCTAGGGAAACTAAATGAGCTAGGCAAAAGAAATAAAGTAACTCTCCTGTGGGTTCTGGGTCACACAGGAGTGGAAGGAAACGAAATAACGGATAACCTCGCAAAAAAGGGGCTGGAATGCTTTTGTGGGGCCTGAACCCTTTTGCGGTTAAGTAGCAGTACAATACTGAAGAAACTAAAAAAGAAATGGAGCAGAGAAAATCCAGTTATTGGGAAAATCTCCAGGGAATGAGGCAAAGTAAAATTCTTCTGGGAACTTATAACCAGAAGAGGTTTACAGAATGCATCAACCTGAGTAAGAACAATGTTCGCATTTTAACAGGAATTCTTTCAGGCCATTGTAGACTGAAAGGACACCTGAGTAAGCTTGGATTGGAAAAAGATCCTGAATGCAGATTCTGTGGGGAACAGGATGAAACATCCATCGTCCTCCTCTCAAACTGCGTAGCGCTGTGCAACTCGAGGGCATTGCACCTGGGAGCATGTGAAATCGAAGAGGGAGACTTACCTAGACTGGCACCCTCTGACATCCTACACTTTCTGAAAGGAATAGGATTGGAAGGCCAGCTGTAAAGCAGCAAGAATAGGGGACACAATAGATCTTTTAGGTCGCAGTGTAACACCACCCTTTTATTTACATACATACATACAACACAGAAACATATCTCGACAAATCACTACTACAACAAGAATGCACCGATCCATGCGAATATTTCCGACATATACAAAATTCGCTTCAACTACTACGAGCTTTAATTTTTTCGCATCCACTGTATCTGAGAGGATTACCTTACCAAAAAAAAAAACGTGTGAAATGTGACAGCTTATACAGACTCTCGCAGAAATATATATATCTGGGTACGTAGGAAAGATATATAAAGGACACAGGTGACTTCGCAGCTAAGCCATCCTCGGTAGCGACTACAATTCACGGAACTACGACGACAATCGTTCAACCGAAAACTTTACGTCTGATTTCACTTGAATAATAGCCTGATACGGTAACTCGAATATAGCTCAACTAGCATACGTTTTCGGAGCGTTCACAACACGGAAGATATCGTCGTCTTGTCCGAAGGCCGAGGCGTTTAGACTGGCCGGGGAATCGTATGTCGGTGAATCAGAGATAAAACTTATGCGTCGCTTGGGCTGGCTATAGATTTCTCGGATTAAGATAAAGTTTACGGTGAAGGCCACTGGATAGGCTGTATCCTAGGGGGAAGTGTGAGAGAATAACAATTTCTGTTTTCGCGGGGTTTGGAGATGAGAATGCAGGATTGTGTTGCGATATTTTTACAGCGATTGTCCCTTGTACAAGCTGTCTTTGATTAGAGCTCTATTTTTGATTTCAGAAAAAAGTCTTTTATACAAAAGTTTTACAGAATTCAATGCTGCATAAACTGAAAATATTTTTGACTATACAAGGTGTTCCAAAAATAGGAATACGCATACTCCGTTATTTTAAATAGCACACCCTATATATTATTCTATTTTTAAATTCTACGTATAAAAATAACATCATTTTATACAAGCCATAATATGTCTAATTTTTAATAACAACGCTGTTATTTACGCTTCTGTAAAAAAAAGGGCTTGAATGCAAGCTTTAAGGCGGCGTAGTTTGTATATGCATTTGTGTTAGATATTCATATTTTGATTTGCTTGAGGAAGTGGAGGATGCAGGTCAGACATTAATTGTGTGTGGAGATTTTAACGTGAATTTCTTAGATAACGTGGGTCCAGCTGAGAGCATACTAAGAACCTTTGAATGTTTTAATCTTATTCCGTATGTAATTAACCCAACAAGAGTGACTGCTACGACATCTACCTTAATTGACAACATATTTGCAGGTAATATAGCTGATAGATATACCTGTTTTTCAATAGATTGCCTTTTTTCAGATCACAGATTACAGCTATTACAAATTATGACTCCGTTTAGACATACATCGACAGTGGAATATAAACGTAAATTTTTCAAAGAGTCTCTATTGAGTTTTCAATCTATGATAGCCTCTGAGGATTGGTCGGAGGTGCTGGCGAGCGACAGCAACAAGTTCGACATATTTTATAGTACTTTTTTACATTATTTTAATTTGACATTTCCACTAACGAAATGCACTCTCAGTACAAAATGTAGGGTAGAATGGTATACAGCTGATTTAGCACAAAGGGCAGAGCAACTTCGCGATTTGTACAGTTTGTATAAAGTAAATAGAGATCCGATTCTTCTTATGGCATACAATAACCAGAAAGTGGCTTATAAAGAGCTTGTAAATGAAACAAAAAAAACCTTCTACGAGAATAAAATTCTGAATTCTAAAAACAAAAGTAGAACTGCGTGGAACATTATTAATAAAGTCACAAACATCACTAAAAACAACTTACAACCAATTTTATTGCGCGATGAGGAGGGCAATGAGGTTGTCAACCCCATGACAATTTGCAAAATGTTTGCCGAATCATTTTATAGTTTTGATAAGGCTTTACCAGGAAGCACACCAGTTCAGCGTATATCCCACGTAAATAGCAGCTTATTTTTGACTCCAACAGATGAGCTCGAGGTTGAACGCGTGTTGTTGGATGTTGGTTCTAAGCACTCTGCCGGTATTGACGAAGTACCTTGTTTCGTATGGAAGTCTGCTGCGTCGTATATTGCAAAACACTAACTATTGTCATAAATGAATGTTTTTCTTAGTGGCATTTTTCCTGAAAAGTTAAAAGTAAGTAAGGTAATTCCAATATATAAAAAGTCTGATAAATGTAGGGCTAGTAATTATAGACCTGTTGCTATTCCCACAGCAATAACAAAGGTCTTCGAAAAAATCATAAATATACGGTTGGTTGATTATCTTGTAGAGAAAATATAATTTTCTAATAACTCAATTGGCTTTATAACAAGGTAAATCAACATGTGATGCGATATATCACTGTTTAGATCGTATATACGGGGAAGTAGACGCGGGTAATACTGTAGTCGGCATGTTTTTTGATTTGTCAAAAGCATTCGACACGGTAGATTATAGAATTTTGCTATCAAAGATGTGGGCTTATGGAGTGCGTGGCGTTGCGTATGATTTATTCAAGTCATATCTTACTAATCGTCAATCACACATACAAATTCAAGTTTGTGTTGATAATTTGAAAAAACATCTTTCTCCGGCTATAAACATTGTTTATGGTGTCCCGCAGGCCTCTATAGTTAGCCCTACTCTGTTTATTTTATATGTAAATGACTTGTGCTTATCTTTACCATTGTGTTCATTGTCACAGTATGCTGATGATACAAGTTGCGATGTTGCTGATTCGACTGTATATTTAGCGTCTGTTCGCGCAAATGCGGTCTTATCGAATATGTGTGCCTGGTGTTGCGAAAATGGGCTAGTGCTCAATGAGACAAAAACAAGCATGCTACAGTTTCGTGTTAGCTCCAGTATAAGTAGTAGTTGCTACATCAAGCATGATGGCAAGCCAATTTCCACTGGAGGTAATGTTGGGTTTCTGGGATTGACTGCGGATTGTGTTCTCAAATTTGAGCAACATTGTACCTCACTTCTAAGTAAACTGTGCTCAGCGTATTATGGAGTTAGGAATTTGAGAAGCACCGTAGATGTTGGCACTTTGCGAATGTTTTACTTTTCGTACGTGGAGTCTCGATTGAGATATGGACTCATTTTTTGGGGTTCGGCTAGTTGTGCGAGCAAGCTTTTTATATATCAAAAAAAGATTTTGCGGTGTAAGGTGGCTGCGTCCTCCATGACTCATGTCTCTATATTCAAGCAGTTGAAGATTTTGCCTTTGTGGTCACTCTATTTATATGAATTATATATTTTTATAAGCGCAACGAAAATTTAAAAACGCCGATGTATATAGCAACATGAGAACTCGTTCTCATAGTCATGTCAGTGTGCCAATTCACAGGACAACTTTGTTTGAGCGGGGCCCATACTACAGGTGTGCTGTTTACTTCAATGCGCTGCCAAGACATATAAAGATGGTTAGTACTTTCAATTCGTTTAAACAGCTATTGAAAGCCTATATTCATGAGCATTCATTTTATAGTGTTGATGAGTACTTGACATGACGGGTAATGATTCTGCTTTTACTGTTGTCTTTTGTTTTCTACATTTATATGTTTTTTTAATACTTATTTTTGTATTTCTGATTTTATTGTATTTATAATATTGACAATGTCTATGTTGTTTACGACTAAAGACAATAAACATTATTATTATTATTATTATTATTTGATTGATTGTTATAAAGAATAATCAAATTTTATTTTAAAATACTTAATTTCCATTTTAAAATATCCGTTGCTATAAATTACCCCGGCTAAATAGAAACACGGTTACAGAACCTACGGGTACACCGCTTATTCATATTTAATCTGCATCAGTAATAAGTGTGAGAAATTTAAACGCGCAAACATTTGTCCCGTGCCGTGCATAATCCACTTTATCTTAATCCCACCAGGAGAGAGATCGCAGCAGTAATTGCCGGGTATAAAATCCGCCCGATCGGACACACAACAATTCATTCCCCCCATTATTAATTATCTCCGGCCGTACCACACGTATTTACGTATTAGTATATCCTTCTCTCTCTCTTTAAGTCCGTATTTCCCGGCCAGCGTACGTAGTACGTACGATAAAAACATGGCCACTTTAAATTAATCACCGCTAGTTCCAGACCTACATAGAAATCCCAGACCCCTTTTCCGACGCGACGCACTACTGCCAGCGGTAAAGAGGATAAAACCCCTCTTTCTCTAGTCAATCGAGCGACCGGTCGTAAACGGCAAGTTCCTCTCTGTATACCATACACTCGAATGTGTACATGTCACGGGTGGATGACCAAAGTGACAGCGCCCTCTCTCCGTGTGTGTGTGTGTGTGTGCTTGTTTCTGTCTGTACGGTTTGCAGCTCACAGGATTCCCTCTCCTAGGGGTTACAGCGCGAGTCGAGAGGGAGATAAATGGAGGTCGAAGCGAGACGGATTCACGGAACGAAGGGTGGGAGAGACAGCTGATGCCATCAGACAGGGTACATTAACATTTGTTGCGACCTGCTGGGCACAGGTGGGATCGTTTGTAAGGATCTACTCTCGAAATCTGAGCCGCTGGATTTCCTCGCGGTCGCTTCTTCAGCGTCAAACCTGCGTTTGAGAGACGTGTCGTTCGCAGACAAAGGAGAGCTTGCCGGATCTGTTTGCGCCGGTCGTGAGATGTTCCTATCGGAATCAGCTGAGTCCGTGCGGTAGCGAAACGTTTGATTTGGATTTAGATGAATGGTTGTTGCGTGTTTGTTTTGGGAACGGTCATCCATATGGTGTATCTGACAATAAGGAATCGGTAAAAGCTCTATCCCTAAAATGCATAATGGACGCGGAGAAATTTTGTTTCCGCTCTAAAAAAAGCAGGGACTTTACCCACTTAAGGGGGTCACTACATATCTTCATCCATGTGGGAAAACCGCCATTACGCCAATCGATTTGTGCTTTTTCACATACTTGTCCCGTTCTCTCGTAACCTGTTCAAAGTATTGCGATAATATTTTTTCTTCTAAAGTAAATTAGATAGAGAATATACGAATGAAGCATTTTTTAAAAATAAACTCTGCTCTTAAACAAAAACTTCGAAAATTTAAAAAAGTGAGCGAAGAAATATCGATTTTGTAAAATCATAAAAAAAACGTCTTTAGCAAATTTTACCGAAAGCTTTCACTTAAACTGTTGGACGATACTAGATAACAGCAAAGTCGTAAATTGCTCTATTATTGCCCGACTTGCTGCGACTTTAAGTCAAGTTTGACTAAGCTGAATGAGTTATCGTCCTGGTTGCTTTCTGAAAAAGGATGTTGAAAGTATAAAAACTCGCCCTTATGAGGCACTACAATCAGCAGTTGTTTGTACGATCCGTTGTTTGTTGATGCTGTGGCCAGGAAGTTTTCGAACGCGGAAAGACGAAAGACAATTAGTAATATTCAATCTTCCCTGAAATCGAAAATGGTTCTAAGGCTGTCTCAGATTGCCAGCGACATAGCATCGGTGAAGGAAATCTTCATCATCTTAAGTATTGATGTGGAGGAAGTACTTCCACAAGGGCAGGCAAAATATGATCCACGCAAGTTTTACGTAAACGTCTATTAAGATACTTTACCTTCTTTGATTTGTTAAAGAGGATACTGCGTGCGCGCGCCAAATTGAAAGATTTGAAAAATTTAAAACTATTTCCCTTCGGGGGAAATAAAAACTCCTCTTCAAATTCGCATTCCAAAATCCCTCAAGAAGCAACTAAATGACCGAATTGCCGGCTGGTGAATCCACAATTCGCATCCGATATGTTCACGGCTCTCCCAAAATTGTCACACGTGAAAAACCAGGAAAACTGAATTTGCCCAAAGATGCCCCGGTCCATTGGATTTTTACTAACTCAAAACGTCTGTGGACTCCGTCCTCAAAATCACTGACTTTTACACCTCTGTACAATCAACACAATTGGATTTTATTTTACTCACAGAAACTTGGCTTTCATGTGACATAAATGATAGTGAATTATTCGATTCTTCTTTTACGGTAATGAGGAAAGACAGGGACCACGCTGGTGTTGGGAGAGCGACTGGTGGAGGAGTACTTATTGCTGACAGCAACAACATCTATTATCGCTGTGAACATACTTATTTATCTAGATTAGTACCATTGGTAGATATAATTATTTCTAAATGCTTTGTCATGTTGAAACTTATACGTTATTGGTTTTATATATTCCACCAATATCAGTAATGATGAATTATAATTATTTTCGAAATTTAAGCTAATTCTTATTGACAGAAAAATCATAATTTGCGGGGACTTTAATTATCCTAAATTTGACACAACGGATAATGTTGGAGATTTTAGATTTAAAACCTTACTTAACTTTATAAACGTATTAAACTTGGAACAAGCCAACCATGTGACGAACAATAATGGTAAACTCTTAGATTTAGTATTCTTTAATTGTAACTACCCTTTGTTGGTAGAGCATAACTCATTTCCTTTAGTAAATGAAGATTCTTATCATCCCGCCTTAAGTTTTTCCGCAAACTCTCCATTCGAGTCGATTGTCAATTTCCTTCCAACCCCTCCCCCAGGTATAATTTTCGTAAGGCGAATATTCAAGAAACTGTACGCCGAGTAAGCCATGTTGACTGGAGCTTTTTGGAAGCCTTTACTTGTGTAGATAGTGCTGTTGCTAGTTTCTACCAAACAGTATTTTCCATTGTGGATAAGCACGTACCAAAATACTCAGCATCTAACCGATCATTCCCTATCTGGTACTCCACTCATGCTATTAAATTAATTAAGCTGAAAGAACATTACCACAGCAGGTGGAAATCTACTGGACGATCATTCTACAGAGATGAGTTTGTTAGAATTCGGAGGCTGGTTAAATCTGAACTACGCAGCGGCTCACGAAGCGTACACAGCTAGCATACAAAATAAGATTGCTGACGGCCCAAGGTGTTCTGGAAATATGTCGGCAAAAATTGGAAATTCTAGAATCCCTGGTTGCCTGCGCTTTCGGAGACGCTGAGTTAACGGATGCTAAAGCTATAGTCGAGGCCTTTGCTGAATCTTTCGCTGATATTTATCAACCATGTATACTATCTTCTACATCCACATCTTTAGCCGCTGATGCACTGAGTATAGACTTGTTCTCGATTTCCGATGTGCTGACATCTATTAAGCGCCTTAAAGCTGATTTTACATCTGGTAATGATGAACTTCCAAATTTCTTAATCAAGGATTGTGCGACAATACTTTGCCATCCGCACATACTATATTTAATTTAAGCAATTCGCACGTCGAAGTTCCCTGATTGCTGGAAGATTCAGTAAGATAATACCAATATTTAAAAAAGGTGCTAAATGCGATATCTCCAACTATCGGCCGATTGCAATTTTGTGCAGTTGCTCTAAGGTATTCGAACACTTGCTCTACAATAAGATCTACAATAGTGTTCAGCATCTGATATCAACATAACAGCATGGCTTTATGACTGGCTAGATCGACTGTGACAAATTGGCAGAAATTACACAATCATTACACCAGTTCAGATAACTCGAGGTCAAGTAGACGTTATTTATACCGACTTCACCAAAGCATTCGACATCCTAGATCACTCGATTCTAATATCTAAGTTCAGCTCAATGGGATTTATGTCGAATACAACTGATTTAATAGCATCTTACCTTGATAACAGGTCATGCTACATCTGTTACAACGGTTACCAGTCCGATATCTACACTGCAACTTCGGGCGTCCCTCAAGGGTCAAACCTTGGCCCACTACTGTTTAATATTTATATTAACGACCTGCTGTTAGCACTTGAAGGCCGCGTTCTTGCTTATGCGGATGACTTAAAATCTTTGGCAAAGTCTCTTCAATCTCTGACTGTGAAGATCTACAGCGAGATCTATGTGTTATTAATAACTGGTGTCAGAAAAACAAAATCAAGATCAGCACTCATAAGTGTGCTGTAGGAAACTTATACGACGACAAAGAAACCGCTGATTTTTGATTACTCTATTGAGCAGTTCTCTATACCAAGACTTACGCAGGTAAAAGATCTAGGGGTTATATTCGACCAACGGCTTCAGTTTGCTGATCATATTTTACACGTTTGTACATCTGCGTCACGTTCACTGAGTTTTTATTATTAGAACTTGCAAAAACTTTAACCAACTTGGAACACTGAAGGAAGCTTTTTTATCATTAGTTCGTACAAAGCTCGAATATTCCTCGATGGATATGGTACCCGTACTTACACCTATCAAATTTTGCAAGTAGAAAAAAGTCAAAGACGTTTTCTAAAATATTTATCATTTTAAAAACGGGTATATATCCTGTTCGTGTACAGAATATCAAGAACTGCTTGAGGAGCATGATTTTCAAAGTCTTTCTGCTCGACGCGAGTCAGCCAGCGCTAGATTCATGCTGAAACTAATAAATAATAATATAGATGCACCCAATATTTTAGCCGAAGTCAAATTCATAGTTCCTACGCATGATACACGTTCAACGGACACTTTCTTCACACCAACAGCCAGAACAAATGTTCTAATGAAGGCTCCATTGACTCACTGGCCAGGAATGCAACTAATGTGTATACCGATCCTTCCACCGTCCCTCTTAGTCCCATTAAATTTCTATATGTACCTTTTTCCTAGTTTTTGTTATTTTGTTATTATTTCACACTACAAATCGTATGTATTTTGCTTAGTTTGTTAACCTTTAATAATTAGTTTCACGCACTCTCTGTTTTATATTGTCCTATTAGTGGTTAATTCTGTTGGGCAATAAAGATTATTATTATTATTATTATTATTATTATTATTATTATAACATGTGTAAAAAAATTCAATGAGATCAGACACGGTGTTTCTGAGAAAAAGAGACATACTGCTGCGGCAGGCTTCCCATTTTTCGCGAGTGTATTTGGAATTGTATATTTTGTTTTGCTTAAATATGCTGAATCATTGTACCCAGAATTTTTCACAATAATGTCTAAGTTTGTATAAATTTAGGTAAACAGTTGATTGATTTATTTATTTAAGTGTTAAGTTTTTTTTTAAATTAATTTAATTCATTATGATGTCTAGCGTTTGCGTTGTTCGTATTGTTATACGACTGCGTTGTCAGGCCTGTTTTGTCAGGCAGTTCCTTGGTCGATTGTTTACGTGCGTAGACGTATTTTTGTATATTACTGATGCCATTTTGTAATTCATTTTGATATTCGAAATTTTCGCATAAACTGAAAAATCTAGTCCAAGGAATTCAGATAGTAATAATTGTTAATATATTGATGTGTGCATATTATAGATAGAAGATCATTTATTATTTCTGTTCGGGAAGATATATTTTCAGTTTAATTTTTCTCATTAGAGTTTAAAGAGTTAATTTTTGGTATTATATTTTACTGATTCAATTTTATTTTTTTATCAATCAACTCGGGTTGGGTGAGTAGAAGCCTTATGATTGCATTTGGTTTTTTCTTTTGTGTAATTTTACTAGAAATTGCCCACACTTAATTTAGTTTGTTTTAATTTGAAACCACGTGGATTGAAATTAAAAGATTTAGGATTATCTTCCTGAACAAACAGAACTTTTGCTTTGTATAGGAAATAGCATTGTCCTATTGTAATTTGGAATCAAGTGCAGTTTTTATTTTTTGGCCAGGACCTTCAGTTCACGGCTTTTTTTTTGCCATTTTGTAATTTTACTCATTTTAATAAATTTGATTGTTAATTATCTTCGTTGGGTTAAAAATTCTGTTCTTTTATTTTTAATTAAAGCTTTTCAATTTTTGGGGTAATTAAGACAGTCTGATTTCATTCACTCACATTTTACTTTTTGTGCTTAGATTCAAGTTTTAATTCGCGAGGGTAAGGTAAGATATGAGGTTTTAAAAATGTAAAAAATGAAGAAATTGAATTGACCAACTTACTAAACCTTTAATTATTTTTTTTAAAATAATTTTTTCAAAGGTTATAAAAATATTAACGAACTTATATTTTTGCATCACTTAACCCCAGTCATACGTATACGCATTGTTGGACACATGGGGTTTGCTACCATTTCGGCATTTACGAGTTACAGTACTGACTTAGTTTTGGAAAGTAATGTCGTGAAATATAATACCGTTCACTTCAGTTTGGTCTCACTCTCTCATGATAGACAATTTCTTTACTAGTGCTTCACTAGTAACATACCTGTTAACTAAAGATATGACTGTAGTGTGTGCATTATATCAAAATATGACGTAGAACTGAAAGCCTCAAAGAATCGTACGGCCTGCCTTTCATTATTTTGCTTTCGAAATAACTTATCTATGGTAAGTTATGCATGCAAAGAGAACAAATGCGTAATTTTGCTAAGCTCCATGCACCACGACACAGTTATCACTTAATTCGGAATCATCTCTCATTATAATAATACAAAGGGCGGTGTTAACTGGGGTTGTCATCCATCCTCGTTTCGCGAGGACGTCCTCGTTTCGATATTTTGTCCTCTTGTCCTGTTTTAACAACAGAGCCCTTCGCAGCACTCATTTATGGATAAATTGTGTATCAAATGGGATATGGATAATCTACCAAATAAAATTAATGTTGGAACCTAACAAAAAATAGGATTCGATTATAAAATATTTCATTCGATTTGCCCATCACCAATTTTAATCTAATATTCCTCCCCCAAGTTTGTCCTCGCCAAACACATATAAAAGATGGCAATCCTAGCGTGAACATCATAAGTAAATAGTGTCTACATACACATGAGTAATGATAACAATAAAATTATTTATATATCGTCCGCCAATAGGTTTTAAATCTTTCTAGGCTGACGAATTGTCGACGATTTTTGTAATATTGTAAGGAGATGTTGTTCTCACCAGGGATTGTATTTTCAAATTGTTCTGTTAGTTGATTAAATTAGATATAAAGAAATCTGACTTTATGATATACACATGACGTTTGACAATACTTTATTTTCAACTTAATGACAACTTACTTAAAAAATAATTATATAATACACATCGAACTATCTATCTATTCTCCAGTGAGAACAACAATCCTTACAACTTTAGCCCCACGTTGGGCGCCAAACTTGTAAGGGGCTGTTAACAGAGTTTTTTGAAAAATATATATATATTGCTGTGTTTCATAAGAGGAAAGCTACCAACCATATTGAAATGCAATTACTATTTTATGTACACACCTGTTTGTCATGTCAGTCAAGTCATGGAAGTTGAATATAATTTATCGTCTGACAACTGCACGATAGCCTGGTATCCTAGGTATCTATTTTAATTGAATGGGGAGTGACTCAATGTGATTCGTATAAAGAAAATGTATGAAAATCCTTGGTTACGTGTTGATAGTTGATAAAAAGTCTTAGAAAAAGCTGTGTCATTTCTCATTAAACATAAATCAATTAAACCATATTGCGGGGGTATATTTGGTATCGAAGGGGATAAATTCACAAATTTGGTGTTTACTATATCTGGGTACTTGTTCAACATGGGAGTGTGCATGTGTTTTGCGAATCTGGATTGTCACTACAAGGAAATCACATTCGGAGGTACTTTAGCATTTGTATAAACCGGAAAACGAGGTATCTGGTCTAAACATTGTTTAAATTTCTATATAAATGAATTTATAACGTCTATAATATGTTGAGGTTATTATTATTATTTCGTATGAGTTTAAAATTCTGAACTTTATAACTTGGCAAACGTGGTTGGTGGTTTTCTATTCTCTTATGATAGCGCGGGATATTTTAAAAGTTCCTCTTTGAATTAAAAAATCTAAATTATACTGAATAATTGATAATACTTGTTTGAATATCCCAAATAACTATACTCACCCTGAGTAAGAGTTCTCATGCTATTTATATGTCTTTGATATAAACTTAACAATAAATTATATAACTTATTAATGATTACACTGTTTTATTAACGGAAGTTCATTTGATACATTGAATTATTAAGAGTTAAATTATAGATTCAGTATTTAACAAAGTAAGGGCATAATAATAAACAAGTTGGTGATTTAGGAGAACTGAGGCGTACAGCCGTCTGCGCAGCGGGTTCCTAACTGTAAAGAATAATAAAGGTAAACTAGTCATTGGTTAGTAAGAGTGGGAATCATTAGTGCCCATGATCTGGAGTGGTAAATTTTAGATATCTTGGACGTGTACGGGATTACATAGCCATCTAGTGGATTAAGTTTACATTGTGTTTATCATTGTAGGAAGGTATCTGCAAAGAAAAGGCAGATCTAATTTAAAAGTTATTTATTTATTTTCCTTTTGCTTGTTAAAGCATATAGCGGGAAATCACAATAAGATATATATATCTAAGAAACTGAATATACCAGAAGCTTTAATAAAATAAGTTAGATACTCAGTACATCATGGCGTCGATCTGCAAAATTTGATTAAAATAATGAAATCAGTTTTTGAGTTATGTGGAAAATGCTTTCGAAACACACAATTACCCGACTTTCCCCTAACCATACTTTTCCAATAAGAAATAATCTAAATCATTAAAGCCATTACTCGTTTCTTATCTGCTATAATATTTTTACTACCCTCAAAGCAAGATAATCGCCGTCCCTTCCACATAAACCACCATAAAACATATTGCTTCAGTTAATAATAAGAAGACAATACGGTCCTGCCACATCCAGTATACGTACGGACAACGGAGAGGGAATCGGCAGTCCATTCTCCCTCCTCTCTCCTATCTACATCGGAGATCGCTTGCATGTGGTCCCGTGTCAGGGCGAGTTTAAGTTATTGCACCCGTGCGGACGAGCCGGCCCTCACCGAGACAATCCCACGACGGCGTTCTCGCGCCACATTCTACGTAATACTAGCAAGGGGTTGCCCCAACGTGGGCGCGAACCGGGGACCTACTATTTTCCGCTGGACGTGCATCTATTTCGGGAATTACCAACTAACTCGAATGGTTTGCATACCACCACCTACAGCGCACTCGGCTGTGTGTTATGTAAGTGTGAGCGCGCCAGCGTTGCGTAGGATGGTTTGGGAATTGAGCTAGGGTTAGCATTGGTAGCGGGTCAACATTAAAGTGGCAGGGTTTAAGAATTATGACCGCGAAGACTTGTAGGTAGAAATGGGTATAGCGTATTATACACTTCTATTTTGTAACGTTTTCCAACTGTAAGGTATTATTAGTACAAGAACACAAAAATATATCGAGACCCAACATTTAGTGCGACACAAAATGACAAGGATGGTATTCATAAAAATTAGATAAAAGTGGAATCTACAAATTACATTGTAGAGATTGCAATGCAATTTATATATGTAGGTGAGAGAGAAAGGGCTATAAAACAACGAAACAAAAACTACCAAATCATTCAAATATGGGAAAACTTTGCATAAAACAGGACACCATATAGACAATGATGGAACAGAATTATTACATGAATAAAATAAAAGTTAAAATTAACATTCCTAGAACATTTTAAGTATACAAAACCAAGGCATAATTGCCCAAATCATCAATCAAATTTAAAATTTATTACAATTATATTCATGTCTAACAACTTAAAAAATATTTTAAACTTATCAACGTATTAAACATTTAAAAGTACCGGCAAGTTGTATAAAGATTCCATTCAATCAGTATGAGTACCTAACTGTTATCCTGCTAAAGCTTGTTTCCAAACGTCTGCTCAGGATATTCGGTTATTTACTTGTTCTTTGCTGTTATTATGTAGCTTAAACATTACATTGCATTAATATTAGGTAGTCACTGTGTTTGTCCTCTACAAAATAAAACTATTACTAATAATACTGCTTTTTTTCTTAAATAATAAGTATTATGTATCATCTTTAGCAAATTAAATGCGAATTTAAGCTCCACAAATCTTCGATTATTAATGCAATCGAAGCTACAGCACACTGAAATAATAATTAAAAATTATTTGCAAATAATTTTGAATTACGCATTGCTCGGTATGCAGTGCTTATGGTTTTGGTTACATAAATAATCGAAGATTTGTGGAGCTTCAATAATTTCTTAAAGATGGCACATACATACATGAAATTGATTGTGAGCCACATATTAAGTAGCTAGTAAAATCATTAACGGTATAGTTTAAATTAAAGTATTTGTATTTCAAAAGATATGTATAGAGTGAAGAAACAATTACGTTTTCTTTCATGGTTATTAACATTTTGCGTTTCTACTAATTATATTAAAATAAATTATACTAACTCATCGTCTAACATTTTATATAGATTTCTTTTACAATTTGCAAGTTGGTAAGAGATGAGTATGGTGCCATGCGCTTTTGTCACTGCACTGCACTGCATAAGTTTAACAAGAGAATATAAGAATATATCTTTCTATATTGCTGTTTAAGACTGTACAATCTTAAAACGAGTCTTAAAATATGTATGAAATTCATAAACGTATAACGTGGAAATAAATTTCAGGATGTATATTTCATAAAATTTTGTATATTACCCGGGTTGGGACTGGTTTCGGGCTTAATTTTTAGGCCAGAATTGATATATAATCACTGTTAAAAACTATCCAAAACTAACTTAACATTGATTACCAATTCTGGCCTGAAGATATGTCCTTGGGCCAAACCAGTCGCAAACAGTTACTTAATGCGTTTTGTGAGTCATAGACCCCCAATTGTTATTTCTACGTTATCAGTTATTCACACAGAGTACATAGTAATTTAATAAATATTTACTAACACTCCTCGTTTCATACACTAACTGTCAATGAACAACAAATTTAAGGTAAGTATATTGTATATTTGTAGCTTAATGATACTGTTTCCTTATCACAAGTAATCTAAATAGCTTGTATTAATTATGAAGTTGTGATAGCCGTTATAGAATAGTTTTACTCATAGCAATACATCTACTTGACATGAGCAAAACTTTTACTTACTGCAACTGCATATATTCTTTCTAACTACTTCAGTCCAATTATCATAAGTTACCAGTATGAAGTAGTCCATAAGTAACTTAGATTGCTTCTTGTTAGTATCAGTGTTTAGGATCTCTTAGGCGTTCCATTTTCCAGTAAGCAAAAAGTTTTCCTGAATTCTTCGAAAATGTGTTCTGCTAATAGACGGCAAGTGAGGAAATCGCTCATTAAACACTTGGCAAGTTCTACTTATAATTTTATTACATTCCCCGTGAATGAAAAAGCATGTTACGAACTTATACGAAGACATTAGATCATTGTACTGGCCCTTGTAAAACGTAAACACCAGCCGCCGCTGGTACGTAAGTTTCAAAACCTCTTCTCGTAATGGTTCAGTGAACATCATTGTGGTTTATATTAATACAACACTTTATGTTGGGTAAACAATGAAACTAACATAAAATAAGAATTATTGTTGCATAAAAATTATAGATTTGAATGACAATTAAAATATATTTTTTTATAAATCAAATATTGTTTGCTGTATATCCGTCGTATGCTATGTATATGCCATATATTTGGAAATTTGCTCGGGCAATCCTTCACGCAAAAGTTACCCGCCATTTTACCCCTTGCCCCCACGTCTATATTATTTCATATTTTCGGTCCAGAGTTGACACGGCGATTCCAAAGTGCTCTCGAACGTATTGCTGCGGTTTATACAACCCATTTATCGTTGAGTGTATTTTAAGTTGCATATTATGGTTGTTTTGATTTCTTTGAACAGCTGATTTTCAATTAACGGAGAATTTTCACAATTTTGTTTTGTTTTGTATAATTTTAGTTTAAGAGTTTATTGTATGTTTTTAATTATGTAGTGTTAAGATTTTTTAATTAATCCAGACATTCAAATGTCTATTGTTTGCTTGTGCTGATTTAATGCGTATTCTATTTAATATTGTCGTTGTAATGTTCTACGTCTGCGTTGTACGATTTTGAGAGAGGGATTTTTGTAAGAAAAGCAATTGTAGAATTTTGTTAAGGACTTTCTTGTTCGACTATTGACGTGAGTAGACGTTTGCCATTGTTGTACAATTCATTGATATTGTAAATTTCCGCTTAACTCTGTAATTATCTTAGTCAATCAAGGAATTTTGATTGTAAATAATGTTAATTTTATTGAAGTGTGCACTTTATAGATATAAATCAATTATCTATTTTTGTTTAGAAGATTTATTTTATTTTTTTTTCTCATTTATTTTTAAAAGATTTATTTTCTGTTCATATCTTAGGCGTTAATATACCTGTAAGAAGTCACAGCGCTGAATTTACTCCCCACCTGAGGGGAAAGTGCGTCACTTGTCATGCAGTGTTACGTAATTACACAGCAAGTAATTGAGCAGTATTTTTACCTAAGGGCGGGTGTAAATTCACTACGACTTCCCTCAGTGTATAATTTGGAATTATCCTTCATTTTGTCATACTTAAAACCTAAAACTTATTTCACTTCCAACTGGGAATACAAAGTTCTTGGACATCGTTTACATTGTACCTTACCTATACCTAGTGGAACTGGGACACACTACAAGTTCGGCTGATGGTTGATACGAAAACAAAATGGGAACTCCAAGAAGAAGTAGATATCTGAATACATCCATCTTTCGTAAATCCAAAATTATTTACATTTAATACAATAATCAAATTACCCGGCAAGGTTATTCCATATTGTAATACCTATAAATTACCCGATTCCCAACTTTCCAATACAGCTGTCCAACTCTAATCGCAATCACAATGCACTTAATCCGAGATAAACCCGGACTTATTTGTTCTAAATAACATCGAAGGACACGGGAAATATAATATTAAACTGATTTATAGCGGGTGCCCGCGCGTACGGCACGACAGACAAATCCAAAAAGGCCATGCATGGGTGTGGGGCCCATAACAAACCGCCGTCGCCGCGTCGAAGTCCACGCGTTGTAAATCGAATCCGTAACGCTCTAACAGCCGGAATAAACATTTTATATTGAAGACCATACATCATCGTGCAGGTGAGGTAACAGGACGAAAGAAAATCTAAAGAAACGCGGAATAACGTTTAAATGTCTTAAACACGCATATATAGTAGAGTGAGAAAGGTGCGCCAATGAATAAATGTACTCTGATGCTCTGGCATCAATTGTTTGCAAAAGGATCTTTTTTAATCATATCATTCAATTTCTATGCTTTTAGAAAATTGTTGTCAAATGTTTCGGGCAAAATCTCTCAGAAGTTGATGTTTGTTTTCAAGTAAGAATTGGCTGATTGATTTGATTTGTTTGTTAAGTTTGTTAACTTAAATGTTTAGTTATTTAAATTGTTTTCACATTTTTTAAATTGATAGGTGTTATTCATGTTAGTTCATTCCTTCTTAAAGGTATCTCGATGATCTTTGCGTTGTTGCAGCGCGCGCAATTGTTATCTGTTATATGTATGCGATGCAGGGCCTCTTTTAAGGGAGTTCCATAGATGATGCGGAAGTAAGTACTTTTATTTATTTGCTTGTTGCCATTTTGGTGATTTCATTTTATTAAAACTTTGTTCGTAAAATGAATTCAGAACATTAATCGTGGAACCAAATTAAAATAATTGATATTATTGTTGTGCACAATTTATATGTAAGCCCGTTATATATTGTTCTAGAAGAATCCGTGTTTTTATGTTAAGATTTTAAATTTTCTGTTTCTTTTTGTAGTTTACTCAATTTTGATTTATTATTTAATCACCTCGGTTAGGTGAAGAGAAGCTTGAGCTGAATGTAAATTCCATTATTATTATACTTGTTTCTCCACGTTTAAATTATAGTTTGGTTTAAATTTTGTGACCGCGTGGATTTTTTTTTTGTGCCATTTGAACTTTCTTCTGGAACAAATCTACCATTTTGTTTGATAAAGGATTTGCATCGTCCTTTTTAATTGTAGATTCATGCAGGTTTTGTTTCGCCAGAAATCTTTATATTCATGGTTTTCTTTTACCCTGCGAAATTGTAATTCAAATGTTTTTTTTTTTTTTTAATAATAAATTTTGATTACTTTCACCACTTTGTACTTTTCTTGATAGATTAGTAAACCCGAATTCCAAATTGTCTTTTCCCCTTTTAGATTTTTATCCAGTGAGCTAGTTGATTTAATTTTTTTTTTATTTTCACTTTTCATATATGCTGGTACCATCAGTTCACAGAAGTATGTATCTACACTGTTACAAACTACAGTAATTTTTCCATGGTAAATCAGAAATATTACATGTTGTGAATTTACCACAATAAATCATGTAAATTTTGTTTTACATGATTTTGTCTAGGACATTTAACATGAAAACAGATTTCGAAAAATTTATAACTTTTCATGTAAGTTTAAGATGTAACAAAATTCAATAAGAAAAATACGGGAAAAAAACATGTACATTTCTGTGTTTACTATCAAAATTTTACTTAAAAGTGTAAATTGACAATTTTTTTTTTTATTTAAGTGCACTTTAAGTAAATTTTACTAGTGAACTATTAATTTTAAACTGTAAAAATAAATAAAATAAAATTTTCGGGTAAAACTATAGATATCATGGAAAATACGAAATTTATACGCCGCAATGCAATTGGTTATTGGGTTATTTATCTTGGGCGTAGGTAATTCTATTCGTTTGTCGAACTTATTATTGGCACAATGATATCATGTACGTCACAAACAATCGAGTAGGTTTCGGCGTAAGCGTGTTCATTCTTGATCCCTGGTATGAGGCGATTCAGTGTGATTTATTAGGTACTATAAAAGAATTAGGTTAAGTTAGTTTTTATAAATACAGACATAGACATATATATTTAAACTGTTTAGCGTATGTAAGAGAAATTTAAATATATTTACACAGCGCTCGCAATTACATGATTATAGGACCGCGAAGTCACAGTGACTTACATATACCGATACCAGAGAGTTAACCGCAGCTCAGCAGACTAGTACACATCAAGGGATTAAATTTTAAAATATTCTGTCAACATAATTATAAAATTATCACCTACGACCTTCAGTTACATGTAATGCGCCTACTACAGCAAAAAGCTATTATAAATTAATGAATTTTGTTAGATATTATTGATTATTATGCTGATAAATGTGTTTTTTGCTTTCCCTTTTTGATGCTTTCATATCTTAGTTACCCCTTTCATTTTCAGCAGTTTTTGTTTTAGTCATTCGTCTTGTCTTATATTAATTACGCTGTGCTTGATTCTGAATTATTCATTACTCAAAAATAAACAGTTTTATTATATTATATATATTATAAACAGCCCGATTAAAAAAAATATTAAAAAGAATACATTAATTAATAGAAAAATCAAATTTTATACATCCCGTCCTCTATCTTTATTAATTTTGATTCAGAAGTGTGCTCCTCACCACCAGATGGCATGCAGGCGAGAATTTCCCGACGAGGCGGTACATAAAAAATATGAATAGCATACTTTCTTAATTTCAGTAGATAGAGATCTGACAATGATTCAATGGTCCTCTCCTTCAAATTCACTGTCAATGCCAGTTTAATGATATCATGCATATAAAGCCTGCCTGAAAAATTCTATCTATGTAAAATAAACATTAATGGGAAAAAGATTATTTATAAAAAAACTAAAGGAACTTGTAAAATCATATCTTTGATAATATCCCAGTAAGACGATCCGTAATATAACACTAAATTTATGATGTTCCGCTTTTCAATTCAAATCATGGTTCGAACGTAAATACATAATAAATTCAAAATCCCCCATTCTGACCGTCAAACGAGTTATTAGGCTTAAAGAGACGTGTGAAACAGAGTAACCAACCCTGATGGTAAATTACTGGATAGGTTCGTAACGTAAATAATAAAAATACTTATAAACCTAATTACACAAATTTCCCAAGTAACCGCGAACGGTTTCACAGACGATATAACAATTTTCAACTCAATCTTCTGAACGAAAAAATGAAATTCTTATAGAAACTAATTGAATGGAATGAAATAATACGTATTTTAAAGTAGATTGAAGAGGAATACCTTCGCGGCAATTGGAATGGGTCAGGAATGTCGATCGGATAAGGGCCCTTACTCACAGGTAACTTCAAAATCAGAAATGCTCGTCAGGACAGAACATATAACAGGAAACTCAGGAATCGTCGTTGAGAAAAATTACCCAAAGGTTGCAGATAATTGGATATATTTATGTGAAAAACTTTGTTAACAATGAACAATAATTTTTAGGTTGTGAATTTGGGATAAAAATTGGATTACGAAATAGCCGTTAATTCAGAGAACAAAATGAATGAATCGCCTCGAAACAAAGCTCGGTAAGTGAATAGACACGTGAAGAAATGTTTTTAAACTGACTTGGAACCGAGTTGTCTTCGAAGGAGTCCAACTTCTGTGAAACTCCGTAATATAACCGAATAAGGAACAACCCCTGTGTTGTAAATAAGAAACCACATGGACGAAAAAACAAAATTCGCAAATTTCGGAAGGACTGTAAATTCAAATTAACAGAAAAAAAAATCAATAGGTTTCTACCAGGAAAGAAAGGAGATCCTTAGCAAGATAATAAATAAAGTAAAAACCAAATATCTGCTTGATATAAATAAAGCACTTGCGTTCTTTGTCATAGTACATTCACTGCTCAATAATGTCATCATCCTATTTTCTTTTTCTATTAATACCAAATCCAACGACGTTTCTATATATCTTTTTATGGTTGCACTATATTCGTTTACACGACAGATTAATTTTGCGGAGGAAAAAGAAGCAACACAATTAACGTTCAAATACTTCGATACAACTAAAATTATAGCGTCATGAGATAACAAACTACGTCACGTTACGGCAAATGATAACCTACACGTTATACAAACGCCGCAAATTTATAAATACGCCGTCACTAAATTATATATGCCCACCCAAGCCGATCCGCCCAGTATACGAAATCGGCATGCAGTACTAGTTTATTAGGCCACAATAACTACTATCGAAAGGTGGTCTTACCGCGCCGGGACAGAGACACGACGGAAATGAAGCTGTCCGTCTCTCAGGTTCGATTCTCCACGTCAGAGCTTATTGAAGGATTTGTCGATTCTCTTAAATTCTCGTGAGAACGTGATAGATTGATATTCTGCCAGATTTAGATGAACATACAGGAGAAAAAAGGTATTACAACTAAAATTGTTGTCTTGGCACTCGCGTCGTAAACGAAACTTAGCGTACTATGCAGTAAAACGCTGATTGACTCTAGCTTAGTTTTCTATGTTGTCGTTTGTCATCAAATCGAACAGAAAGTTTACGGCTGCTTCCGCTGCATGGCGCTAGTAACAAAACGAACAAACCTAATTAAAATAAATCAAGGTATTACTGGGACAATAAAGCATTCTAATAAATAATGCATTGAATATTTACATTTATACAAACTTATACGTATATATTAAAAATACTGTCACAATTTGTTATCTATTTTTTAGTATAGTCGAAGAATCTGATCAATTAATAAATCGTTTACATAACACCTGGTACCACAGAAATAGTCTAATTTGTTAAGTTAAGTGCGCTAGTCCAAATATGTCAACCTGGACATGTTATGGCCAACTTTAGTGTGCAAATACTTCCGGGCACCGTTTAAAAGTAGTGCATTTAAAGTAGTGTAAGTAGTGTCATAATTTTTAGCGATAATATCAGACATGAATAATACACAATGTTATTATATGCAATTATTAAAATAAAAAGAAGAAAAAAAACAGGTACAAATTTAATAAATCCTGAATTGGAATTAACAAAAAAAGTTAAATAGCGACAAGAAATACAATGAGACCCTTGAGCGATTGGAAAAATCATGAGTTGATGACCACTGACAAGACTAAAGAAGTTCCAATTATGCATTCAGCCTGACTGTTGATTAACTTTCATCATTGAAAAAACTGTTCGGCATTATAAGTACTGCCAAACGCACAAATCAATCTTCTTGCGAATTTTCTAAGCTCCGGAAAATGTCTCCTTCGAGGTATTTTTACTACGAAAATCCCACCAACTCCACCCGTCAAATTTAGATTTTAGAATGAAATTTCTTGAACTCGATCAACTCCATTTACAAGTGTATTGGACATTTTATACACTCTTTCTGTTGAGTACCTAATAAATTGAAACTGTCTTCCATGTTTTTAAAATCGCTAAATCTGTCGAAAATTGCTCGACAGATAACTTGAGTTCTCCAGCATATTGACATAAGCAGTGTTTTCAATACGCAGAGAGCGTGGTGAAATGGTAACTGTTACAGACAGCAACTGCCGCGCACACAACGGATTTGTTTTGAAGCAGCTTTCAAACGGACTGACAAATCATTACTAACTGTCCGTGTTTTGAAGTTTCAAAATTTAAATCAATTCAAATGCCCTGTAGGCCGACCAAAAACACTTATTCACGTACCACTTTGGGTCACTCAATTCAGATAGTGGTTTATCTTTAATTTGCATAAATATGCTATCTCATTTCTAACTCGCTTAAAGCCAGTTCAGCATTTATCCTTGTGAAACCATCTGACTTCACAATAATATGTTACGCGTCATATTCGGCTGATATTCATCAAAAACGCCTGAATGAACATGTTAAGCCCCGGGACGAATAAAATGATGGTTTTACTACCTACATTATAACATTCGGAGACGAATGGACTTAGAACACAATCTGTGTGGATAATGCAATAAAGGACTATCAAATACTTTTTGCACCTTTAATTCAGTTACTTTCACACAAAATTCCGAAAAACCTTTACGTAAGCCGACCATAGAAGGTGCAACCAACTGTGCACACACCAACTAATATCGACCATGCCAAACCAAAATTGTGAATACCTTTTCAATTTCATGAAAAATTCCTCTCCTGTAGTGCCCTTTACGCGCTGAAAGCAAGCAATTACTCAATAACAAGCAACTCTTATCAAACACCTCGAATAAATATAGCAGTGAGCTGTTCAGACAATCGGTGCTCTCGTCAATGCTATGGAAAAATAAATTCAAAACCAACCATACGGTCAGTCAAGTTGTTTTTATATCGTTAGCATCATTTCTATACGTCGGGCAACAGTTCTCTTGACAAACTAATTTTTCAAATTCATTCTTCTTTCAGGACACAAACAACTGCTAACTTCTAACATACACCTCTGCATAAATTCTCCTTCCAAATGGTTTAATGACCTTTACCAATTTGAACTAAATTAAACTAGTTTTCCCACATTATGAAGTATTGTCGTTTCTATTTATGAAAAACATTGCTGCGTTCTTTCCAAATTTGCGGTAACTTCTGAATTTTGTCATTTCTTATGTATCTGCTCAGTAGAGTGCAGCATAGATGCTTAGGTGAGTAATCCTCTTTATAGTGATCTTTCATCACTGAAATGGATTCATACACAGCAAACAAATAGGCTTACCATTGTGCAAGATAAAAAGAATTCTCAATCAAACGTATTTCCATTGAAACTGGCAGACCTCTGCATCTACTTTTCGTCTCTTCCACCAACACCATTTTTCGTTCTTTTCTTCGATAAACAACTAACAAAATAATATAGTAAGCAGCTCAAGATGCACACAAAGCACAAAGAATTGACGAACATACGCAGTTCGCTAGGATATGCTTGTCGAAGTTATCACCTCGTAGCGCAAAATAGAACGAACAAAAAATCTTGGTCTTCATTGTCATAATAGGTTCCCTAGGCTAGAACCCCATCGTATCTGTTGGGCGGACCAAGTTCCGCCTAAATTTTTAAGTGCTGCGTTCGGCCACCATGACTTTCAGACGCCCAGCCGGCAGGAATACATCTTCCATGGGGGCCATCTAGTAGTCAGTCATCCATCCTCGTCCTCATGTCGTCTTCAATTCGTCGTCCTGTTTCTTCCACTGTCTGGCGGTTATCTTCTTTCTTGAGTGTTAGTGTTTAGATTTCTGAGACGCAACGTCAATATGTTGTATTTTTTTTTTCGCTCCAGAAACTTCTCTGACTTATCACGTTATATAATATCGTCATTCTCTTTTTTTTTTTTTCTTTTTTTTTTTTTTTTTTAACCACGTTATAAACAAAATATAACAGGGATGACTCGATACAAAAATAAATATAGAAAATTTAAAATTAATGATAGCGATGTTACAAAGTCATTGACAGTTTTTATTTTACATATCATGTAAGCAACCATCCGCTATCGCAAGTCAAAAGGGTTCCCCTCAGGCGGTGTGTAGAAACTAAATAAATTATAAAAACACCATTCTTTTTTTTTTTTTTTTTTTTTTTTTTTTTTTTTTGAGAATAAACAGAAGAGTAACACAACACAACATAAAAATAATCATGGTTATATGGCCAAGTCGAAAAACGAATAAATAAAATTGCTAAAATCACGTAACACGTTAAATCGGGTGAATAAGCCTCGTTGTTAAATAAATAAAATCGGACAAAACAACATGTAGATTAAAAACAGGTGTAAATGGCTGTGTGTATAAATAAAATAAAATGATTTAAAATAGATATTAAAAAGGACTGTTTGTTTGCATGTCAATAAATTAAAAATTTGGTGAATAAATAAATTAATAAATAAATAAATAAATAAATAATTAGATGTTACGTCAGTTAGGCTGACTAGAATTTATTTTGGTTTTTTTTTTGTGATCCCCTCCGCACTGCGCTGGGCAGGCGCATAACAGAACCTTAGGAGGGGACGTCCCGCGGAGTAATCACATTTTGAATGAGAGTGTTTCTTGCACGGCGCCCTCTCCCAGTGGCCCCGCGCTAATAAAGTTCGGCCATCCAAGCCCAAGGAACAAAGTTCGGCCATCCACCGCTTATATAGGAAAATGAAGAATGATCAGAATCGTCTAGTGTAGAATATTGAGAAGCTAATAATCTTTTCTTGCGCCGCCATGAGAGGCCAAACATCAAAGCTTTGATGTTGCCGCCGGGCCGGATCAAATCTTACAGCGGCCGATGTGGCCGCGGCCTTGTGGCCCACATATGCTAGTTGATCATCTAACGAACCACACTCCACCACCTTTCAGGAATAATTACCTAAAAATATCTTTATTTGATGAGGATGGTGAAATGGTGTTCCGTGCTGTAAGAATCAGATCCTTTGTTGCACATTGAGGGGATAATATAACCAAGTTAACGAGGAATGGAAGGGAATGAAGGAACACACAGGATGTTCCACTTAAAAAGCAAGGACATATAACACTTGAAGATCAATACATTTGTCCTTCTATAAAAGAAACTCCTGCAGATTTTACTCACATTATAATACCAGTAGTGTAGAGTCATCTCCTCCATAATTACCAAATAGTGTTTCTGGAAAAATAAACATCAATGCAGCCGTGTTACGTTTTGTTACTAAATGCCATCTCGAGATTGCTTACTTGAATAAATTGGAAAACCCAGCTATCAAAATATGTCATTACGTTACAAATTCTAACTCAATAAACAAAAGCTAGCTCGCTGCGTTTACAATTTTATTATTTTTTTCCTGCTTAATGATTACAAGCAGACTCCCTGTGCATTTTGCATATTTTATTTACCTTTATATTTATTACACCCTGTATAATAAAACAGTATATAGGGGGTATCAGTTATCATACCACTTTTTTATCAATTTTAATTTGTTTTTTTTTTTAAGGGAAAGTATACGAAACACTTATTTACCAGATAGACGGCCGATAAAAAGCCTAAACCACACAACGTTCATTATTTAAGCTGCCAAACGCCATGGCGCAGATTTATAAGAGATGATTAATCGCCACATCGGACGAATAAAAAGCCGCATTTTATAAAACGCGGCGCGTGTGTAGTAGACAGCAGCGTGGCCGTGTGGTGCATTATAGCGTACAGCGTTTCGGCATTTTTCATCAGTCGCGGATAAAAGCGCGCGCCATTTATCCGGATAATTCGCGAACATTTTTATAGTGAAAATAATAAATCCGTTATGCAGTGGTTGAGCCGTGCGTGCTTGGTCGTTGTTCTGTATATTCTCGGGCTTTAAAACAAACTCAGTTAAAAACTCTTGAGTGTCTTGATGGTCTGTTCATCATGCGCATTAGTGATCTTCCCTCTTAGTCAGCAATGAATAGTTTTATATTATTTTACCAGTAGTAACTAGGTAGCCGAGGAGGCTGCATGTGATGTGTCTTCTAAATCAATAACTTATAATATCAGATTTTACTGCAAAATTTCTTCGACTCCTCACCACAAACTGCACTAAACTGAACGTGAACTGAACAGTTCAGGTTCTACTGATGATTATAGCTTTGCTATTGAAACGTATGTCCAGTTTAGCGCAGTTTGTGGTGAGGGGTCTAGAAGATGTTTGCACTATTACCAGTGCACACTGGTCCGAATTTAGTTGAAAACGGAACTAATTATTTTTTTCTCATTAAATCAATTCTTGAACAGTTGTAGATTATGGAAAAAATATATAAAATAAATAGGTTCTTTAGAATTACTTTTTAGAGAGGACAGATGAAATTATTTATAATTAATCGGTTTCTATTAATACTCTTTATTATAATTCATCATAGTCTAAAAATAATGCTCATTTTTTAACGTCAAGCCTATAAATACATGCAGAAGGCATTCGAATAAGCGAATCCAAGCAATGAGAGAAATATTCCAAATTGAAAAGTCTCTTCGTTAACTTCTCTTCTAACGGTCTATCTATGTCATCCATCTGTGGGTGTGTTGTTTCACACGTAGCTCGGTCTGAGCTGAAACGTGTCCGTAAGAGCATTGCAAATTTTCCATTATATATGACATCATGCACATGTGTAAAACAGATATCTCGTCCTGTGATTTGAAAATTTTGTTGGAAAAAGTGCGCAATTTGGTCGTCAAATATTTTTTTCTAGTAGTATAAGTTCTGCGTTTTCCTTCTTAAATTGGACACGAGTTGCCGACAAAATCTTGTGGAAGATGGCCTAGGATTTTGCCAAATTATTACTTTTCCCATCAGCTTCTTGAAGATATAGTGAAATGGTACCAACGATTAAGAAAAAAAACACACACACGTAAACCAGCCTCTGTATATCGCTGCCTATATTACGAATGCCCGGTGCTACCATCACACCCACATTTAAGCAGCAATACTAATTTTTTTTAATTGCTTCATTTAAATTCACCAGAAAAGCGTCTGCAATTCTAGTAAACACGCATGTGTGGTCTAGAAGTCTTGAAGTCGAACTTCTACAGATAGTTCCGTCATAGTAAATGCTTCCTGGAGGTAGCATCTCCTCTTGCCTCAAGTACTTTATTATATGTTGGGTAAATTTAGCATTCGTCTCTTTGCCTTCTTTCTTAATAGCGATACTGTGCTTGGACAACTTGCCTCTTACAATGAGAGACACCGCTTCATCTTCACTAAATGGTACAATGGTCCTATATCTGAAAACAACTGTGGGTTGGTCGACCAAGAGTTCGTTTCGAAAAGTATTTTTTTTTTTTTCGAAAACAAATTCACCTTGTGACCAGGCATCAATTTTCATCAAAAATCTATCCACACTTCTTGCAACAATTGTCAAGTTTTGCATAAAGTTTACGGCAAAAGCGATTGCAGTCCTTTCTCAACGTTGCTGCATATCAACATTTTCTCTAAGTCAAAACACTGAACAAATAGTTGAAAGATGTCAGTTTGCAAACTGCGGCTACTCCAGATTTTCTCGAAGTACATCAAAAAGAATTGTTCCTTGACAGCATTTAATGGTCTTTCCTGGTATAAAATACCTTAATATTAGTTAACAGTGTTTATTAAATGTATTTTATAATTATTTAAATCCAAAGTGGTTGTAATTGGTAGTATAAAAAAACTATGCTGTCGACACGAAAAAACTATTTTAACATAATCTAGTTTATATATAAACTAAACAAAGAGGGTATTTTCATTACACACACTATCAACATTTACTATGGGGACAAAAGTTAATGTTGTGTTCTTGCCACGTTTACTTTAAGTTTATTCGCCTCAAACCAGTCTCTGCATCGGTACGCTCTGCGGCTTTTGTGCGAGTGTTGTTTGATCTACTGCAGTTACTAGAAAGGATGTGTCATCGGCATACAGGCATATTTCGACATTCTGCATGGTAGCTGGGAGGTCATCATATAAATGATAAAAAGTAGAGGGCCAAAAAATGGACCCTTGCGGAACCCAAAATTTACTTGGCCACTTATTGCGTAAATTGTTTACATGTAATATTCGTGATTACCCCTGTAAATTACTGTATCTTTTATAGTGTGTACTGTAATTTGTCACTAAATGGCCCGTAATCAACACACAGAGAGAATATGTATTATGAACTGAAGCTAATATTATTGTAAATGATTCAATGAGGTTTGAATGCTTTGAGTACATTCTCTTACATTTCAACTTACACCTTTCAAACTCCAGACTCCAGAGTTACCCATTCTAGAATATGAAAAAGAACGTTTTGCGTGACATGCTCACTAATACATTATTCTCATTCAGGTACTTTTATGTGTGTTTCAAACGACGCTCTTCAGCAATTTCTAAAAACCCTATTTACTCGCAACACAGCGATCAATCATGCATACCACTCCTATTTTTCAAATTGTCCAGGATATAGGGCTGCGCGTGACAGGTAAAGATTTTAAATTAAAATTAAAATCCGATCCTCTACAGCCGCAAACATTTTCCAACGGCTCGTTACCAAATTTAGAATTACCGGTTACCGGTCGTTGAATCACCCAACCGTACACTGCATTCGTGCACGCTACACACGGTAACTCTATCGAGAATCAAAACCGCATGTGAACCGAAATATCCTTCGAATAAATTATTTCAATCGTACATGCAGGTAGCGTATGTAGTACACCAGCGACACTTTCTAATTGTACGACCTACAGCATAAAATAGAGCCTATATGTTAGGCATGATAGTAGCGGATCTATGCATTCATTGCCGTCTTCGAAAATATATAAACACAGATGTCCGTCTCTGTGTTTAAATGTAAAGAAGAAGGCAGTAAGTAAACATAGAAAAACATTGAAATTATAAAATAGAGGCAAATAAAATACATCAAAGGCGCATACTTATGCTTGCCGACTTACATTGTTCAGCACAATCGAAGTTTTTCACCCTTACCTTAAATATATTGTATACGAACAATGTTGTTTCTTACACATGCATACAGCTTACTAAATATGTTTGGGTTTTTAATCTAATTGATGCATAATGATTGTTTTCATATCATTTTAAAAACGCCGCGGCTTCGTTTTTCATTTATTAACATAATGAAAATAATATATATATATATACCGTAACCGCAATAAATAGTGCAACATATCGGACTTTTATTATTATAAAATATTAATAACTATTTTTTTTCAGGATAGGTTGTGCATGTTTGGGAACCCCAAAATTTATTTGACATACGTCAGGGACCACTAGTATGGCGGTAAATTTAAAAAATATTATGAATTTCCAAAAAGTGAGATTAAATGAACATGATGTCCAAAAAAGTATTTGAAAAAGTTGCTGGAATTCAATGCTGAGAAGTTGCTTGAATTTAATTCTGAAAGGCTGTGCAAATTTGTGTGAAGATATTTGAAAAAAAAAAATTAAAATCATAATTTTTCCAAATATTGTTTAATTAAATACATATTTCCATTTTCTCGTTTTTAGCAGCTCAACAGCAATATATTTCTAAAATCTGGTTGATACTCAAAAATTTTATCAATTTTATCAATATGTAATTCAATTAATCATTATTCGGAAAATTGTGATTTTCAATTTTTTAAAGTATCTTACAAAACTGTAAAAAGTTTCGCGACTGTTGAGCCATGATCTTGTGGAATTACTTTCGTACCGTTCGTTCACATTTGCAGTGAACAGTTTAGCGCGAGGTCGAATTTCCTTCGTGATGACTCGTCGTTTAGTGAGGTTTAATTATCTTTACAAAAAATTTGCATACCGCCTCAGAATTGAATTCTAAAACAACTTTTTTCAAAAATAACTTTTTTCGATATCATGTCATCTAACTTCACTTTTTGGAGATTCACAGCATGTTTTTCATTTTTACCGTCATACTAGTGGTCACGTGACGTGTCAAAATAGATTTTGGGGTTCCTAAACCTGCACAACCTATCTCCCAAAATAGTTTTAGTATGTTTTAATAATAAAAAAAATTCCCATATATTGCAATATTTATGCAGGTCACTGTATATAAAGTAATCGTTAATTATTAATGTAAACCTGCATTTTATATTTATACCTATCACTGCTGTTCGATTTACGACTAATTCAAATTTTTATTTCTTTTGAAATAATATTGTGAGACTTTTGAGGTAAAAATTGAACTAGGAATTTATAATCGAAAAATTATTTTATCTTGTTTTTATAATATATAACTGGATACCTTAAATATTTTCATGCGATCCATTTTGATACATTCATTATTATTTGCATACGTGTAAAATAAATAAAAGTAGTAAACCCAGTGATATGCTATTTATTGTATAATTAACATGCCTTTGGTCTAGTTCCTAGTCGTAGTTCAACTGTAAAATGAAAATACCTTTTAAAACCATTTAATAAGACTACAGTTATTCGAAATACATCAAACATCAAATAAATTTATTCCATTATAACAAATAATAAATAGATGCATTCAACTTCGCACATTAAATAAATCCAGCCTAAGGTTTTTTAAAATAAACAGACAGCACATACTGTGTTTACACATTTTGAAGCGGCCGGTTAATGCATAGATCTGTCTACTATCCACGCTAAAACATGTAGGCTCTATTTTACCCTGTAGGTCGTACAATTAAAAGTGTCGCTGGTGTACCTAGTGTTCAAATGTGTATATGTGCGCTAGAATTCGCTTTTGGAAATCGCATGTATAATAAAAATATACGTGCAGTATTTATCGTACTCATGTGTAGCGCGTTGGATGAGTATTTAAACGTCATGCATTGTTATTTTATGTTTTTTATTCCGGTAATTTTTAGCTGGTCTACGTTTTGAAGTGTGTATAGAATGTGCGTTGAAACATTTTACGTATTTACAATAGATTAAAACGCTCGGCTGAAGTTTTCGAATTCATTTCGTGTTTAGTTTGTTTCAATTAGCGTTCGTGAAAATCTATGAAATGTATGTATGTAAAAGCATTATAGATTTCCATATTTCAATTCCTGAGTTGTCTGCAAATCTGAAAGCGCTTTATTATCATAAATCTGCTCCCTCCAGCGTTCATACATATTCTAATATTAGGAGGGTGCACTTTTACCCTTAAAACGGTCTTGTGTAAGACGATCTATAAGATACTTACCTGTGAAAAGAAGCGTGCCGCTTTTCCTTTGATCTATGTTTAAAGCGTTTTTTTTTGTGCACTCAATGTTCTTTGATCTATTTCTCACCCTTAGAGACAAAGAAAAAGTTGATGTGTTGTCAATTTAAACCATATTGATTTTCTTCTGGTTATATTCTCCTATTTTAATTGCAATTTAAGATATTTGGTATTGATTGTGCGCCTGTAACAGTTTTGTTATTGATTTAATAATAACAATAATAATAATAATATTTCTTTATTCAGCACGTTACAGAAATAAAGATAAATAAAAAAAAATCAAGAAAAAATAATAATAAACCAAAGAAAAAACTAATGTGCTAAAACATAAGGAGCAGTTCAGACGGATAACAAGTGGCACTCCCTGTTTTTACACTGTTTTTTTATTTATAAGAAAAGTAATAAAAGAACTTCAATCTTCTAAAAATTAATAATACATTGTGGCAAGGCTACTTTCTGTTAAAAATATACTTTACTTCAAGCTATTCAACAAAATTGGTTAGAAAGGAATAATATTCAAACAAAGAAAGAGTTTTATGAAGCCTGTAGTCCAGTGGGTTGGATGACTTACTTTGAAGATGAGAATAAAATATTGTTTAATCCACACTTTGTACAGGTGTCCCATCGAAGGCTGGGTCTTTGATTACAGCTCTATTTTTGATTTTAGAAAAAAGTCTTTTACACAAAAGTTGTACAGAATTCAATGCTGCATAGCCTAAGAATATTTTTGACTGAACAAGATGTTCCAAAAGTAGGAAAACTCATACTTACTCCCTTATTTAAATGGAACACTCTACATATTATTTCGTTTTAAATTCCACGTAGAAAAAAAACATCACTTCATATAAACCACTGTAAGTCTATCTGTAATCTTCATAAATTTTGTTTTCTTGACTAAATCTGGGATTATAAATTTAGTAATAAAACTTGTAAGACTAGTGGCACAAATTTCCTTATTATTATTATTGCGGCGTAGTTTGTATATGCATTTGTTTTAGATATTCATATTTTAAATACCATACATACATATTTAGCTTGATACAACAGTGAAACTAAAAGCAATATACAGATGTCCACTATAGTTCTGAGCATTTGCTTAACTTTAGCCCAACGTAATTTGATTTTCTTTACTTATCTTAAATTAACTCTTACACAAAATCACTTTAACCTATATTAAACATGTATGATACCTCATGCAGGATTTTTTAGATCAATGATTTAAATAAATCTAACGAATTTTCATTTAATTTTATGCTAGAAATATTTTTACGTTATGCAGTATAATATAAAAAAATTTTTGGGCACATTTTTTTTTTCTAATGTGAAAAATAGAGCTGTAATCAAAGAACCAGTCTTCGATTTTTTTGCGCTTTGCCATAAGATCATCCTCAGACAACTACAAGATAAATAGATTACAAATTAGTAATGTACTAATCACTGTCTTAGATTTCGAACTTATTATATTACTATTTGTTTATCTTGTAGTTGCCTGAGGATGCTCTCATGGTAGCGAGACAAAATACAAATTTAAATAAACACATAAGTTGGATTCAACGATATTTTATTCTTCTCTTTGAATAGAAGATTTTAGAAAGAGGCTTGGCATCAATTCCTTTTAATAAAATAATAATAAATCAGCACTACAGGCCTTGAAGGCCCTTGGCTAGAGTGCCGGAACACACCGAGCCACTGAGAAGTGTTGTCCGAAATGTGACCCAACCAACAACCGGTACCGCATATTGCTGCTTGACTTTCAAGATTGGCAATGATGCACCCTTCCTTCAGCCGTACTGCCGGCCAATTCCTTTTAATATAAATCAAAAACAATCTTTAAGACAACATGTTTCGGCTGCTAGCTACCGTCAGGTGTTAAAATGACATGCAAATCAAAAATTAATTGATTTTATAATAGATAATAGATCTATGCGGGACATATCTTGTATTATTTTATTGCTTGGAAAACTTATTTCCCTCATTTTCAGCTGTTTATTAATTTGGTTAATTTTTCTTGATTCTAACAATTTTCTCTTCCAATTCGTTTGGGCACTCGTAATATCCTATCCTTAACGTTTCGATATATTTTTGTTTTCAATAAACAGGCTAATTTTGAGGCTGATAACTCCACACTAATTATTTATCGCGAGTTCGGCAAAAGTTGGATAGCTGAAACCACATCAATATATTTCTTTAATAAGGAATCAATTATTATACCAATATTTTTTTGCATTCATCTGCAGAAAATTAAAAGACTCGGATCTTCATTGAATAAACAGCCAATTTACAAGTAGTAAGGTGTATTTTTTACAATACATTATGTAGTTTTCATCTCCAAGCCGGATAAGCCTGTGAAATATTTATTAAATCGATTCTTGCATAGATTTGCCAATATTTCTTTATGAAATAGAAAAGTTTAAGGATACCTTAGGAAAAAAATACTTGATAAAAATTGAACTATTTAAAACACATATGTGTCATTTTGGATATTATTAATTATTTATTAAATTAATTAACGGGATGCAAGGATTTTTTGGATTATATAGATATAATATATAATAAAAATAGACAACGAAAACGATGCATCAAGGATGCATAAAATCCCATGGCATATTTTAGTAATGCAGAATTTAGAAAGCGATATTGTTTTTCTAAATAAAATATTCCATACATTTTATTGACCCTTGTTGATGAGCGATTGGGGCAATAGGAAATCCTGGTTTACCCATATCACTACTTCTTGCACTATGAACCTGCTTGCGCTTTTTTTTGTTGCTGGTATACAAGCGGGGTTTCAAGGTGGGTAAGTTAATTTTTACAAACGTCTTACAACATTGTGTTACCTAACATACAAAGTTCATACACGCAGATTTGAGTTTTATCGGCATTATTCAAAAACTTTTATTTGTACTTGCTGAAAAAGACAAGACAGCTTGTATGAACAACCACAAAATATTTACAATTTATAATAGCAAATCTTGGAGGTTAAAGTAGAAAAATCTTTTGAAACGGAAAAAAGATTCTTTGCTCTTATTGTGCAAATAATAGATTCAAATTTAAAAATACTTGATATTACGGCTTACATATTCATTCTACATAAATTTGTAAGCATACTAATTAAACTGAAGCGAATCAGTACCTAATTACAAACGTCACAAACCAGTCTTGAATTGTCAACAAGTTTAAAACAAATACCAAAACTGCGATAAGATTATAAATGCGAAAGTAACAGAAGAAGGTAGTTAATGTGGTACACAGCTGATTTATAGCAACGTCATATAATAGAATTCTATTCACCAACTCTACAGGAAGCATTCTTCCCCGAGAATGGCGTAACTATGAAATAGAAACTTGTTCAAGTGATAAGGTGTCCTTACTTAAGTCACTATTTTTCCTTTAGATTTCATATTCACTATGAATGTGGGAGCAAGTCTTTTTCTGTAATTTTCTTTCTAGTTTAATATTTATTTATTTATTAATAACAGATGCAATGGAGACACTAGTTCACCTTACAATTAGTAAGGTTGCACAATAGTTTAATCATAATTCATTACATATCTGTCATGTCGAATGTAGTGTGTCAACCTTTAGTGACATTTTTGCCTGCCTACACGCCGATTTGAAGTAATGCAAAAAAACATATTCTTTTATTTTACTATCTTTTTAGTGTTTACTAAAATCTGTTAGTACCGTTACAAACACAATCAGCTTTCATGCTGGAACATAAATACCGACTTAATTCTTCGTTTATCAGTTTTTAACGTGTTTATTGATATCACGTTGTATTGTTGTGAAACTTAAACTTTGATTTTATCCTTATTTTTCAATTTATATGATCCTAAATCGTGTCTAGCGAAAATATTTGTATGCAGTAATGAAACAAATTGAAAGTGCCATTTATTTAAAAACAAAATTTGATGTTTTTAAAAGTTTAAAACTTCATCGACATAAATTTTAACGCGGTTTCGATAGATAGGATTCTTATCGAATTGTCCTTTTGACACAGTTTTCTACCTCGATTCGATCTAATTTTGAATATACCGACATGCAATATGCCCACATCAGATACGGGACAATAAATTGGACTATAAGTCACAGAGCCAAATGTGGGACACGTGTTTTGCTATGTTTATATAATACAATACACAGATCAAAGTAAATTTATATACATATGTGTATGTATGTACATACACAACAGAGACCAACCATATGATACTCGTAAAACAGGGCGGCAGACTTATGTAGGTCTGTAACAGATGAGATAAGCAAAAATTTACATTTCAACAGCTCAATTTCTCCCGTTCCAATATACGCATGTGTATCGCCCACTCCTAATCTTCCAGCGTAAATCCATCAAGCTCGCCTCTCGACGGCTTTCCATGTCAGAAGCACGATTTAATTATTTAGCGGAGCGTCGACCGCTGGCAAACGAGAGACAATCGTATTTCTGAACCCCAAACACATACACACACATGCATGTGGACGTAGTATCTATGTATATATTGGAGTAAAGTACCCTATATATATCATAAACGGGTGTTTCTTTAATCGTATTTTCCATTAAAAATTTATGGATAAGTAAATAAACGCGAGATTTAAGTTTTTATTTATCTTAAGTCTGTGGGTGTAGATTAGTTCAGCTAAAATATTTTCGACTTCCGGGAATGCTCGCTTATGCCGGAAGTGGTATCTTAACTACTTTGTTTTTGTCAAGATATTTTTGCATGTGACAACATAGTACAGTGAATGCAGTATTCAAGATATCGTTGTGAATAGTCGACTTCATTCGAATTGTCAAATTAATTAATTGTGTGTGTTTGATTTACGTTGTAGCTATTTTTCTGTCGTAGTATTTTACTAGAACTGACCGTCATAATAGAATATTGCTTTTATTTTTGTAGATAATAGAAGATGGAAGTACACTTCTCATAAGCAAAATCGGGACACCAGCAATCTAGAATTTTAAAATTTCATGGGTGTAAATGCAGCTTTCGGAGGACGTATTACTTAGTTATGTCTATTACTGCGATCAAAGGTAACGACTAGAAATTTAAACAGAAAAATAAATATATATAGAGAAAAAGGTTTATGCATAAAATGATAATATGAATCAGAGTTTCGGTGGCGGCGTTTTCTTTAGAAATACCAGATACGGAAATAACCATGAAAAAAAAAATACCTAACAACAAAAAAGACTTTTGAATAGACGGCTCATTTAGAAATATATATGTATTTAACTTGTTTGATGTTATGTAGAGATAATTCTTTTTTAAGAAAACATAATATGGTGGTGGTATTTTAAAATTATGTTGTTAGTGTTCTTTTGATATTAGTTAGTTGCTTGGTTCTATTTATGCTCGCGAGTATTATTTCGTATACGTCTAGTTCAGTTCCTTTTAGTGTGTGTATCATCTAGACTTAACAACGAAACAGAATTATATCGTATTTAGAACAAAGTTATTCCATAAGAGATTGTAGGTATGTATGTATGTATATACTGCAAGGGTGATATTACACTGGGACCTAAAAGATCTATTGTGTCCCCTGTTCTTGCTGTTTTATAGCTGGCCTTCCAATCCTATTCCTTTCAGAAAGTGTAGAATATCAGAAGGCCCCAGGTTAGGTAAGTCTGCCTCGTCGATTTCACGTGCTCGTAGGTGCAACGCCTTTGAGTTGCACAGTGCCAATCCTGCCATCCTGCTCCCCAATCTGCTCCAGGCGTTTTGCTCGTTTTGCCCACCTCCACAGAGCCCCGCATGCAGAGGTAAGGCTAAATACAATGGGATGCGCCAAGTGCTCCAAGGTTGGACTAGTAGACTGGTCTTCTGTCCTGCCACGCATCTCATCAGCCTAGTCCGCCACCTTAGGATTTAGGTTTTTGTTGAGATTGTTTCCTCTCGGTCCGTGCAGTTAAGCCAAGACCCTCCATCTTTTTCGGGACCTGGTATAACAGTTGGGCTTTCGGTAGCCGAAAGCAACAAATGCCATCGTTGTAGAGCCCTGTGCAAGCCCTCAGCTACGACACGACAGCTCGGGAGAGGGGGAGAGGACGAACTTATAGCCGCCACTAACCATCTCGTCTTGAGCGAACCTTGACAAGATGGCGTTTCCCCTATCCACCACCTCGGGGACGCGCCTGGTAGGTACTCCCAACCCCCAGGTTCCATAAGAGAAACTTGCTGCAGCAGTCAACGTATCAAGATCAACAATATGGCGTTTGAAGTTTAAATGGGATATGGAGCATACCGTGGATAGGCGCATTGGAAGTAGTGCTTCAAGAGCTTCGAACGAACTACAAAATAGGGCTCTTGTGAATTTCATAAATGCAAATCCATTTGCAACACTTAAGGACGCTATAAGAGAATCAGTATTTCCTGCAAGTTTGAGTACTGCAAGAGTGAGGGTCAAAAGTCATCACCTAAAAAACTATCTGGCAATACAGAAAGAAGTCCTTAATGAGGAAAACCGAATGAGGCGCTTGAGTTTCAGCCAACAATATGTCAATCAGCCATCCGAGTTTTGGGACAATGTGATTTTCATGCACAGATGAAAAAGTTTTCCAAAGTTGTTTTGACGGTCCGGTTGGAGTCTATCGATTTATTACTTATTTAATACTAATTGTGCAAAAAGCGGGCGTTTTTCGGTTAATGTATGAAGATGGATAAGTTATCGAGCTCCCGGCATGTGTTGGACAATTGAGAGAAGACTTAATGCCGAACATTATATAAACATTTTGGAAGATTTAATGAAACCATCAGTAGAAAACTTTTATCCAAATAACAACTACGTTTACCGACAGATGAGATTTTTAAATTAACGAAGTAATTTTGCTGTCTTATTGTTGTATTTAGTGTATTAAATAGAATTATTAAAATGATTTTCTATTTATGTTTAGTAATTAACTGTTTCTTCTGTATTAATTAGGATAATTCTTCCATACACACGGCTAGGGTAGTCCAACAATGGTTTAGAAACAATAACATAAATGTTCTGCCTTGGCACTCACGCAGTCCTTATTTCAACATCATTGAAAATGTGTAGGCACATATGGTAAAGAAAATATAGTTGTTCGGGAAGGTGATGGCCGATTCCTTTAACCTAGAAATAGGATAGATCTGCCAGAAGCAATTAAGCGTGCTTGGGAAAATCTGAAAGTGGATTATATTCGTAAACTAGTGCGGTCAATGCCAAATCGTTTAGCGGAAATTATTGAAAACGGCGGACATACTCATTACTAAATATTCATTAAAATAGTGTTAATACTATTTATAAAATTCTTAAAGCAATTAGGCTCGCAAAAAATATTTATTTTATTAACCCTCCGTTTATTGTATTTTCAAGAAATACATCTTAGCGATCGCCTGTGTAATCTAATGTCTTGTCCTCTTGTCCTCGCTAGAACTGCACATTGGCATAGCACATGAACTGGTGTTTCTTCCTCCTCTTGGCAGAATCTGCAGGTTGCGTCATCTGCCAGGCCTATGTTGTACATATGCCTATTTAGTCTGCAGTGATCAGTCAGTAGACCTATTATCATTTTGACAGTCTTCCTGTCTTTATTCAGTAGATCTCTAGTAAATTCAGGCGTCTGTTCCTTTAGGAACTCTTTTGCCTCTCTGTGTCCCAGTGATTTTTGCCACCACTCTCTGAACTGACTATGTATCCATTCATTGATAGATTTTTAATTTGCGATTTGGCAGTGCCGAAAGAAGGGCCAGCTCCATCGAATGTCCTTGACGCACCTCGCCTGGCCAGCTCGTCCGCCGCGCGTCATTTGCCCTCACGCTCGAGTGGCTAGAGACCCAGGCCAGACTTAATTTCCTTTGGATACCCACCTCATTTAGGGTACTTACACAGTCCCGAATCAGTTTAGAGTCCACGCTTATGGAACTAATCGCTTTAAGTGTGGAACGGCAGTCAGAGAAACTAGCGACGCGTTTTTCCCTGGCTCGGTACATCTTTCTATTTCTCGGACACAGTGGTGTATTGGAGCAACCTCAGCTTGGAACACCGGCGTGTCCTTGCTGAAGCTTACCGAAAGAGCCTTTTTAGGCTTCTTAGCGTATATTCCAGCTCCAACGCCATAGTCCGTTTTAGAGCCGTCTGTATACCAGTTTGAGTCCGCTATTACTAGAGTACTTGTCTCCCAGTCCTTCTCATCTGGTATTATTTCCTGATATTTTCTCTCTAGCTTACATTTTTGAACCATGACATCACATGGCATTCCTAAAAGGGGTGCCTCCTTAAGTTATCTAACAGTTTTTTATGGTCGGTGCCGTGCGATTCACTTATCGGTACTTGAGTATGCTAAAGTCTGTGTACTATGGACCTTGCAGCTCCTTGTATATAAATACGTGTTGGTAGCAGGCAAGTCCTCAATTCCTTCCACGTAGCCTCCTGTACCTACCTAAGGCGATAGTGGCTTTGCTGGTTAATACCTCGGTATGTGAGTATCACGTATGTATTTGATCCGCAGGTATTTCACCTCTTCGACATATGGAATCCTTTTGCCTCCTATTACTAGTGGCTGTAGGCCTTCTAGTGTTCTTTTTCTTGTGAAAAGCGTTTGCATGTGCTCTATCTAGTTTGTACCCAGAACCTTTGGAAACCGCCCTCTAACGACTATTGTAAGGTCGTCAGCATATCCCAGGCAATGAAATCCTTTTCCGGTAAGCTTCCGGATTACATCGTCCACTAAGATAGCCCACAGCAAGGGAGATAGAACTCCACCCTGCGGGCACCCAAGGTGGTCAATTTTCTATTTTGTTTGTGTGATTAGTTGTTTATTATTTTTCAATAGTTTATGAGCGACAGATAAGTTACATGGTTTCAACATTTTTTCTATTTATTCTGCTTTGGTGTACAATACGGTGATACAAACGTGTTTATTCAGTGTTTATTTCTATATTATTTATTTCTTTTACATTATTAATTTTATGTATTTTTTTTATGTGTTTGTTTATGAAATTTGTGAGGTTTATCACGGTTTTAATTGTTCCTAGGTTAGGAAAGGATACTTCGGTACTAAAAATCAAAGATTTCCACATAAACGAATGAAATTACACAATTTTAGTAATAATAATTATATGTTCTATCCAATCAATTATTTATTTTAAATTTCGCTGTGTCTACCGGTTTCGGCCTTTCGCCATCATCTAGACAACACCTAATATGAAATTTACAGAATTATATTATCTAATTAAGGTTTTAAAGTTTTTTGTGTAGTTACGTACATCTAAGAGGAATTAAGAGCTACGTCATTTGAATTTGTGGTGTTAATCATTAATAATCAAAATTTTAAATAAAATAAAGACAATGCACAAGAAAATTAGAAACACGTTAAAATTATTTAAAAATTATATGATGAGCGTGATGTGTTCGAAAATGGACTAGGTAAATTTAGTATTCGGTTTTGTACAATGTTTAATGTGAATATTTTTTGTTGTGTTTGAGTGTGTGTGCATTTTGTGTATGTGAATGTTTTAAATGTATGTGTGTGTGTTTGTTGTTAGTGCGCGTATTTGTTAAAAAACACAATAAACTGAATTTTACAATTGAAATAGAGGATAATAATACTATCAACTTCCTAGATTAAATACATAGATACAGGGATAAGTTTGAATATAGCATATATCGAAAACCCACAACTACCAATAATATTCCCTTTCAATCTAATCACCACATTTCCCAAACATTTGCGGCATTTCACTATTACTTACATCGATTAAACATCACTCCTTTAAATCCCAACAGAATATCAAAAAGAATATAATATAATACAACAAATACCTAATGAAAAAGGTTTCCCATTACACACAATAGAAAAACTAAATGATAAATATAAAATAAAGAAAGATCCCCTATCACAAAACCACAATAACAACGAAAACAATTATAAAACTGTACAGATCATTCACATACAATAATATTTCTAATAAATTAACAAAATTTTTTAAACCGTACAACATAATACCCACATTTAAATCTAATAATAACCTAATAAACGTAATACAAAATAGAAATACAAACATACTACAAAAGAACGGTGTTTACATTATAAAATGCGGTAACTGCAACGCGATATATATTGGAGAAACAGGAAGAAGATTAAAAAAAAGAATTAATGAACACAAAAAACAAGCAAAATCCAATTTCTATCAGCATTTGGTCAACAATGGACATACGGAGAATGAGAAAAAAATATAAAATTAATTTATCCATGTGATAAAAATCTAAAATTAAAATTACTTGAAGCATACACGATAGAAAAATATAAGGAAAACAATAATGTAATATTATTAAACGAACAATTAGAATATAGTACGCCACCTATCTTCACATATTTAAACAAACACAACAACACACCTACATGTGCAAACAAAACTATCATTTAATGTTTATGTTCGTCATACAACAACATATTAATATCCATCCATTCTTCTCATTAGATTATTCTACTCATTACAATTAAAATACTCAAAAAATTCATATCCACCTTTAAACAAATACGCGCACTAACAACAAACACACACACATACATTTAAAACATTCACATACACAAAATGCACACACACTCAAACACAACAAAAAATATTCACATTAAACATTGTACAAAACCGAATACTAAATTTACCTAGTCCATTTTCGAACACATCACGCTCATTATATAATTTTTAAATAATTTTAACGTGTTTCTAATTTTCTTGTGCATTGTCTTTATTTTATTTAAAATTTTAATTATTAATGTTTAACACCACAAATTCAAATGACGTAGCTCTTAATTCATCTTAGACGTATGTAAGTACAGAAAAAACTTTAAAACCTTAATTAGATAATATAATTCTGTAAATTTCATATTCAGTGTTGTCCAGATGATGGCGAAAGGCCGAAACCGGTAGACACAGCGAAATTTAAAATAAATAATTGATTGGATAGAACATATAATTATTATTACCAATTCCACCACCAATCAAAACTTTCATTAAGGCACGCGTTCTGAACTTTTGAATGCGATTGATAAAAACAGAATCTAAAAACTCTCCTCAATATTTGTGGCAGTCTCCCTCCACTTTATCATCTGAAAGGAGTAGTACAACTGGCAGTCATCTGCATATGCATTAATTTTAGTATGACTAAAGTGTTGCACAAAAGAGTGTGTGTACAATGGAAATAGAACCGGGCTCAAGATTGACCCCCGTGGAACGCCCTGCTGCACCTACAACGGCCTAAAAGTGATATTATTTAACCTTATGGCTTGTGATCTTCCGGAGAGAAAGCTATTCAACAAGGTTAAGGTGTCATCTAAAAATTCCGCTCCTCTCAAGGTATGTAGGAGAACTCTATGGTCCACAGTATTAAATATATTCAAACCGAATCCAATGATTATCTGCTGCAAAATGTGTTATGGAAAATCAGCAAAAGATTTCCGAGAATCAACATACGAAATGGCAAAAATAAATAAAATCAAAATACCAGACAGTTGGGAAGAAAGAAAAAGAGCAGGTATCGATTGAATGCAAGGGTTCTTGAAACTTCATCCACAGCTTACCATTCGTCAACCAGAAGGCTGCAGCATATCAAGAGTAACGTCAGTTAATAGGCACAATGTTTCTAATTTTTTTCTAAATAAAACTATGGTGTACGCCAGAGTGTATCAAGTACAGAAAAATGTTTACAATGCGTTGTAATTTTTTCGATCTCGATCACATGAAAGGGTTGTTTTATCTAGTACTGGATTTCATTTGAATACGTCTCATCTGTCGCATTTGTTAAAAAATGAGTGACGTTTGGCTGTTTGACGTGTCTTTAATAGTAAGAAATCTTCTATCATGATGTATACGAACGCTGAGGTGACTGACATGCATTTCATGTATGGACTTGCTGGTGGCAACTCATTAGAAGCTAGACGATTGTACATTGAAGGATTTCCTGACCGTAATGTCCCCGACCGAAAAATCTTCGAAAACATTCACCGACGTCTTCGTGAAACAGGCTCAATGAAATAAAGTGGAGGGCCAGGAAGATAAATGACTGCAAGAACAGTACAATTGGAACAGAATGTGCTGGAGATGATAGAAGAAGATGCTAGTAGTTCTACGAGAAAAATTGCAAATACTTTGAATGTAAGTCATTGAACAGTTTGGAAAATTCTTAAAAACAATTTGTTGTATCCATACCAGTGTTGGGCAAGATAGAAGAAGTGAATAAATTTCTACAGCGACTAGATACACTCGTGTTTATTCGCGCCTTGAGTGGGGAGCAGTGTTAACTAGTGATTCACTGAGAGCCGACAACACACGAGTATGTCTAATCGCTGTAGAAATTTATTCACTTGCCTATACACAATTTTAGTTCTAATACTTAACCACGTAGAAATAATAGTAAATATTCTAAAGATGATAGCATCACGCTGAAACGTCCAAATTATTTCAAATTAACCGTGAATGGAAAGAACATTTACATTTTATTGATAAATATTCTAAAGTTATCAAGTAGGGGAATTTAAAATAAAAATCAATAATTTTGAGTAGTAACATAAAAAGAATAAATTATTTAATAATAGGTTCAAACAACTCCCCACGTTACATTATTTCACAATTAGAAATACCTCAACTACTACCTCATGATTTTCAGTTCCGTAGATGGCTTTACCATCGGACGAACAGAAAATACTATCATTATTATAATTATTCACAGCGCTGTAGCTGTAGTTAAATCTGTTTACGTTCCCATCCGCTTGATAAACTGCGTGACGCCTCCCCGCTACGTAAGTCGGCGTGCATCTGACGGTGACGGCAGATAGGCTTTCGTGTTCGTAACTTCGTACATTGGAACTGTGACTTGAACCCGGGTGTCGGTGCGTCAGCCGTTCTCGCGTACATACATGCCCTTGTTGTTTTGTCTGTGTGGGTGGAAGGGATGTGACCGCGGCGCTGAATACGAGCGCAGCTGTTCCACGTTCGCAATCATTCACGTAATAATACGTTGTATGTACGAACGTAACGTAAATAGGTACAGCGCGTACTCCGTCGTATATATAATATACCATCCGTGAATGCGTTGGCAGGTTGAAGATTAAAGAGACTCTCTAGCGTCGTCTTTAAATTGTCGAGAAAAGGTGGAATCCATTAAAGCATCTCGGAGGAATACTGAGTAAAAAAAAGCGGACTTTCATATAATCACGCAAAGTTGCAAACGGATGACCTAATTTTTCTAGAAACGATTCTTCTGCGCGCTTGTAAGAGTTACATAGTTGGCATTTGCCCGCAGAGGAAACGCTTGAACTTTTTAAGCCGTTCATAATGAGAAATGACATGATCGCTTTTAATAACTTGTTTGCCGTCTCGGCCAGTTCGTTGTCTCTTTTCCTTAATTGTGCCATTTCAATTTTCTTAAAGTATCCTTTAATGCGCAAGTTTAGTAATTTGTTTTTCTCTCATTTCTGTATATTTTACTTTTTGTGTAACAAGAATTCTCTTGTGTTTGTTCTAATTACGATTCTAATAAAAATGGTTCCAATCGCACAAATTTACATTGTAGGTAATTTATAAGCACTCACAATCAGCGGCGAAAGCATGGTGTCTACTCTTAAAATATTAAGTTTACTTTGGTTGTGTATATCTTATGTACTTTTAAAATTTCACGTGTGCTAGGTATTTCTTACTGTAATATTGAAGAAGAAAGAAATACGAGTGATATTTTATAAAAGGAATTGTGTCTATATTTGTTCGGTGGTTTTACATGCATACTACAACAAATACCGGCAAATCCTAAGGTTATTTTGATCATAAAAGTTCATATGAGTATTTGTCCAAAACGGTTTGGTTTTAAAGTTATTGAATGTTTAATAATAAATTATGAACTATGACTAACACGATATAATATCACATTGGTTCTTCAAAAACTATTTGTTTGAGAGGGAATTGTTATTGTCAATACATTGTCAGAGTATTCATTCGGTTTTATTGCTAGTTTATGTTTTCTAAAATGAATTACACGTATGCTGCTGAGATATGTGATATGCATTTCGTTTACAGTCTTGCCAATGGAAATTCTGCTAGACGTCTTTATGAAGAACGATACCCGAACCGTATCATCCCGCATCATTCAATATTTGCCCGTCTTCACCAACGTCTTAGTGAAACGGGAAATTTTAAAAAAACGGACGACTGATAACGGGCACCCATCTACAGTGAGAACTCGACAAGTTGAAGAAATGGTACTAAATGAAATTGAGGAACATCCTACTACAAGCACCAGAAAAATTGCGTTTGCTTTAAACATTAGTCAGGCCACAGTTTGGAGAATATGAAAGATCAACTGTTGTATCCATATCACATTCAACGGGTGCAGGCACTTTTGCCGGCAGATTTTCCGCAAAGAGTGACTTTTTCCAATCCTGACTATTTGGGTCAAATATTCTTCACCGACGAGGCTACTTTCTCTAGAAACGCGATTATTAATTTTCATAATAATCACATATGGGCCGAAGAAAATCCACACGAACTAGTGAATGCCCGTCATCAACATCAACTCTCTGTCAATGTGTGGGCCGGAATGGTTGGAGATCACTTGATAGGTTCACATGTTTTACCAATGCGGTTAAATGGCGAGGTATACTGCAATTTTCTTGAAGAGGAGCTACCCCTACTGCTGGAAGAAGTTCCTTTGCAATTAAGATTACAAATGTATTTTATGCATGACGGTGCTCCAGCGTATTTTAGTTTAGTTGCTCGCGAGTTTTTGGACAATACGTATCCAGATCGGTGGATAGGACGGGGAGGTCCACAACCGTGGCCTCCTCGGTCTCCAGACTTAAATTCTTTGGACTTTTTTCTCTGGGGTCACCTTAAATCATTAGCTTATACGACTCCCACTGAAAATATCGATGAACTGAGAAATCGTATTATCACAGCTTTTCAAACAATTCGAAATACCCCTGGTATTTTAGAACGGACTCGCCAGTCAATACCATGGAGGATAGAAGCTTGTATTGCAGTTAGTTAGTTAGCTAGTTGTTTTACTAATTATTTTGTTAATTTATAATAAAAACATTAATTATGTTAACTTACTATTAAACATTGTACAACTTTAGAACTAAGCGATTTTGGACATATGTTCTTATGAACTTTTATAATAAAAATAATCCCAGAAATCAGCGCTTAAAGTTTGTCGCATATATTGAGAATCACCATGTATATAAATCTATTCTGATACAAAAATAAAAAAATGTAAGTGTCTTATCTTGACACTGCTGCAAAAGGCTGTAACAATATGAACTTCTACATTTTATTTTCAGAATTTTAAAGCACAGAAACGGTATTTTATAATAGAATATTATTATAATAAAATGAGACTAGAATCAGGACGGACTTCAAGTAGAATCAGAATAGAATTAGAACGTTAATAATAGAATAATGCTCACATTCTATTCTGACTCCGTTTCGATTCGATTCTCTTTCGGAAGAGAAGCAGAATAGAATCAGAGTTGAACTAGAATAGAATGAAGTAGAATAACGACATATACTAAACTCAATACCAATATAATAAACACCAATAAAACCGCTATTGTAGATTTTGGTACTACTAACCGTGTAAAAGATTTCTCCCATTACATCAAAATTAATAATGCCAGTATTAAAGTAGTTGACAATCTTATAAGTACATTATAAGTTATTCTGTATTACAATTACAGTCCGTAATATTATTTTTCTACGTATTCACTCTACTATCTTCGGCAGCAACAATTTTTTTTATTATGTCTCTTAATTGCAATAGTATTTTCAATTGATATTATTGATTATTGATAAATCGACAAGAGTTGTGACATTGTAGAATAATAACAATGTTTGGATAGGTGTTAGTTAAATCATGTCTGTTTTGATGAAGATGCAAAATGACTTTAACTCCTCAAATAAAGTTATGCCATCAATATCTTGATCTGCAGACTGTTTAGAGTTTGTGTGTAAATCTTTCCAATGTTGTAATAAACTTTCGTCAATTGTGAAAATTTTTCCTTAATTGATGATGTATCTAAACCTGAGAAACAGTAAACTGTACCTTAAAATTTGTTTTGAAATTCAAACTTTCTTTTTTTGTTCTTTGCCGAATTTCTAGAAAAGCAGTGTCCACATTTATACTGTTTGCAATTTGGCTTGCTGAAGTTATGATTTTTTTCGACATATTCACCTCTTCTAGGATTTTTTAATCTTTCGTAACTATTTCAAGATTATCTGTAACTGTGTGAATACTAAATGTGTGTTTCTGCATCATTTTACTGGGTACATTTATAAGGCTTAGTATGGTAGATGGTATAATGAGCACCTTGCTCAAGTGCCCGGACATCAAGTGCCCACCCTAACTTGCATGAATGAATGAAAGGTTTAGTATATCATACCATATACTAATAGAACAAATAGATTTATAGAAACAAATTTTCGTTATTAAATTGTCTGTTTGGACTCTAAAATCAATATCCGTTTAGGGCTTTATAAATATCGCTAATGTTGTATTTAATTGGCTTTACAACTTCAACTCTACTTTCGCGTCTATTAGAAGAGAGCCGTTTTAAACTTAAATATTTAATATTTCTTTTGAATACTTCCCATCGCTTCACTGATACTGAAAAATAATTATATATAATTCTTGCATCACTCCAAAAAAAATTACTATTTCATATGTTACTTTTGCTGCATCATTGACAACTAAATTTAAAGAATGAGCTGAACATGGAATAAAGAAAGCTCTTGAACTTGTTTCAATGGTTTTTTGTTGAAGACCGTTATGTTTTCCTCTCATATTAGTAGTGTTATCATATGATTGTCCACGTAAATTTGCAATATCAATTTTTAAATATTTTAAATGATTTAATATAAATTTAAATAAAACTTGGCCAGTAGTATCTTTCACAGAACGGTAACTCAAAAAATGTTCACGAATTTCTGCGCAATTTATGGTTCGGTTGTGATACACAAATCTAATAATTGTAGCTAATTGTTCCATATGACTCAAATCAGGTGTAGTGTCAAGAATTATAGAACAGTATTTTGACTCTTTGATTATTTCGAAAATCTTTTGCTTTAAGCCATTAGCAATAATATGTATAATTTCATTTTGTACCTTGTCACCTAATACTGATCAATACTTCTTTTTTTAAACGTTTGAATTCGGTGTAAATGTTCAGCCATAATTGGATCAAATTTTGCTATAGTTGCTACTAATTTTAAAAAGTTACCATTGCTGTTACCAAGTAATGCTTTTGATGTATGTACCTCTAAATCTCAAACATTGTTTTGATAAATACAAAATTATATAAATTAAACGTTCCATCACGCATTGCCAATATCTTTTCAAACAACTGTTGTTCCGTTACGTCAGTGGACCGATTAAAATCTTGAAGAATATATAAGGGCTGTTCGAACATGCAGTTCGCGAACGATTCGTGATCACGTGAACCAATCAGACAACATATTGAAGTTCTCGCGAACTGGAATGCGTTATCTGATTAGTTCACATGATCGTAAATTGTTCGCGAGCTGTATGTTCTAACAAACCTATTGTAAGGAATAAACAAACGTGTTTTAAGAAAGAGTGTTACATTTCTTACACGAGATATTCGATAAGGATTTTTGTAATTGGACATTTGCTGAACTCGAATCTCGTAAAGCCTATCAAATACAATAGTGATTTATTTATTATATGTATATCCCATGTAGAAATGGGTCCCCTTGTGTAAGGCGTCTTTGTGCGGGGAACAACCTGCACACTCGCACGGGGCGGCCCTGGTTGTCCTTATTAATTAATTTCTTAATAAATATTTCTTTTTCTAAGGTAAAAGAGAAAACGACAGAACGTCCTCCTAAATGCCTCCAAAGACCATGACTGTCTAATGTCAGACGGAATCGTATTGTACACTAGTTATTTGATAAGAGTACGATTTCTTAAAAAAATGAGTCCTGTGTCTTGGTTGTGTAAAGGTGCCCTTAAATCGAATATTTAAGTTGTGTACATCCTTCCTGAAAGTTATTTTGTAGACAAATACTCAGGCTTACTAGTTGTTATAACTTTATGAAAGAAACATGCCGAATGCAACAACCTACGATTACGCATATTTAACCATTTAATATCCTTCAATTTGTGACTGACATGACAATACCTACGTATACCAAATACTAACCTTAAACATGAATTTTGAACTTCCTGAATTTTACGACCACAGAAGAAATCAATACAAGTGCCATATAAAACGTCACAATAATTAAACAACGACAACACCAATGACTCACACAATAATATCTTTAAGTTTTTATTCAAATAACATCTGTGACTGTATATTAACTTTAAGGAAGCATATGCCTTCTGTGTACATTTGTTTATGTAATCATTAAATTTTAGTTTCTCATCTATAGTAACACCTAATTTTTTGACAGATGAACTAAATTTAATTTCTGCACCGTCAACATATACCTTTAGACCACATGAAAGAACCTGCTGTTTTTTATTTTGTGGCCCAAAGAGAATTAATTCCGTCTTGGAAGCATTAATATTTAATGCATGGTCAGACGAAAGTGAAACCAAACTTTCCAAATCGGAATTTAAGTTTTTAAAGGCATCTACCATACTGCTAACTGGAAAGGAATAGTAAAGCTGCGTGTCATCAGCATAAAAGTGATAATTACAGTATTTCAAAGCCTTATGAAGCTGAGATGTATAAATGGTATACAACAGGGGTCCAAGAACAGAACCCTGCGGAACACCAGAAGTCAAGGTCAGCCACTCAGATACCCGCCCATCCAAACTAACCAATTGCAGTCTATTTATTACATAACTAACCAAAAAGGCAACAGCGTCACTATCCAAACCTATATAGTGTAGGACCGCCGACAACAACTCGTGACTAAATAAAGTGTTGTTGTTTTACACTTTCTTTGTACTCCTCAAATGTTTCTGACTATTGAGCAATCTTTAGAAATATTCTTTTTAGCAAGTCATGATTTCTACTTCACTGCAAGTTATTTTGGCGGCCACCTTTCAATATTTCATTTCCTCTTAAAACATTTTTTGAAAAACTCAACTTCTCCCTTTGTAATTAATTCCTTTGTATCTTTATTGGGAGCCGTTCCTTTTAACCGATTTTATCATACTCCTAACGACTCACCTACACAATGGACATGCCAAGAGGGGTGTGTACATACACGTATTGTCACAGGGCTATATAAAATCGAATTACTACGGCCTCTAAAGCCAGCCGACGACCATAAAATTTTATAAATTCATCCCGTTAATTCGCAGCGTCAACAAAAGCCCGTCGTTCCTGTGTGGTTCGAAGAACCGGCGTCCCGTGACGGTACGCCGGTGTAGACTTTTACAGCGTCCGAAGAGGGCTCTAATTTTACGCTTTTATACGGCGCTCGTAAATGGCGACAATTTGAAAGGTCGACTAATAAAATATGAATAGTTAGTTGTTGTAGGCTGACTTATACAATCGCGTACACAGAAAGAGAGAAACATAAACTTTAACACACACACAGACGTATATATGCTGTTACACCCCTTACAGCACGCCGGCGAACTCGCTTTGATGTTGTTTTAGCACATTAACAATATGGCGGCCGCCTCTTTTGATACTTCCAGGTATACACACGATACATTAAATATATGGTAAAATTCAACCGCTTTTGACGACCCGTATTCGTCTGTTATTGCTGTCGGCAGAGCGGCAGCATTACTGATAGTAAGCCAGAAAGGAGAAACTTCAGTTTTTACCGCATTCCACATTACGGTCTACGTATATGTAAATACATAACCTCAAAAGCATCACAGGGATGCCAACGAACAGACTGCCGACATTAGAGAGCACTATTTACCTTCATGTGAATTTACTGCAAACAATGTTGCGACCTATGTAAATAAGCTTTCAAGTTTGCTGCTATGAAAATATGTTTGCATGTATAAATTGGAGGTAGGTATGCATGTATAGTGTTGCTGCGGGTAGTCGTAATGGGTGGAAAGCACTCTCGGTCTAAATGGCTTTTGCGTGTGTAGATATTAGTTACAAAAATGGTCCAGCTAAGGAGATTAGGAAATTTTATTTTTTTTCTCGCTGGTTAAATAGATAAGTAAAATGTTTGGTTCGAATACAGTTTGATAGAATCACATAGATTAGATTAACTAAGTTTTGTGGTCGGGCCGCTTTACTAGCGACTTTCAGATCTTTTATTATTCTAATTTTGCCCTCATGCTGAAACCTATCATCTTTAAGAGTAGCTTCTTTGTGTAGCTGCTAAAAACCTTTTCCTCGCCAGACGGTCATATTGGCACAGCGTATGAACTGGCGTTTCTTTCTCCTTATGGCAGAATCTGCAAGTAGCATCATCTACTTGGCCTAGGTTGTACATATGCCTATTTAGTTTGCAGTGACCAGTCAGCAGGCCTACTATCATTCACAGTCTTCCTATCTTTGCTCAGTAGATCTTTAGTAAATTCAAGCCTGTGTTGCTTTAGAAACTCTTTTGCTTGTCTCTGTTCCGGTGACTTTTTCCACCACTCTCTGGACTGATTATGTATCCAATAATGGATTTTTTAAAATTTGGGATTGGTAATGCTAAAAGAAGGGCAAGCTCCAACGAATGACCTTGACGAACCTCCCCTAGCTAGATCGCCCACCACCTCATTTACCCTCACGTCCAAATGGTTAGAAGCCCAGGCCAATGTTAATTTGCTTTGGGTACCCACCCCCTTAAGTTGCCTATGCAGTCCCAGATCAGCTTAGAGTCCACACTTACGGAACTAACTTTAAGTGTGGGCTGACTATCAGAGAAGAAGTCCTAGCTCTGTACATCTTTCTATTTCTCTGACACAAAGATGAACTGCAGTAACCTCAGCCTAGAACACCGATGTCTCTTTGCTGAAACTTATTGAAAGAACCCTTTTAGGGTTCTTTGAGTATATTCCAGCTTCGAGCCGCGCCGTAGTCCGTTTTAGAGCCATCTGTATACTAGATCAAGTCCGCCCTTACTGGAGTCGCCTGGCTAAAAAATAATTGCTATTTTGAAGCAGCCCTTTTCAGGGCTATAACGAACTAACTAAACTAACACACTAATTTGTGACTATATTTGATATAGTCACAAAATATACACGAAATAGCATATGACTATTGTATGATCTCAATCAATTTTGTATACTAGGTAATTCCGAAAAAAACGATTAAATCTCTTTTTTTTGCTAAAATTAAGCAAAACTTCATATTTGGATATAGCGCGGAATTTGAAATAACATCATCATTAATAAAAGAATCTTCTAACCTAAAAACTGAGATAGTTTATTTTTAGCGTAGTTTCATATTTTTGACCTTTCCTAGTATGCAATTAAATCCTCGGCAGATTTGATGAGTGTTATTTTAGTTTAATTAACTATAAATGAATACTCTAGTAAACACTGTGTCTATAAATACACCATTGCACTATTTTTTGTGTAATTGAATAGTGTTTACGGCTATGATGTAAAGGAGTATAAGATTCCTGGTATTTTATATGTATAAAATTCTGAGACCACACATGCTACATTTCACAATAATTTAAATAATAATGTGTTTGTGACTGTCAGAGAAGAAATGTTAAGAATTGGAAGGACAGATGCCTGTATAAAATTACATTTGCAAATAAATAGAGCAATAAGAAAGGGATATAAAACTTTATTTCAAAATTAATAGTGTTCGTCTGCTTCCTTCTTTTCATACTTCCAATATTTACTTAATGAATCATGAATTTTATTGCGTTTAACAAGCTTTTTATTTTTTTTTTGTAAAATTTGTTGGTACCTATTTATTGTGGATAATAAAATGCTGCTGATTGTTGATTGTATGAGTTTAAGAAGCATTTTTTATTTTAAGGGTATATTCTACGTTGACAAATGTAAATATTGCTTGTCTGTATTAGAGGCGTTAGGGAATTTAAAAAATCCAACTGATTTGTTATCAGGTACTTGGGATATGTTGTGTGAGGGGGGTATAAAACGTTTTTGGACTAGGGCTCACGTAGATACAATTGGTAATGAGAAGGTGCATCAATTAGCGAAAGAGGCCATGTCTACGGGAAACAACACGCTTATAAGTTTTGGGCTAATCTCGGCTAGTGTAGTTAAAAAAGGGTTTAGGGGTACACTTGATTGGCAGGGTAGGTGGGATATTACTTTAAATGGGAGGTGGACTAGTAAATTTCTCGGTAGCATTACACGTTTTAGGGAAAAACGAGGGTTAATTTGTCGTATCAGGCGGTAGAATTAAAAACAAGTTACGGTAATTTTAAATCATATTTATGTAGAATTGGGAGGGTTAATGATTCGCATTCTGAATGTGGTGGGGTAGATATAGCTGGGTATGTATTATATTTTTTTATCACAATCAGAGGGAAATTATTTAGTTAGAGTAGGGAGATTTCATTAGTTATGGAATCCATATAGTACTTAGAATAGGTAGCCTCGTGTAGTACCTTTTTTAGGTGGAGCACGGGGTTTAGAATCATTTGTAATTATACAGCTTTTCATAAATAAAATGTCAAGACACTCCAAAATAAAAATATCTTCCACATGTGTAGTATAAAATTCTAGTTCGTCAAAAACTAAGTGGTAGATGTGTCGTCCAAAGACAAAAATCTGCAGCAGAAATATATGTGAAATACTCATGCACTAGTTTCTAGGTCACAGCACACCCATATACAGATTAATTTAACAATGAAAGCAATGCACACATGGAAATTTCAAAATTTGGCTACTTCAATGAAAAATTAAGTTATTAAGTTTAAGTTATTAAGTTAATTCATTTTTAAAACTTAGATCTATAGATAGTTATGTTTTTGGTAATTCGTTTATTTAAAGATTACTTTCAATATAAAATGGAAGTTGTTGAAGTACCACCATTCAACTTATTTTAGAAGACTTAATCAGAAAGTTATGATACAAATTGAGTTCCAACTCCTTTTTTAAAAAGTATGCATATGTTGTATTGCTTATATATTCATCAATAAAAAGATTTTATCCTAAGTGTGTTCACTACTTAGTTTATATAATTTAAAATACAAATACGTCACACTATCAATACATAAAAGTATTGAAATATGAAGAAGTTTCTTATGTTAATAGATGCTGTATAGCATTTAAAATTTTGTTTGATCTCTAATTTGCATATACGAATAAAAATTTAAAAACAGCTTGTAGTATTTAAAAAAATATATACAGGGTGATAAGTAAACATGCGGCAAACATTCAAGGGGTTATTTTTTGGCTTATTCTAAGAATGTTTTGTCCTATGATGATTTTTGAAAAAACCCTTTGTTTCGAAAATACAGGGCGAACAAAATTTGCGACAACCATATTCGATATTCGTTAAAATGTCAATAAAAGTATGGTGTACGCCAATGAGTTTATCAAGTACAAAACATTGTTTACAATACGTTGTAATTTTTTCGATGTCGATCACATGAAACGGCTATTTTATCTAGTAGTGGATTTTATTTGAATACGTCTCATCGGTCGCATTTGTTTAGGTTGAATGACGTTTGGCTGTTTCGCATGTTTACCTAACACCCTGTATAATAATCTTTTAATGCGTTTTGATGTAAATACTATAGTCTTATAATAAAATTATCAGCTGCGAAAATGTTAAATTTCAAACATTTCAATCTATTAGTTTTCATTTATTTTGTATTTTGTTTTTAGAAAAGAACTCAATTTAGTCAATTGCACTAATTTTTATATTATACTTGAAGAAAAAATTATATAAATATATGCTCTTTCCAATATCATATACCAATCGGTTATTTCACTATAAATTTCAAGCAAATTTTGCATATTAACAAACCATACTCCAAAAAATGCAAGAAGAATTAAATAATAAAAAATTAAAATATACGTAAACACAGTAGACGTGTCCTAAAATACAGCCCTTGTTGAAAGACGTCTCGTATATCTTTTTATTATCTCAGCAATATTTAAACACCATATATCCATTCACAGTTTCATAATTTGACATTTTGAATATTACAACTAAAACGTTTTTAGCACTACCCGGTCGACATTTGCGATAAGAACGTTTTCTGGCATACTGAGAATAAGTCAATATTAACTTAAATATGCACGCGATACTAAGTGCCGCAGATAAGAGTCGAGTTCCTGCCCGATAGCGCGCGGCACCATTAAAATACTCGAAGCGGCCCTGTATGTTTGTTTTGAGTGTCTCTAACCTCCATACACATACATAAATGCAGTAGCTCGTAGTCTATACATGCACGTATATAATGTATAGAGTATACACACAAACGTAAGTGCATATGCGCTCACCTTATTGTCGAGTGGATGATTGCGAACCGTCAGGCGACAGCTGTGCTTGTTTTATTCCGCTGTTGCAGAAGAGTGCTTTTTCACGTGTTCGCATAGTATGTGCATGTGGGTCTGTCTGTCTGAGATCACGTTTTTTTCTGGTGAGATTTTCGCGATTCGCCTCGGGATCGAGGATTTGAGGGAATTAGGGCAGCCCTAACATCTCAAATTACTTTGAGAGTTTATGAAAATGTAGGGCTAGGGTCTAGTCCATCAAGCAGCAAAAAGCAGATGTACAGGCTAATGTCAATAAAGGAATTTATCGAAGCAAAGCGATGTTCTCGTACAAATTATTGTGGATATTCTATGAATGCTATAAGTACACTTTATTCACAAGTAATGGTGGGATAAAGAAAATTGGCGAGCAATGCGTTTTAAGTAAACTAGCTTCTCCATTTGTTGATGAGAACTAAGTAAAAGTCCACTATACATGATGTAAATATTAAACGCGCTATTCAAAATTCAAGCAGAGGGTCCCATCAATTGTTTCGTGAGAAAATTCCATCATCTATTTGGCGAACAAGATTGTTGCCGTTAGATTGCGATCGCTTCATTTTTAGATTTTATTTAAAGATTTTTATTTCATTAATTTAAGAATTAGACCCTGCAGCGCCATCTGGCAGTGAAGTTTCGAACTCCTTGCTCGTCACAATGCATCTTACCGCGATAGTAAAATTTAATTTTCGTTTCATTTTCGTTATTTATTTCCAAATTAATTAGTAATTCATTGTCAGTTAAATTTGCTTTTCATTCTTTAATTATTAGTTCAAGTTTCATTCATTAAAACATTTTCTTTTGTGTAAATTATTCCGTATTGTTAAGTTTGTCAGTGACTTATTTGATTCACGTTGTATTTTCCAATTTCCGCCCTCTCGCTACGCAAGGGAGACGCAGAGGCGACACACACCATCTTAGACGCGCTGTTCAAGTTGCTCCGTGCAAATTTCAATTAGATCACATTGTGGGATTTTGTCGCGCGAGAAACTTCTAATATCGAGTGCATCATTTTTCCGTTTACCAGGGGCAGCCAGGAGTTCTGTGTCATATTGCATCGATATTCCTGAAAAGGGTTTTACAACAGCAGCGTTAAGCCGGCATTACTTTTGTTAATGGCGTCATATTAGCTCACTGGTAAGCGAACTTCTCTTGTTAATTTTATGTGTTTAGTAGTCCGATCCTATCTTAGGACCTATTATCTATCATCTACTATCTACTATCTACTACAACTACTACATTATTTTGGCTTAAAGTTAAAAGTTAGGAGTTAAACCAAGAGGGTGAACAAAGTACTTAATTTGGAAGACCAAATCCAGATCGTTTAATTCGAAAGGGGACCACGCCTTGACATCAACGTAACGCGCTCAAACCACCCTCCCGGACGCAATACACCGACACTCCTAAAAATTTACCAGCTAAGTCGTATATTTTAGTTTTATTATTTTCTTTTTTGCGCCAAATTAATATTTCATTATTTTATTTTATTATTTTCAAAATCCTATCACATGATACAAACCTTCCGGTCAACATTATTAACCTAAACATTAAGAATAATTTCTATATTTCGGAATTATATCATAATTAATAGTTTAGTTTTATTATTTAAGTATAGAGGTTAAGACCGAACATTCATATATTATCATCCTAACCTATGTTAAGATTTAACTTTTATTGTAATTCATTGTATTTTTTTATTATCTTGAATTTTATTTGTTTTGTCAAATATACAGTGTCATCCAAAAATTTGTGTGTCGAACCAAATTATTTCGATCCAAGAAGACCTTAAGCTTGAGAGCAAACGAACCCCGTAACAAGATGTAGTTAAACTAAGCCAAGGTAGAATAACATACCAAATGTTTTGGAGAGGTAGTTTGCCTCCTTAACTTCTAAAGCAACGAGCCATCGAGAAAAATCATAATCAGAGTAGGCTATGTGTGAGTTTTAGATTAGAACTTTAGCCACTTTCCCACATAATAACATTTATTACTTGATACTCATCAATCCAGGGCAGATACGCAGGATTGGCACATAATAATATTGTTCATTAAGATATACAGTGATCACTCTTCCTCCAGGAAAAAATACCACGGTCTTTCAGGCAGAAGCACATGCAATATTGCTCTGTGTAACTGAACTCAATCAGAGGGCTTTTAAAAACAACTGGATCTATATCCCAAAATACAATCCAGACTGGTTTAAGAACGTATGCTGGAACTGAATAACTTGGCAAGCTGCAATTGATATTGAGTAAAAGGAAAACTCGGAGAAACACTGGGGTGAAACAACCAGGCAACTATATGGAGAGACTTGTATTAAGAAATCATCAAATAAGAAGCCATTGCTTCACTGAAAGAACGCTCATTAGAAAAATTTGGATCAACACTGAAGATATCAACTACAGGCTCTTGACAGAGAACGCTCCAAGAGGACAGGCAATTTTTGGCAAGCCAAAAATGAAGAGAATTATTTAGATTAACTATCCACAAATCTGTATAGATAAGTACAGGGTGTCAGGGTATTTGAATAACTGGTGCAATTTAATGGATAGAAGAAATGGAAGATTAAGTTAAGTTAAGTTAGTGATACACTAGATGTTCAATCGATCGGGTTCCAGACATCTTTTGGTGCGGGACGGTGGTAGACAATTGCACCCAATACCCATTTGCGAGAACGTACCGTGCAATCTGTAATGATCCTTGGCACCAGGATACCTTCTCTTTAGTCTTAACAATGTTAAATAATCCAGCACTTGTAATGTTTCGAGGAATCTTCCATCTAATAGGGATAACTTGTACGAGAGTTGAAATGTCCTTGGGACCAGTAAAAAACACAAAAATCTTCTTAACGAAGGTGGTTATAATTAACTCGATATTAAAGCACTGAAGGTAGGTTAGGTAAAATAGAAAAATTTCATTAAAGTAAATCTTCAAATAAAAGTCATAGAAAAAGACATATGGCAAGACTTTCTAAGTTCACTTCAAGTTTCACTCCAATATTATACTGATATCTAAACTAATGATGTTACTGTCTAATTACATTTAACTGTAATTATTTTCTACAGATCATTCACTTTCTTTTCGTTTTAGCCTTAACAATGTTAAATAATCCGGCACTTGTAATGTTTCGAGGGATCTTCCATCCAGTAAGGAGTAGCTTGTACGAGAGTTGTCCTTCGAAACAGTAAAAAACACAAAAATTTTCGTAACGAAGGTGGCTATAATTAACTCGATATTAAAGCACTGAAGGTGAGTTAGGTAGGTCGAAAACTCTCATTAAATTACATCTTCAAATAAAAGTAATAAAAAAAAGAGCACATGACAAGACTTTCTAAGTTCACTTCAAGTTTCACTCCATAATTATACTGATATTTAAACCAATGATGCTAGACCTCTCTTACACGATACGGATTTTATATATTGCTTTTTCCGTATAGTTTGGTGAAATGTTACAGTGAAACCTCAGTCGAACCATCCGGCTGGTATACGACAACCGTTTACGAACTTTTTCGTGGCGTATTGTGTGTAATTATGCATTTAAAGCAATGTTTTGCCACTACACTGTCTCATTACATTATTACATTTAACTGTAATCATTTTCTACAGATCATTCACTTTCTTTTCCTTTTAGTCTAGAATATTCTTTGGCCACACCTAAGAGAAAATGGCCAAAGTTAACAAAGTTAAATTTAACAGAGCCAAGATGTCCTTCCTTCACATCTCAAGTGAGGGGACTTTAAAATTTAAAATCTTAACAAAAATTGAACTGCCAAATTCCCAGAAGTGATATGGTATCCCTGACAGAAGAAACTACAGTCTGAAGGAAATATTATATTTCAAACCAAAGGAGAAAAGTGCCCTATTACCGGCCTATATATAAACCGAGCCGAAGGCGAGGATTGTAATTGCCCAAGGCGTGCAATAGCACTTTCCTCACGTGGTTCGAATACAATTTTTTTCTCAGCCAGTCTATATAATTAAATGTCTAAAAATAATAAAGACATACCTGTGAGTGACATGATAGATAGTAGGCTTAATCTGTCAAATGTTTTTTAAAAGCTGTCAAGTTAGCGTCGTTTGTCAAAAAGTGGTCAATAATAGTAATACTTATGGATTTATTTTTTTTTTTTAATATACTGACTCCTAAAACGACAGATACCTAATAATTTAGCAGTTATCTCATAAATTGACTAGGTCGAATGTACTAATGTCATCTATCAATAATGTCACATATAAGATGTACAGTTTCATCATGTCAATGTCACCTTATTTTGGCCCTAAGGAAGAAAAGTACAACCTTCCACCCTGTTGGGGAAAAACTTGTATTTCAGGACATACAATCTTGTATAAAAGTTCTTTATCATTTAAATACACTCTATCAAAATTAAAGTTTAGCCTCAGCAAAAAAATATGAAATGCTACAAAGTACAAGAGACTGCGGTATTTGCGGAGGCTTCAAATGGCTGCTACAATACAGATTTATTTTTTTTCTTTCTTTACACAAGGGTCTCTTTATGTGCGAATCTCACAATCTTTTGTTTATTTCTAAGCATAATTATCCCGTAATTAGCATTAAGATTGAATAAATAATAATCATATTATTATCATTAGTACAGGAAGGAAATTTGGGAATAAAATATAGAGTATAAATTTATGAAAACTTAGAAACTTCATAACCAATTCAAGCCCCAATACTAATAACAACTAAAGTTAATATTTTTATAAAAAAAGGCAAACAAATAAAATAAGGTGTTAGAAATAGTAATCATATTAATATACTACCCCCAAAAATTACTAAAACAATTAAACCTGACATTCTCTTCAATATAATAAATCCAGTATCATTAATAGAATTTAACCCCAAATAATTAAAATCACCAACTAATACATAATAAATTAAACGAAAAGTATAACATACTGTTAAACCAGTATATAAAAAAAATAAGACATAAATATAGATATTTATATATCTTAGTGATATATCTTCTAAAATTAAATCCTTAGAATAGAACCCAGCTAAAAAAGGAAGTCCACATAAAGATAAATTAGAAATTATGAAATAAGAACATGTTAAAGGTATCTGATTAACTAATGCACCTATACAGGGTGTATCCGATATAGAGGTAAATATAATAATATGTAGCAGCTGTAATCATTTACGATCAAAAAGTCTTAATGCTTACAGATAGACCCCCTATCTGTAAGCATTAACGAGAAAAAAAATATTTTGTAAATGCCGTGGGCTAGAGCCGTACCTGTGCCCAACCTAAATGCTGTCCCGAGTATACCCCCCACATACCACAATCATTCAGCCATTACCGCCTGTTAGTTTTGTGATCCGCCGTTTGGAATGCATGTGTGTATAAATGCAGCGCTACACAATGCAGGAATTGACAGATATCGTGTTAATTTACAGAGAGACAGGAGGAAATACAAATGACACAATAGATTCATTTTCGCGCGACATCATAGTAAAAAGCGCTTGTTGCAAATTTTCTGTATCTACATTTATTTCTGTGTAATTCGATTCAATTCATTTTGCGTTATATGATTAAATAGATCCAGAAGAAATAACTCAGATTCATGTGGTACTGTTTATTAACAACTAACTCTCGATTCGACAAAGCGAAAGAAAAATATTTACTTTTTTTGTAACTACTGGAGTCGCATATCCGGTGAAAGTCGAACGTCTTATCAGGATATTAAAAATAATACTTTGTAGACTTACGTAGAACGCTCTTAACAATTGAATCAGGCCCGGACTAAAGAATTTTTAGCTCCAAATTTTACTTTTTTTTATTTTTTAATGATGAAATCCGGTTTCGGCGGGTTTGTGCTTTATATGTCGTGTAGTTAACACCCAAGCAAAATTTACTTTTTTATTTGATACACCCTGTATAACGAATATTCTGATTATTCCCTATGTTATGGATCATTGCTCCTGCACATATAAATAATAAAGCCATAAATAAAGCGTGTAAATGGAAAAAAAGCTAATTTAAATTCACCAATAGCTAAAATTGCTATTATTAATCCTAGCTGTCTTAAAGTTGACAAAGCAATAATTTTCTTTAAATGAAATTCATGATTAGCCCCTAATACCGCTATAAATATAGTTATAGTTCCAATTAATAATAAAAATCTCATTAATCTTACAGATAACCTATAATTAAATCGAATTAACAAACAAACTCCGGCTGTAACCAAAGTCGAAGAATGAACTAAAGAAGAGACTGGAGTTGGAGCTGCTATAGCTGCAGGTAATCAAGAGGAAAAAGGAATCTGAACTCTCTTAGTTATTGCAGCTCTAAAATAATTAAAATAGAAATAACTATTATTTCAGTTCTATTTTTTATAAAATCAACATAAAATAAATAATTAAATCTACCATAATTTAATATCCTAGCAATTGACATTCAAATATCAATATCTCCTATTCGATTCCTTAAAACTTAAAGCGATTTATTCCTATAAAAACTCTAAGTGACGTATTCACTATATTCGCAGCTGTGTATGTGTTTTCCTCTACTATATTACACCAACTAGCAATAAAACACTCTAGCAAAATAAATTGCTCCCAACGTCAATTTAGATAAACTTCCTCAGATAAAACCCCACGGATTCTAGTCGCTCGAGCGCACGTACACATTTCAAAATCCCCTCGTACGTTTTCGTCGTTGGCAATTAAGGCATAGCGTGCGCTTTTTAGAGGTTATAATCCTTTCGTTCCAACTAACGTATGTATGTGCGTCAGAAATACAGCTATGCCATCTTTCTATCTACCGTAGCCATGCTTGCAAGTATATATATATAGTTGTACATACATAGATACATGTAGAAGAGAGGTAGACAAGGTGCACAAAATCGCGTACCATCAGCATACAGCAAAACCCGTCGCCGTATCTCTCAGTACCTACGGAAAGCTAAGATCTCCTTATAAGATGATTTATTTTCATTACCTGCTTTCAAGGGAAATTCTAAGACGTGAACGGCAGACATACAAAAAGGAAAAAAAAACTGCTGTTGAGAGGTTCCCTCGTACTCGTCGTGGTTATTTTTATGTTGTTCCACGTTAACGGCTTAATTCCTAAAAATTTCTTTCCCTCGAAAAGCGGACCGTATATTACTTCAGTCGGACCGGCTTTAGGACGTTCATCCTGCGTCCATTTTCGTTACGTGTCAGAAAGTAGATACGACGACATTATTCTGGGAAAATTTACGCTTTCCAGTAGATGCTCTGCTGTGTGAGTCAGGAATTGCTCAGTGATGTCCCATTTTCTTCAAAGCTTCGTGTGCGTAAGAAATGTTTTTGAGGTTAATACGAAGTTTATTGCGTTTCAGACAGAAAGAAGTTTGGAGAAAGTATAAAAGGAACAGTGTCTCTTAAATAACACTTGATGCTCCAACTTTGAAATAATAGTTTTTCAGTGATTTCAGTGACCTCCTTACTCATCACTAATTGTGTGCTTAACTAGCAATTTTTGCACGTGGTTATATCAAATGAACGATCGATCATACATTAGCTTATATAGCTCGATATAGCTATCGAAAATCGGAAAGGAAAAGATTCCGAAATATGCGTCTATATAATACATATTGTAATAGAAATAATATTACATATAATTGTTATTTAATGAAAATCTTAACCTCTGGGTCGTTAAAAAGGTTCGGATAACGATGACGGATAGAATCACTACTTACCTTACTTGAATTTCAAATTGAACTTATTTAGCGCCTTTTATAATGTGATCGTCTGCACTGTGACCATCACCGCCAGAAAATGAACAACTCCCTGTTTATCTGTTTGATAGTGGTTAAGTATTTGCCGCCAATTCTCAATGACTGGATTGAGGAAAGTGTTGTGAGCTTCAAAAGAAATAGACAATTATCAAAGAACTAACAGCTTCTTGCGGGTTTCGCCGTGTGTCAAAACTTTCGCTCAAAACTTCAGGATAACTGAACTGTTCAGTTATCCTGAAGAAGCTGTCAGTATGAACAGTCGAGCGAAAGTTTTAACACACGGCGAAACCCGCAAGAAGCTGTTAGTTATAGTTACTCCGGCCGTGAAAGCCTACGCAGAATTATCAAAGAAAACACCGTATTTTCAGTAAAATTTAACTCGTATATTATGTTTAAAATAATTGTAAAAGGAATAAAATACAAAATTGATTGGAAAACAAGATCTAACAGGTATTTAACTCTTTTACATCGATAACAATATAACTTAACCTTTAACTTTGTTCGAACTGATTCAGCTTGTTTAACTTTACTAAATGGATTCTAAACTTATTGAATCCATTATTCAATGTGATTTTAAATTTGAACTAAACAGTTTACACTCATATTTTTGTAATAAATCCTTGTAACTAATATACTTTAGCCATAATCACGTCTGCTACAAGCTTAACGAATTACTAAACTTAGAAAAAAACAATTTGTGATTTATATAGTTTTTTTTTTAATAGAGTGAAATGAAGTTTAATATTTGATTACTTTTATTGGATTTATGACGTTTTAGATATTAATCTGAGCTCTTTTATAGACGTATGTATTATTAAATGAAGAATACAGGCGTTGTTGGATTCAGAGAATTCCTTTTCGACGTAGAACTTTCGAAATATCCGGCTATATGGTCTCTGATGATGTAATCCTGTCTCCTAATTCTCTTTTCGCGTCTCTCAGCTAGACAAAAGGTCCTGTAGGATGGTTTTCTTCCGATGGAAGTGTCTTGAATCTGATTCTTTACTTCTGAACCCTCGGTAAGTTTTTCCTGCTTTTTAAATTTTCGCTTTAACTGTTTAAAAATGTACTGCAGCTGATTTATTATTCCCTTTAAGTTTTGTGTTCCCTTTTGTGTAGAAATTTTTATATTTTTTTTTCTTTAGATTAAATTCCCCATTCGCCCATTTTAATCTTATCCACGCGCCTGTTTATTTATTTTTTGAACAACCTTTCTTTTTTCCAGGTCAATGGCTTCCAAAATCTTCGTATTCCAACGAATATTACCACATATGTTCGCCTTCAAACATTCGTAAACTCCTCCGTTTGCATTGGAATCATTCCAACTTCATGGCACTTCACTGGTATGAATTATTTGACAATTTAATGTAAAAATTTTTATTCCTCATTCAAAATTGAATGCCTCTTTTACATTTTCTAAATGATTTGTAATTGGGATTTAATTTTTATGCATTGCTTTGAATGTTAAAAAAATAAATTTTAAAAATTCCGGGCATTGTGCTCTGAAAAACAGAGCAATATATATATATAATCAATAACTCCTTCTACCTCAATTAAGGTGTAGGAGTATTTCTTTTCTTTTCAACCATGGACGAACCTCTTCCATTCTCTCCTATTTTCTGCCATCTTCCTTGCTTCTACCCATTCTTTGTTTCTTTTCTGCAATATTTTTCCTATCACATCGTCCCAAGTTTGCCTAGGTCTTCCCGGCTTCCTATTTTTCTGTATTCTCGCCTCCCATATATTTCTTACTGGCCTCGATGCTTCCATTCTCAATAGATGTCCCCACCATTCTAACTGCTTTTCTTCTATAAATTCTAAGGTCGATTGTATGTTTAGGTATTTCCTTATATCTATGCTTCTGATTTTGTCTCTCTTCGTAACTCCTCGAACTCTTCTCAGGAACTTCATTTCGACTGTTTGTATCTTACTATTTTGTTTTTCATTCAGTATCCATGATACGCAGCCGTAAGTTAGGATGGGTCTAATAATTGATTTAAATACTTTAATTGTGGTTTTTTGTGATATTTATTTTTTATTTATGAATTTATTTTGCATAGTATAGTACAATTTCATTATTTTCTGAACCCATTCATTTATTTCTGCTTCTTGTGTTCCATTTTCGTCTAGTGTTACTCCTAGGTATTTGAATGTATTAACTTGTTGTATATTCTCTCCGTCAATCTCTATTTTAAGTTCTATGTTTTCATTTCCTATGGCCATCACTTTTGTTTTGTTTATGTTTAACTTCATTCCATTTTGTTCTAGTTCTTTATACCATGTATTGATATTGTGTTGCAAATCTGTCTCGTTTTCGGCAACAATAATGATATCATCTGCAAATACTCCTTCCAAGATTTCTACTTTTTGTAAGTTGTAATATCCAACACAAAATTTCTTACTTTTTTTGGTACATTTCTTAATAATATCGTCCATAAAAATTATGAATAATATTGGCTTAGGCTTCCTCCTTGCCGTAGTCCTGATTGGGTTGTAAAAGTATCTGATACAGTATTATTTGCTATACTGCGTAACATGTTCTTATACACTTTTGTAATTATTCTTATAGTTTTATCGTCTATGGTTCTTTCTTTAAAGATTCCATAGTTTTTCTCTTGGGACTTTATCGAACGCTTTTTCGAGATCTATGAAAGCCAATAACACCTTCCTCTTTTCTTCTATTGCTTTTTCTGTAATTTGTTTAATGGAGAAAATATGATCTTGTGTGCTATTACCGCGCCTGAATCCACTTTGAGATTTTTCAAGGTATCATCAAATGCTTCTCTCAGGTGTTCTGTAGTATTTGTTCAAAATTTTCATGCTGTGCTTATTAAAGATACACCTCGGTAATTATTTACAGTTCTTTTTATTTCCTCTTGAAATCGGAGTACATCAGCATAAGTAGCATGTTTCTTTTCCTTATTCCCAATCTTACAATCCGATGTTATCTATCGTATGGTGATTTACCGTTCTTTAGTTTTTGTATTGCTTCCTCTAAATCATTCATGCTTATTTTTTACTACTTTCTTTCTGTTGTTACTACTGTTTAGTTGCACTTTCGATCATCTCTTTTTCATCTAAATAGTGTTTGGAAATTTCTTTTTCACGTTTTAATAATTTTTTTCCTGCTCTGTTATCAAATTCCCATCTTGTCTTTTATATGTTGTATTTCTTGTTTCTTTTCTTTTCTACAAGCTTTTAATACTCCATAAAATAGCTTTTGGTTCTCTCTGCTGTTCCTTGCCATTTCTCCCCGAATTCTTCCAACTATTCTTTTTTGCTTCCATCACAAGTTTTTTCACTTTATTTCTTTCGGTTTTATATTATGTCATAACTGTTGGTGTTGTTTATCTAACAAAATTTCTTCTCCAAGAGTTTTTCTCAATTTTATTTGTGCTTTAATTTCGCCTCGACACCATGCCGTCTGTTTCTTATTGTTTATTTTCCTATTAACTCCGCATACCTCTTTAGTTGTTTCTATGATTGTGTTTTTCAAAAAATTCCATATTTGATTTATATTATTATTCGCATTATCTTTTTCTGCGTTTTTTAACTTTTCTGATATTGCTTCTTCATATTGCCGAGCAATATTCTTATTTCTTAATTTATATGATTTTATTGTTTCAGTTTCAATTTTTCTTAGTCCATCCCACACTATTTGCCTCTCGATTTTCCTTTTTCTCTCTAATTTTTGTTATACTACGTTAATGGTCACTGCCAATCTCAAGGCCCTCTATTGACTCGTGTATCCATAATTATTTTTCTGTTCTTATTTTCACTAATTTATAAAATCTTATCATGGTTTACTCCCTCCTCTACTTATTACTTCTCTGGTATATTTATGTATTTGCTTATGTTCAAATAGAGTATTAGTGTACAACATATACCAAACTAAAAAACTAATGAAATGATTAAAAAAGAAACACCGCGCGTTCTCAATTGCCTAGCCCATACGAACACTGCGATTACGGAATCGCGAAAATATTCAGTATTCCGGCGATAAGGCCGCAGAATCATTATCTATCCGCCACTGACGAGACCATTCCCACCGGCTGTCGTGCGATAACGGGACCTCGATATTTATACACTGCGGGGCGCTATCTAACCACTGAACGCGTGAGCGTGCTTCGAGTGTGTAAGGAAGCGATAACACGTTCGAACGTTCGACGCGTATATACGGGTGCCGCTCGAGATATGGAAAAACGCCCAGCCGATAATAATTACGCGACGAGTCCCACTGTATCAGTTAAGGATATCACCACCAGCAATACGTCAAACCGATCACGATTACATAATGACATATCAACTGAGAATAGACACTGGACGAATTTCTAAGAACGTAAAAATTCCTGCGTGTAATAGCGTGCTTTGTTCTCGTTACATCGCTTAATGATAAGCCGCACTAATTTACCTTGATAAAATAATTACGAACGGTCCGCTATTACGCCCATAATAATTAGCGAGGCCAGGACAGCTGGACGTCGTTAGGAAACGCGAACACGGAAAGAACGCTCTATGGGGAAAAGAAATATAAACGAACACAGCGAGTTGGGATGATAAAATGCCTAATTACTAGGCTTACGTTCCCAATTATCCATTCACCATTAATAAACATGCGTACCAAATATGGAATTATGAAAAATGCTCGTGCCAATCGCTAATGTTAATAATTAGCGGTCGATATAAATGTGAAAAAGCAGTATTATGTTAATATGACCCTTAATTAAGCGCTACTTATTAAAACTAACTGGAGAAAGCTTTATTTCTCCTTGTGTGTTTGCTAAGTATGCAGGCATGTGGCAATTTTTTAGTTCCTTTTCTTGTATATTTCTTCTGTCGGATAATTACAGTGGTGTAATTCAGAATATAGATGGAATAAATATAATAATATGTAGCAGCTGTAATCATATACAATCAAAAACTCTTAATGCACAGGGGGTCTATCTGTAAGCATTAACGAGAAAAAATATATTTTATAAATGCCGTGGGCTAGAGCCGCACCTGTATCCAACCTAAATGCTGTCCCGAGTATACCCCCACACACCACTATCATTCAGCCACTACCGCTGTTAGTTTTGTGTGGATCGCCGCTTCGAACATTTTATTTAAATTCTTCCCGTCTCGAAAAAACGATCCTTTTCAAGACCATCATGATTTCATATTAAGAAAATAGAAGCTTGATGCATCGGCAAAAGTGCGGGAATGTATAAATTCATAATGTATAAATTCATTTTCGCGCGACAACATAGTAAAAAGGGCGTGTTTGCAAATTTTCTGTATCTACATTTATTTCTGTGTAATTCGATTCAATTCATTTTGCGTTATATGATTAAATTAATCCAAAATAAATAACTCAGATTCATGTGGGACCGTTTATTAACAAATAACTCGTGATTAGACAAAGCGAAAGAAAAATATTTACGTTTTTTGTAACTACTGAAGTCGCATATCCGGTGAAACTCGAACGTCTTCAGGATATTAAAGGGATATTAAAAATAATACTTTGTAGACCTACGTAGAATGATCTTAACAAAAAAGGAATGTTTATTTTATAAAAAGAAGAAATTTAAAATGCCTCAGTTTTGCTATTTTTATATACAAGGGCCTTTATTTATTCAGAATGACGTTAAATGAACTTACGGCATACCATTAAGAATAATACTAAATGAGTGCAGTGTATTTATACATAATACTACGTTTAGCGGGTGCTTAACATGACGTTTCCTTGCATCAGGCCCGGACTAAAGAATTTTTGGCTCTATATTTTACTTTTTTTTTTTATTTTTTTAATGATGAAATCCGGTTTCGGCGGGTTTGTGCTTTATATGTCGTGCAGTTAACACCCAAGCAAAATTTGCTTTTTTATTTGATACACCCTGTATAGAGCTATCTATAAACGCTATAGAGATATAGTTTAGATATTTTATCTAACATAAGTTTTTGGCAATGAGAAGGTATCTTTGAGCAAAAATACTTTTGAAAGGTGTATACTTTATTAGGTACAAAGATCTTAAAAAGTACTTACACACAGCAAAAACGTTTTCTATTGTCAAGTACACCTACGTTCTTAAAAACTTTTGCTAAATGTAACATAGTAAATTCTTTCTGTAAGGAACCTAAAAGTTATACACTAATTAGCCTGGCGACATAACAAGAAAACCGATAAATGAAACTACCAAGGCTACGAGGACAACCCGAAATGTTTCCGGAATCGACAAAAAAAAAACACGGTATTGGGTATGGTATTTAATTTTTATTTTTCGATGTAGTCTCCTCGAAGGTCAATACACTTTTTCAAACGGTGCTCCAGTCTCTTCAAGCCGTCGGAAAAGTAGGATGTTTCGAGGTCTGCAAAATAGCCATCTGTAGCGGCGATGACAAATCTCTTTCCTGCCAGCGATTTTTTCAGGTTTGGGTATAGGAAAAAGTCGCTGGGGGCTAGGTCCGGTGAATATGGAGGATGAGAAACTGATTCGTAGCGCAATTCATTCAATTTGGATACGACTATGCGGAATGAATGAGCCGGTGCATTGTCATGGTGAGAAAGCACTTTTTCCGCTGCAAACGAGGCCGTTTCTCCTTCAATACTACATTGAATCGGGTCAATAAATCGCTGTAGTATTGACCCGTGATCGTCCTTCCTTTTTGCAGATAGTCGATGAGGATCACACCTTGGGAATCCCAAAAAAATTGTCGCCATGCTTCGACTGTTCCTTGGTCTCTGCTATGTAGTGATGGATCCAAGTCTCATCCACGATTACGAAGCGCATGAAGAAATCCCTTGGATTGCGTTGAATTCTGGCCAGACACTTCTCCGAAACGGTCACCCGATTTTGTTTTTGCTCCGGTATGAGCAAACGCGGTCTCCATTGCGCCGAAAGCTTTTTCATTCCCAAAATTTCGTGTAGGATATGGCCAACGCGTTTTTCTGAGATGCTTGTTGTCTCTACTATCTCTTTCAGCTTCAATCGGCGATCGGCTAATACGACATTATGAATTTTGTCGACCATGTCATCGTTGGTAGCGGTTTTTGGGCGTCCACTGCGTGGTTCGTTGCTTGTGCTTGTACGGCCACGTTTGAACTCGCTCACCCAGAAGCTGATGGTTGAAAATGATGGAGTAGATCCGCCATGAACCTCTGGCAAAATGTTTCGAATTTCCGTGGCCGTTTTCTCAGCCATCCAGAAGTGTTCTATCACTGCACGAAATTCGATTTTATCCATTTTTGCGAAACCGCCTGACTTGCTACACAAAACACACTCTTAAACAACAACTATTGACAGTAGACGTCTGAAATTTTGACAGTTGCTATAAAAAGGGTCGCCCTTGCCGACCAATGAATCCACTTCAACCTTCGTGCGCCATCTCTTGCCGATTCCGGAAACATTTTAGGTCGCCCTCGTAATTTCCAAGAACTATGATGGCAATTGAAACTGCTATAATATTAATATCTATTACATTGATTACCAAGATTTTTGTCCCAACCATAAAAATGCCTGATTTCCATAATACTTTTGCATGCTGAAATCAATTATGTTTTCAGAATTTTTCCGTCACCCTTAGGTTTTATGTTCTAGGATGTTCGTTTATCCACTTAAAATATGCATGCATAGATATGTACTATAAGAGAACATGTCTTGACGTTATATCAGTTGTCGGTTAGAGCTCGAAACTGATCAAGCAGCATACAATGGTTAATGTTTGAACATTTCTTAACTTTTTAAAGAGTGTTGCGTTGTGGTGCGTTTAAGCTAATGTAGTCAAACCGCGAACATTTGATTACATGTAAAAATGCCAAGGAAATGTGTAAACCACATTTAAATATCAACAACGGTCTTTCACACCTCTCCTTAAAAAGCGCTATGAGCAGTATTTCAAGTGTAAAGTAGGTGATGAAGACAAAAGCTGGACTCTTCATATTTGCCGTGTTACGTGTGTCAGAGTTCTTACAGTGTGGGCAAAAGGTAAACAACATATGCCTTTTGCTATTCCTATGATTTGGAACGAAACTATCAGATCATATTACCGATTGCTATTTTTGTCTTACAAAAATAATTGTATAATTTCTAAATCCGAACCTACTGTAAAATATACTAACTATGTATGCCTAAACCTCTACAGAACATGACACTTAGCGACGATGAAAGTGCTGATGACAGGCGACAATATGGATTTGGATCTAACATTTCAACCAGATTTGTCTTGTTATATGCCGCATCTTTTAAGTTAAGAAGACCTCAACGACCTCGTCTGCGATTTAAGGTATTTAAGTCTAAGAAGCAAGCCGAACTTCTAGGTTCCAGATTAAAATACTGGAATCTTCTTCAGAGTGGAGGTGTTCTTTTTCGTAATCGCCATGCAGAATTTGATTTTTTTCTTTATCGAAGAAGGATTTGTACTTTGTAATGACGCCCATTCTGTTATGAAGACGCTTGATCGTGAATATAGTACATATGAGTGGCGTTTGTTCAGTGACTCTTACAAATTAAGCTTGAAAGCGGTACTACTCCACAATGGAAATAAGTTTCCCCTCTGTTCGTTTGGCTAATGCAAGCGATTTGAAAAAAATCTTATGATAACATGAAGCTTCTTTTGGACAAAAATAAGTATAACGGTTTTAAGTATTGTTCGTTCTTCTGTGAATGGAACAGTCGGGATAGAAAAATCATTATTAAGAGAAAGAGTGACCAAAACGAACTTCACTGACACCAGGAAGTAAGAATGCCATTGATATCCTACTTGTTTATCCTCAAAAAAATTATTTGTCCTTTTTGCACATTAAGCTTTGTTTAATGAAAAACTTTGTCAAAAGTTTAAAAAGAGTTTATTCACCTAATATGAGATGTTTTCAGGTAAAAAATTACACTCCATGGGTAATTTTCACTTGATATATTTACTCGTTGGTGTAATACTGCCATGTAAATTTACATCAGGGGTGGAATATAGTAGCTGTATTTTTGCCAGTGGATAAGCTTTTGTACTTGTAGGGAAATTTTCCTAACAAGAGTAATATTTCACTGCAGCTGTAAAGTTACCTTTGCAATGAAATAAACTACGTGCTAAAAAAATCTTGAAGGAGGTCAATCTTCAAACAAAACATCATCTCATTCAGAGCATGCCTCGCTGAGTTAGACAGTGCATAAACAATCGCAGGAATGTGACATGTTATTGATAAATTTTTGCCGATTGATAATATTTTTTTTCTAATTGTCATGATTTACTACTGAATACTAGTGGTTATGATTTACTACTTGAATCTTGCCAAAATTTCAGCTTTGTGACTCAACTCCTTCAAGCTGTTGCAGTTTTTTTGGCACGTAGTTTATTATTCCAGTAATGGGAGGTATAAAAGTTGATAGAGCTGACTGATTTCAACATTTGAATGATTTGAGCATACTGAAATGCAAGAATTTGTTGAGTGGACCAGTTAATTATTGATTAAATCAGCAAATCTCTCTCTATCTCAATGTATTAGCTTTCGCTTGTATTCCCATTGACTCTTTATATCCTATTCATAGTTTTCCTCATTAACTATAATCTTTGCTAGTCTATTTTTACTTTTCTTTCTTTCCTTCTTCTCTCGCAATACTTGTTATTTCTTTTTGAACCAACCCTATCTCCATTGCTAAGTAATTTTCTACACAAATCTTCGCACCTTTTAATTTAATTTCCACTTCAATTAACTCCAATTTCTTTTCTTTCGAATGCGTTCAATACGAATTACGTAATTCCATTACGTTTATACCCTTTCAAGATACATAAAAAAATGGAGAATAAAAGGGAATAACGACCAGACTTCATAAACAATTGGAATAATATTTGGATATTCGGTCCGTTCAATCAAACTTCATAAATACCTCAATATTTCGTTATTATTTATAAAATCATCATCAGCAGATACTAAAGAAAAATTAAAAAATATATTTATTTAATCCTTGTTCTCTCTTTTTACCACATCGATTTTGATAACTTCATGTCAGATATATGAACATTTTATTAGGCCATTACCCTTTTTTGACTGTAATTCTTGTGAATACATCTTGAATCCCTGGCATTTTTTGTAACTTATATGTAACTTATCTACTAAGACATAGAACAATATCCTATTTATAATATCTAAAATTCTAATCAACTAATTTGAAGAACTCTTTTCATCTCCAAAAGCAATATCCGCTCAATTCCGCTTGCCTCCTATCATTAAATTAAGAGGAATACAGTCGTAAACAAAGCAATAAAAACTGAGCTTCATAATAGCCGAACATCTATTATAAAAAGCATTTAATAGCGTCAATAGACGCACACATACGAACATGAATACATACATAATATTCGTCTGCGAGACTGGAAACGAATTTCCTGCCCGTTAACAGCCTGCATCTCCCATGCGACCGTCGCCCCATATTACGTACTAAATATAATCGACGTAATATTATACAAGTGCAATTAATGACTGGAAAGGCCATTAGAAATAGAGTGTGGCGCGGGCGGCTATGGGAACGACAATTTCCAATAAGCGAGGGATTTTACTGCATCGCCGATATTAGAAGTAGGAAACGCGGCAATTAAAAAACCACTAGTTTCGTCCCGCCGAAGCCGTACAACGGCACTAATGGTATTAATGGGTGTCTGGTTCAGGGAATGTGGTGCAATGTATCGGCAGATATCATTTTAATGGATAAGTCTAAGTGTATTATGTCTGTGAATTTGCATATTATACAGTTAATTATTGCTTCCAAAGACAACTACAAATTTATTATTATTATTCTGTTTACGTCTATATGTTAAATGCGCATTACTATCTACGTCAGCCAGACAAGTGGAAATAAAACGTCAAATCGAAACGATTACTGTTATAGAGTGTCTTTAACATATACATATACAGGGTGTTAAGTAAACATGCGTAAAAAAATCAAGGGGTTATTTCCCTGGTCTATTCTAAGAATATTTTATCCTATGATGATTTTTGAAAAACCCCTTTGCTTCGAAGATACAGGGCGAACAAGATTTGCGACAGTAACAACATTTCATTATCAAAAAGTACATGTAAAGTTGCTCAATCTACAATAAATGTTCGAATGAGATCTTCGGCTGATTAGATTAGGATTGGGGTGGCCTATCGACCTGTTTCACCGCGACCTTTTCAGATCTATTGTGATCCCCTTTTTTCCTAGAGCGCTCTCTAATTTTGCCCTCTTAATTTGGCCTATCATCTTTGAGAGCGGCTTCTTAAAGTAGCTACTAGCTGTGGGGTTCTCCTCCCCCATTACTAGAAACCTTGTCCTCGCCAGACCTTCGCATTGGCACAGCACATGAACTGGTGGTTCTTCCTCCTCTTGGCAGTATCTACAGGTTGCATCATCTGCCAGGCCTATGTTATACATATGCCTATTCAGTCTACAGTGACTAGTCAGCAGACCTACAATCATTTTGACAGTTTTCCTGTCTTTATTCAGTAGATCTCTCGTGAGTTCAGGCCTCTGCTCCTTTGCCTGCCATTGTCCCGGTGATTTTTGCCACCACTCTCTGGACTGATTGTATATCCATTCATTGATGGATTTTTTTAATTTGCGATTTGGTAGTGCCGAAAGAGGGGTCGGCTCCAACGAAGCTCGAACCTGGCCAGCTCGTCCGCCGCCTCATTTCCTCTCACGCCGAGTGGCTAGGGAACCCGGCTAGGGTTACTTTGCTTTGGTGCCAACCTCATTTAGGGCGCTTACACATCCCAAATCAGCTTAGAGTCCACGCTTGAGGAGCTAATCGCTTTAAGTGTGGACTGACTGTCAGAGAAGACGCTTTTACCCGGTTCGGTACATCTTTCTATCTCTCGGACACCAGTGATGAATTGCAGCAACCTCAGCTGGAACACAGTCGTATCTTTGCTGAAGCTACCGAAAGAGCCTTTTTAAGGCTTCTTAGTGTATATTCCCGCTCCAACGCCGTATCCGTTTTAGAGCCGTCAGTAAACCCAGGTTGAGTCCGCTCTACCGGGGCACCTGCCTCCAGTCTTCTTATCTGGTATTATACACCTGATATTTCCTATCTAGGTTAGGGGTTTTGAACCATGGCATCACATGGCATTCCTAAAAAGAGGTGCCTCCTTGAGTTCATCTAGCAGTTTTTTTATAGTCAGCCCCGTGCGATTTACTTATCGGTACTTGACTATGTAAGAGTCTGTTGTACTGTGGACCTTGCGGCTCCTTGTACAAAAATATGTATTGTTGGGAGGTTTAGAATTACTTCAATCGCGGCGGTAGGCGTCGATCTCAACGCCCATATCTCAACGTGGCGCACAGGCACGCCAACCTCTGCACGCCACCCAACGCTTGACACGGCCTGGATACAAGCATTCAATCTTCTCATCATTGACTGTCGAACACTTTCAAACACACCAGGGTAGTTTCTAATTGAGTTACACCCAGCAATTATCCGATTTCGCAAATCGTCCAAATGCTCCACTGGAGTAGCCTAAACTATTTACTTTAGAGATCTCCAGAAGAAATAATTTAAGGGGTTTAAGTCTGGGGATTGAGCAGGCCATGCGTGTGGCCCACCTCGACCAATCCAGCAATCTCCGTATGTTGCTGTTAAAAAGTTATGGTGGTGCACCGTCGTGCATAAACCACATTGTAATTATTGTCGCGTATGGTATATCCTCCAGAAACTCAGGCAGAGTTGCTTCCAAAAAGTTGCAGTCTTCCTGGTAGAAATACCGGTCCAATCAGATAGTCACCCACAACTCAACACAAACATTTTCCCCAATGTTTTCAACATCAGTTCTCGTTGAAACTGATGTTGAGCAACCTCAATATTAAACAAATCCCGAAAGCAGTACTATAATGAACTCCATTACAGAACTGTTGTTTTCTATAACGAAAAGATTTCATTAGGACACCGAAACAGAAAAATATACTTATAAACCGGCAAAAGCAAACTAGTATAACAGACCCTCTTGTAAAGTAGTTCTTTCATTTATTTAGCTTTTGTTTTATTACACACCCTGTTACCCTCGCAAATCAAAACTAATCACGAAAAGTAAATAGTGGGTGAAAGAAATCTGACTTTCTTGAATACCCCAAAAATTGAAAAGGTATAATTAAAAATAAAAGAACAGATTTTTGACGTTAATTCACAATCAAAAATTTATTATAATAGAAAAAAAAGAAAAAAAAGTTAATTACAAATTTGCAGAAAAAAAGCCCTGGACAAAAGGTCCTGGTCTAAATCAAAAACTGCATTAGACTCTAAATTACAAAAGGACAATGCTAAATCCTCTATCAAGGCAAAAAAAAAACAAATTAGTTCAGGAAGATAATCCTATTTATATCAAATCAAACCACGTTGTTTCAAAATTAAAACAAACTAAATTAAACGTGGACAAGTCAAGTATATTAACAAAAGAAAAACTTACATACAAGCACTAAAGCTTCTATTTCCCCAATTCGAGGTGATTAATAATTAAATACAAATCAGCAAAATTAAAAAACGAAAAAATTTAACTCTTTAAACTTAAAATCTTCCCGAACAAAAATAATAAATGATCTTATATCTAAATTGTGTACACAACAATATAATAACAATTATTATCAAGCGAGTTCCTTGATGGACGAAATATAGTACAAAATAAACGAAACAAATCTCTAAATCAAATGAAATAGCAAAATGGCAGCAAACAATTACAAATTTCATGTACTCACGCTTGTGTCTATCGAGGAACTAGTACTTACAAGGTTAAACAGTCGTATACATATAACCAGCTGCGTGCAGCGAAGCCGCGCACAGATCATCGAAGAAAACTACAAGAAAGGACATGAACTACAAGAGCAAATGCCAAACATTTTACAGAGTGAAATTAATTTAAAACAACTGAACATTTAAATAAATAAATCATACAAACAATTGAATTAACTAAATCTTATACAAAATAAAATATTTATCTGTGAAAATTTGCCCGACACATTGACGAAGGCTGATCGGAGTAAACAAGAAAAAAAATCTGAATTTGCGAAAACCGGGGTGCCAGACCACAGCAATATGTATGTTTATGTTACATACCTTAGTTGTAAATTCTAAGAGTTTGGTTATTTTTTTTCTAAAGAAGTATTAAAAATAAAGGACCCATGTGTATCTTTCATTCGGTAAAAATACTGTTGCACAATAAACTTGATTGTTATTATTATTATTATTATATTATTTAAACTTAAAAAGTCATCTAACCTAATTAAGAAAGAGTGTTAAAATATTTAAAAAAAAAAGCAAAACATAAGAGCAATTGTACGTTAAGTTGTCAATACTCTCCATTTACGCTTTCTAAATGCTTTTATCATTCCCATAAAGTTTTTCTTTTATCCAACCAAACCCTATTTATAATTCATAAACGTCCCTAGAATCGACGCACATCTGTTCCTTACTACCTTAAGATCAAAAAGAACGCTTTCAGAAACCGTTTAATGAGCAAAGTCGGGCGCTCGTACGTACGCTTGCACATGCGACGTATTTACGAGACGCGGAACGCAATAGAGCGAGATAGACGCGGATTAATTATGAACGTCACGTGTCGCGATGAATGTCATACGTGTCCGCGGAGCGTACGGACAAAAAGAAGCCTTTGCGCGCGTATAGCCGCAGACGCACGCATCTGTCCGTAATTCAATTTAAAGATAGTATTCATTCATGCGGTCGCCGTGGGTGGGAGAAGCGCACACATGCAGTGAGGAAAACAGAGCTCGACGGCTGGCTGGCCGGCGCTTCGCCAGTTTGTCTGTGGAACGTAGTAGAGGTGAAAGAGAGAGTGAGGTAATATAAAGATAGCTTAGGGAACGGACAATATAAGCGTTTTCTTTCCTTCTCTCTCGTATTCTGTGGACGAATACATAAAATTGGAGATACTGACCGACTTCGCAAATTATCAGGAACCGATGTTCGATATATTTGCAAGCAATCAGTTTACATAGGAGAGATGATAATTTTAGACTGTGCATGTAATTATAAAACATTAAAAAAAAAAGAAACAATGAATTGTTCATCAAAAAATCGATCGCGTGTTTTAAACAGATGTACACTTCTCACAGGAAAAATCGGGACACCAGCAATTCAGAATTTTAAAATTTCTTGATTGTAAATGCAACTTTCGGAGTACGTATTCACTTATCTTAGCCATAAATCACTTAATTATGTATATTACTGGGATCAAAGGTAACGAGTAGAAATTTAAACAGAAAAATAAATATATAGAGAGAAAAAGGTTTATGTATAGAATAAACAAATCCAAGTTTCGGTGGTGGCGTTTCCTTTAGAAATACCAATGAAAAAAAATACATAACAAAAATAACTCTTCAATAGACGGCTTCATTTAGAAATATATGTGTATTTAACTTGTTTGATGTTATGTAGAGATAATTCTTTTTTAAGAAAACATGTGATGATGGGATTTTATTATTTAATATTATGTTATTTGTTAGCGCTGCTATGATATTAGTTACTTACTTCGATTTATGCTCGCGAGTATTAGTTTAGCAATAGACAATATTTTAGTCAACCTCCTCAGTTTTGGGATAATGTGATTTTCACAGATTTATTGTCTACACAATTCTTGATGTATTCATTACTATTGTTGTTTAATATTTTTAAACATTGTATTACTATAAAGTTTTCTTCTATCTATAAAAAATTACCAAAACCAGGTTTAAGATTATTTATAAAATTCTTAAATACAGCAATTAAATTCGCAAATAAGTTATGTATTTTATGAACACTAATACATAACAAACACTGTAAGAAAGCACATTGTTCGTCAATCTCAGTTAGTGCTAAAATATTTATTTTTGAATTTGATTCATTTAATACTTTTTCGTTGCTACTGCCTAAAGCTGTGTTACAGACCAAAAGTGTTAGCTATATTTCAATAAAATAGAACGACATTGGATTATACAGGCGTAGTTAAGATATATTTCCTGAAAATACAATAAACGGAGGGTTAATAAAATAAATAATTTCTTTGCGAAATTAATTGCTTTAAAAATGTTGTAAATAATCTTAAACTGTTTTTGGTAATTTGTTAATACATAGAGAAATATTTTGTAGTAATACAATATTTAAGAATACTAAACAACAACAATAATGAATACATCAATAATAGTGTAATTAATCAATGTCTAAAACCACATTGATCAAAAACTCAGGAGGCTGATTGACATATTGTCTATTGCTAAAGTATTACTTGCGAGCATAAATCAAACTAAGTAACTAATATCGTAGTAATAGATAATATAATTTTAAAATTCCATCCCCATATGTTTTCTTAAAAAAAGAAACATCTCTACATAACATCAAACAAATTAAAGACATATATGTGTATTTCTAAATGGTGCCGTCTACTCAAGAGGTCTTTTAGTCGTTACGTATTTTTTTTTTTGCATTAATGTTTCCGTATTCGGTATTTCTAAGGAAACACCGCCACCGAAATTCCAATGTGTTTATTTAATCTATAAACCTTTTTCTCTATATATATATTTATATTTCTGTTTAAATTTTTAGTTTTGTACCTTTGATCACAATAATACACAGAAGAAAGTGATTAATGGCTTTGATAAGTGCATATATCCTCTGAAAGCCGCATTTACACCAAAGAAATTTTAAAATTCACGATTGGCTGGTGACACGCTGGTGTCCCGCGGATTTTTCCTGTGAGAAGTGTACTCGAGAAATAATAATAACTACCAATGGCGATAGGTCAGAAAAGTCTTTCAATTACGGCCTGCCTCTTTGATTTGCTTGTTTTACTGAGTGCCTGTCTTCATTTAGAGGTCACTTGCTTAACAGATGAAGCAAGACCTCTAAATCAATACCAAGGTATGGATTTTAGTGCGAGGATTCAAGAGCAAAAGTTCGAGTACGAGAATTCGGTAGAATAAGTATTCAAAGGTAAATATTTAAGAGAGTGAATTTAAATTGCGGTTGCGGAAAATAAAAACACAAAACAAAAAAGTAGATACAGCACTTAAAAGAAAATACAATAATGGAGAAAGAAATAAATAACACAAATTTATTTAAATAATAAAATAGAAAAGACGCATGGCGCAATCTCAGGGTGCGGTTCAGTTAATATTGCTCTTTACCTAACCCTGTGTTGAACTTAAGAATCATTATTTAAGTAATACCTACATGCTATAGCTTAAGCCTAAATTCGGATTACACACCGTTACACTAACATAATCATGATTTTAATAGTCATAATAACCATAAATATTAATAACAATTAAAAGAGACTATATCTCAGTTCTAAAGTGATATGTGCTACAAAAGCACCTGAAACTAAAAAATGAAAAACGTGAAAAAATATTCACGCCTGTAACAGTGAAATGAAGCAGTGAACAGTAAGCACATATTAACTTGAGTATGAAATAATTAACAACATCTGTAATTTTCGTTTAAACTGTTGAACACTTTTAATTGATTTTATATCGATAGGTAAACTGTTACATATATTTATTGTAGATATTAAACGAGAACGAACGTTCGAGAAAGATCGTCTTGTGGTGAGGTGGAGATATAAGACGACGGAATCGGGTGGTGATATTATGTACGTTTGTCCTAAATCGAAGTACACAAGTATAGAGGACACTTGGAAGTAAGTACTTTGTGGCACAGTTCCAAACTTTGTAGCTCTCTTCTAGCTTTCATATTCAGCCATCCCATATCTTTTAACTTATACGGAATGTGCTCATATTCCGTGGATATACCTAAGGAACACGTTCTGAACTTTTTGAATGCGATTAATGAAAACAGAATCTAAACACTCTCCTCAATATTTCAGTCTCCCTCCACTTTATCGCCTGAAAGGAGTAGTACAACTGGCAGTCATCTGCATATAAATGAATTTTAGTATGACGAGGATGTTGCACAAAAGAGTGTGTGTACAATGAGAATAGAACCGGGCTCAAGATTGACCCTTGTGGAACGCCCTGCTGCACCTGCAACGGTCTAAAAGTGATATTATTTAACCTTATGGCTTGCGATCTTCCGGAGAGAAGGCTATCCAGGTTAAGGTGTCATCTACAAATTCCGCTCTTCTCAAGGTATGTAGGAAGACTCTATATGATCCACGGTATTAAATATATTAAATATATTCAAACCGAATCCATAATTAAACAAAACATTCAACATCCGACGATTTCACCCAAAACTTATGTGAACCAATGTCAGGGACAAATATTCCTTTGACTAAAATCGGTCACTCTGTTTTAAAAAAAAATTCTCGAAAAATATACCAACTGACACGTTCCTAGTGAGACAACTTTGCGTCGCCACCGTGATAAATATTACGAAAAAGTTATGGCTAAAAACATTTCGAATCCATTTGTTAACGAATCTGATAATAGTTCAATAACTAAATTTAAAAATTTTATTATTTATTTTAATACTGTTCCACTCACTAATTGTAACGTACAAAGGCTAGAAATGTCTTTTTTATATATTTAAAGATGTACTTATATCGATAAGAACAAATTTTACACATAAAAATTTAAAGATTCGTGTCATAATAGCAATTAATTCAGGTGTAATACACGTATCTTAGCCATATTATAATTATTTTTTATATGTACCAAAACTTATTGTCACCTCCACTATACATAAATATAAAGTTTTCTTAGAAGCATTTAAAAAAAAAAAAATTTAATAAATCTGACGCTTATATCGAGATCTAGAACTCATTCCGGCCCTGACTTGCCGGTTTTCAAATAAAACACTAGACGGTGATGAATCATTCCTTTCGCCTCGACGCAGTATGGTTATAATGTAGCTTATTATAGCACTGTTTTCAGTGTCTTCTTGATTTTGGGGTTAGTACCTTTGTGGAACTCACCTGTCAGAAGTCATTTTATGATTATTTTGCTGTTGGTTTTATTCACCACAAAATAGGGAGGTGATGATTGTACTTTAAACGATGAATAATATAAGTTTTTATTATTGACACTTAAAAAGAATCTTACCACTTTGTTCGTTCGAACGTGTACACCATAAAAATGTTTTAAGTCAATTCAATTCTGATGGAAAGATTTCTTTAATACAATCAAATGAGACGTGCGTAAAACTGTGTACATATATTAATTACATTGTCTAATAAATTTTTATTACACTTCTTTGCTTTGCAATGCTTTAGCAAAAGCTTACAGATTAAGAAACATATAATCAAATATTGCACATGGACTAAATAACATATCGAAAGAAATATTTTTCTGATGTGTATCACTTACTTATTTTATTGAAACATTGAATATTTTTGGAATGACCACATCATAAAATAGCCCGTCTGGCGCTATATCCATTTTATACGACAACAAAGTAGGTAATAAAATATGTAAATACATATAGAAATACGATTGTTTTGCTGCGGTAGCAATGACGTTAATCGATTGGATGTTTGTGGTTTTATTGTTTTGCAATAGCTTTATTGCGCCATTTTCCCGAATCCATTTGCGGCTTTAAAAGTAACATGTATACGTAAATCCATAAATATGTTTGTATTAAATTCAGCCATTTTCCCTAGATTAAATAACATAAAAACAAACATCGTCGGATTTTAGCATATTATTTCTCTCATGTTACTGCTTTTATTGCTAAATGTTAAATTTTAGTGCGTAGAAAATGCATATTTAACTTCCATGGAAATTGTTGGATTTATCATCATTCTTTTTAATTTGAAATTCAAATTACTTTCATAAGCTTTGCTTATGCTTAGAAATAATTGAAGTGTTTATACAAACCAGTTATCTGCAACTTACCCGTAATTATAAAACAGCAATAAATGTAAAATCTTTAATTTGAATTTGAATACATCACCCACTTTTTCGTATGGTACTTTATTTTTCTTACTATGCACATGCTCAGAACCATTCTACCTACAGATTGAAACCATCTATTTTACAGCATTTTATACCATGTATGCATGTGTAATGAATAGAGGTGCTTTATGAAATCTAGTCATTAAAGCTCTTATACAGTTTATTTGAAATCTGCAATATTCTTGAGCGTTGCTATATCAGTACTACTAAGAAGTACTAGAAGGTATAAAAGACAACTCATTCAGAGTTTGTTTAGCGTTATCTGCATAAATCATGGTAACTTTAGAGAACTTGGAGCTAAATGCAGATTACTATTAAGATGCTTTTATCATCTTATTGGCGGAATCCTTCATGCAACAACTTCGGCTCTCTAAAGGTATTCGTAGACCTATCTAAATATACGTTAGTTTACTGATGATTCGAAACTAAAGCAGAGTATAGATGTTGGAACATTCCACATGAATCGAAGAATTATATTACAATTTTAGATAGCGCATTGCAACTCAAGTTAAATATTAATAAGTGTTGCTCTGTCTCGTACACTCGAAAGATTAATCCAATTCCTTCTGTCTAGTTGTTGCGCAATGTGATATTGTGGAGAGTTAAATCCGTACAAGGTCTTGGTGTACTGGTTGAACATGGATTGAACCATGGGACACACTGAAACTTTCCAGAGTACCCATCTAATGAGAATATTTTACACTTCAGTTTTATTTGGTGCAACAGAAGGGAGTTACATCCCCACTTATGTGGAACCTAATAGTAGATGAACTCTTATGCGGGCTGACTGATCTAGGCATACCTTGTCAAGGATATGCTGATGATATTGTCATATACGCAAGAGGCAAATTTGAGAATACCCTCTGTGACATAGTTTAAAGAGGATTGAACTTCACCAGAAGCTGGTGTCAATCGGTGGGACTTAATGTTAACCCCACTAAGACTACCTTAGCAGCATTCACTAGGAAAAGAAAATCCAATCTCACAACCATAAAAATGGATGGGCAAAATATAGATTGGAGAACGGAGGTTAAATACCTAGGACCTTATCCTAGACAATAAACTTCTAAGGAACAAATATGAACTTGAAGTAGCCAACAAGGCCAAAAAAAGCCCTGATGGTGTGCAGAAACTTCGTAGCGAAAAATTGGGGATGCAACTCAAAAAATACTGCTTTGGATGTATAGTATAGCGATAGTGAGACCGATCATTTATGCATCAATAGCTTGGAGCAAAAGAACTAATCTGGCAACTGCGATAAGCAATTTCTGGAAAGTGCAAAGATTAGCATGCGTATGCATAACTGGGGCTATGAGAACTTGCCCAACAGCAGCTATCAAGATGGTATTAGATCTTATCCCTCTCCATATTGTGGTAGAGAACGTGGCAAAAGGAACCACACTCAGAATGGTTCAAGGAACGATTAGGCATAGGCTTCAATCTCCTGACGGCGATCAAACCTGGGGCATGTCCTAGCATGACATGTCAAAGAAATTCAGCTTTGTGAAGGAATTCCCTACAAAGCTTAGTAACAAGAGCGAGCGGGATCATAATACCATCTCGGAATTAGATAGAACTGCCATTAAATGGTACACTGATGGCTCCAAAACGACAGAGGGAACTGGACTAGGAATATATGGGCTTAGAACTAAGTGCTTGGAAAGCCTTGGAAATTATCCATGTATCTTTCAGGCGGAAATACACGCTATTGAAAGATGCGTCCAGTTCAATATAGACAGAAATTATCGAAAGCAGGAGATTATCATCATGTCTGATAGTCAAGCAGCCATCAAGGCGCTGAGCTCACATGAAATCAGTTCCAATATGGTCTGGGAATGCCTAGGGAAATTAAATCGAGCTAGGCAAAAGGAATAAAGTAACCCTCCTGTGGGTTCTGGGTCACACAGGAGTGGAAGGAAAGGATATAACGGATTATCTCGCAAAAAAGGGGCTGAAATACCTTTGTAGGGTCTGAATCCTTTTGCATGATAAGTAGCAGTACAATACTGAAGAAATTGAAAAGAGAAATGGAGCAGAGACCAGAGAAAGTAAAATTCTTCTGGCAACATTTAACCAGAAGAGGTTTACAGAATGCATCAACCTGAGTTAGAACAACATTCGCATATCAACAGGAATACTTTCAGGCCATTGTAAACTCAATGGAAATCTGAACTTAAAAACTTTTTCAGATCATATAAGACCCTCTCCGGTAGCAAGTTGAAAAGCCTTAGCCTCACAGACAATGGCGCTGACCTGGTCATAGACAATTTGTTTAGTGGCGTTCTATAATCATTTCTATTGGATGTCTTCTAATGGATGTTGCTGCTTTTTATAAAATTATGACAGTTTTTGAAAATATACAGTATTATTTCGAGAATATAGATACCCGGGACCGTAAGCAATTCATATTTGATAAAATGTGGGCGCCACGAATCAATAGATCCAACCCCCGCAATACATCTAATAACTCTCTTTTGTGCTAAAAAGACCTCACGAGCATGTGGCGACGAGCCCCAGAAAGCAATTCCGTAGCTTATCCGACAATTCACTTCGCTGTAATAAAGGCTCAAAATTGCATGTATAGGAAGCAATCTCTTGAGATTCCTGATTTGGAAACATGCTTTGTTAATTGTCACTACATCGGCACAGTGCGCACCCCACCCAAAGTTACTATCTAGATGTATATCAAGTAGTTTGACAGTGGACCGTGATTCCAATGATGAACCGTTCGCCGAAATGTTAACATCGAAATCGGCACGAGAGCGCTTAGTATGGAAGAACATATAATTAGTTTTTGACAGATTCATATGCAATTTATTCCTTGGAAAACCATTTGTTTAATTCCGATAATAATACCATTGCTCTGTCCTTGACCTTCCGTTGGATTTGCACCTGTAACAGTCGCAGACGTGTCATCCGTATATATAAATAAAGAAAAGTTTATGAAACATACGATGTCGTTAATGAAGATCAAAAACAAAATGGGGCCTAGGATAGAACCTTGTGGGACTCCAACAGTTACTGGCAAATACGAAGAACAAAATGTCTTTTCTGATTCTATATGACACTACAATGTGGTAAGCGTTCTCTGTAATCCTATTACACGGCCTGCAGTTCCTGGTTTTAAAAGTTCATTACTCTGGTCCATACAATTCCCACGAGTAGGAAGGGGAAAGGATTGTCAACACTTACGGTGTGCCTGCTGAATACACTGAGCAAGGTATATGAAGAACTTGATAAAAGCAGAGATTGGAGAAAGAGATAGAGGAGAAGGGAGATTTGGCTGAGCACCAATATGGCTTTCGAAAGGGAAGATCAACTATCCAGCCTATGCGGATAATTAAAAACGTTATAGAAAAACATGGAGATAAATGGAACGTGCTGGTAACCTTGGACGTGCAAAATGCGTTTAACACGGCCAATTGGAATATAATACTCCAAAGACTAGAGAAAAGGAAAATATCAGGATATCTTATAAATGTAGTCTCCGACTACCTCAAGGACAGGTACATGCAAGTTAGGGCTGGGAAGAAAGTAGAAGTAAAAGCAGGGGTTCCGCAGGGATCGGTGCTGGGCCCTCTGCTGTGGAACGTTTTATATGATGACGTCCTCCAACTCAAACTGCAAGGACGAGCAAGGACCATAGTGTTTGCCGACGAACCTAGCACTTATAGTCACGGCCGAAAGTAAACACCACTTAATACTAAACACAAACGAGAATCTATCTAGGATCAGCAGATGGATGACTGAAAACCAACTTACGTTGGCGCCGGAGAAGACCAAGGCTCTGCTTATAACTAACAAAAAAAAACTTGAAGGAATAACCTTCAAACTTGACAACGTACAAGTAACCCCGGAGAAATGCATAAAGTACTTGGGTGTTTACTTTGATCAGAGGAGGTAGCTTTAGGCAGCACATGGTGAAGGCTGCAGGGAGAGCAGAGGAGAGAACCGGAAAGCTAACGAGATTGCTGCCAAACATCGGAGGGCCACCATATGCAAGAGGGCAGTGCTGGCAGGAGTTGTGCACTCAACCTTACTATATGGGGCATCGTTCTGGCAGGGTGCGCTAAACATCAAAAGAAACTGTGCCATAATGGAGGGAGCCCAGAGGAAGGTATTGATTAGGGTGGCGGCCGCTTTTAGAACGGTTTCTGCCTTGGCGCTCCAGGTCCTTACTGGTTGTCCGCCTATAGACCTAATGGCGATGGAGAGGCTAAAAGTATGTATATGATCGCATGGTATGTATACCTATAGAGGCCAAACTAGTAAGTTGGCAGCAGAGGTGGACAAACAACACACAAAAGGGGCAGTGGACCAAAAGGCTGGTGCCGGATCTACAGAAGTGGGTGACATGCAAACATCGAAGGCTTGACTATTACCTCAACCAAGGACTGACTGGCCATGGAGTTTTCGCAGTATACCAAAAGCGAATAGGCAAGACGAAGAGCGACAAATGCCTATACTGCGAGGAGACGGACACGGCCGAGCATACACTGTTTTACTGTATCCGGTGGGAAGAAGAAAGAACGAGGGCAAGGGAAAGGCAAGGGGAACATCATGATGGAATCTGCAGGAAACTGGAAAGTGATCGAGGGCATGGTCAGAGATATCATGAAAGCTAAAGAATAGAGGACAGGGAAAGAACACGTTAGGTGCTGTCACGATGTGATATTCTACAAGGATGGTGCCGTGACAATCACATAGCGAGGAAAATGGGTGGTTTTTAGTGAGTATATCTGGATGATGAAAGGGAGTCTCACACTATCATGCTGCAAGAGAGAAGTACATGATCTCCATAAAGCATTTTACACCGACAAAAAAAAAACACTTGCGGTGTCCTCTGCACAGCTGCCAGGCTGGTTACTAAGACTGGTTAAGATCGCCCAGTTTCCCCACTTTTGCTCCAGGTTCCAGTCATTCAATCGTAACCAATAGTTTTTTTTTAGAATAGAATCAATTAAATATCGAAGGAAAACAATGAATAATAATATAAAAAATTAACGCTTTAAAATCCTGAAAATATCGAATGGACTCTAATGTGACTCTCATACAACTAACGAAGTGATGCAAAGGACAATCTGTATACACGTGTGCCAATTTATCATTATCCAAATCTAGCATTATAAAAAGCAATTGAAGTATGAACTCGAAATAATATTCCTTTTTTTTTTGGTAGATATAACTCACTTCTACAACAATAACCCAGAATTACGACCTGTATCTAAACGACCACGCGAAATTTACTCCATTACTCCGGCCTTCGGTATCTGCGACGACAATAATAAAAGTAAGTGCCGTTTACCCGTTCGGCAGTAACTCTACAGTAATGACGTCATAAATTATACGCGTTCGGCCGATTATCGTGCGGAGAGGGCTTTTACTTTTATTTCCAACGTCGGTGGGTGCGCGGGAGCCGCAGCAGCAGCGGCGGACGGCGATTATATTATTATTACAATACGAGGAACGGTCGGAGGAACACAGTTCGTGCGCGTTCGAACCGCAAAACGCAAAGGAATAATTGAGCTGACTCGTCGGCCGACTGATGGTTTATTAGCTTCATATTTTACGTGAGTAATTTCGACGTTTTTGGGAACGTCTGATGTGCGTCACGAAGGAATCAAGGTGGCTCTGGGAGTAATCAGTACGTATTCGAGTAATCGAAAGTCGTAATTAGTTTTAGAGACTTTTCATTTCTGTGTGGAATGAAGTAAAACTGGAGACAAAGGAAAAGTGATGGTCTTCTTCAATGGTGGCTCGTAATATATTGAGTGGTGGGGTCAATTTCGGACCAATTCCTCCGCCTCCCCTCTATTAATTATTTAATATTATTAATTAATTGTTAAATAGTATAATAATTAATTAATTTTACAAAGTATTGATCACCTTGCAGTAATTTATTACCTCGTTTATTGCTGACGAAAATACCGATATAGAAAAATTATGTAGAAAAATTTAGAAGTAATTTACAATGAAAAATATATAAAATTCTTATCGGAAATACTTATCTACCCAAATATAAATACTAACGTATTTCCTTCGGAATTCCATATATTAATTTAACTTTTAACTGCACCTATACGGGCCACTTATTTACACTTCCCCAGCTACCTAACGCAAATCTATTCAGGTGTTTTTGTAATTTTTATACCGGCGAAAAAAGCCTCTTTTAGCAACTTTCGCGTGGAAAATAATGCTTAGGAGCTTTTTCGAGAAACTTTCATGTGGAGCTTTCATTCATTCATTCATTCATTCATTCATTCATTTATTAAAGTTAGGGTGGGCACTTAATGTCCGGGCAATTGAGCTAGGTGCTCATTGTACCATTCCTATTAATTCTCTTATTTCCACTCGAGCAGCTTGGTGTTCTCTATAAAGCCCAGTATCTTGTCCAGCGGGAACTTGAGAACCTTCGAGAGCTCCAATAGATCTCAGTTCCTCACATGTGCAGATTACATGTAAACTCGTTTCCTCCTGTAGTTCGCATCGTCAACTACACCACGGTTCGCTTACCCGGCCTGTGCTGTATAAATGCTTTTTCAGGGGACAGTGTCCATTTACCAATCCTGTAATGGTTTTAACTTCTTTCTTACTGCGCCTGAGTAGGTTATCAGAGAAACTAACATCCCCCTCCCCTATCAGCGCTTTGGTATAGAGTTGACCTTCAGTCGACCTCCATTTCTTTGTACTTTATTTATCTAATCAGGTCCAGATCTCCCTTGTTGCGGAATCCTTAGTAATTCCACATATGGGCTCTGGACCCATGAAGTGTCTCTTAAAGCCCTCCTTGGCTAGTTCGTCGGCTATTACATTGCCCTTCATATCCTCATGTCCCGGCACCCAAATCAGAGACACCGTGTAGTCTCGTGCCAGTGTATTGAGGGATTGTTGCTACTGCAAACAATCCCTTGCGTGTGGAGTTTATTGCTCAGGAACTTTTTTGGGCAACCTTCGTATGGAGCTTACCGCTCAGGAACTTTTTTGAAAAAACTCGTGCGGAGCGTATTGCTCATGAGCTTCTTCGAGCAACTTTCGTGTGGAGCTTATTGTTCAGGAGCTTTTTTGAGCACTGCTTAGGAACTTTTTTGAGCAACTTTTATGTGAAGCTTATTTCTCAGGAGCTTTTTAAGCACTGCTTAGGAACTTTTTTGAGCAACTTTCACTAGGAGCTTATTCCTCAAGAGCTTTTTGAGCAACTTACATAGAGAGCTATTTGCTTAGGTGCTTTTTTGAGCAACTTTCATGTGGAGTTTATTGACTTTCGTATGGAGCTCACTGCTCGGGAACTTTTTTGAAAAACTTCCGAGTGGAGCGTATTGCGCATGAGCTTCTTTGAACAACTTTCGTGTGGAGCTTACTGCTCAAGAGCTTTTTAGCACTGCTCAGGAGCTTTCTTGAGAAACTTTTATGCGAAGTTTATTGCTCAGGAGCTTTTTGAGAAACTTTCGTGTGAAGCTTATTGACCAGGAACTCTTTTAGTATAGCACAGGAGCTTTTTGAACAACTTTCGTGTGAAGCTTATTGCTCAGAAGTTTTTTTGAATAACTTTTTGTTGAGCTTATTGCTCAGGAGCTTTTTGAGCAACCTTCATGTGAAGCTTATTGGCCATGAGCTGTTTGAGCACCTCAGAAAGCTTTCTTGAGCAATTTTCGTGTGAAGCTTATTGCCCAGGAGCTTTTTTGAACAACTTTCATGTGCAGCTTATTGCTCAAGAGGGGTTTGATCAACTTTCATGTGACGCTGAGCAATAAGTCTCAGGACGTTTTTTGAGCAACTTTCGCATGGAGTTTTTTTGCTCCTATGTTGAAAAAATAATCGATTCTTCAATCACAGGTATGTATTTTCGATTATTCACTATAATAAAGTTTTATAAAATCACTTTATTCAAAACTTGGCAAATTGTAAATTTATTCATTAAATAGATCGAAAATATTTCTGAAGTTATCCCTAATTTAGTATCTGTAGAGTCACCTGGGAGTAACAGTTAAAATGATTGTAAAAAAAAACAATAGTTTACATGCGATATCAATAAATTAGAAATTTTCCATAATTAGCCGTACTAATTCAGTCATACTAACTTGTATTTGAATCGAAAACAAAGATTCCTAATAGCTACAAAACTATGGCAGTTATTAAAAGTATTTAACCTTAAAATCATGGCAATCAACATATAAAATATTTTTATGATAACGGTTTAAAATTAATTAAAAACTAAATGATATATCTCTTTTGTAGTGGAAAATAATTGTTGAATACTAGCGGCAGGAAACCATATCAGTATATGAATAAAAATTTATAATAACATAAATTACAGAAGCGATCACTAACACAACCGTCCACTCATTCAAAATTTCTAACAGCTAACTTATACTATTCTAAGCAATTGTTTTTTTTTGTATTGGCCTGAAAGTTGTATTCTTGATATTAACAGCTAAAACACAAAAAAACCAAAAATAGTAAAATAGAAGATGCACGTTTCATTTTTTACTTTTATAAGTTCTGCTATTCTCATTATAACAACCAGCAGACAATGCATATTATCACGATAAACATAGAAGGTAATCCTAGACATTTAATTCCGTAAACGTACATTTATTCAAATAAACCGAGCATTTTTTATGTGCCCACATAATATATCAACGCACGTATCACAACATTTACTCCGACATGGAGGCCCGCACACACACAAATGATGCTAAATATATCTCATTTATATTCGAATGACGAGCGCATTTATTTCGCCCGCGTTTGTCCAGAATTTACGTCTCTCATGCGCCACATTTCGAGCGGCCATGGACGCAATTTTTTTTTTTTATATTTAATTGATATGAAAACGTGAAATATTTGCGGTCGAGATAACGTCCGTGTTGTGCACGCTGATAATTTATAGTTTTAATATTTTGCGGTGTTTACGTGTTTTTCTGGGGCGAATTGCGCTTTATTTATAACTCTTATGCGGTGGCGGATCAAGGGAATACGTTTGTTTGTATGTATTCCGGGAACAAAGAGGAATTGCACCGCAGTTTCAACCATTCAGAAGAATATGTTGTTTTCTTTATTACAGTATCAAGAATTCAATTATTTAATAGGGTAATAAAGTGAATCAAGACAAGCCCAAAAAAGGAAAATAATTTAGAGCGACAAATAATTTAAAAGCAAATAAAAATATTTATTATTTGAGGGAAAAGTATGTTTATATCTTTCAGATTTGAAGAGTTAAATGAGGGTATTTCAAAATTTAAACTTATTGATGTTTTATGACCTAACAAAACTTGAAAAAGTGTTGATGACATGAATGAAAATGTGTTTCTATTACCCTAAATATTTTTTTCTGAAAACATTCGTTTACTATCGTTTTTATTTTATTTGAATCAAATTTTAATATTATTCAAGGATATAAAAAAGAGGCAAAGCAATCATATGGGCGTTAGTAAGTGTAAGTTTCCTTGGAGTGTTCTGTGATTTAACCGTTCCTAGTTCCTATTTTATTAGCTTGCTGCAATGAATACCGATATTTTTCAAATTTAATTTAGGGCACGACCCGCTGTCGAAAAAAATCAAGATTTGAAACATTCAATTAACTAAGAGTTTTAGCGCTGCAAACATTACATATCCGTTTTTAATGATCTAAAATTATACTGTTGCATGATTGATATCGCTGATTGCGAGGATCTTTAGCCTGGCTTGGATAGAATTTTTTTTGTAGTGGACTGATTGAATTAAATGAAAAATGCAAAACTGATTTTTAAATGAATAAGGAAAATAAAATTTGCCAGCTCAACGGATAAAATCTTTATGAACGCAAAAGAACTATTAACCTCAGAGTTACCCTCGCGAATTAAAACTTGAATCTAACCACGAAAATGCAAATTGTGACTGAATGAAATCAGACTTTCTTAATTACCCGAATTGAATAGGTTCAAAATAAAATAAAAGAACAGAATTTTTAACCCAATAACGCTAATTAACAATCAATTTATTTTACAAGAAAGGGTTAAATTACAGATGTGCAGAAAAAAAACCTTGAACTGAAGGTTCTGGCCTAAAATAAAAACTGCACTTGACTCTAAATTAAAATAGGACAATGCTATTTCCTAAGCAAAGCATAAGTTTTGTTTGTTCAGGAAGATTATCCAAAATACACAACTTTAGAATTTCTATCCACGTAGCTTCACAAATTAAAATCAAAGCGTGGACAAATGCAAGAAATTTACAAAAAATGAAAAAGCTAAAAGAGAGAACAAAGCTTCTTTCACCCAAAAGAGGTGATTGAAAAATAAAAATGAAACAGCAGAATTGAATAACGGAAAAATTAACTCTTTAAAATAAAATAAGAGAAAGAACTAAAATATATCTTCCTAAACAAAAAAATAATAAATTGATCCTATATCTACTACCTGTATCAAAATTCCTTGATTGACTAAATAAATTACAGGAGAAAAATGAAACTTACAAATTCAAAATGAATTACAAAATGGCAACAAAGATCTAAAAATACGTCTACTCACGTCAATAGTCGAACAAGGAAGTCCTTAACAAAATTCTACAATTGTTTTTCTTACAAAAATCCCTCTCTCAAAATCGTACAACGCAGACGTATAACATTACAACGACAATATTTAATAGAATACGCATTAAATCAGCACAAGCGAACAATAGACAATTGAATGAATGGATTCAATTTAAAAGAACTTAACACTATATGAATTCAAATCATATAATAAACTAAACTTATTCAAAGTTTACTACTTATTAAACTAAAATTATTCAAAACAAAACAAAATTTTGAAAATTCTCGCTAAATTGAAAATCAGCTGATCGGAGAAATCAAAACAACCAAAAATATGCAACTTAAAATACACTCAGCGAAAATGGGTTGTCTAACCACAGCAGTATACAACAGCCTTCCAGTAAATGGAAGCAAATTATGATCTTTATATGAAGGCTTAATTCAAATTGATTAATATTACGCTGTTGATTCCATTAATTTAACTCATATTAATGTAGTTAAAGATTTAGCAGTACTCTTTATCATAACTTGTCGTTTAGCTTGTAAAAATTTATACGTTTAGGAATGCAACCAAAAATAGATAAGGAGTTCCTCTTCTAGCTGTCTAAGCTCTTATTGTTTTATTTGCCAGTTCAATAAAGGCAACAATTTACGAATGAATAGACGCAAGTGAAAATTGTTGTCACTGATGAAAACATAGACATCTAAAAGAGAAAATCCTACTTTATTTACATTTGGCTGTATTCCCAAATGCATAGATTTTTAGATCTTGACAAGTACAACTGCTACTTTAACTCAACTGTCGCTTGAGGGAATATCCGACTCATCTACGCACAGGGAAGAAAATCATTAGGATTTGTAACTCGACATACCAAATGCTTCTCAAATTCTAAAGTACTCAAATTCCTTATTTTGCTTTAGTGAAATTTTCGGCTGATTTGGTACCTTTAGCTAGTTAACTAGCTAGAAAGAAGTACGATTTAATTAATCGTTCCGTCCAGTGCGACCACTAGGGTCTATTACAGAGAGAGTGTTATATCTTAGCTCAGTAAGTTGCTGAATGAGATTGTTGTCAAGTCTTGTAGGAAAGGGGCCAAACTTTCTCAAAGTTACATACCTGATTGTCTGTAGCAGCAGGGCAGTGGCGGAAAATATGCTTATCTGTCTCCTCGTCTTATAAACACAGTCGGCATTGTCTCATGAGAGATCCCTTTTCTGTGTAAGTACTCTCTGAATTTACAGTGACCTATAAAGATAGAGATAATCACCTTGACATTTTTAGTGTCAAGTTCTAGCAGTTCCTTGGTTCTGGCATGATTGGGTGAAATACATTCTTTCGCATGCACCAAACCTGGGCAGTTGTTCCAATATGCACTTTTTGATTTGCCCAGAATTTGATGTGCCTGCTTAGCTACAAAGGAAAGTTCTGGTTCCTGAAATTGTTCTGTAGCACCCTTTTCTGCTTCCTCATTTCCAAAAATGAGTGAGTGCTCAGATAACCAAATTAGGAAAGCTTATTAGCCATACCCAATGTGTTTAGAGTATGTTTACAGTTCTAGCTCAGTTTCGAGTTGCATTTAGACGCCTCTGGTGCTTTCAGCACAGCCTGACTGTTGCTGAATTTCTTTTCTGGTTTATACTTGTGGTTTTTATTCAAAATCTCTCTCGCACACATCTCAATGGTATAGATTTCGGCCTGAAAGATAGTTATGTGTTGTCTAAGGTTGTAATATCATTTGACTGGACTGTGGCAAAATATTTTGGCGCCCACACCCTGCTCGGTTTTCAAACCGTCTGTAAATCAGCAGGTGTCTGCCTGTGTCAGTGTTCTTCCATTGCACCTCCATGCCTAGATGTTTGAAAAGGAGCTCAAGTATACATCACGACCGAAGGCAGTCCCAGCATATCGTTGGAAGCCGAAGTAACCAATTTCAACAGCTTGTTGGCCACACAGACATACAGTTATAGATTTGGTAACCTTAACACTGTAATTAAAGCGTCAACTAGTTAGAGCAGGTAAAATGCTTTGCAAAATATTTGTGGTATCAAGCATCAATCATTTTTATCCGCTTAGAAACTTTGATCATTCGTCATTAATATCTCGCTCTGGTTTTACAATCTTCGTCTTACCGCCGAATGTTCACTAGTATTTGTTCCTTGTACCATCTTGTCAACAACACTTTGAACTTTTTGGGGTTTTTACTTACCTTTTCATTAAAACTACTCAGCAGGTTTTATTTATAATTTACAAAAACTAATATATTGCTTAGGTCACTTTTCATATTATTTGTACAAATTACAAGATTGCTGGAAGTAAGCGATATTTACTTTGCGAAATTGAGAGACTTGAAAAAAAAATTGCCCCATTTTCTTAACTTTTTTTTTTAGAATGATGTTATATAGTATGCTACTGCACACACGTGTCACTCACACTTTACTTAATGTTATGTATTATTCTGTAATTGGACTGCGCTTAAAAGTTTGTTGAGAAATTAATACCTATTATTAAGAAAATTAAAATTTAAAATAGAAGCATTTTATTAGAAATCATAGCAATATATATCTCAAAATAAATTTCCTTCTTTTATGCTCAAAATGAAAAATCAACATTGACAACTTTAACATCTAATGATCCACTTAATTATTAATGAAAAACAAGTCTCCCCAAAAGGTAATTTAAGATAATAACCCACTCGAAGACATATTATACTAATGTAGAATTAGTCCGCAGTAAACATAGAGCAACGCCCCGTCATTACTCACATTAAGGATATTACTATTGACATTATTAGCGGTAAACGGAATGCATGTAAAAGAATGACGGTTGATTATGCACTTACGCGTACATATAAAAACGTATGCGGGACAAAATAAACGCACGTATGGTATGTATGTATTTATCTTGTCTACGCATGAGGTAACCAGCATAGCCGCAGAAAATTGGTTTATTGACTCTTTGTTGCCGGCATTAGAGGACAATAACCCGCGTACTAGAAAAGCTTTTGCCTTTCACGTATAGAGGAAAAGAAATAAGTTCCTGCTTATGAATTTGTTTCTGTACTATAAGTTATAATATACTTAATTGTGTTAACAGATTTATTAATTGTAGCTTTAGTCGTATAAAATTTCTCTGTTCATCTCTAACACAGCCATAAAAGTTATTAATAATGCTGAATTCGTAATAAAAAACAAGCAACACAAAGAAGAATATGTTTAGATTGATTATAAAAAGATCGTAAAAATGTTTATGTTTCACATACGGCTGTTTAGAGAAACGTAAAAAATACATTTTGTATCCAGCTGTTACGAAAATCTATTGTAATAAGCAAATAAGAAAGATGTTCGTATTGTTTACAAATATCCCATGAACAATTAAACTTTATGGCTAATAAGATTTTTAATTATTTAATTATCACTACTTTTATGTTTTATATACTTACATATATGTTTCTCTTGTAAGATTTTAAGTTTAACATTAGAGCTGGGAAAGACATAGAAGTACGAGGGTACATACATAGACTCATAGAAATGAATACCAATAAATTGGAAAAACAAAAACTGAATGAAATCTGAAAAAAATTACACTATTGACTGCATGAAACAAGGTTGATATACTGCACATGTAGATTTTAATTTACATACATTTACGGTATGGTGAAACTATCTGAAGAACTGGCCTTTTAGACATTTTCTAGTGAAATAGAAGTGGCTGTGATGTAAATATTTTGCTTGATTAAGGTAAGGGTGTAATAATTTATGACACTCTTACCCTTATTAATCACCTAATCTATATCACCATACATTAGATGTGTAATTAAACATGAACCTTCAAAATCGTAGGTAAACGTTTGAATTGTATATATTATACCGCAGAAGCCACATCATAACGACTATGTATCTAACTATTTGGAGTTTGGATGGCTCCTGCGGTATTGTGCGTGTACATGGAAATGGATATAAAATGTAACGAAAAAAAAAAAACAAATAAATTAACTTAGACTCTTCTTGTTCTTTTGTATTTCTCAGAGCTTTCGATTCGGCAAGGCTTCTTTTCTTCGGTATTTATGTAAACGAAACATCAGCTTTACAACAAACAACCAAATGTAAACTTTATTCTGAGGGAATATAAATAAATATGGTAATTAATATGTAATGCGTAGAAATAAATATGTAAATAAATGATTATGAAATAGAAAAGTCAATTTATTTTATTATTTTTCTTTTAATTAACTACAATTTAAATCAAAATGGGAAAACGAAAATCCTTTTTATTCCGTTTTATTATAGATTAATAAAAAAATAAATAGAAAATATTAGGACGTGAAATATATAGTGGGCAATCTAGCTTCCTGTAAACTTTGATTTCTACAACGATTGCTTATACGGTGCTCATTCATTGTTACGTCAAACACTTCACAATTATATAATTCTAAATGTATTAACTACGAAAATTACGTGAAAAATTAACTCAATGAATAAAATAGTTTCAAACAGTATCCACAATCGCTAATGACTTCAGATGGTGTATCTTACATGTTATACAGTTGGTATTGTTTGATTCGGACTGATCAATAACATTGACGTTAAATACTGATTATTTGTCGATATCAAGCTAATACATTACTCGATCGGATCATCTGGGCCATGGGGATAAAGTGGAAATTCTAGGTTGACCTTTTCATTCCTTCCGGATGAGAAGGTTCGGATAGGTTTCCTGGCGTCAGGTCTGTAAAATTCGGCCTCGTAGATTCACAATCACCCGTGGGATTTCGTCCAGGACACGCAATTGGGATTCGGTATGGGATAATAGGTTTGGATTTATGTGTACTTGGCAAAATATTTTTTATTTTTAGAATACACCACGTACTTAAGTGAGGTTAGGTTATGATATCGATACAAACTCCACACGTGTTGACTCTTCGGTGTTCTATCAGCGTCTGTTCTTCTGCTGTTACTAAGAACTACCAATAGGAGGAAGTAACGCTTCCTTCCTATTGGTTAAAAGTAAATTTTGGTCTGATAACAAAAGCGAATCGAAATTCTCAGAAATTCTCGCCAAGTTTTCTTGGAATTCTCTTTTTGAATTGCAAATTCGTTGTCAAAAACGTATTCCCTAGGTAAAATTACCCTTATTTGATACCACTTTTACATTAAATTTGTTCAATTTTAACCCTCGTTTCTTCCTGTCACTTAGGTCCTTATAATAGAAAATTTGATTAAAATTGGATGAGAAATTGTGGAATATCATTTGAAATGAGTTGCTGGACTTTCTAGGAATCTTTTGGTATACTCCATGGTTTGTGAAAGTCGTTATTTTTGAAAAGGCAAGTTTTGGTGTACGCTGGATTGATATTTAAATTTTGGATATTTGATCTTTACAGTGGGTTTTACAAATAGTAAGTTATATTTATGATACATGGATGTTTAATTCCCTGATACTAACATCTGAAGCTTATTGAGGATTGCTTAAAATGAACTCCTTCATAAACTGCACGGTTCGGTTTAGATATGGGAGCTGGAATTGAGTTGTAATAATTGAATGTTGAAGTGTGGGAATTTTGATTTTAGTAGTATTTGAATGACTAATGTTTGCTTGGATTATGAATTTTGAAAACTAATTTGTTTATCCGCCTTGGTCCGACGATTTTATGTGATGATTGAATGGTGTGATAGAGATGTGAATGTTGCAGATAGGTGTGTGTGTGTGTGTGTGTGTGTGTGTGTTTGACTCCTCTTTTCACCTTCGAGCGTCTGTGAGATTCGTGGCTGGCGGAATACAATCGTCCTTGCTGTCTTCCGGAACTCTTCACAGCTGGCTTTCGGTGTGAATTGATTTGTCTGTGTTTCTGTGTTGTAATGGTGTGTAAATAATTGATATATTGAATCAGTACAATGTATGAAACGATCGTTTATAATGACATATTATATCTCGTGCTGTGTAAAATTGTAGTTTTGTATAGATAAGTTTCAAGTAAACAAGATCGCAGTAGTTCCTTTGATACCAGAAGAATTTGAGTTGCGTAACGCCATGTAAAATATAATTGTAGCTACTCAATAAAGCAGCATGGTTTTCTTTAAAGGGTAACGGAATTGGAGTTTCAAAAATCAACAAAACCACACGTAGGGCTGCTTGTGGAAGAATCGGCTGAAAATGAAGAAGACAATTATGAAGGCATGGCATGTGTTCCTGAAGAATGCGGAAATATTGTTGGCCTAGATTACAAAACTAGAGCTGCATATAGAGTATTGGAAGAGCGGTAAAAGAATGTTGTTTAATTCTTTCAAAAACCTAAAAAACATAAATTGAGTTAAGTGAAGTCACTGGGATAATTATACAGATGTGAATAAAGTGTGAATAGAGGTGGCACCTGCCCGGACAAATTATGATTTATTATCGACGGTAAGATTTAGAAGCTGAAGAAATTTAAATTTAGTTTTTTAGTTTACAAATAGGTAATAAATTTTATTTTGTTTATATATTTTTTTCTAAATCAGAAATAGAATATATACATGTTATAAGAAAAAAAGGCCAGAACCGCGTATTGTGTGCTAACATCATTATCAAAAGTATGGTTAATAGCTATGCCCAGCGCGCGAACGCTGCTTTAATACAGATTTCGAAAAAATTGCAGTTGTTATACATCAGCGAGAAGTTAATAGCTAGCTTGCGTTAAATCCCAATTAGCAGTAAAGGATCGGGAAACGGTTGAAAACGCTGTGCAATTTTTGCATTCTACAGCACATAGTCATTTCCTTTACCTAAAAGGTTTTATTTAAACACATTCGTTCGAAATTGTGTCAGGTCTCCATCTTAGGTCGTTGGTCAGCGTTAATTTTTCTTTTGTCTAAAGCTTCCTTTTTAGTAATATCTGGTTGTGTCCCTTTAAGGGCCTACTTATTTAGGGCGAGATTGTTCATGAATTCGCGACCGCAACTCTACTGGTGGAATTTACGAACCAGTCACGCGCTTCACATCACCTACCGGCCATCCGCAATTAAGGTACACTCTCTCCGTTATTGTATAACTTTTGTATTTTGCCTTAATTAACTGATAACTTAACGATAACTCTTGTATTCACTTTAATCCGCTGATACCGTGATGTAAATCTTTCGTATTCTTGTAACAATTAACCAACCTAAATATATGTTAATATTGATATATTAATCGGTGTAATTATTTCGATTCAATTGTTCCCGAACCTACGATTGGGGTGAGCTATTAGCCGGCACCCCGTAACAATAGCTGTTTACAATTTTACCTGCTGTTCTGCAGACGGACACTTAATTTTCCTATATTCTTGGTATTAAAAAATCTTATTCCATGACATTTTTTCATATTTATATAGATTCATCGAAATTTGAATTTTCTTGTTGTCGGTTCTTGTAAGTGCTGAACATTTGTGACAGTAGGTGGTTAATTAGCAGTCCTGGTCATAGGTACCTAACCCGTATTATGTTAGATCAACACAAAACTGGCTAATTATTACATTAAATTTGATTATATTTTTATCGGAAATTTGTGCAGTAACTCTAGAGATGATGTTTTAAGACTACATTTGTTTATCAGAGTGTTGATCGAGTTACTGATACGAATGTACTAATCTTTCGCCAAAAATTCAATCAAGACAGGTTTGGTAATGTATTCGAGAGTTGCCGTATAGACAATAATAAAGTCACTTTACTGTGAATGCCAGGATATTCGGCAATCGAATGAAATGAAAAAGCCGATGAGTTAGTACTTCATAAATTGGCTCAAAACCTATTCTACAAACGTGTTTTTAGGCATCGGCAATTTAAGAGCAGGTAAGGAAATGGGTCGAAGAAGACACAAAGATACTGAAATAATACAGCCAGGCAAATTCATGGAAAGATCTTTATTTTCAAAAAAGAAGACTGAAGAATCACTCTAGCTCAGTAGGGATCACCTGTACAACGCAACTGGTCTGCTTCCAGGCTCCTGTGCACTGAAAGGACTCTAACGGAAAATTGGGAACCACACTGGAAATACCAGATTATATAATAAGATGGCAGAGGTCATTTATCACATTCTGGCTAAAGTGATGTTCTACAGGCAAAAAAACAGGCAATTTCTGGCAAGCCAAAAACGAATCCAAAGGTTTGATCAACTAACCAGAAACTTGGGCAGATTAGTATAAGGTATCAGGACACTGAAATGTCTGATATAATTTAATGGGTAAAAAGTATAGCAGATTAAATATAAAAACCCAAGAGGATACACTGTTTTCGAAAATTTCATGTTAGACATCTCTCACACACACAGATACACACACAAAATTAGTCTTTCGCATGCTGAGTTATCTTTCTTAATCATAGTTATTTCCCTTCTATGGCTTTTTTCTCGGTCGGTTGCGACAATGAATAAGCCACGTGTTATTATCTGTCGTGTCTCCGAACATACCACCCCGCACGTATCATTTGTCGCTGTTAATACACCAGCGGATCCATACGATGACGTCAAGTCAGAGTTTCGTGCCATATTCTCTTCGTCGGCCGACTAGGGAGAGTACTGTAATCACGTATTCACGAGGAAACCGTAGGTGGTATTCACGACGTGTGCGATATTGCAATTTTGGTCTGACGGATAGTTCTTTCGACTGGATGGATCGCCTAGCCTTGTCAATCAGTCGGTAGGATGAGGTTTCCTCAGTTTATTCCTCAGATTCGGTATGTAATTAGGATCGAAATGAGGTATAGAAAAGGAGAATAATAGAGTTTCTATTTGATTGCGTTGATTCGAATTTTCTATTGAGCGCCGTAACTAAAGATTGTAACGTGCCGTTATATGGGAAAATCCATTTTGAATTAGTAATTTATTTTGGCATTAAGTTTTAGTTCTCTAGAATAATATTCCCATGCGGTAACATTACAGCCACGTGTCATCAATTTGTTTTGTTTGTGTCATTTTCACCAATTCTTAGTATACCGCGTCTCCTCGCGTTGTATATTAATTCTACGCACGTATCCATCCCCACCTACGCCGCATGCCTATATAAGCCGCGCATTTAGCGCAATCTTGGCAAATTTCGCCGATACCGGATCTTTTTCCTTGACATAGATCGTAATCGTCATTCGCGTGTGACACGACGGTAGTCTCCTCCGCTCTTCTAGTACTATAGAGCATAGTCGCCCTTCGTGTGTGACACGACTCAACCTTCGACACAGCATTCGATTATGACTGTAGTCGCCCCTCGGGCGTGACACAGCGTAATCTTCAACCAATAGTTTTAATTTTAGTAGTTGTACCAGCACTACAAATGTAAATATTAATGCGTTGTAGTGTAAATGTCTCATGTCTCACAAATAACTTGTTTTGTTCAGATTTAATTTAATTGTTTTTAATTCATACTTTCTGGTCGTGGAGAAAATATCTATTACTCGGTTAGGATAAAAATGTGATACTCTTGGTTTTCTCTTCCATTCGTATAATTTTTTTTTAATTCTATCCTTGTTACATAATCTATTATTATAAATTAGCAAGTACTTTACATTTAAAGTCCGAAGGAGAATATCTGAATGCAATGCAGTATTAATAGCTGATAGATCTAAGCGTAGGTTATGTCGAAACAAGTTATTTATGGGCACATGTATTCATTCATTTATTCATTCAAGTTAGGGTGGGCACTTGATGTCCGGACACTTGAGCTTGGTGCTTATTGTACCATCCCTATTGATTCTCTTATTTCCACTCGAGCAGCTTGGTGTTCTCTATAAAGGCCAGTATCTTGCCCAGTGGAAACTTGAGGACCTTCGAGGGCTCCAATAGATCTCTCCCGAAATATTTCTGCCTGAGTACCTTTAGTTCCTCACATGTGCAGATTACATGTAAACTCGTTTCCTCCTGTAGTTCGCATCTTCTACACCACGATTCGCTTACACGGCCTGTGTTTTATAGACGCTTTTACAGAGGACAGTGTCAGTTACCAACCTAGTAATGGTTTTAACTTCTTTCTTACTGCACTTGAGTAGGTTATCAGAGAAACTACCATCCCCATCCCCTATCAGCGTTTTGGTATGGAGTTGACCTTCAGTCGACCTCCATTTCTTTGTACTTTCTTTATCTAACCAGGTCCAGATCTCCCTTCTTGCGGAATCCTTAGTAATCCCACATACGGGCTCTGAACCCATGAAGTTCTCTTAGAGCCCTCCTTGGCTAGCTCATCGGCTATTACGTTGCCCTTTATATCCTCATGTCCCGGCACCCAAATCAGAGACACCGTGTTGTCTCGTGCCAGTGCATTGAGGGATTGTTTGCAGTCCCTAACTAGTTTTGACCTAATTACAGGGTTTGAGACTGCCTTAATGACAGCCTGGCTGTCAGTGATTATATTAATTTTCCTCCTCATGTAGCCCCCTTTTGCAATCATTTCTGCACAGGCTGCAAGGGCGAATACCTTTGCCTGGAAGACCGTTGTATGTTTCCCCAGGCTTATGAATATCCTTTGATTAGGACTGGGCCCACAAATACCGGCTCCTGTCGCCTGGCTGGATTTGTATCCATCTGTGTACCAGTTTTCGTTAGCAGTGATCTCACTACGTGCCTGGTCTCTGCTCGGTATGGAGATTTTCACCTTTTCAGTCAAGATGATTTCGGGTACCATGCTGTCCGTGGGCATTTGTAGTAATGGCCCGTCCAGCAACGTGCCCGTCGTATAAGTGTGTCCTCCCACCCTGAAGTTGGGATGCCACAGGTTGTTGGCTTTCAGTCTAAGGATCGCATTCATTGCCTCCGCTCTCACATAGAGTTCCAGCGGGGGGAGGCCCACAATGATCTCCAAAGAGGCGGTCTCTGTACTGTTAGTTGCGCCAGTGATACCCAGCAATGTCTGTCTCTGGACAGCGGTCAGCATCTTCGCTGCGGAGGACACTTCTGTCCTCCTCCACCAGACTAGTGCTCCGTGTGTTATCGCCGGTCTTATCACGGCAGTATATAGCCCAATGGATCACTTTCGGCTTTAATCCCCAGGTTTTGCCAGCAACTCTCCTGCAGCGCCAGAATAGTTGCGTGGCCCTGGTCGTTGTTTTAGCTAAGTGATTTTTCCAGCTCAGTTTTGCATCAAGGGTAACACCCAGATACTTTACTTCCTTGGTTAATTGTAACTCCTGCCCAAACAGTCTAATGCCGGCTAGGTCATTGAGTTTTCTCATGTTGGTAAAGGCAACCAACTTTGTTTTTTGTGGATTAACTGATAGTCTTTGTGAAAGGCACCATTCCTCCACCATTCGCAGTGCATTACGCATGATGCCCGCCACCACGCCTGGGAACTTCCCCCTAGCTACGATGACAATGTCATCAGCGCACCCCTGCGTCCATATTCCTTTGTCGTTTAATGATCTGACGAGATCATCCACGACCAAGCTCCACAGCAGTGATGACAGTACTCCCCCTTGAGAACACCCTCTAGTGGTCCTCATGGCGATATTTTTATCTAGCATATTGGCATAGACCACTCTGTCTCTTAGCATGCAGTCAACCCATTTGCTAGTCGTGTGGTCAATGTTCCGTTCCATTAGTGATCGGTTGATCGAGGGCGTTGATGTCTTATCAAAGGCGCCCTCGATGTCTAGAAATATGGGCACATGTAATTTTTATACATGATTGGCTGAAGCACTTCCTAAATTCCGCTACAGCATTTATAAGAGCAATCTGATGATCAGTGTGCTATGCTCGCTAAGCACCAGACTGTCCTTGCTCTAGTAATAGCAATAGTTTAGCTAGTCAAGTTCAAGCTTGCAAGCTTTGTGGAGTTAATATCATAAAATGTTTTCCAGAAGAAGCAAGACATAAGTAATCTATTTTCTTTTCCGTAAAAGTGGATTTTTTTTTAAGCATAGTTATACACGTTTGTCCATTGTAACTGCTTCAATAATCAGCTTTAATCATTTTCTCTCTTTACCGTTTTTTATAGGGATATATATACGGAGTTGTTCTATAGCTTTGAACAGAATTTCTGTATTCTCTCGTAGAAATTCTCCGCAAATATTAAACAAGAAGGAAAAACGAATTCCAGCGATCCTATCGCTTTCATTCCGTTCGCCCGTCTTTGTAATTGGGACGCAGAATTGTATTCGCACTCACTACAGACTAGACCAATCTTTCAATTCGCGCTCAAAGAACCGCTTAGCCGTTGTGACCCAGCTAGAACGGCGACCCGTCTCGTCCAACTACACGGAGATCAAAGGAGTCTCAGATACCTATCTAAGAGGAGAGAAGCAATAATAAGCCGAGCGGGAGGTCCGCTATGCGAGCGCCAGCTGCCTCGCAGCTACACGAGGCCCCTTTTTCATCCCGTCTTCGTCGCGGAGAAGTTCCAAGTCGCATTGGCGCGATCGAGTTTCGCCACACACGAAGCCCGCGCCAGTATCTCCTTTCTTCCTATTTTATCTATGTATAGTAGTAACTCTTCTGTGTGCTTCGAGACTTCTATTCGCCGACTAGACGCGCGTAATTGTGCTTTAAGTTCGTGTAATGGAATCCTTCACGGAAATTTTAAACGCTGGAGTTAGGAATGTGAGGCGTATATATCAGAGGTTTCAAAACATGAGTTAATTTACAGGAAAAGCGATACTTAAAATCTAACTAAAATATGGATTTGTTAATACCAACGGAAAAATAATGAAATCGAAAGGATTCAAAGGTGCAACGTCAAACAAACCTTTATTATATATCTACTATTTAGGAGAATAATGATTGGTATCAGTAAGAAGTTAGGTATACATAGTATTTGTAATTTCGACAAGAAATATAGTAGTGTTGTAAAATAATGAACATAGCTACATCAATTTTAATATGGGAAGTCATGAACCCATAATTGAAACTTGTAACTCACGAAAAAACTGACTGGAAGGCTTATACAGCTAACCTGGGCTTCAGTTTGAAAGGGATCCAGCGAAAGATAAGCAATAGAACAGACGTTACAACAAAAGCTTTGAGGAATTCAAAGAGAGAACCCTAGAAGAAGCACTTCGACTACGTGGTAAATATTCCGGAATATGTCAGATTCACTTGCACTAGCATATTATCCAAAGAACCTCACAGTTCAATGCATACTCAGAAGAATGAAAGCGGGGCCACACCAAGACGGGGAATGCGAGCATAAGAGAACATTTTTTAGGTACATTTCCTAGGCTCTACCCATTCATCAGTGCAAGACTGCAATAAGGCAGACCTGAAACCTGCAATGCAGGCATCCAGAGAACACTGGCATGGCAAGTAGTAAGGTAGGAAGAGGTGGCTGAGGAAAAAGTGAAATGAGCAATTAACCCATTCGAACCATATAAATCCCCAAGATCGAATGACATTTATACTGTATAACTTTTGTTGCAGAAGCTTAGTATGTGATTCATACCAGATCTAGAAAATCCAATCTTAAAACCATAAAACTGGATGGGCAAAATATAGATTGGAGAACGGAGGTTAAATATCTAGGCCTTAACCTAGACAATAAACTTCTATGGAACAAACATGAACTTGAAGTAACCAACAAGGCCAAAAGAGCTATGATGGTGTGCAGAAACTTTGCAGGGAAAAATTGGGGATGTAACCCAAAAACACTGCTTTGGATGTATACAGCGATAGTGAAACTCATCATCATTTATACATCAGTAGCATGGAGCAAAAGAACTAATCTGGCCACCGCGAGAATTAACCTCTCGAAAGTGTATGCCTAACGGGGGCTATGAGAACCTGCCCAACAGCAGCTATCGAAGTAGTATTGGATCTTACCCCTCTCCATATTGTAGTAGAGGGAAAAAGAACCACACTCAGAATGGTCAAGGAAGGAATGATTAGGCATAGGCCTCAATCTCCTGACGGTGATTAAACCTGGGATATGCCCCGGGATGATATGTTAAAAAAATTCAGCTTTGTGAAGGAATTCATCATAAAGCTCAGTAACAGGAGCGAGTGGGATCACAACACCATCTTGAATTTGAATGGAAATGCCATCAAATGGTATGCTGATGGCTCCAAAACGGCAGAAGGAACTGGAATAGGAATATATGGGCCTAGAACCACATATTTCGAAAGCTTGGGAAAATATCCAAGTATATTTCCGGCGGAAATATACCCTATTGAAAGATGTGTTCAGTTCAATATGAGTAGAAATTATGGGAAGCAGGAGATTATTATCATGTCTAATAGTCAAGCAGCCATCAAGGCGCTGAACTCATATGAAGTCAGTTCCAAGATGGTCTGGGAATGCCTGGGGAAATTAAATGAGCTAGGCAAAAGAAATAAAGTAACCCTCCTGTGGGTTCCGGGTCACACAGGAGTGGAAGGAAACGAAATAACGGATAATCTCGCAAAAAAAGGGGCTGAAATACCTTTTGTAGCGCCTGAACCCTTTTGCGGATTAAGTAGCAGTACAATACTGAAGAAACTAAAAATAGAAATGGAGCAGAGAAAATCCAGTTACTGGAAAATCTCCAGAGAATGAGGCAAAGTAAAATTCTTCTGGGAACGTATAACCAGAAGAGATTTACAGAATGCATCAACCTGAGTAAGAACAATGTTCGCATATCAACAGGAATACTTTCAAGCCATTGTAGACTGAAAGGACACCTGAGTAAGCTTGGATTGGAAAAGGAATCTGAATGTAGATTTTGTGGGGAACAGGATGAAACATCCATCCATCTCCTCTCGAACTGCGTACCACTGTGCAACTCGAGGGCGTTGCACCTGGGAGCATGTGAAATCGAAGAGGGAGACTTACCTAGACTGGGGCCTTCTGATATCCTACACTTTCTGCAAGGAATAGGATTGGAAGGTCAGGTGTAAAGCAGCAAAAATAGGGGACACAACAGATCTTTTAGGTCGCAGTGCAACATCACCCTTCCATTTATATACATACCAAATCTTAACCAATTCACACAAAAAATAATTATACTTAAAGACGTCTGGACGTAGGAATACTTTCTTTGGGATAGGTGATTTTTCAATCTTAAATTTGATGAGAAGCAATTGAATTCGAAAACTGCAAAACAAATTACTTTCATAATCTGGGGGATAATGGAGTGTGATTAGAAACCTTTCATAATGTAAACATTTATAGTATTTCTATTTAAAATAATGAATCGTACAGTGGCAGCCTTTTTTACAATTAACATTATATTACGCTCCTGAAATGTCAAATTGCTATCTAGAATACAGCCGGAGTAATAAAAAACGGGTGTACTATTGCTACACCTTACCACAGCTGTATAGTACATACCTTATATTCAGTTTTATTCTTTTTTTAAGCTGTTCCACCACAGTAAATTGGGTCAAATTTTCACACAGCAGAGCTGGGGTGCAAGAGCATATTTGACGAAAGTTTGGTGTTTGTGTTCGGAAGGATGACCTCCTTTCTGGGTTCCTAAAAAAAGTCAATTTTTTTAATTAGTTAAAATTGTCACAGCAGGGTTAAAATTTTTAAAATGGGAGTAATAACCAAACAAATTAGAGATAAAAATTAAAGTAGTTTGCGGGTTAATTGCGCCCAGCAACTCACCTATTAGTTGTAAGGCGCTGAAACTTTGCACAGGTCATTGCCTTCATAAATCGCAACTTTTGTATAGGTTTTCAATTCGATACCATTGGGAGAACCTTCCAGTGGCTTATGCTGTTCTGCCGTTTATGGAAAAATCTTTATCAAAGAACCAACAAAAAAGAAGACCGAAGATCTACTGCAGCAATACTGGAAATGCCAATTGCAGACTGTGTAATGGTATGACTCATCCATTTTAACGCACCTTTAATCCACTAACGTATGTATCCACAGGATCAGTCCTACTGTATACACTAAAATATAAAATTTACATTTCACTAAAATTTCTTCGTGAGCGAATAATATTTATAATACTTTTGCTGCTGATGTAAAGAACAAGCAGGTACCACTTGGGGTATTCTGTGATCTAAGCAAGGCTTTTAACTTTTAGGGGTATTACGCTTGATTGGTTTCGCTCCTATTTATCAAACAGGTTTCAATTTGTAGAAATAACGACAACGGAAGATAGAAGAGAACAAATATTCCATTCACATTTACTACCGGTGACGATAGGTTTACCTCAGGGCGCTGTACTCTCACCGGTCTTATTCTCACTGTTCATTAATAACATTGTTTCTTTCTTGCGAGATTATAAATTAATAATGTATGCCGATGATATCACTATTCTAATAAATGACCAGATCAATTCCATCCATGACAAAGCCAACTCCACGTTGTCCCTATTAAACAAGTGGTTTGTTTCAAATAAACTATTTCTAAATATATCTAAGAGACAAAATACATTACCTTTAAGGCAAACCCGGCGAATGCCTCACCTCAATTCGATCTTCACATCGGAAACACCGCAATTGGAAACGTACCATCCATTAAAGCGTTGGGTATAACGTTGTCATTCAACTTAAAATGGTGTAATCATATAGAGCAAGTCAATTCTTCTATATCAAGATCGATTTATAAACTTAGACATCTAAAAAGCATCGTAAGTTTGGAAGTACTAAGAACCATCTATACCACTGACAAGGGAACACCGGCGGGTGTCCCCCTCCGATTTCGATGAAACTTAACAGATCGAAAGAGTACCTTAAAATAAGAGACACGTATTTTTTTTTATCGGCGTGTCCGCACGATTTTGGGGTCCAGCCCCCTCCAAAGTTTGGACGATTTTCAATTTTTGCAAATATTTCCTAAATTATAACAGATATTAAATTTTCTTCTTAACATAATTTGCAGCATATTGCATGATCCTAAGAGTGGCGTCGTCCGTATTCGCAAAAAGTTAATAACGGGGGACGGGGTACCCCGTACCCCCCATTTTTTTTACATTTTTTCTTTTTCTTATTCATCAAAAGAAGGCCGATTTCACATAGAATACGATGATGTATAACAAGTTTAGAAAATTAATAATTGTAAAATAGAAAAATAATAATAAAGCTTCAAAATTAATAAACTGTCTATTGATATAAATCAAATGAACTATAACAGAATAAGTTTTTTATCCTTAACATAATTTCCAGCATAATACATGGTCTCAAAGTAGATATCTTCATAAAAAGCTAATAACGGGGGACGTGGTACCCCATACTCCCGCATTTTTTTAATAATAAGTTTATTCATTATTCATCAAAAAAAGATCGCTTTTAAATAGAAAACAATGGTAATAAATTTGGAGGATTAATAATAAAAATAATTGTAATAAAATAATATAGTACATTAACAACAATTATTTGTTATGTTACTCCGCTGCTCTCCTTACTTAAATATTTCTTAATTTAGAATTGTATCTACTCGATAAGCTATAGTCAAACCTTTCTATGCCTATTAACTTATACTATATTACTATACGAAACTTTTATCGGTGGTAGCAAATATAAATCGTTTTATCAACTGCAGTTAGTGACTGCGTTTTATATATTTCCTTAATAAAATGTTATTCATTCTTAGAATACCATAATCCTTTAGTGCGTATATATGAACAAATTTGCTACACAGGACGAAGGATTAAATAATGCATACATATATATTTTTTTAATTTATTTCAAGTTTTTCGTGCAATATAGGTGTACAATGTAAGTATTGAATGGAGCATAAATATAACTAATGTGTTTGTAACGATTATAACATTTCGGAAACAATAGAACAGAATTAGAAAACATTATAATGCTTATAAATGTTTAAATACATGACATACTGTAATGCGATTATTGGTATATATGTATTGCAATAGCGAACAAGATTAATATACATACAGTAATTAAGCTATGTAAGTATTACAGTAGTGATAGTCTGTGTAAAAGTGTTTAAAACACAGATTTTGTTTGCACCATGAACACCGCACAATAGCTGGTTTATTGCAAATACTACACAAGGCTGTAGACTGCGCATCTTTGTTAAAACAAAACTCTACAGGATTTTTAAAGGGCCCAGGTCTTTCGTCAACATATCCACTCTTATACCAGGAGTACTTGAATACGTCGAAAAATCTTGGGAAAGAAAACTTATTATGGGTTAGGGATTGCAACTTAATAATATTATTTCTCTGATGTTAATCTATGTCGTAGTTCATAAGAATCACTATATCCGAAAAAGTTCTAACAAAATTTTTCCCACAGTCTAAAACCATATACATCTAGAAGTTGTACCATCGCTGTCGTTTTTTTTTATTAAAATATGTGGGGGTATGGGATACCCCGTCCCCCGTTATTAGCTTTTTATAAAGATATCTACCTTGAGACCATGTATTATGCTGGAAATTATGTTAAGGATAAAAACTTATTTCTGTTATAGTTCATTTGATTTATATCAATAGACAAGTTTATTAATTTTGAAGCTTTATTATTATTTTTCTATTTTTACAATTAGTAATTTTCTAAACTTGCTATACATCATCGTATTCTATGTAAAATCGGCCTTCTTTTGATGAATAAGAAAAAGAAAAAAATGTAAAAAAATGGGGGGTACGGGGTACCCCGTCCCCCGTTATTAACTTTTTGCGAATAGGGACGACACCACCCTTAGAGCCATGCAATATGCTGCAAACTATGTTAAGAAGAAAATTTAATATCTGTTATAATTTAGGAAATATTTGCAAAAATTGAAAAATCGTCCAAACTTTGGAGGGGGCTGTACCCTAAAATCGTGCGGATACGCCGATAAAAAAAAATACGTGTCTCTTATTTTAAGGTACCCTTTCGATCTGTTAAGTTTCATCGAAATCGGAAGGGGACACCCGCCGGTGTTCCCTTGTGAGTTCGAGTCACGCTTGCGATATGGTATAATCGTATGGAATTCTAGTACGGATGTTGCTAGGATCTTGTTAAACCAAAAACGAACCCTTCGTGTAATGACCAATACCTCGCGAACTGAATCTTGTCGGCCAATATTTCAAAAACTTAGAGTGCTAACAGTGGTATCACTCTATATACTGGAAGTATCCCTATATGTTCATAAGAATAAATATGATCTTTTTCAGACCAATAATCCATCCCACAATTATAATATAAGGAACACAGAGATACACCTGCCAAATCATAGACTAACATTAACCTCTAAAAGTCTAGCCTGTATGGGTATTAAAATATATAATAATCTCTCTCTTGAATTAAAGTCTTTGCCTCTCCATACTTTTAAAACTATGTTAAAACGCAAGTTATTAAACTCACCTTATTATAGTTTATATGAGTTCTTTAATAAAATTGTAATTTAATTTAGTAATTGTAAATTAGTAACTAGGATGGCGAACCTTGTTACTTAGTCATCTTATTTTCTCTTTATTATTTTTTCTTTTTATTTTGAGATTTTCTATTATTTACTGCGCATTTCTTTGAAATAAAGCACGTACTTACTTACTTACTATATCTAATTTAAATATAAACAACTGAAGTAGCATTCTACGAAAACTTAATTAAACAAGCGCCACATTTTAAACAAACGCATAACGTTCATAACGACGTACTGAGTTTTGAATTTGACTATATACCTATGTGTATCCTTAATCAAATCACCACCTCCAAACTACGGAAAAAAATCAATAAAATTGAATTGCTGTTTCACAAACTAACTGACGCAATGAACATTACCGGAAGGCATGGATACGCATAAAGCAACTTTATAACATTATTTTTGATCATTTATGGTTGTATGTAATAAATAGCTATGTACAGATCGATTGCTGTAACAGTTAAGGTAGTAGCGATGAAAGAAAGTTTCACCGTATATGTATTCAAGGTGGGTAGGTAAGCTGTTCTTCACCGAAAAGGGGCTGGCGATATGTATTCAGCAGGCAGACGCTTGAAATTCTATTTATATTTATCATTTCCCCGTATCGCTGATTGTTTTATTCATTCAAGCGTTCGAGCGTTTCGCAAGTCGGGTCACGTACTTCGGATTTTCAACAGCTGATATCAACATGTGAAGACGATAATTGTAGTATGTGTGTATGAATGTTACGTATGCGCGCGTAGGTGTGTCCTGTATTCAAGTTGAAGGTTAATTGAGGCGTTAGGCGTTAATGTTCGTAATTGAATTGAAAGTGTACATAATAGATACACTTCCGCTCAAATTCATTCGTTAAAAATCAAGCTCCTTTCACACGTTGAGAACATGTGTATTGAATTTTATAATAATTCGATTGTTAAGAAACTGCATAAAGGCAACATCACTGCAAAAAATAATATAATTCTTAACGTATGACAGGAAGGAGGTACTAGATATAACATTCAGCTCCAACTTAACGAGCACAAGAATTCAGAATAGGAGAGTCTCATCGGAGTTGACCATCGACACATCCAATTAGAAATGTCAATAGGAAACGGCGATGCTGTTTCCTATCGCGATTACAAGTGCGCTGACTGGAAGGGATATCTTAGCTCTCTACTGTCAAACCTAAATGGCACTATTAAATCATTCCAAAGAGGTGACCAAATAGAGATAGAGGCGGAGCAGATCCATAACACTCTAATCTCTGCATACATATTCCACAAAGTATCCACTAAAGGTGAAAAGAGATTGTAGAGGTACACCTTGGCGGAACAACAGCATCACCTCCAGAAGTTCGAAATTTGTTGCGAGCTAAAAGAGAGTTATGGAAGAAGATCTGTCAGAGATTGTCAGATATACCTGACACAGCAAGGATCCACACAGTACTCTTAGGAGATCCGATGGGAATATTAGGTGCTACGGACTCCTAAAGGCAACGTTACAGCTTTCAGCACAGAACCACTTCCCAGGATGTCAGATGATGAATAATCTCTCAGAGAATACTACAACTTGCAATATCCAAAGTCTAAGTTGCGTAATTAGTAGACAGCAAGGAGGGTAGTAACATTCAGTGCTTTTAGCAGAGCGATCAAATCGCTCAAACCAGACAAATATATTTCTGGTACTCTTACAGATGGAAAGCTGGTCCCTCACTTGGTCGGAATTTTCAGAGCTAGTCTTGCTTGGAATTATATGCTAATAAAATGGATGGATGTGAGAGTGGTAGGAAAATCAGAACCCTCTTGCAATTTTTGTCGTCCAATTAATCTGACGTCATTTCTTATGAAAACTGTATGGAAGGTGTTAAAGAGCCACGTTAGAGAAGTAATCCTTGCACATACGCCCCTTGATGTACACCAACATGCTTATCAAGCAGGCAAATCCACGGATCTTGCACTGAACAATCTAGTCCAAGGAAATAGCGATGACAGCATTTGTGGACATAGAGGGAGAATTTAATAATGCAATTTTCTCATCCCTGTGCAAAGCGGTTGAAGGGCGAGGCGTAGAACCGATCATAGTAGGCTAGCTCGCCGCTATGTTTACGAACAGGCGTATGATAACAACTCTAAGCGCGGATGTAGTCAAGTTCGTTGTCGATTTTATCTGCACTGATTTGGCCACTACTGGTGAATAACTTGGTGGCTATCATTGAAATGCTTGGAGCTGGGGTACAAGGCAATGCTGACGATATCGTAATACTATTACGAGGATTGGGAGAGAGAGACATTTTCTCAGCCCTCCAATAGATGATTAACGCCATTTGTAGTTGGTACAGCGGGGAAAACCTAAGCACCAACCCAAACAAAACTACGGTAATACCATTCAGTAAGAAGAGGGTGGTACATTTGAAACTACCTACTATTCAAGGTCTAAAGCTTGCATTTGCAGATAATGTAAAATATGTAGCCGTCTCATTTGATAAAATACTACCCTGGAATCCGCATTTGGAAGAGGTCACTCACAAAGAGAAGCTATCCTTATGGACATGCCGAATAATATGTGGGAAATCTTGAAGGTTATCACCAAAGCTAGTGCGTTGGCTTCACGTGATGGTAGTACATCTAACCACAATAGGAGCAATAGCTTGGTGGCAGGAGGCGCAACAATTCAGAACCACAGCAAAACTTCCATTCAAAGAATCGCAAGGCTGGCAATCACGAGAGCAATGCCTTCTTCTCCATCATTGGCACTAGAAGTTCTTCTGGATCTACCATCCTTACACATTATAGTAGAAAGGAACACCAGATTAGCTGCAGTTCGCCTATGGCGAATAGCGAATCAATCTCCACATATTCATGTCTGTGTGACCAAAAGGCTGCCGGAATTGGTTACTTCCGACGGCATGCTGAGAATGATGGCCCAGAAGGATGAGAGAAACGGTTTCTGACCCGGAGAGGACCAAGGTGCTAACTAGAAACAGCTGAGCTATTGAGACTGGCCGGGTTTAGACTGCTTTCCAAAGGGCATAAGGATCCGCGAAGAGGCGACATGATCTCCCACTTAGATTAAGAATATGATTTTTTTTTACATTAACAAGGACTAGTATTTTATTCTCAGAGTAAGGTTTTCGTGGTTTCCCTTGCTCATACACTGAAAGAAAGGTTAGCTTCACTTAAAGTAATTTTTACTAAATGCATGTTAATACCTGTGAAAATAACCTTCTTAGTTTCTTCCGATGTAGGTGAATACTGAGAGATCTGTAAAGTCGCTCCACAGGCGCAATATTATCAATACCACCGTCACTAGTTCCGCAATAGTAATTAGGTACTAGTTAATTAAAATAGGGACCAATGACATGTTAGGAATAATAAAATGATTAGAGTAAGTAGCCCTATGTAGTACCCTTGAGTGGAGCATGGGGTTTAAAGATATTTTTTCTTATATCGTTTTAATTTATCAATAAATGGTGGCATGCCGGGAATGCCCTTGGACATGATGTATACTCGACCAATGATTGATGCATACTTCACTAGCTCCTTTCCAAACGGAGAGGAATGGAAATGCAGCTCTTTCATGCCCTCACTCTGCCTAGCAGAGTGTGGGCGCAGGAATATTTTGTCGCAATCCAAAAGTCAGAAGATATTACACAATGATCTTTTAGGCTGAAATCTATGCCATTGAGATGGGTGTGAGGAACATTTTGCAGAAAAACTACACCCCCAAATCAATAAAAATCTTCGGCGACAGTCAGGCGGTGCTAAAAGTACTAGAAGGGCATAAATGCAACTCAAAACTGATCTGGAGCTGTAAGCACACCCTAAACATATTGGGGGTGGTTAATAATCTATCCCTAATCTAAGTACCTGAGCACTCACTTAATCTTGGAAATGAGGAAGCAGATGTCCCTGCCAAAAACGATGCTGCGGTGCAATTTCAGGGACTATAACCTGACATTAGCATAGCATCTATGTAGCTACCGCATACGATAGCTAACCAGTATATCAAATTCTTAATGAATTCAGAAAGTGCTCCAGTATTGCAACAACCGTCCTGTATTGCACCATGCAGAACATGCCAGAACCAAAGAACTGCTAGAACTTGACCGCAAAAAGGTCAACGTGATTGTCTCTGTCTTTACTGGTCACTGCAAACTCGGAAAGCATCTATACAGAATTGGGCTCTCTGATGAGAATGAATGCCGACTGTGTTTATAAGACGAGGAGACAGTTGAGCATATTTTCTGCCACAGGACAGTGGCAGAAAATATGCTACTACAAGAATCAGGTATGTAACCCTTCCCTAGAAGATCTGAATGCAATCCATTCAACAATATATTGCGCTACCTTAAGGGCCTCAACTTGTTGGAGGAATTCTATGTATGTAAATAGAAGGGTGATGTTACACTGCGACCTAAAAGATCTATTGTGTCCCCTATTTTTGCTGCTTTGCAGCTGGCCTTCCAATCCTATTCTTTTCAGAAAGTGTAGGATGTCAGAGGGCCCCAGTCTAGGTAAGTCTCCCTCTTCGATTTCACATGCTCCCAGGTGCAATGCCCTCGAGTTGCACAGTGCTACGCAGTTTGAGAGGAGGTGAATGGGTGTTTCATCCTGTTCCCCACAAAATCTACATTCAGAATCTATTTCCAATCCAAGCTTACTCACGTGTCGTTTCAGTCTACAATGGCCTGAAAGTATTCCTGTTAATATGCGAACGTTGTTCTTACTCAAGTTGATGCATTCTGTAAACCTCTTCTGGTTATAAGTTCCCAGAAGAATTTTACTTTGCCTCATTCCCTGGAGATTTTCCCAGTAACTGGATTTTCTCTGCTCCATATCTATTTTTAGTTTCTTCAGTATTGTACTGTTTAGGAATTCTAAGATAACATCCGCTCTAGAATAGACCCAAGTGATCACATTGGGCGGGACGATTAATCGAACCATGCGAATGCTATCTCTTACTCAACCAAACTAATTATTTGATTATTTTTACTTGCTTTTTAAGTGCTAAGGGTTTACATTTTTAAAACTACCAAGTACTGCCTTGTGTCACCAAAATGTAATAAGAACCCGATGTTTTCAGAGTTTCTAAAAATTGGTGACATATCAAAGAATTTTGAAAATTGCAAAATTCTTTTTCTTTTTCAAATAGACTAGACTGTATATTTTCATATTTTTTGGGTGTAGAATTAAATTATTATTTCCTGTATCCATCTTCAAATACTTTTCTTTTAAATTATTCGTTTTATTTACGAATGTTTTTAAATGTTCCAAAAAAAAATACCTTGGTAGGCTATGACATGAACACTACGATCAATTATTGTTGCCGGTAAATATTTTTGTTATAACTTGTAATTACCATTTTTTTTACATATCAATATAGAACATATAGAATAAAAGCTATCCATTCATTCAGCTATTTAGCTAGATTTTTTATGCACAAATAAAAATAAAAAAATTAATTTTAAGTTATCTTGATATTGTCGGAAATAAAAACGATTTAAATAATTTTGAAGTTTATTATCTCTGACGTTTCGCAGCACGTATACATCTTGCTTTTTCAAACGAAATTGAATAATCAAAATTCATGTAAAATTTGGAAGAGAATCAGTCAAAAAAACAAAATTTACTTATTTTCATAATTCATATATGTATTATTTTCCCATTTTTCAAACTTAAAATCAAAATTTCTAAACGTTGAAATTATTTAAATTATTAAATAAATTAAAATGTAATTCTAATTAATTTAAATAATTTCAACGTTTAGAAATTTTGATTTTAAGTTTGAAAAATGAGGAAATAATATATGAATTATGAAAATAAGTGACTTTTATTTTTCGACTCATTCTCTTCTAAATTTGAGATTAATTTACATTGTTTAATTTCGTTAATATATGTATGACTATTTACCGAATTAATATCTTCCAATAAATATTTTTCCATATATAAAAATTTATTCGAATGAATTCACGGAAAGCATAAATATGTATGAATGACAATATATATTTCACATGTCATGTACTTTACCACTCACATGATATACAGGCGCAATGGTAACAAACACATTCACTATAAAAACCATATGCAAATATATTTATGCATACATACATTTTGTTTACATTTTTAATAGTACCGCTTTTGCATTACAAATTTTTCAGACGTACTTGAAATGTACGCGGACATTATTCCGTATAATGCACAGAAATTCCATTCTACTCCTATCTACTACCGTGGACAGATATAAATGTGTGAAGTACAATCCGTTTATGTAAAGAGAACATACAAATGTCGCGCATAAGAGAACTATCTATCTACGTCAGTGCTGTGTCGTAACATGATTTTTTTCTTCGCGAGATACATTGAATGTTAAGCTTAGTTAAACAGTAGCGAGTACGAGGAAAAAGTTCTTGTTTTATGATTATGTTGATTCCTGAAATGGTAATAAACATTCTTTATGGTTGTTTATTATAGTTAGACGTCAAAATTTTGATTGAGTGCTACAGTAAGTTGCTTTATTTCCTAGTCTCCTTTTCCTGTGCTAGATACAAACCAATGTTAAACACTTATTCAACGAAGAAGTATGTGTAAGAAAGTTTAGACGGAAATCTTATTAAATCGCGAAGACAGAATGCTATAATAATTATGTCTTTTTTTCTAAATAAGAACACAATAAGTAATTAAATTTTATTAATTAAAGTGCCAAAAAAGTATTCTATGTGTCAAGGGGCATGTACTATAAAGACACAAATTGTCAAAAAAAGTCACAGTGGGCTCTGAAGGCAATTTAACAGATAGAGCTCTATTGACATTTTGCGGTGACATAGTTCAAGCCGCATCGTTTGTTTAACAGATAGTTATCACATGCTTGTCAATAATTTAAGCAACAACTAAGATTGAGAGAAGCAGAGTAGCAATACAAGCCACGAAATAACAATGAGATTCCATGACTGACAATGTCAATGTTTTCTTAGAAAACCAGGGCAGTAAAGTATTATTATTATTATTATTATTATTATTATTATTACTTGTCAAGAGTTCAGCATTTTAATCTGTTATGCAAAAGCAAAATATTTACGCAGTAAGAATTTTAGAAGAGAATGTTGATGTTGCATCTTTGCTTATGTTTTGTAGGGTTATCTTATATCGATATTGATATAATAATTTGTAAGATTGGCGACCGTGCTTTTGTACCTTTAGTCTGAAGTGGCAACGTTCTCAAACAAAAGTTCATTTCCATACAGACGAGTCCCATCAGAGACTGGTGCTGGTAACCTGAATGATTTGCACCTAGAAAGAATAACATTCAGAAACGCCGTCGTAAGTATACCCATAAGCTAATTACTAGCCTGCCTAGTTGGATTGACCACTGCCACGTACACTATTAAACTGTCAGTCAAAGCACACGGTACAAAACCTTAAAACGTAAGGTTGTAAATTATACTGAGAAGGTATAAATACAAGATAATTACATACATGTATAAGCACATCCATGCATCAAAATCATGCGGGTCTTTATGCATGCAAGTTGCCCATTTACAAACAGGAGATTTTTTTAGAGTTATTACGCAATAAAAAAACAAGTATACTTAATACCAGGTAATGGGAAATTCTTCCAAAAATTCATGCGAAAAACTCGTTCCGTGCACAGTTATGAATCTAATTTCTCCAACCCCAAACTAAAACAGACAACCGGTCTTCCGTTTCTATAGGAGCATGACAGATTCGTTTATGGTCCTAATTCGACAGAGCGTACGGTCGTCAGTAGCTGGAACGTGTTTTTTTTTTTTCATTCTTTTCGGTCGTGGAATCGATTTGACGGGGTCTAAATTCAATCGTGCATCGCTTTTCTGCCCTATCATCGTTTGACGTCATGCTACTTGCACCGATTGCTTCGGAACGGAGATTCTGAGCGAACATACTTTGATGATTAATTTGATTCCGTTATTCCATTGTGATCAGTATTTCTAACGATACAAAAAACCGTTGAATAAGTTAAAAGTATTGTGCAGCAATCGGTTACTATTACACTGAAGAACCGATATATTTAAACCAACCAAGTATATTTTGTTAAGCATATTTTCTTTGCAACAAGCAAAAAAATGTACACTATTGACTGAAACAAAATATTTTGTTAGAAATATTTAATATATTCAAACAAATTATTTAGTGCTGTGTGGTCTTAACACAATAATATAGTTCAACTATGTAAAAATGTAGGATTGGTTCAATTACTTTCACATTGTTGAGACAACAACGATGCTTTGTTAACTCAAACAATAATAACTATATATTTGGACGAAATATGCAGTTGGTTGGGGATCAAAATTTATTTCTAGCCAATGAAATAGCGAGTAGCCACCAGTATCTTAGTTCACACCCAATCACATGATTTTAACATGCAGGAACGGGCATTATTTTTTTTATTCACCGAAAATTAATTTTATTGAGTGCATGCGTTTAGTGTCTTTTGTAATGATGGCTAATATTTCTGAATTATTGAAGACTTGGGATTAACTAATTTATACAAATACGGTGATATTCAAAAAGATTGTCAACTCCGCTCCTATAGATAGTAGCAGGGTGTAGGTATATGCCGTATGTTTGTAATGAAAGTTTGAAGTAAGTCAGTGTTACTGTCAGTGATATTAAATGTAAATATAAACGGTTTGAAAAAAATTATAAGATAAATAAACGAAGGAAAATTAAAACACGAACGCCAATGTCACTAAAAGTCAAGAAAATTGATTTATTGTATGAAATTTGTATGTAGCTAACTTCACTCATTAAAACGGTAATAAGTATAAATAATTTTTTCCAGAAAACAGTTTCTTTATTTCGACAATCATTTTGAATCTCACAGTACATATAAGAAAGTAATAAATAAGAAAATATAGCTCAAAGACAGTTGCGACAAGTGTGGATGTTTAAATTTGTGAAATAAAAATATGTGGAGACCGTAGACTACCGATGAATATTCAACATTTAGTATGAGACGATGTTGATAATGCCAGAAATCATTAGAGCATTGAAACACAGCAGATACTTCTGAATGCATACAGTAATTTAAAGAGTGAGAGAATTGTTAGAAGATCGAAATTAACGGAAGTGTCTTACGGAGCAGTGCCAAAAATCGTTCAGAATGGTGTATTTAAAACAAAAACATTGAATGACAATGAACAATCGAAGCTAGTTTTCTTTGTTTATGCAATTCTCATTTTCTTGATTTGATTTATATTTAGTTCATTTTAATCTTTAATGTAATTTTGAATTAGTATTTTTTTTAGTTGTATTCATTCTTATTTTTACTTGATATATGTATTGCTGTGGACGAACACATTGCATTCGCGAGAGTTTTTTTTAAGATTCACAGATGTGCATATTTTTATCCGATTTGCCTTTGTCGATGCTTCGTGGGAGTTTCCACAGATTCAATTATTTTATTTTGTATAAGAGTTAGTTATTGAGTTAATTGTTTAATTTATTTATTTAAATGTTTAGTTGCTTAATTTGTTTTCACTTTTTAAATTGATTGTGTTTGCTCATGTTAGCTCATGTCCTTCTTAAATGTAGTTGTTTTCTATGATCTTTGTGCGTTGCAGCGCACGCAGTTGTAGTATTTTATATATATATATGCGATTGTTTTACCCTAAGGGCCAGTTCTTTGAAAGATGCCATGTAAGTACATGTAATTTTATTTTCATTGCTGCCATTTTGGTATTTCATACTTATACTTGAAGATTTGTTTCGTTAATTCTGATTTATATCATCCATCAAGGAACTCACTCTATAATAATTGGTATTATATTATTGTGTACACAAATTAGATATAGGAAGGTATATTTTAAGTTTAAAGAGTTAATTTTTCGTTTTTTGTTAATTTTGCTGATTTGTAATTATTTTTAATCACCTCGGATTGGGTGAATAGAAGCATTGTGCTTGCTTTTAGTTTTCATTTTTTAATTTACTTGTATTGTCCACGTTTAATTTAGTTTGTATTAAATTTTGAAACCACGTGGATTTTTGTGTAAAAAAGGATTATCTTCCTGAACTGTTTTGTCTTTTGCTTTGTTAAAGGGATTTGCATTGTCCTTTTGTAAATTAGAGTCTAAAGCATTTTTTGTTTCGGCCAGAGCCCTAAGCTCATGGTGTTTTTCTCTGCAATTTCTAACAAATGTTTTTTTTTTAATATAAAAAATTTCTGATTGTTAACGTCATTCAAAATTTCTGTTCTTTTATTTTTGATTAAACCTTTTCAATTTTTGGAGTCATTAAAGAAGTCAGTTTTCTTTCACCCACAATTTACTTTTCATGATTAAATTCAAGTTTTAATTTGCGTTTTATTTTTGCAAATTCATTTTGCATTTTCTTTTGTACCTTCAGTATACAGCAGTATGTATGTTTTCCTGTATTTGGATCAATCACCTGTTGAAAAACAATATACTATCGCTATAATATATACAAAACGAGTGGGTACTTTTAGCAGATAAAATACAATTATAATCATAGAATTTAAGTTAATTAAAACTTTGGATTTAAGATATGCAAAAAAATATTTTTGGAATAAACTAAATACAAATGTTAGATATTTTATGTTCTATATTTCACCTAATAACCTATGCTAATGTATTAGACTTTAAAATAGGTACTATTTAATGTTCAGCCAAATTATATGCATAATATTTACATAATAATATAAATGTTGGCAGAATACACTAGACTAAACATGTAACACATTTCAACATTCTGTCTAAGATACGGGTTATTTTACATAGAAATTATTTTAGCAAACAACTTTTATTATTTCCTGTAATTCACGTAGAAATGCATTCAAATGTTTTTTTTTTTAAATTTATCACCTCATCGGTATAGATTTAGTAGTAGAAATGTTATGCACGTTCATATCTTCTCTAACGTCTATATTTGTAGCTATATATAACTAGATACTCACAAATATCGTTTTTTTGTTTATTAAATTTGGTATCCATCACTGATTACATCAATACCCGTCATACTTAGTTGGTTTAAAAAATCGGTATCGGGCATATATGTAGGTTACAGGTATATTTAATTTCACACAAGTACTCAAAAACCATGGTAGTAACACTTAAGTACTTCAAAACACCTTACTACATGATTTACTCTTTATACTTTTACCACAAAACTTCACTTTTATTGAATAGTGAAATTTTGTGGTAAGAGTTGATATTGAATTTGATGAAGGAATAAGAGAGCTGCCATAACAGATATAAGGTAAGTAATTCTGAAAAATTATTATTTGGAATAAAAAAGGAACGCAGTAACCTCAGTTAAATATTTATTAAAGTGAAGCACAATATATATTTTACTTAAAACAAAAATATTGTTACTATAAGAAATATATAGAGTGGGCCACCACGTTCGCCTCGGTTTATATACGAAAAGTGGTAACATATTTTCATTTTTTTGAAGTATACAGGGTATATCAATCCTTTCTGCTTGAGGGTAATTTCTCATTGAAAATAATTAAAATGATACGTAACTGACAAGTTCTGTTACTCTCAAATGACTTTTGTGTATAATGAATAATAGTGACACTTTTGTCTAAGCCTACTTTTGAAAAAAGAATGGATAGGAAGTAATATTTGGAATAGAAAATTCTAAATTACTAAGAAAGTATAAGAGATAGGTGTAGGAAGCATTAATACAATCTTAAAGACCGTTAAAATTAGAATCTAAATAAGGTAATAAATACAGGGTGTTCCATTTAAAATAAGAAAGTTACTTGCCTTTAAAGATAGCGAAAATTGAGAATATATTCTTGTTCATCCCTGTAAAATTTTTGTGCATTGCTTTTATTTTATTATCAAGTCTAATGCTTTAGTTAAAAAATAAATATCGTTTAAAATATCTAAGATAAATATGCATGACAGGCATGCCTCTTAAAGTTTGGCCTAGATTTTGAAGAATAGTTGATTATCTCGTAAACGAGTTGAATTAGGCGTAAGAAACCTCACACCAACTTATCTTTATTTAATCTGTACTATCAAAATATGTCATAATATACGGGATGTTCCATTTAATTTTTCACAACTTTAGTGTGTAATTTTTCTTTGACTCACCCTGTATACTGTATAAATAATTTTGAAATGTGGTCCTTCCGAACCTGTATAACTCTTAACAAAAAAAAAATTGAAAATATGTTACCACTTTTCGTATATAAACCGACGCGAATGTGATGGTCCACCCTGTATATTTCAAATAAGCAAATAAATCTTATTGTTTCCACAAAATATTTTGTTCTTCTGTGTGTTATTTCTATTTGAGTCAAGAAAGTTTATTGTTTGAAGTAAATATTCCATTTGATCAATTTTACAAAATTTTATTTGAATTAAACATATTTATCTCATTATTTCAATGAAATAATTAGTTATTTTAAGTATTACATTCATTTGACCCAAGAAAACTTTTTATTTCAGCAAAATATTTTATTTGTTTAATTCTATTAAAAATATTGTTGGAACAAACAAACTTTATTAACAAAATTATTTGTTTGTCCATATTTAAACAAAGATTTTATTCATTACAACTAAAATTTGGTTTTGAGTCAACCAAATGGGTTTTTTTAGTATAGCATACGCCGCAGTTTATCGCCATGGATTTTGATATCTTCTCTAATAGACATATTTTTTTGCTTACTAAGTGGGCCCATTCTTCAAAAATAATCATTTTTTAGACATCAATTTACTGCAAATATATTTACCAGTTAAGGCTTGTAATTCCAAAATAACAGAGGATCAGATTGTGTTATTAATTTTACCCTTTTTCAAAGAAATATAGGAACTTATATCAGAGGAAGGAGGTTCAATCCAGAGGAATGACATAAGTAGCCTTTTTGCTAAACATTAATTGAAATTTCTTTATAAAATTTAGTTTATTATTCAAAAAAAAAAAAAACAAGTTAACCAAAACACATGCTATCATTGTTCAAAAATTGGAATATTTTTTGTGAAAGTATAAGATATTATATTTTTCCGAGAAGAAATTGCAGGAGATGGCAAAATATCTACAATGTCAATAAAATCTATGTAAGAGATAGATATCCTTAGGATCAGCTTTAAAAGCCTGTTTACCAACCAACTTGAAAACGTGGAGAAACATCACTTTAACTTCACCGTAGCTGCATACATGTATCATAAAGTTGTCATTCCTCTGCTCAACTCTATTCCAGAGAAATGATAGCATAGAACTGACGATTTTTAATAAATTTTAAATAATTGATCACATGTTGACATCACCTAACATTTCTCTATTGGGGTAACTGGTATATCTTAAGTTTTACGTTTTGAATAACATTTACAAATATACACTGTTGAAAATTTTAACACTGTTTTGACTAATTTAATAGTCAAGAGAGGTCCACACTCTTTTCGTGTTATTTTGTCGAGAACTATAGAAGTTTAAATTTGACGAGCAAAGATTGTCAAGTATTGTCTATTGCTAAGGGGTTATTTTGCCCAACTGACACGTGGAATTATAAAATACTTCTAGTCACATTTTATTTGATCTAGACTAGACAAATTTACTAGCTGTTTAACTAAATGAATGCGATCTATTGGGTGTTTTAATGTCATTTTCTAAACACAACGTGTTTTTAATATGCAACTCCTATTTCTTAGTGCTATAATATTCTCTCTTAAGACGTTTTCTCAATTATAAATATGCAAAACCACTCATTCACAAGTTTTGGTTTCAACTAAACGTACCAATTTTAAAATGATTTTTTGAGAACCATTATAAAATTAAGTGAATGTTTATGCTATTTGATTCAAGTCTAAACTAATTGCGTAAATAGATATTCCCAATACATCTTTAAGATGTTGAAATTTTTTATGCCCACTGGAATTAACGTTTAATAACACGAGGTTACACTTTGCAAGTCAGTCACATTTGGTGGTTTGTTTGGATATGTTAATACGGAGAATCAAACACGAAAACAGATACACGTGCAATGCAGGTGGTGCGTATAATGCAATACTGTATTAGAATAGGTGGGGTTTCTATACTTCTATCCGAGGAAAAAATTCTGATTGGTTGACGCTTCTGAATGTCTAGAAAAATAGTCAATCCTCATATCTGAACAAAGAATTCACTCGAAATTTCTAGTTATTTCTGTTCTATTAAATACGCGTAGTCAACTCGTCTGGCAAAGTTTGGAAAAATCAACACTAAAATATTTGACTAGCGCAAAATTAACGCCAACACCGTAATATTTTCAACAGTGTAATAATCTTTAATTATCGTAAACTAATTCTGATTCGCGTTCAGCAAAAATTAGGAATTTACCTAATTCACAATATCATAATCAAAGAGCGATAAACAAACAACAAACTCAGTACATATCCCAATACTTCTCTCCCGACATTGCATAATCTGATTACACTGCACGAAACTACACGAACTGTATACGTATGCAAACTGTGTACAGCTTTAACCCAATCAATTACCTTAAGTCCGAGCGATATAGGCGAGTGTCCCATCTACTGGCTTCCGCCATGATTAAGTTACAAGTGCTCAGATTTGCATCCGTACAGTGCATCCTCGCACACAGTTTCTGTTAATCTAGTATTGTGCGCGTATCATGCGATTGAAGTGTGCGAGCGCACTCCAGAGCCGGCATGTCACATCCATAAAGTTATTTATTGCTGCGGGCAGCTGGGGCTCGGCTTAGCGAACAATCGCGAAACTGATTGTATATATTATCCTGTTGCAAAGAGATAATCAACGGTTGGGTGATTGTGAAAGTCTGACATGTAATATTATTAAATTCTGCAGTATAAATTTTGGGGGAATATTTACAGACGTATTTGTTTTACAAATAATTGTAGAATTTTATTTTTTTTCTTAAGGTGAACTATTGGACTGATATCAATTTATGGATGTTGCCGTTGTTCATACATCCAACCGCTACTGTTGTAAGCTGCTGCCTCTAGCGAGTAACTTTAATAATTTAAATTTAATTATTAATAATTAAAATGTAAATTCGCCATATGTAATTATTTTTAGTAACTTCAACATAACGGTATTAAAATAACTATTAATAAAATCGAAAATCAAAGGTAATTTCATATTTTAACATTGAAGTGCGAAAAAGTTTGTAAATTTGAGACTACACTGAAATCATCGTTGTCAAATATTTGTTTTTAGATTGAATGCGTGGATCCAACGTACATAATATACATTTCTTTTGATTATGTGCATACCAACAGAAAAATAAGAGGTTAATTTGAACTTTAGCATGTAAGCTAAAAATTTCTTAAATAATTACATTACTTTTTTTGATAAAATGCAGAAAATGTGCAATATTTTGTAATAATAATTTTATTTTACCGCTTAGAAAAGCAGAAAGAACGTTTTTAGAATTATGCACTGAACTAGAATAATCCGTGGTTCCGAGAAATGACATTTATTGATTTCATCGTGGTAGATAGTATTAAAATTTGATATCTGAGATATCCTAGGATTGCATAGGAAACTGATCGTCAATAATTATGTCCTCGAATATTACCTACCTAAGCTTTTCTTATAACAGTTTAGATTAGATTAGTGAGAAATAGTTTCCTCATGGTTCGATTAATCGTCTTGTTCACTGCGACTACTAGGGTCTATTGTAGTACGAATGTTAAGGTCCTGAACCCTTAAGGGTATTGGGTATAGTTTTAAGCAAAAATTAAAAGCGCTATTAAACAAGTTATTTTGTATGGCGATGAAAAATACAATGCAATTAGAACATATTTGTACAAAATTTCATTAATTTATGTCACTTCCAGTATGGTAAATAGGGCCAGTAATAAGTTGAGATTTGGAGTATGTATTAATGTATAGTAGCTCTATTGAATGTAATTTCTGGAATTTTGAAAAATAAAACATTTTTTAAGTTTAATAAATAACCAATACCTGAGTGTACATGCGTCTCGACAAAATGATGCTGAAGAAGCATTTGCGCAAAGAGTGTTTGACATTTGACAAATTATTAAGTAGTTTGTTAATTTAAAGTAGTATGTTATTAATTTAATTAAGTATTTTATTATTTCTATGAGGTGTAACGTATTTTTAATATTAAGTTAAATTGTATTAATAAATGAATTTATAAGGGTATTGATTGTTTCCAATCATTTTACTCTAACACATACTATGTTTTACTTTTTCTCTGCAGGTATAGGGTATGCAATTGTTTCTTCAGAATTTCAGATTCACATTCTACACATAGTCCCTTCTACCCAGGCATAAATGCATGTTTTTTGCAACGTATTTTATCTCTTTGCATTCATAAAAGTAGTGTGTTTACTGTTATTACAGGCAAAACTAAGGTATTTAGTACGCTCCCTTTTCCTTTATTTCTTAATCCCACTTGAAAACTTGTTAAATACATAATTATTATTAGATATTCAAACCTAACCTAGCTTTATATGTAATGAACAATAAGTGGATATCTAATATTTGATATTTTGAGTGTGTGTGAACGTTAAAGTGGGTGTAAAATATGCTTTGTTTTATGTGTAATACTAATTTTATCGAGCTTGATACATTAGTCAGACATTTCAAACATGTGCATAACCTAAATACAAATATAGTGTTTTATTATTTTATAGAAAATGATTATCATTTAACGTCATAACGGTTAGAAAAGCAGATAGTTAACCCTAAACCTACCAAGGTGTGCTTTTGAGGCACAATTGATTTTGAAATTGCTGGAACTTTGTAAGTTAACTGCCCACAGACTGGAGGATTTTTGTATTCTCAAAATAAACTATTTAACACAGAATGACTTAAAATTTTTTTAAAAATATTTTTCCTATTTTACTAAAAAAATTAAATATAATTTACCGACACGTCCTACCAAGGTGTGTCTTTGAGGCACATACTGTTATTATACTATAAAATGCATTGCTACGTTATTTAAAACTAGGTATGTGGGTAAATCCCCCGTAATAAGATATGCTTTAGATTTCGGGACTTTCCCCTTGTATATAAGAACTTCCAGTTTTGCTAAAACAGTCAGCTTACAAACTGCATTGCTATCATTGTATTTGTGACTTTCCTAACGAACGCATTGGCCGTTTTAGGTGTCTATTGGTTAATTTTTATTTCTTTTACCTAGTGGAGAGTATAGTATAGACCAGGTAAGCAAAATAAAGTTTTGATTGACCCCAGTAAAAATAGATTTGTTGTTTTATGCTTATTTGGTTTTGAAATTTATACAGAAAGTATGACCGATTGGTTGACTGACCGACGCCGGCCACTAACTGAAAAGGAGTTGCTCGATGAATTGTACGAAAGTGATGAGGATTTGGGAAGGAATGTAAATGATGGTGAAGATGAAGAAGAGCCAAATGACGAAACCTCTTCTAGTGAAGCGGATTATCAAGAAGCTGGCGATGAAGAAAGCGATGAACAAGAAGGAAGTGACGATAGTGATGCTAATGATGAACCGCCCGGCCATTCGCAAACTTTTATTGGAAAAGATGGTACCGAGTGGAATGCCACGCCGATTGCCAAGGGAAAAACACGTGCACACAACATAATTACAACAGCGTTGAACAAAGTGAAACTTACACCTGGAGTGCATGTTGATACTCCTTGTGACGCATTCAATTTGTTTTTTGATGATACGGTTATTGGCAATGTGGTTACTTTCACTAATAAGGAGGTTGTTCGTATTCTTGGCGATTTGTGGAAACCAGTTGACGACGTTGAAATCCGTGCTTTCTTGGGCCTTTTGATTACTGCTGGAAGAAATAAACAAGGAATGGTGGACTATAATGAGCTATGGAATCCTTTATATGGAAATCCTGTTTATCGAGCGTGTATGTCACGAAATAGATTTACTCAATTACTAAGATTTATTCGTTTTGACGATAAAGCGACCAGAACCCTCCCGAAGGCAAAAGGACAAGTTGGCACCAATTAGAGACCTGTGGGACCGTGTTAATACAAACTTGCTGAAATATTATCTTCCTGGCAGTAATCTAACCATCGATGAACAACTGGTGCCTTTTAGAGGTCGTGTATCTTTCCGATAGTACCTGCCAAGCAAGCCAGATAAGTACGGTATGAAAATTTGGTGGATATGCGATAGTGGAATTAGTTATCCGTTACGTGGTATACCGTACTTAGGAAAAGAAGGTCTCAACAAAGCAGAAAACTTAGCGCAAAAGGTGGTTGAAGACCTTTGTGAACCTTTTCTGAGAACTAAAAGGAATATTACGTTCGACAACTTCTTCACCAGCTACGAGCTTGCATCCAGTTTGCTTACCAATGTCCTAACTTGTGTAGGAACGCTCAGAAAAAATAAGCGCTGCATACCACCAAATTTTTTACCTCACAGGCGACGGAATATTGAAAGTAACTTGTTTGGTTTTCAGAAGACAATGACTTTGGTATCTTATGTACCTAAGAAAAATCGCTGTGTCATATTATTATCTACAATGCACAACGACTCCACCATTGATGAGGAAAATAAAAATAAATCTGAAATCAATAAGTACTACAATTCCACGAAAGGAGGGGTGGATACACTTGATCAGATGGTACATACATATTCAGTGAAACGCAAAACTAATAGGTGGCTTTGGTCTATTTTTCAATATAATTGATGTGTGTGGAGTAGCTTCATTTGTCATTTGGAGAAATATCCATCCTGACTGGCATATTTCCAAAAAACGAAGACTTCGCAAAATTTTCTTAGGAGAAATTACAACAGAATTACTACTGGGGCAAATTAGACGTCGTAGTTTGAGTGGCTTGCATAAAAGTCATACTTCATTGATACAAACTACGTTGAATCAAGTACCAACCACAGAGGAGTCTTCGGCTCGAGAAGTAAGAAAACGAAAACGGTGCTATATTTGCCCATCAAAGAAAAGCAGAATGTCAACACAGTTATGTGATAAGTGTAAGCAAACGGTTTGTGGTGAACATTCAGAGAAAATACTCACGTGCACAAATTGCAAACTACATAAATAACTTTCAAATATTTTACTATCTTGTACTATTTTTAAATTATATCTTCTGACACACAATATTCTTTCTATATGTTTTAATCTTACTGTATACCTACTACATGAAATAAATAATGCATATTTTGCTATTATTTACATCAACAATGAGTACAAATAGATGTGTGCCTGTGAGGCACACCTTGGTAGGACACGTTACGATAAAACGTTGGTAGGACTAGGGTTAATAGATTTCTGACGGAAAAGTTGGTAATTTAAGATAGGTACAACTAGGTACTACCTTAATATAAGACTGTTAACATACATATTTTAGGAATTTTATCGGACGGTAGAAAAAGCCAAAATTTGTAAATAATAAATTTACGGATATGAAAAACTGATAAGGAGAATTCCAAAACAAAAACACTGCAAATAAATTGGTATGTATAAATGTATATATACATTCTTTTCTCAAATATTACTTATTACCTATTTGGTGTTTCAGATTTTAAAGACAGGACAGAAGCTATAATACGGTCGTTAAGATTTGATAACTTATTACCCAGCGAATTGGATAGCTTGTGGCAAGCTTGTACGAACTAAAGATTAAATCACATAAGAAATGCTGACAGAATGAACATAATAATTTGATTTGTAATAAATAATGTATGCTAATATTAAAATTTATCAATAAATAGTATTGGTAAGTAAATTTATTTATTGCACTGTATAGTTGCACCTTTTTGAAATTGATTGTATTATTAAGCGAATTAATTATTACTAAAGTTTGCCAAATAGTATAACCGGATTTCGAAAATATGCAGTTAGTGTAAGAGGTCCAAGTCTTTTACACTAACAGCACATTTTCGAAATCTGTTTATATTATTTGGCAAACTTTAGTAACAAATAGGTATAATATATAATTCATACTTTCTACAACTATTATTAATTAGCGGAATGTATAAATTTCATATAAGCAATAAAGAAGTTAATTCATACAATGTACTACGGTTAGCAATATGATAATCCAGTTTATATATAATATGAACTTACTTTATTGTGTCAAAAATTTCTTTAATCACTCTAATGTATACCGATTTTTAAAGCAATAATTTATATTTATTATATTCATAATCAAGTGAATAATAAATCAACGATTTTCTTTATTGTACAGATGAACCTATATATTTATTAATATAATAAACACACATACTTTGTATTGATAAAAGTGTTAGAATAGAATAGAATAGAATAGAATAGAACTTTATTTAGCAATAGCTAATATTAGTACATGTAATTTACATTAATATTTATCTATAACATACTTAATAACTAATCTCTTAAATGTATTTAGATTTTCACTATCTTTTATAAAGCCTGGTAACTCATTGTATAATGCGATACCACCAACAAAAATACTATTAGTTGTTTTTTCCCTATTATATGGTTGTATGAAAAAGTTGTTAGTATTCCTCGTATAATGGTTGTGAATTTCACCAACATATTGTATCCTATTTCCTAAATACTCGGGTACACTACCCAACTTAATTTTATGAATAAAAATTAATGTCCTATAAGTTACTAGCTGGTTAACATTCATGATATTTAACGTATTCAACATAGTGTTTATTGGCGTATATCGGTTACATTTCAAAATTACCCGCATCGCTCTGTTTTGGACTTTTTGTAGTTGTTGTAATTCACCTTTATTCAGCATCCACAAAACAGTTGAACAAAATTGTAGGTGTGGAACAATCAATGCCTTATATAATCTATGCATAATATATACCGACATTTGTCTTCCTATTCTATAGAGTAAATTAATTTTTTTAGTCATTTTGTTAATGATATATTTAACATGTTCCTTAAATTCTAAATGTTTATCAATTATTACACCTAAGTATCTAATGTGATCTACTTTATCTATATCGATGTCGTTTATTTTTATTCTAACTGTATTCAAACTACTTAACTTATATCTACTTCCAATACACATAAACTTAGTTTTATTAACATTAATACAAAGACGATTTTTGCATAGCCATACAAAAAGTCTTTCAAGTTCCTCATTCAACGTATTCACCATACTTTCAACATTATTTCCACTAATATAGATCATTGTATCGTCAGCAAACATACATATCTCACAATTTTGAATAACCGACACCATATCATTTATGTAGATGTTGAACAACATTGGACCCAGCACTGTTCCCTGTGGCACTCCATGTTTTGTTTTTTGTTTATCAGACACACAGCCGTTGTATTTTACTTTTTGATACCTATCTTCTAAATAACACGAAAACCACTTTTTAACCGTCCCGTTTATTCCCACGAATCCTAATTTCTTTATTAATAACTCTCTGTTGACTGTTTCAAAAGCTCGCTTAAAATCCAAGAAAACTGCAATAATGATTTTACCTTCGTCCATTTTTTTTAACCATTTATCACAAATGTCTACTATTACCGTCTCACATGAGTGATCTTGCTTAAATCCCGATTGATTCGCCACCAATATATTATTTTTATCACAATATTCGGATAATTGGTTTTTTACAGCGATTTCCAAAACTTTTTCATATGGTTCCATTTATTTTTTGTACCGGCGTTATATACGATATCTTCCATTCAGTAGGGACTATTCCGGTGTCCAATGATGTATTTATCACATCTAGTAATCTGTTGATTGTGACTAGGCACGCATCCATAAAAGTTTTTGTGTTTATTCCATCGCCCGCTACATCCCCAACTTTCTTTAGTGACTTCAATATAGTTTTTACTTCTATCATTGTTACACTACGAAATTCATTAAAACCAACTTTATCATATTTGTAGCTATCTTGATATATTTCATTATCCTTTGGAATTTGATCGACAATATCATCTATACTATTAACAAAGTATTCATTGAATTTTGTGGCTATTTTTGTTCGTTCGATGAATTTTGATGAAATAGTTATTGAATTAATATACTTTTTTATTATATTTGTGTATATTTTCGTTCAGTGTAACCAACCGATGGGTGCGTCACTGTTCCTTTTTCAACCTAAAATGTACAACTGCTAACAGGGAACGATTTGATCTTTACCTGATCACGATATTTTTTCTCTTTTCTGAAATATTGCAAACATGTGTTTTTGGGGGAAGCTTTGAGCCTCCATTACACACCCTAGAGCTAAATATCGGCGCTAAAAAAAGATATGTGTCAAATATTTTTCGGTGTTCTCCATTCCTACCAAATTTTATCAAAGTCGGAACGATCAATTTAGATGCATTTTCTTGTAAATATTATTGTAATCAAGGCTACAAATTCACCATGACGGATTATATGCTATTAGATCACTCCCTGGTAATATAAAAGTTATACATTCCTTTAAATTATTTTATTGTGCTTACGTCGAAACTCTAACTGCGATATGATATAGTTTTTAGAGTCACGGTAGCAATTAAATGTTTATAGTATAAAAAGAAATTATTTGGTTTCGTTTAAAGTTTTATAAAAATAACGGAAATAACTTCATGAGCATTTTAGATGTGTACAGTTGTCAACGCCAAAAACCTGTTATATTTTATATCTCGTTTCCTATGGAACCAAATTTTAATGTTAATTTTATTTGTGAGGAGCAGTATTATATTTATCTTACAGTCTAGGTTACATTAAATAAAGAGTTTCCTCTGCATATTTAACGTTAGAAGAGAATAGAGAGAAATAATATGAAAATATTGCCACCGATTATATTTAATGAGATTAGATTTTTAGTATAATGAAGTGCATCGCAGAGCAAATATTGCTAAACTAAGAAAATTTTAACATTATATAGTCTGAGGATCCCACGAACAGATACCCAAAACCAGGTTATGTCAATTGCATCACTTACTGCTAGATCAAATAATAATAATTCTAAATCGTAGGCAAACAGTTCGCCCAACGTGCTGACGTAATATTTCAATTAAATCAGTTATTGTTTGTTAAACAATGCGACTACAGGACTTCGTTCGCTAACCAATATAATGTGTGCATTTCCTCCGGCTCTATTTACACGGCGATCCTGTCGTCTTTTCTAGTTATTACGGTAAATAGAGGTCGCCCTTGTAGGCGTGTAAGTGAGTTGGACCATTTAAGCTCGGACGGTTTTAATTTTAAACCTTTTGTACATAGTACGTGCCTGCGCGGCCCGGATAACTACTAAATAAACCTTGCGGAGCTGTTGGAATGTTTTTTACGGCGTTTTGGGTAAATGTTTACCGAAAGACGCATTTGTGCATATACACAAAATGTGTATCTACCTATTGGCGTTTACCCTATGTGTGTGTATATGTACAATATGTAAGTATATGGATCGTATTATTTGGAAGGATTTGTGTGCATTAGCGGCCGTAAGCAATGGAAAAGTATCTGCATGCGCAGGATGTGGATTGTTTATTTTGCATTTTTTACATTGCGTAATATTTGCAGGGAAATTGTTGGAATATCGCGATGAAACATTTATGAATGTGTGTATGTAATGGGTAAATAGACTTATGAATGTAAAGGGTAATGGTTTTCGTTGTTCGTATTTGATTATTGTATTCTAAACAAATATTTCATTTCAAATGGACACAAAACAAATGCCAATAAAACGAAAACGATTTGCAAATACATAACGTTTGAGTAAGTTAAACGATATTCCTTTATTCAATTATTCTGACTTTTTCTATTGAAAATATTAGAAAAGGTATTAGGATTTCAAATTCACTTGCAATGTGGATATGGAAGAGATGATCACAATCCACTAGAAAGGCAGGTAAATCCGAAGAAATTCCAGCATAATTAATAATCTTAACCCTTTTCCTATATATTTCTGTCCCCTTGGTAAATGCAACGACTCGCATATAAGTTCCATTTATTTTCTAGGAGGATATGAAAATATAAATCATTTTTTTTTGAATTAACAAGAAAATGGAAACAAATATAACAATATATAACAAAACGGTCAAATGGTACTTATTCTCAGGGTATTTCGTAGGAAAATCTCGTAGGTCCTTCAAGTAGATATCGATTTATATACTACACAAGCGATACTTTTAGTTAAACTTTTATGGAACTGAGATATTTTTGAGTGTGTGGCGTAAAAATTGTTATAGGAGCTCACGAACAACCGTCGCACGTCGTCTTTTGTGACCACAGGAAGAAAAAAAATTAAGTGTCAGTATTGTAACAGAATATTTCTAAGACTAAATAGTTGGGGGAACATATAATATATCATTATAACAAAGTAGATCTTTTAAAACTAAAAATTCATTGAACGTGTTTAAACAGAAAAATTGTAACTTTTATCAAATTACATATCTATTCCTAAAATCACATATACGTTTATACAGTAACAAAAGATTTAAAGAAATTACCTTACACAACCGAAATACATACAATAACTGCTCAAAATGAGCACCGTTATTCTCTATGAAGTAGTAAAGCCTGTTTTCAAATTCTTGTCTCACTTTTTCAAAAGTTCCCCTTGCAATATTTCTACACACGTTAATAATTCGTAGTAATAAATCATTTAAGTGTATTGGTTGAGTCTTATAAACTACTGACTTTAAATGACTCCACAGGAAGGAGTTAGAGTTTCTTCAGGTCTGGTGTTTGTGGAGGCCACTCAATCGTTGCATTTCTACCAATGATGATTTGCATATCTTTGGTTAAGCCAGTTACGAAGTTTTCCTGCATAATGCGAAGGAGCACCATCCTGCTGGAAAAACAATTGGTGTTCATCGAGGATTTGGTTACCTTCTGCATCAAGCTGGTTTTCCACTTCCTCAGTTATTAGAGGATCGATGATGTTCTCCAATATAATTGCATCACCTAGTATTCCTGCCCAAACATTAATTTTTTCAGGCTTCTGGGTAAGTTCCTCTTTTATAATATGGAGATTTTTATCACTCCAGTATCATAGATTATGTTGTTCACCTGTTCATTTAAGAAAAAAGAGCATCCATCACTAAAACGAATGTTCTTTACCAAATTTGGATTTGCGATAATCATCTGGATCATAGTTTCGTAAAATTCAAGTCGGCGGTCGCAATCGCCCGCACTAAGCTCTTGCACTATTTACATTTTAAAAGGGTGAAATTTATGCATCTTTGTGACTTTGCGTACCGACGAGTAAGAAAGTCCGGAGGATGTGGCAACTTGACATAAAGAGCTGGTTGGCTCCGTAGTAAAGTTTCCAATTTCTTCAATCGCCACCAGTGCATTCACTATCTTATTTGCACGTCTTTTCTTGTTCACTACTGGTCCAGTTGTTTAAAATTTTTGCGTTCGCGAACGTATTGCTGTGTACAGATGATACCAGCATAAATGCAAAATGAATTTAAAAAAAAAATTAAATTAAAATTTACTAGCTTAGCGGATAAAAATATTAAAGGGCAAAAGAACTAATAACCTCAAGGTTATTTTCACAATTGAACTAATCATGAAAAAATAAAATGTGGGTGAAAGTAATCAAAAATAAAATTACTGAAATTTCGAATGACGTTAATAATCTTAAATTTTATTTTCATAAAAAAAAACACTTAATTACAATGATACAGAAATAAACCCATGAATTTAAGATTCTGGCCGAAAACAAAACTACATTAGACTCTACATTTACTAGAGGACAATTCAGAATCCTCTAAACAAAAGCAAAAGACAAATTCGTTCTAGAAGAAAATCATAATTCACAAAAAATCCACGTGGTCTCAAAATTTAAACCAAACAAAATTAATTTAAACGTGGACAAACAAGTATAAAAATTGAAATTTAATCACAAGCACAAAGCTTCTTTTCACCTACACCGAGGTGATTAGCAAAGAAAACTAATTTGAAAACTATGAAACGGAAAATTAAACTCTTTAAACTAAAAAAAACGATATCTTCTAGAACAATATATAATAACTGATCTTACATCCGACTTGTGCACACAATAAAATATAATATCAATTATTAATAAAAGAGTTCCTTGAAGGATGATAAAAGTTTCAAATTAATCGAACAACATTTTAAATAAAAATGAAATTACCAAAAATGGCAGCAAAGAAAATAAATAACATGTACTTACTCCGCAATCTTTCAAGAAACTACCTTTTAGGGGCAAACATTGCATACATATAACAATTTACAATTGCGTGCCAAAGCAGCGCATGAAACGCAAAGAAAATAAAAACTAGAATATTACAATGAACTATATACAATACTGGTACACGCAAAATGTACAACTGAATGAATTTAAATTTAAACAGAACAATAAAAATAATACCATACAATCAAATCAATTAACAAAATCTTGTCAAAATAAAATATTAGAACTGTGGAAACTCATGCATAGCATTGATAAAGATAACTTGGGATAGAAATTAATATCAGTGCCGCTTAAAAAAAAAAACTCTCGCGAACTCAAAGTGTTCGTCCACAGCAGTATTTATAATCCTTATGGCTTATCTGGATGTATTTGACTAAAGATTCTTGCTGTGCCATGAGCGCATTGCGCAGCACCATAAATGCAAATAACTTCCACCCTCTCAACAATAGAGTACACCATTTTTATGTAATCCAGGTGAAGTTGAATGACAACAGCTAATGTGACAGTTATCAAAAATATGGTTTTTTTCTTTTTTTTTTATGTTTGTTAATGAAATTTGTGGGGTAGTTATTTTTTCTTTTAACATGGTTTTAATTTTTTCTTCTAGATTAGGCGTTTCTGAGAATGCATAGCAGCGGTCGATTAAATTGTTTGTAACACTAATTTTATATTTAATGGGGACCAATGAGTTAAAGTCAAGATATCGTTCAGAATGTATATGTTTAAAGAACCAGTTTGTGTGTATAGTTTGGTTTTCTCTCGTAAGTTGAATGTCTAAGAAACCTATACTATTTCTGTCATCTTCCTTTTCTACAGTGAATTGTAATTTTGGATGGAATGAATTAAATTTCTCCACAATTATATTTTCATCATGTTCAGGTATTACTAATAGCATGCAATCGTCTAAATATCTTTTAAAAATTGGAATTTTGATATTTAGGTTTTTTAATATGTTAATAGTATCTGTTTCTAATTTTTCCATGACTAAATTGGCGATTGCTGCCGATATGGGGGATCCCATCGCTGTTTCGAAAGTTTGTTTAAAAAAAAAATATTTTGAAAATTGAAGTATGAAGTGTCTAGGCAAAATTTTATAGCTTTAGTAAATTCACTTACGTTAAGTGTGGTAAACTCTTTTAACTCATTCCATCTTTCCTTAATGCATTCTATGTCTAACTAATATTTGTGTAGAGAGATGTGACATCTAAGCTAATTAATTTATGTTTTTTTTTTGGAATTTGATTTTTAGATTTAATGTATTTTATGAAATCCCAGGAATCTTTAACATTGATTTTTTCCTAGAATGTTTTTAATAATTTCCGACAAGAATTTTGAAAGATTATATGTGGGTGTATAATCAATAACGTAAAAGAAACAAACAAAACAGGAGTGAACACTGAAACACCAAAAACTTATGTGTCATTATATTATACGCCAAAGCTATTAGAACGAATTGAAAAAACGTTAAAACCTTATAACTTAATAGTCGCACATAAACCAATCAAAAATAATGAACAGTTATTTACACAAACAAAGCAAAAAATTGAGCATATCAACAAAACTCATGTAAGCTACAAAATAGATTGTAAGAAATGGCCAGGAATATTGGCCAGACACAACAATATCTCCGCAAAAGAATATACACACACAAATATAACATCAAAACAAGAAACTACAATGCATCTGCATTAGCGCTACATCGCTTCAATTTTGGACACACATTTAATTTGAAAACACAAAAATACTTGAAACGGAAACAAATTACAATAAAAGGCTAATTATGTGCAACATAAACAGTCAATTAATCACAGGGAGGACATTAATTCACTTAGCTTAATATATAACAATTCAATTGGTTAAATAATTGCCTGCGTCTTGCTTGGAATTTTGTGTTACAAACAAATAAATCACTTATTGGATATTAAATTAGTTTTTCACTAATTCTACCCGACCTTAAACCCAAATAAAAAATATCACAAAAAACTACAGATAATATTATTGGAAGATCAATTTTGAAGATAATCAGTGAAACGTATATAACAGCAATATACAGGGTGATTCTCAATGTATGCGACAAACTTTAACAGCTGATTCCTGAGGTTATTTTGATCATAAAAGTTCATATGAGTATATGTCCCAAAACGGTTTGGTTTTAAAGTTATTGAATGTTTATGAACTAAGACTAACACGATATAATATCACAGTTGGTTCTTCAAAAACTATTATGTTGAGAGGGAATTGTTTATTTGTCATTTCAATATTTGTCAATAGTTTTCAGAGTATTCATTCAGTTTATTGCCAGTTTCTGTTTTCTAAAATGACTTACACGAATGCTGCGATGTGATATGCATTTCGTTTACGGTCTTGCCAATGGGAAATTCGCATGCTGCTAGACGTCTTTATGAAGAACAATACCCGAATCGTATCATCCCGCATCATTTAATATTTGCCCGTCTTCACTAACGTCTTAGTGAAACGGGAAATTTTAAAAAACGGCCGACTGATAACGGGCACCCATCTACAGTGAAAAGTAAAGTAAAAGTAGTAATACCGACAGTAAATTATCGTAGAGACAATAATGACAATGGCAACAGCGATCATAAAGATCATTAGGACACCATGAAGAAATGAATGAAATTAATTAATAGATTATTAATAATAATAATAAAAAAAAGTAAATGTAGTGGTAATAATAATAATAAAAATTAATAATAATGATGATAATAATGGTAATAATGGCAATAATGATAACAATAGAATAAAGCTATAATAGTAATACCGATAGTAAATTATCGTACAGATAATAATGACAACAGTAACAGCGATCATAAGGATCATAAAGACACTCTGAAGGAAATTAAATTACTTTTGTAACAGATTTTTAATAAAAAAGGAAAGAATTAAATGTAATAGCAATAGTAATAATAATAATAATACATTATAAACAAAGTGAAAGTAATACCGATTGTAATTATCGTACAAACAAGTAACAAACAACAAGAGTAAAATACAATTAAAAATAAAAGTGATGATTATATGAAATAATTATAAAATTATTAGGTGAATTTATGAAGTAAGAACTCATGTAGGGAATAAACTCCACAAGTTGAAGAAATGGTACTAAATGAAATTGAGAAACATCCTTCTACAAGCACCAGAAAAATTGCGTTTGCTTTAAAGATTAGTCAGGCCACAGTTTGGAGAATATTGAAAGATCCACTGTTGTCTCCATATCACATTCAACGGGTGCAGACACTTTTGCCGGCAGATTTTCCGCAAAGAGTGGCTTTTTGTCAATGGATGCAACACAAAATCGCACAAAATCCTGACTATTTGGGTCAAATATTCGTCACCGACGATGCTACTTTCTCTAGAAACGCGATTATTAATTTTCATAATATTCGCATATGGGCCGAAGAAAATCCGCACTAACTAGTGAATGCCCCGTCATCAACATTAATTCTCTGTCAATGTGTGGGCCGGAATTGTTGGAGATCATTTGATAGGTACACATTTTTTACCGATGCGGTTAAATGGCGAGGTATACCGCAATTTTCTTGAAGAGGAGCTATCACTACTGTTGGAAGAAGTTCCGCTGCAATTAAGATTACAAATGTATTTTATGCATGACGGTGCTCCAGCGCATTTTAGTTTAGTTGCTCGCGAGTTTTTGGACAATACGTATCCAGATCGGTGGATAGGACGAGGAGGTCCATAACCGTGGCCTCCTCGGTCTCCAGACTTAAATTCTTTGGACTTTTTTCTCTGGAGTCACCTTAAATCATTAGTTTATACGACTCCCATTAAAAATGTCGATGAATTGAGAAATCGTATTATCGCAGCTTTTCAAACAATTCGAAATACCCCTGGTATTTTAGAACGGACTCGCCAGTCAATATGACGGAGGATAGAAGCTTGTATTGCAGTTGGGGGTGGGCATTTTCAACAGCCAGTATAAGTTAATTTTGTTTTACTAATTATTTTGTTAATTTATAATAAAAACATTATTTATGTTAACTTACTTTTAAATATTGTACAACTTTAGAACTAAGAGATTTTGGACATATGTTCTTATGAACTTTTATGATCAAAATAACCCCAGGAATTAGCGCTTAAAGTTTGTCGCATATATTGAGAATCACCCTGTATATATGATTTCAATTTCCTGTATAGAATTAACATACCTACGGAAACTCTAATCCGAAAGTCAGTGAATGCTAAATTTCAAAGGAATTTGCCATCCATTGAATTTTGGTTAATGCTAATGTTACACCGGTCCCCTGTCAGTTCAGATTTACGATTGGTTGGCGTCCAAAATCCATCTCCATCCTTCTCTATCCATATATCTCGATCGCGTATACGCCCCGGATCGGACCTGTCCTTGCGAAATCTAGTAAAACGTCCATATGAAACGGTAAGATACCGTAGATCTCGCCTTTCGCCCGAACTACAAACTTTCTTTTCCCATTTTTCTGGTTATTGAACGTGAAAAGTAAACGGATCCGATGAAATAGCCGAATATCCTCCCTTCTTTCCGAGGGTGGCATAAAACCTGCACGGTTGCTAGTCCGCCCACGGGGAAAGGAAAGGGAAGGACGAGGATCCTTTGTGAAATTTCATAATTCATGGCTCTTCACTGTTTTCTTCCGTCTCTGTTCCCACGTACACTATCTCGTTCTTCTCGTATGCATCCGCGATATATAGGGACTCGCACACATCGGGACGTATATTGTTCGAAAACTATTCGTAATTTATTCTTCTCATATCGGTCTATCTCTCTCTCTCTCTTTCTCTCTGTTTTGGTGGTGCTCCGGGTTTTAGTGTTGGTTGACTTTACTGACGCGGTTAACTTTCTGTCCGCTTCATATTTGGAGCACGTTCAACTGCTGCGGGAAGATGGAGGGCTTCCGAGAAGTTCTGAATATTTTGCATATATCAGAAAGAAGAATTTCAACGACTTAGAATAACAAAATTCATTATCAAAGTGCTGCCGGAAAAGCGGACGATGCTACTTCAAAGCTGTGCGCTCGGGAAGATAATGAAATTCAGCATTTTGTGGAGAGTATATGTGAATCTATGTGATATAAAAGCAAAAGAATTCGTATGAAGTCGTACTTTAATTAAACGTTTTCCGCAGTGGGGAAAAAAGAAAGATATTGGCGCGCGTTATTACAATAAGTATTCGCTTTATACGCAGAAGAAAAAAAGAATTAGGAAATTTCGTTATTTGAGAGAACTAGTAAGAAAATCGCTTTAAATTTTTGCAACCGTCGTTTATCAATTTTAAAACATTTAACTAACAAAGAGCGGCAGCGAACTGTAAACCGGAGATTTTAATAAAAGTTTGTCATTTTGTAGACACCATAAAGTATTACTCTCAATTGCGGGAGAACCTCAACTTTAGTGGGTGTAATATGACTTTGAAATTTGGCCCAAATTTTGTTAATCCATGATCATTTTAGACGATGAAAGATAGTAAAAAAAACTTTAGCGCCGGAATTGCGTCGTTTGGATAGTAGGCCTAATATTGACATCGATATTATTATATATTCAGAAATATTGATATATCGAATGCTGATATTTATAACTAATAATATCGATATATCAAATAAATATATTGTTATGGAATATATACTCTACTATTATTTAAAAGGGAATGTTACTATTTTACTTAGTTATATATTAAAACTAATTAGATATTATAAGAAAATGGATATAATATGTAGCAGCAGACAGCCAAACGATGTCCAGGTGATGTAGGAAATCTCCGCACTTGGCAAGTCCTTCAAGGCATTTTCATTCAGAACATTCCCTTCAGGAAGATAGATGATCAGCAGTGATACCTACACATCGAAAATGAATATTAGAATTTGAATAGTATACTTTTACAATAGATATTGACAGATCAAATTTGGATCCAAGTTCAATTTAAATGAACATTCTTATTTTTTTTACAGGGGTATTTATTTCATTTAAATTTAGTCTAATAATATTAAATTTGTATATGCATTGGCAGTACAATTGCTTTGATATGTCAACAGAAAGACATGGGAAATTGCTGGAAACTCGGTCTCGTAACAATTCTAGGTGTAAATATGGTTGCCTACTTTTTGTGTACAGTAATGAATTTTAAGATTGTTAATTTTACATAGTAATAAGTGCTTAAAAATTTTAAATGTATTTTTCTCACAATTCAGATACACGTACCTTTATCATATTTTAATTGTAAGGTGATTCCAGAATTTTGCAATTATTGTATTTTTATTTCGTTTAAACATTCGACAGTCCATTCGGTCACATGGGCATTCTCATGTATAAAACAATGGATGTTCCCCTTATTTCGGTTATATTAACGGATTTTCACAGACAGTTGGACTCCTTGACGAAGACAATCGCTTTTAAGTCAGTTAAAACATTTTCAATTCGAACCATTCAACACCCGACCTTTGTTAGAGACAGACGTATCTCAATTTGTTCTTGTAAAATTTAACGGCTGTTTCGGTAAAATCCAATTTTATTCCAAATTACAACCTAAAAATAATTGTTATTTGTTAAACAAAGTTCATCACACAAATATTATCCAAATTACCTGCAACCTGTTTGGGTAATTTTTCTTCAACGACGATTTTCCTGAGTCTCCTGAAATGTTCCTGTCCTGATCGAGCCATTTCCCGTGATCTGAAGTACCTACGACGATGTACGAGAGCCCTTATCCGACACCTAAACAGTCCTGACCACTCCGATGTACGCAGAATTCGTCCTTGTAGAAGGTATTCCTCGTCAAATCTACCTAAAAATAAACGTATTATTTCCATTCTAATCTAAATTTAATCATACTTATAAGAAATTTCATTTTTATACGTTCTGCAGAATTTGAGGTTAGAAAATTGTTTGTATCATCGCTAAACCGTTTGCAGTTACTTGGGGAAATTTGTATAAGTTGGTAGTATTATATTTTGATATGTATTTACGTTACGAACCAATATCCAGTAATTTACCATCAAGGTTGACCATACTGTCTCACACGTCTATTTAAGCTTAGCTTAACTCCGTTTGAACGGTCAGAAATCGCGGGAATTTTGAAATTTGATTTAGACGTATACACGTTTGAAACTATGAGTTTAAAATTGCGAAAAAGTGGAACTACTTATAAAACTTTGGTGTTATTAATTAAACGGACTCACGTACTTACCTGAGATAAGAATATCCAGAGATTTATGTCTGATTTTAAACAAGTTCAGATTTAGATTTTTTTTTTTTTATTAAATAAAATCACTTTTATTCGCACTTAAATGTTTCATTTACACATAAGAGATTGAATACCATTGAGGCATAACATTATCGTGCCTACGATATCATTTAAACTGGTCATTAACATTGAATTTGAAGGAGAGGATAATTAGGCAACAGTCTTGCACGCTTGCCTCTTACGTACTAAGTTAATATAAAAGAGGTAACGAGCTATTCGTTATTTTTTTTTATGTCAACGCCTCTCGATCGGAAAAATCTCGCCCTGCATGCCATCGGGCTGGTGAGAGAGCACACTTCTAATACAAAATTAATAAAGATAGATGACACTGGGATGTATAAAATTTCATTTTTTTTTTTAAATTTAATTAAGGTATTTTTCTTAAAATTTATTTTTTTAATCCGGGCTGTAGGCTACTCTGTGTAGCGTTACAATATATATATTTTTAATTATTGGAATATCAAATGTCAATTATTAGTATTGGAAACATTGATATATTCCATGGGGATATTTATGTAACGGACACGAGTTATTTATCAGGAAATTTTGCCGTGGTCAGCCTAAATACTTTCCCGAATTCTCTTTACACTGAACCAACAGAACCAGCCCCGTTTTACAGGTAACCCAACCTGCTCTTTTGACCGACGAGACACCGCTGGAAAACAATCTTTTTGTTTGGTAGCGATTGGTTTAAGCAGATGTAGCCGAAGGTAATTTACAAAGCTTTACAGCTTTTTCTCAATCGGTCGAAGTTGGGCCGTTAATTTGCCTCAAGATTATCAACTTTTCCACCTTGTCGTCTTTCTTCACTTAAGACTTTCTCTCCGGTACTTTATTGATAGTACAAAATGAACTAAAATTTAGCGTAATAATAAAGTTGGTAATTTTAATAAATATATATATTGAATAAACGGAACGAATAGTAACAAAGTAACAAGATAACACATTAGATAGTATGGAACAAATGATATCAAAATGTCAAGATATCAAATTAGATAAAATATCAAGTATAAAATTTTATTGAAAGAATATTTTAAAATTCAACAAGAACGATTTACGGTATCTAGATGTTTGCAATGGTTCAATTAAAGGCACAATAGTTTTATATAACACAAACAAGAAAGGGTTTGTTCGAACAGTTTTGACACATAATCAGAATCGCTTCTCGTTCACGAATTTACGATCTTGGGAAAATTTTAGAATTCTATTTAGAAGAAGATTGAATTTCACTTTCAATTTAATAATAAAACTTTTGATTTATATAATTTACGATTACTAAAATTAATTTTAAATATATTATAGATTTTACTTATTCACTAGCACTCAAATTTCAGAAAAGAGATATTTATGCAGCAGCAAGTAGCGGATAATCACCGGTGAACCTTATTACTAAAATCGTTATATCTATGGACAGACTATATCTTTGGCTGCAATCCCCTCCCGTAGGTTACCTACTGGCGCTCAATTTTTATTTTGTGAGGGGAAACCGCTTGGCACTGATGCACGGGTTCAGTGTGCATCAGTAGTGTCGGGCGCTACTCCGACTAAAACCCCTCCATTGACCTTCTCTGGCATTCCGGAACCGTGATATACATGACATCGGAGTGCCAGCGGTATAACCCGGGTAATAAAGCTTTTGATGCAATTCCAGTTTTTGGCACTTTCGATCATTAAGTTCACCACCGTATTGATATTAATTGGGGAACCGATACGTCTTTCCAGCTCCAGTCTTTCTGCGGCCCACCTTTCACAGACGAGAACCGCATGCTCGGGGGTATCAAAGGATACGTATTGAAATGGCCATGCCCAGATAGAAATTGGGACAAATGATAGTCCGTGGCCCTATGTTCACATTTCACCCACGGGCGCAGGTCGGGGATCAAGGCCTTCGTCCAACTGGTCTCATCAGTTTTGGTTCAGAGTCTTTGCCACTTTTCAAGCGTCCATCTCCGTGCCCTGGTCCTGCTCATGTCCGTTACCACGTTTTTGGTGTTAAAGAGAGCACTCTGTTCCTCTGTGAGCAGGGATATAGGAGGGACTCCCGCCAGCACCCGGACCGTCATACCAGCCGGCGTGCGGAAAGAACTCGTGACCCTAAGCAGGATCCTACGCTGTAAACGCTCCAGTGCCTCTCTGTGGCGCATTATTTCTAAGGCCCTGCCCCAGGCAGGGACAGCATACAAAATCTGAGACTGCGGAACCCCCTAGAGTACTTGTCTTTTTCTACTTCCCGGTCCCCCAACATTGGGCATCATCTTCAGGAGAGCGGCCAGTGTAGCCTCCGCCCTTTCAGAAATGTACCGGATGTGCGGTCCAAATGTCAGACGATGATCTATGACCACTCGCAGGTATTTGACCTCGCGCTTTGTAGGTATATGAGTGCCAGAAAGACTAAAACCAAATCCCCAATCCCTGCGGGGACCCCTCAACATCACCGCTTCGGTCTTTTGGGGGGCGAGTTGTTGTCCATTTCTTGTCATCCAATCATCAATGATCTCTAGAGATTCATTTGTTTTGAAGACTAAGTCTCGCGTGTCTTCTGCCTCTATCAATAGGGCCAGGTCGTCCGCGTAGGCGATCGTTGTTACTCCTCTTATCAATTCAAGATTGAGGACACCGTCGTAAAGGACAGAGCGTCGGTCCCATAACTGAACCTTGCGGAACGCCGACATCCACAGTCAGAGTCGTCTTTTTGTCTACTATAATGTTGCGGTCTGTAAAATAGTCCTCTACTAGACGAATAAGGTAAGGGGACACATTCCTCCTTTTTAGCTCCTCCACGATTTTTCTCCAGGACGCGGAGTTAAACGCGTTCTTAATATCGAGCGTTACCATAGCAACCCATGTCTCCCTTGATCTTTTTACTTTTTCAATCACCGCTTTTATAGCATGGACCGTAGACCTTCCCTTAACAAAACCAAACTGGTTTTTGGCGAGCGGGGCCTTCTCATTCAATTCGTTCTCCAACCTAGTCTTGATCATCCTCTCATACGTTTTTCCTAGGATACTTAATAGGCAGATGGGTCTATATCCCTCACCCTTGGCCTTCCCGATAAACGCGAGCCTCCTTCCACTGCTTTTGGAATCTCTGCTGCATCAGCAGCTTATTGAAGATATCTAACAGGACATTGGGAGTTATATCTGCTATCATCCTTATAGCCTCACTAGATAAGTGGTCGGGTCCCCGGGGCTTTCCCGTTTTATTGTTTGGCTAAGGCTTGCTTCAACTCCTCCAGAGTAAATGGGGTCATCTTTATGTCCCTCTCTCTACTCCTAATGAAAGTCTCCTTGGTGAGCGGAAAAAGTTCTCTGACTATTTGGTATCTAAATTCTGCTGGCGGATTAAAAGGGGGAGGTAGTTTCCCTAGACGTTTCATAGCTATTTTATAGCCATCGCCCCAGATATTATCGTTCAATTGCAGGAGTAGCTTCCTCCACTGGGTTCGTTTGGATTTTAAAATCAGGCTTTTAAGCTCCTTTCTTGCCTTTTTATACTCAGATCCTTCCTGGAGCTCTCTATTATTTTGCCTTTTAGCCGTCCTGGACCATATACGACGCAGTTTGTTACATTCCGCTCTTTGGAACATATCTCGTCATCCCACCAATAAGGCATGTTGTATTGCTCCTTAAGAGCCCGGGTTGTGCTATCTCTACTGATTTTCGCAATTTTAGAAATTTAGGTCGTCTGGCGCTCAAATTAAAATTAACATTTTTTGAATCTTCGATCCAGCGCAGACCGAAAATGAACAGCAAATAAAACATCACAACCTGCACATATTGTAGAACAAATCGTGTCTATTTACTAAAATCACCTTTGCGAACATCCACGCCTATATACATACATATGTGTTTGTATGATATAGGCGTGAGTATATGGATGCCGTAGAAGAAGATTTAAAAACCCTGTCTGAGATATTCTAAACTGAGTTAAAAATCAGTTTACATTCTCGCACATCGTCAGCCACACCAGCAATAGAATCACCTTCCTCTTTTCAGGCGGAAGTTATTGCATCTGCTATCGATTTCAAACTCCGTTCCCTTACTAGTATATCCATTTCAACGGATAATTCGTGTAAGTTTCGCATTTAACGACGTCCCCATAAATCGAGGAGATACCTCGCACTTCCTTAACGGTGTCGGTGGCGCGGTGATTCAGGGGCCGTCCCTTTCCCTCATGAAAACTTTATTATCTACATAATTACTGGCGCTAATTGCCTAATTTTGAGTTATAAACGGGGCAGTAACCGGCTGGGATATTAATCGCAGCTTACTTTAGATACACTAAGGAAATATCCTGTTGGATGTATAGGTAAAACAGATTGCGCGCATTAATTCTACAAAGTTTCAATATTAAATTTAACAGCGTTCACGTCGAATTTATACGGTTTAAGTTTGTGTCGAGTGTATTTCATCTGGAACATGTGGTAATTAGGGGGACTTTTTGAAGGTGATCTTTTGGGATCGTAAAGAAAATTGATGGCGTAATTAATGTCACTTTAACTGCCCCATATATTGATCTAGTATTTTAAACTGCCCATTTCCTAAGGTCTGTGGAGTAAATCGAATTTATGTAATGGGCTACTGTTTCCGAAATTAAGGTATGTAATGCTTGTAAATGTTTTCATTAATATGGAATTTAAATTTACTTAAATTACATAAGCTTAGTAATTAGTTGTTTGTTTCCTTTTGGTAAAAAGAAAACGTACTTTATCTTGTAAATGCTTTCACGGAATATCAGTTTATTTGAAATTATATAAAATCACCTAATGTTACTTTAAATTACAAAAGTGTGTGCGTGTTTTATGCTGGTACGATTTATAACCTGAAAAGGTGCAAAATAAAAGTCGGAAGGATAAATACATTATGTAATTATCAATGAAATATAGCCCTTTTAGTCACGTATATAGTGTACTGGGTGAGAAAAGAGCAATTGATAAAATATATTCAATAAATAATGAAAAGTGGTAGGAGAAGTGTACTCAGAATTACAATCGTTCATTTTTGATACATTGCATAATAATAACATGAGAATAGCAATGATAAACTTTAAGTTTAATGACACGTTAGTATGGCTTTTACCTGGCGTTGACTAATCAAGTTAAATTTGAAACGTCAAAGTAATAAAAACATAACCCACAAAGGTTGAGATTAAAGAAACGAAGCAAATTTACTAAGGATTAGCGAACGCTCTATCAATTACGAGCTCGCAAAATAAATCTTAGCACTAAACAGTACGTACAAATTAGTTTCCACACCAGCATTGATTATACATCGTCTGTGTTTTAGAGGTTATTCCCTATATTAATCTCCGGATCCATTCTTGTGAAGGATTCTAGAAGTCACCCTCATTGTATAACGGTCATTTTGATGATACACACAGTATTATTCATCTTGAAAAAAATTTAACCTTTAAATTCTCCAAAATGAAAACAGCTGGTAACCCTGACGAATGAACTACAGACTGGTGTAAAATTAATATTACGTGACAGTCTTGATTGAAAAGTTCTATATCAAATAAATATATTCAATGAGAGACTTAAGTTTAATCTGAGCAGAAATTATGAAATGCTACAAGGTTGCCCTCTAGAAATGTATCACCTAGTGTAAAAATACAATTCTGGGAGCTGCAGGTCGATCGGACTTTGTCTTCCCTGGCCGCAAGAGCCTTGAAATTTGAAAAAAATTACATTTTTCGCGAAGAAACCGGCATCTTTTCGCTTTTGTGTACTACTGGTAGTATCCATTGCAATAAATTTAGTATCAAATGAAAAGTAATTTTGTTGTTTTTAAAGTCAATAATAAATACGTTTTCTTCCAAATTGTGCGGCTCTAAAAGGAATTATGGGTGACTGTCGTCATGTTTAACTAATTATGAACCCGTACTTTCTTCTAATTTTGTTTTTCGCATTTTAACCTTGTTCGGAAAAGAGAGGCACAATATTCTTGTAAATACCTAATTAGCATTTCTAGTATTTAAGGTAATCATTTTATATTCCATTTGATAGCCCTCGTCCGGTTTAACCACTTTCTCCGGGTTCTCCGAATTACCGAGGGACTGATGTTCACAGCGTCATTTCCCGTGACGTATGTTTACAGCCCTTAGCTTGTTTGTTATCCCCCATCTTCGGGAGAGTTTCTAGCCGTTGGAAAGGCAGAAACTGTCCGAAGGAAGGGCAGTTGCAGATATGTAGTCACGAGTCACAGTCAGAATAGTTATATCCACGCAGCCCAATTCAACTATCACAACGTGCATCAACTTCCGTGTAAAACCAATGTACTTGTTTTCATTTGTTTAATTTAATCAAATATAATAGTAAGTAAGAATCACGACGTGTTTTTATTTACATCGAAAAGGTGCAAAACGCCAGCGCACACAAACACAAAACAGACCTAATAAACTCTAACGGTCAGCATTTTAGAATCCTAAATCACAATTTATTGGAAGTGCTTGTTTTTATATCTATATTTTCCTAACAATTTAATTACACTGAACCAAAAATGGGTCCTGGAACAAAAAGAAATCATTGTTTGGAGAAAACAATGCATTTAAATTGGTCCAAAGAACGAGTTCATTAAATCAATAAAAGAGACTTTATTAAATGAGGAAGGAATTTATTAGGTAATAGATACATGTATGTTTTGTTGTAGCGAACACCAGTTTTGTTTTAACAAATTTATTTGGTGTACTGATGATTCCGAGTCAAGTTTATGTATACAGTCCAGTAGAAGAATGAAGAAAGGTACCAATAAAATTAACATTTATTGATACGCTAATCGCAAGTGGTTAACTTAATGTACGTTATCCATAATCCTGATAAATTTTAGTTATTGTTATAGAGTAAACTTCTAATTAAAATGATGAACTTAATTCTTTGTTGCAATAATCGTATTTTATTCACTCAATTTACTTTGCAGCTTTATTGAATTGGGTTGCAATAAACGTAATATTATCCAAGAGACATTGACATAATTACTAATCAATGTGAATAAAATAAAAATTGAGGTCAATTCAATACCTTTACGAAAAGTAGTAACGTACTTACATACCATGTTCGAAATTTAACTGAACCTCCCGAAGCTTTACTCCCAGAATCGTAAAGAATCTTTAGATGGTAACGTTGAAGCTTTCTAATGTTGTATTAATTGTCAGTTAATGTTAGCAAATGCGTAAACTAGTTAGATGGTTATTGCAACTTCGAAACAAAAAAGAATAAACGAGAAAGTGTAGAGTGAGACTGTCTGTATCTAAATAGAAGATACACAAAAACTTGGGGTATGCCAAAAAAAATACAACTTTCAATTTTTGTTAAATCCGTATCAAAAAATACATACCTATTTGGGGCTAGACCTATATAATATTATCCTGGAGTTTCAAATCTTACTTCAACCAAGCTTTGCCGTTGGATTGCGATCACTTCAATTTTTAGATTTTATTTAAAGATTTTTATTTCAATTAATTTAAGAATTAGAATTTGAGATTTCGAACTCCTTGCTCGTCACAACGCATCTTATCGTGATAGCAAAACTTTAATGTCTCATTTTCGTTATTCTTTCCAAATTAATTAGTAATTCATTGTCAGCTAAATTAACTTTTCATTCTTCAATTATTATTCATTAAAACCTTTTCTTTGGCCAAATTACTCCGCATTTTTGAGTTTGTCAGTGGCTTATTTTGATTCACGTGGTATTTTCCGACTTCCACCCTCTGGCTTAAGGCAGAGAGACGCACAAGGCGACACACACCATCTTAGACGCGCTGTTCAAGTTGCTCCGTTTCAATTAAATTTATATTACCACGTTGTGGGATGTTGTCGCGCGAGAAACTTCTAATATCGAGTGCATTTTTGTTCGTGTTACCTGGGATTGCCAGGAGATTTGTGTCCATTGCATCGATATTCCTGAAAAGGGTTTTGAAACAGCAGCGTCGTGCCGGCATTTCATTTTGTTAATGGCGTCATCTTAGGTCACTGGTAAGCGGACTTTTGTTGTTAATTTTATCAGTTTAGTAACCCGATCCTATCTTAGGACCTATTATTATTATCTGTCATCTATTATCTACTATCTACGATCTACTACTACTACTAGTGTTATTTTGGCGTTGAGTGAAACCAAGAGGGTGAACGAAGTACTCAATTTAGGAGACCAAATCCGGATCGTTGAATTCGAAAGGGGACCACGCCTTGACATCAGCGTACCGCGCTCAAACCACCCTTCTGGACGCAATTACATCGCCACTTCTAGAAATTTACCAGCTAAGTCGTAGATTGTAGTTTATTATTCTTTTTTCTCTTTGCACCAAAATTTAATATTTCATGATTTTATTTTATTCATTTTTTCTAAAATCCGATCACATGACACAAACCTCCCGGCCAATATTAGTAATCTAGATATTTAAACTTAACCTCTATATTTCGAAATTAGATCATAATTAATAGTTTAATTTAGTATTTAAGTACGCAAGTTATCATATCATGGTAACCCATGTTAAGAGTTGTTTATTGTAATTCATTGTATTTATTTATTTTTTTTTATCTTGAATGTTTTTTATTTGTGTTATCAAATATATAGTATCATCCAAAATTTTGTGTGTTGAACTAAATTATTTCCATCCAAGACCTTTACGCTTGAGAGCGAGCGAACCCCGTAACACAACATCATTAATTAGAAAAGAAAAATGATAAGTTATTACAGTAAAAATTATGTAATTATTATAATAAATATTAAAATATTAGAGATTTTTTTTTCAATGTAGGGCTGCACTAAATTTATCCAAATGCTTCCTTCTTATAACGAATTTTTATTGGTTTTTAGGTTACACCTCTACACGATATTTTATAAATTCCAGATTTTTCTAAGCTATTCAATCGATTCATAGGGCCTTGGATGTATTTTAGAAAACTCATTCACGCTCTCACATCTGCATATCACGACAAAGCAATAAAAATACAACTTCATTCCTATTATCTCCTTAATTACTTTGGCTATCATTGCGTGGAAGTTGTTTTAAGATGTTTGTCTCCCTATTCTATCGCCTAGCAAATCTTTTATTTTTGATACGTTACCACCGATTTAAGCTAGGCTTAATATATAAATATCATACAACTTTGTGATAGCGTGCTTTAAGATATTATCTACAACAACCCTAAACTAAGTTCCAAACTTCAAACAATTCCAAATAACTTTTTTCTTTTGTTAGTATCTCAGATGCCATTCCTACGTCGACGTATATAAATTGTTCCTGTTGTCCCAACTGTGCCTCCCTTTTCCGCGCTCTTAAAATATTAAAACTCCATTCGCGCCCATCCCCAACAAGTTCCCACCCCTACGGTAGATCCCACGGCAAGTTTCAACTATGTTAAAAATTACGCCGTTTCATAAAACTTCTTATTTATCTTTGGAAAGTCGTCGTCGTCGTTGTGTTCGAGAAAAAGTTCCATCCAGTTTTCCGACGAGACAACAAACGCGGAGCGCTTTAAAAATCCGTATAAATTCTTTCCGCTCCCTGCCCCGCTTAAACGCGGCGCTGCCGCCCCTTATAAAATATTATAACGTCTGAAGTTTGCGCGGAAACAACTTCAAAAGCGCGGTTAGCAGCGCTACATCTGATAAATAGCGGTTTCTTACGGAATTATTTCGCGAGACCTCGAGTGCGCGAGGGCGGCCGCCATGCGGATATCGCGTCAGATTATACAGAGCATGTCAATTGAAATAAGCCATCTTAAATAACTCTTTATCTGCTGTGATTTAAATAAAATTCCAAAAGCTGCCAATTGTCATATCTATAGAGACCGGATTATATGTAAAGAAAAACTGGAATATATGCCCATATATATGCATCGATTTTTGAGAAAATATGCATAAACCTAGGGCATATATGCAAAAAAATTGCGACAATATGCAAAATTTTTACATAAAATAAATAAGAGCAGAAATTTAAAGATTAACTTTATTGTACAAAATTTTTTCACAACATATTTCTAAAACAATTTATAATTAAATGTTTTTCAAAATTGTGTAAAAGAAAGTTTTGTCTTCTATCAGAATACATATGTTTCGAAATAGAAAAGCTTCTTCAACATCACAGATGTAATTGGTGCATTTCTTAACTTTGCAATACATTCTAAACTAAAATTAAAGTCGAAATCGTTTACTGTTTCACCTTCCAAAATTTTCTTAATTTTCTTCAATTTCAAATACCCCGCATTCTTATTTACCACTTTTTTAAATTCATCGTATATAGAATTACCTATTGTACCCTTAACCTTCTTACATAGCATATCAAATTCGTCTACTATTTCGACTAATTCCGAGAGCGACATCCCTTGCGTTTCCAGTTTACGAATGGAACTTGAAACAAAGCTATAATTTGACTTAATATACAAAAGGTTTTGTAGCAATTCTGTTGATGTTACTAATCTTTTTACAGTTTTCCAGAGCAATGCAGTCAGCAGTGATTTCAAGAATTACATTTTTTATTCCTTCAAAATTATCGGCGAAAAAAATTGCAGCCTCTAACCATGTACTCCATCTCGTAATAATCGGTTTAGGAGGAAACTCAACACCGAGAAGTCGCTCCTTATAAAATTGGATTCGTAAAGGTGCTTTTAAAAATACTTTTTTGACATTGCTAATTAAATCATTAATCAAAGGGAATTGATTCCTAATGTCTTCGGCTACACGATTGAACCCATGAGCTAAACAAGTGGTATGACTAATGTTACTATAATTTTTTTTTTAATTTTGCACGGCTTTTATCATGTATGGTGCAGCGTCGGACAACATTAGTAACATTTTTTCACAAAGGTATACTTCCAGGTAAAAAGAAATTTGATAAACCTTCTTGAACGAATTGCGCAATTGTCACATTATTTGTTTTTTGAAGTTCTTTACAATAATTTAAACATGATTTACCTACAATATCTTCATGAGAATTCGTATTAACAAATGGGTAATATAACGGCCAAACTTATCCGTTCTTTCATCTACCATGATATAAATAAAATTATTCCCTACCAATTAGCGTGTTGATCAATCAGGTATTTTCTCTCAGATGACAACAATTGTCATTTTATATCAAAAGTTAAAGAATTTAAAAACAATTGTAAAGCTTTTAGTAAAATTAAACTTATCAGTTTACTGTAGGCTCGACAAAATATTTTGTCGCCGTCCTTTACCAGTTCAGGATATGGCTTAATCCATAAAGAAATTTTGTTCGCTATACTCATTGTATGTACGCACAGTATTTAAAAACGTAACACAATTATATGCTGTTTCGCTCAAAGATATTCAGTGAATGAATAGTTTATTTGCGAATTAATAATAATAAAACGTATTTACCACATCCCTTCTGCTAGGCGAAATTAAACACGTGCAGTTCTTGGAAAAAAAGTATTAGAGAAACCAATGTAAAAGATTTATCGTTCTGAGAATTGTCGGTTGTCGATCTACATTAGGAACTACTAGGAATTTTTACTAATAGAAAGGATAAGAAAAAGCATAAATATGCAATATATGCAATCACTAATTAGCGCTAATTAACTTCAATTCAGTGTAATACGTCTACATATAGGCTATAATTAAAGATATGCAAAAAATAAGATATATGCACTTTGCATATAATCCGGTCTTTAGTCATATCAAAGGACACCACTTCTAATGATGGACTTGACGATTTAAAATCATTCCTTCCTTCACCCTTAAATTTAATAGGGAAGATGGGTCTTATTCAAAAGGTTCTTTAATTCTTTTTATGGCAACAAGTATCAAAGAGTTTTTTTTTTAAATCAGTAAGCACAAAGTGCATAATTTCAAAATGTGTGCTGAAATAGGATTAGAATGAAATGGTTTGAATTTTACTTCATTAAATGTTAAAAATGATGACCATTAACTTCCATACAATATATAATCTTACTTCAAATGCTCTCCTAACATTTCACAACATTTCTGGAGTTATTAACTAGCATTTTTAAACAGTTTTTTGGCGTAACTCTTCTCAGAAAGCTTAACGCGTGGCATACACCTTGGGCTCAAGATGCCTCCAGAGAAATGTTGTAATGTTAACTGCTCCTAAAATAAATATATTACTGAAAACACAACAAATTCTCTATTTAATACCTTATGCAATTGGTTTTCGCAAAATGAACTATCTTTAAGCTTAGAAAAACAAAATTATTATATTTTGCTGTGATAGTACTAGATTTTTAGGTTTTGAACATACTGCTGTGGTATAGGCAACCCAAGTTTGCTGAATGTATTTTGAGTTGCATATTTTGATTTGTTTACTTTCTTCCGAGCTGAATCAATTTACCGAGAATTTTTCACCATTTTATTTTTGATTTGTATAAAATTTAGTTAAAGAGTTTATTGTATGATTTAATTAATTAAGTGTTAAGTTTTTTTAATTAATTCATCCATTTATTTGTCTATTGTTTGGGTGTACTGTTTTAATGCGGATTCTATTGAATATTGGCGTATTGTTTAAACGACTGCGTTGTACGATTTTGAGAGAGGGCTTTTTGTAAGAAAAACAGTTGCAGAGTTCTGTCAAGGACTTCCTTGTTCGACTATTGACGTGAGTAGACGTATTTTTGTATATCATTGTTGCCATTTTGTAATTCAGTTGATATTGAAATTAATCCAGTAAGAAATTAGTCCATCAACGAGTTCTTATTGTGATAATTGTTAATATATTGAAGTGTGCACTTTATAGATATAAGATCAATTATTATTTTTGTTTAGAAAGGTATTTTTAGTTTTTTTTCACTCATTATAGTTTAAAGATTTAAGTTTTTATTTTGCTGTTTTATTTTTAATTATCAATCACCTCGGTTGGGTGAGTATAAGCGTTGTTCTTGCATTTAGTTTTTCATTTTGTAAATTTCTTGAAATTGTCCACGCTTAATTTAGTTTCATTTGTGGAACCACGTGGATTGAAATTGAAAGATTTTGGATTATTTTCCTGAACAAAACAAAACTTTTGCTTTGTATAGGAAATAGCATTGTCCTATTGTAATTTAGAGTCAACTGTGCAGTTTTAATTTTAGGCCAGAACCTTCAAGGTTTTTTTCTGCACAAGTTGTAATTGAACCCATTTTGAAAAATAAATTTGATTGTTAATTAGCATCATTGGGTTAAAAATTCTGTTCTTTTATTTTTAATTAAAACCTTTACCATTTTTCGGGTATTTAAGTAAGTCAGATTTCATTCACTCACAATTTACTTTTCGTGCTTAGATTCAAGTTTTTAATTCGCGAGGGTAACTCTGAGGTTAATTGTTCTTTTATTCAATTTTAAAAAATCTTATCCGTTGAGCTAGTTAATTTAATTTTTTTTTTTTGTTAAAATTCATTTTGCAATTTCATTTAATTCAATCAGTACACAGCAATACGTTGACAAGGAAAAAGTAATGTGACAGTATTCTGCAAAAGTTACACCAAGGAGCTTTTGCCTTTAAACGCTTAAAGTCGCAGATATCTGTAGATTATTTAATTTTACTCCACTATGCTGAAATTTGGTCTAGACTACAGTATGATATACTCTTATGGGGAAGTGCAGCAAGTGCGCATCAAAGACTTCTAGCGCAAAAGTCTGTGATTAGATGTTTTGCTGGACCTTACTTTTATGATTCATGTCGACCAATCTTTAAAAAATATAAAATCCTTCTTCTTTTGTGCTTATACATGTTTGAATCGTCATGCTATCATCAGCGGTCACGTAGTCCTCCTGGTGCCAGACCACTGGTCTCTGTGGCACCTTTATCTTGTAATAGCGGCGTGCACAATGTCTCGCCGGGGAGTGTTTGAATAGGTTAATAAACCCGATGGGGAGTGGCACCAACTGCGACGTGCCTGAATTTAAATCATCTAAGATTTAACTTAGCAGTCCGCATGGCGGACAGATCAATGACGTCTTGTATTCGGCGGACCCGGATTTTAGGTGGAGGCTTATCCTGGGGCTTAATGACACGGGCAATAAGGGGGTTGAGAGATTCGCCCGCCCTCAGCCATGACCGGGCAGCCAATTCCAGTAATTAGTCCTTGACTGTTGGGATGTTGAGATCGTCGCGAAGCTGTTGATTCCTCACCATCCATGGAGCCCCAACGATGAGCCGCAACATGCGGTTCTGCAGGACCTCCATGGTGGTGAGGTGCGATTCGGCCATGGTGCAGAGGGCGAGCGCCCCATATGTCAGGATCGGCCTCAGGCATGCAGTGTAAAGCAGAAGCTTAGACCTAACGTTAAGTTCGCTAAGTAAATCGTCATGCTATATATACCAGTCAAAAGTAAATATTCCAACCAACGCGAAATTTCATGATAATGACTCTAGAATGAAAGATGAATTGCACTTATCTTCTAGCTCAATGAATACTTGGGAATAAAAATATTTAATCATTTACTCAACGAAAGAAAGTCATTGAAAGTATTTTTATTGCAGCATATCTTTTACTCGGTGGGTGAATATTTCGGGAATGATGGGGGAAGCGTCTAGGCTAAAAGCGTCCTTTCAGATTCCAATGTTCGTGCCACTACGCGATTTCAAGGCATCGACAAATTAGCGGGATAGACCTCTTTTCAATTAGCGGATATACGCTATTGCAGTTTTCCTGCTGGAGATACCTACGCTGTATAGCCCAGAGAAGCTAAAAACGGGCGAGATCTCATCTGCCTTTACGGACAGTGGTACTGTCTGTTCGATGTAGTTCAAGATGCTGGTGCGGTCTCCAACTTTGCCTGAGAAGCCCTTGCATCAACTACATTTTGCTATGTAAGCCCCTAGGGTTGCATCGGACCACAATACCAACTGCAGCGGGGGAAGTCCAAAAAAGATCTCCATGGCTGCTGTAGACGTCTAGGACATGGCCTCCGTAAAGCCCAGATAGGCAATCCTTTAGACTTTACTGAGCGTGTTTATAGCATAGCCTAGATTTGCTTTATGCCACCAGACTAGCGAAGAATAAGAATAGCATAAGCATATATATATATATAAGCGCATTTGAAGCCATTTTATTCTAATGGTGTTTTATTACACAAATTGCATATTTACACTTTTTGCTTACCGATTAAAGAAAAATGACTTTTTGAAGCATGTTACCGTAAAGAGAATTAAAAGATTTTTTGAATGAATGGTCACAGGGCCCATATTTCTTGCTCAAATTTTGAGGGGCCGACAGGAATGACTTTATATTGTCAGCTCTATCATTAAAATTGTTCCCCTTGATATGAAAAATGACAAGTTTCAACAACAGGCAAAGAGTTATTTGAGGTGGCTCGTTTCAATTGGAATGCCCTGTATATTATGCGAATGGCGTTTGTTTCGTTCGGGCGACAAAAGAAAATTGTTACGACTGCTCTGTGAAATTTAATTTGGGTGAGACCGTTTATGTGAGAGCCGCGATGTTATTAAGAAATATGCGACGGCACCAAGCGCCGCCGCGCCCGCGGATGAGCGTCGCTCGTGGACGTGACGTCGTAAATTACGCGAAGAAACGAATTTCAAAGTGGTGCTTGCGTAATGGACTTTTGCATGAGAGGGAAGTTTTCTTTTCCTTTACAGATGTCTCTCTGAACATCGTGGAATGGGATAATTAAACTTGCTGGAGTTATAATTAAAGTTAGTTTGTTAGTTTATGGCGGGTGACGTTCTTTGAAATGTGAAAATGATAAAACATTTCGTAAAGGGAGCTAAATAGATTTAAAATATATTCGGAAAAGTAATATTTGATAAACTTTCTACCAGATATGTTGTTTGTAGGAATAAGCCACTACATTATTAATAAATGAAATCGTATTTATCCGCCATCTAACGGATTTGAGGAAACCGAATTTGTAGAACTGCAAATATTTTGATTTAATTCGTGGTTTTATCCAAATTGAATTGAAATTATAGGGATAATACAGATATTCTCAATCAATTACTTTAATAGCAATTATACATCTCCGCTTATATGTTTCGAATTATAGAGGCCATCCTCAGAACCACAGTAATTTAGAATTAATATATAATCAAATATATGTCGTAGTGGTCGTAGTTAAAAGGCTTAAAAAAATTAGAAATAATATTATAAATTGAAATCTTATTAAATTAATACTTAAATTTAAAGTTAAAATTTAACTTTATTTATGAACCAAACTATTACAAATTATCCCAAACCGGTGCTCCACCTAAAAAAGGTACTACACGAGGCTACCTATTCTAAGTACTATATGGGTTCCATAACAATTGAAATGTTCCTACTCTAACTAGATAATTTTCCTATGATTCTTAATAACAAAAATATAATGCAATAGCTTCGCGACCATATGAATACTACTTTTGTGAAATAATGAGATATGTGAAATGTGATTAGTTCACATAATCGCGAGTCTACTGCAAATCGGTCACCTATCAGTTATTATTAAATGCGCCCATGGAACGACTTTCGTTATCTTCCAGCATTCGCCAAGGACACTGATTATATATACTTATATATATTATATATACTTATATAAAATCAATGGCCACGGAGTAAGGGAAAACCATGGCAAAAATCTTACTCTGGGATGATCTAGGAAGAAATCCCATACCTTATTACTAATAGCCGCAAACTATCATTATTTTTTTTGAGTGCTGAAGAAGCAGCCTCCGCGTTTCCTTAAATTCCGATAACCTTGCTATCCTCACGTAACTGCTCCTTTTTTCACACATTGGAAATTGACACAGGAAAGAAGTAATGACCTTTAAAAACAAACAAAACAACAGCAGTACCTATTCTGGTTCACTGATCAAATTAGTAATTAATTAATTGCAATAGTCTGATTTAAATGTTACGGAGGACGTAACCTCAAAATTTACAAATTGATAACCTGAAGCAAAAAAGCTAATATTAAAACGAGCATCGAAATGGCGACATGGCAGTAATAAAGATATTCACCAGCTGCCAACATCCCTCGAGGATTACGTATGGTCGTTGACAACAAACAAATCCTCGAACTAATAAAATCCCGTTCATTTTAGAGATATTGCGAAAATTAAGAAAGTAAATGGCATGAAAAGCGATCATATTTTTTTTGTGTTACTTCTAGTTTATTAATTTAACAAACCCATTAATTTCACTTAAACAATAAGTACTTCAATTAACAATGTGAATATTAATAAGATTGCGCTAACCACAACTATAGTTAATTTAATGTAATTATTATGTTCAAATTTCCAAACCTATCCCACACTTTTGTAAACAGGTCCTGCAATCTAAGCATTATTACTATGGCGAAGTTTTCTACCCATATAGTTACGTTCAATAGGTATGTAACGGAACGGGTTTTCTTACTTAGAAACTTTTGGAGGATGGTCAGCCCAAATTCAATCGAGCAAGACCTAGCCCCGTTTACAGGTAACCCCCTCTTGCCCTTTTGACCAGCGAGCCACTGCTGGGAAACAAACTTTTTGTTCGGTAGCGAATGGTTTTAGTAATTTTAGCCAAAGATGTTTCCCAACTGTGTTTTCCACCGTCAGTCGAAGCAGGGCCGTTAGTTAGCCAAAGATTGCTGATTTACCCACCTCGTCTGCTTTCTCTTTACAAAGTAACTTCCTCTCCAGGTCTTTACTAGGGGTTAAACGGTACTTCTTTTAAATGGCGAAATAATAGAACGACTTATATTTTTTTTTACAATTATATATTGAATAATTTAAGACATTGAAAAAAAAAAAACTAACAAACTACACAATTAAATAAAATAACAAGTGAACTAAAATGAACAACACACAATTTTGTTTTAACGAATATTTTAAAATTTTATTCTGTTGTTTAGCATAAGCTCAATTAATTGCGAATTAAAAGCGAACAAGTTACGGTTTTCATGTAATTGCTTTGGTTAGTTTTAAGCTGAAATTTTGAACATCTTACAGGCCGATGTGGGAAAAAATAATTCTTCTCGTAATCCAAATTTTAGGGCACAACACTTTACACAACACTCACAAAAATTTAAGCCAAGAAAAGGGGGAATTTAAACGTATTTAACACAAAATCACTAAACACCTCTCGAGGAAAGCTTTTGCTTCCTGTTCTCGAATTTTTTTTAAGCGTATTTTGACTACAAATTCTAAAAAGAGAAGTTTTAATTTTAAGTTTTAGAAACGCCCGATACGAAATTAGAGACGCGTGCTTTTACTTTAGCTGTAACGAAGACCACGAATTAATTAATTGAAAACAGCTATGTTAAGGGTTTTTATAAACTTTGATTGTGACGTCATTTCGCACCGATAACTAGTTTCGCTTCTCTTTACAGGAGGGCGCAAGTATGACCGAAGGCGTTATTTTTCTGACTTTCAGACGTCCTACTTGAGAGGAACATGGGAACTGCTGAACGGCAAATGTAACATACAATAAACAAAGAAGCATATAACATACAAAGTAATACCATATTATTTTAATTACGCGAGTCTTTAATCGAAAATAGACTTTTATTTCCTGTTAGTTAGACGCTACTCAGCAAGTGCCACGGTACCTATCAACTACGTATTAGTAAAATGAATTTAAATTCTCGCATTATACAGGATGGAATTTCGAATTCTTACAGATATATGTGATACAGCCATTGTTGTAAAAATGGCGCTTCTCCTATTTCACTCAAACACGGTTATGAAATGTTGATTTGGTGCATTTACTGGAAAACATTGTTTACCGGCAAAGGAGAATTCGCATGCAGAACAAAATAAATCAATGAGATCAAATTTCTCAAATTAAGGACCCTTTTTTACTTTTGAAATATTGCTTAACTTTTTCCGCGTTATTCATACTGTGTTAAGGAATGCTCAAATATGTGTATCTGGTAGCAATCCCGTTTTCCTCACCTTCATCTACAAACTTTTCTCTTTGCAGACGGATCACCACGCATTTATCCAAACCCATTGCCATCCCAACACAGTCGACAAACTCACTCTGACCCCTGCATAAAGATTAAAGATTAAAGAACTTTAAGATCGTCGACATATACTTAAAAGATGTGTGACGCAGAATGATCTATTGTTCGGTGGATTTGCCATGTAGCCTGGGGGCTGCCTAGCACGACCATTAGGAGGAGCAAAGACAAACAGAAGAGATAGGGGCTCAAAAATTCGCCTCGATATACTGCTCTTCTGATGATGATGCCGTTTTGCCTATGGTAAGCACAATCCTACCCTTCCACTTGGGGAGAAGAGCCATGCTTCTGTAATTTCTGGTGGAACGTTGGCGTATTTCAGTAGTCTGAGGATGAGGTCGTGGGATGTCCAGTTGAACGCCTTTCGGAAGTCGATCTAGGCCATAGATAAATTACGTTTGCAGGTGAATCTTTTGTTACGCATGAGTCAATCAGCACCATTTCTTATACACTCGCCATTCCCTTTCGTGATCATTAATATTATTATCATTGTTATTATAGTCAAGGCACTTTAAATTAACAATTCTTTATTTCTTTGCTCATTTGAAAAGATTATGCTCATAAAACCACAATTATTGTGTTTTTAATTATAATTGAGAATAAATTTAAAAGTTTCCAACAACTTTTTTAGATTCGCATTCTACCGAATCTAAAGGGATGACAAACAATTACTTCCCTATTTCCTCAAAGACCAAGTTAACTAATTTCAAAGCGAAATTGACTGTCGCACGACCAGAAAGAAGGGTAAAGGACGTACACGCACGTATAGTCAGAAGCGCTCACGAGCCAGCGGACTCAACTTAGGAAGATACATCACCCTATTATATAAGTTTTACGGTCGGTTCCCTCGATATCAGGAGATGGCTAAGAGGAAAAAGCAGCAGGCGTTTATCGGAGGGAAACAGAACCCTAATAGCGACATGAGAGGAAGAGAGACCACGCTAGGCGTGTCGAAGATCTTGATTAAAGATAGTTTATGTATATAGATGTATGTAGTGCTGTATATGCGGAGTCGAATCGCATCGACTCGATCGGGGTTTTGGTTGGATGGAGGCCATGGTATCGGTGCTTGGCTGGATGTCGAAAGTTTTTAAATAGAAAATGGCGAGCTTGCAGATTGTGGCGAAGAAAGTTTGCTAAAGCTCGTTATTATAATTTCAAAGTGTGTTTTATTTTATTTTTCATTCGGTTTCATACAAAACTTGTTATAAAATACTGCCTCAAACTTGACTAAAAGGAATCTCATTATTGTCGAAAAAAATAATTATTTTCTCTTTAGTTGAAAATCTATCTTTTTATATAAGGTCTTACTCATCGTCATGTATGTAACATGTACACACACAAAAAAAAATGCGCTATACATTAATTCAGCGATTTTTATTGCAGATTGTAGTCATTTTTTGTAAATTGTTGTAAATAAAGTCTAGGAAAGAGGACACTACGCTTCTTCAATCTCACAGATCTATCAATCTTACATCATTCTCTTTGAAAACGGTGGTAAAGTCTGTAGATTGTTACACAATGCTTTAACCGAAATGACATATTTTTAATTATTAATTACTTATTGCTTTCGACTGTCGAAAACATAGACAACATCAGCGATATAAACATTAATTTGAAGGCAATTTTAATTTAATTTTCTTTACCGTGGTTCAGGCAGTTACAGATGCGATTTTTTACGTCACTCAGGTTCAAATTTTAAATTCATTCGTTTAGTTTACGCGTCAAAACCTCAAGACGCCGTACCGCAGTTTTGCGACCCTTTGTGCACTTTCCAGCGTCGCTATTGATTCGTTCCTTTGTTACCTACCTAGCAAGGCCTTATGAGCGCTTTACGCACTATGCTCAGCTCTTTTAGTCTTCCAATTCATCGAACATTCAGTCACTATGACCAGTTGTGGCTCGAAAAAGACCACGTGCTGCCCATTCAGCATATACACACTAGCTTCGAAGCCCCTTGCCTTCAAGCTACAGCTAAGTATTTTTACTTACTTTATCTATAATTTACCCTTTAATTTGTTCATTATTTTTGTGTTTTTGTTAATCTATTATTTTTTATTAATTACTCGTCTTGTGCTTTGTCTATAACGCAAAACTCATCGTAATTGCCAGTAACCCTTTGCTCTATTTTAATCACCGCTATATATCGTTACCTTTAATTTTAAATAAATAATTGCGATCTTCAAACCACGTGTCAACATTAAAGTTTTTTTTTTTTGGTGCCTAATTTTATTTAATTTATTAATAATAAAGTGTTACAATTTTTCGAGCTTTTTATTTTCAACATTACTATCGCGACCAGATCAAAAGATCCTTGGCGTGTTTACCATTGTTTTACCAGGTTACCGCAGGTGAAACAATAGGCGTTTACGAAAATTGGATTATAAGGTATCTACCGACTTTCTATCCTGTCCTAGCACATTGTAAATGCTATGATTTCCTCCTTTCACTTTCGGTACATCGGTATATATCCGATCCAATTTTCGTAAACCCCTAAAGTAGTGCGTCCGCACACCGCAACGTAACAAGATAATTATATCATAACAGGTATCTTGGAACGGGTGCCGTTGCATCCTTGCCAACATGCCTTCAAACGTGCAAATACACTAAGACTGCAGTGGTGGAGCTGATGGATCTAATCCAAGATGCACTGACGAATAAAGAAACTTTCTGGACATAGAGAGCGCTTGTAACAACACTCCACACATTGATTAATAGGGGGTGTAGATGGCATGAGCTCCACTTAGATGACCCAGCTGCTGTCTACCAGGTCGGTGAAGACAGAGGTGGGACACTATCGCGGCTAGTACGACCAGAGGATGTCCACAGGGGGGAGGTATATCCCTAATTATGTGGAGCCCAATACTAGATGAACTCTTATGCGGGTTGATTGATCTCTGCATAAAATCCATATTTGACTCTGTGAGAGTTGTTAATATGGGGGAAAAAGAAATCAAACAAGTTCTAGATCCTCACAATCTATGCATACTTTGTCAAGGGTATGCTGATGATATTGTTATATAAGCAAGAGGCAAATTTGAGAGTACCCTCTGTGACGTAGTTCAAATGGACTCAATGCTAACCCCAGTAAGACTACCTTAGTAGCATTCACTAAGAAAAGGCAATGCAATCTTCAAAATCATAGAAATGGATGGGCAAAACATAAATTGGAGAACGGAAGTTAAATAGCTAGACCTCACCCCCAAACAATCAACTTTTCAACTCTAGAATAATCACAAACTTGATGTAGCCAAAAAACGACCAAAACAGCCCTGATGGTGTGCATAAACTTTGCAGGGACAAATCGGGGATGTAATCCAAAAATACTGCCTTGGATGTATATAGAGATAAGACCGATCATCACTTATGCATCAGTAACTTGAACAAAATAACTAATCTGGCCATTGCGAGAATTAACCTTTTGAAAATGCAAAAGATTAGCATGCATATGTATAATTGGGGCAATAAAAATTTGCCCAACAGCAGCTATCGAGGTAATATTAGATCTTAGTCCTCTCCGTATTTTAGTGGAGGGCGTGGCAAAAAGAATCACGTTCAAAAGAATCAGGAAAGAAACGATTAGGCATAGACCTCCATCTCTTAGCGGTGAATCAGCTTTGTGAAAGAATTCACCATAAAGCTTAGTAACAAGAGCGAGTGGGGTCAAAGCACGATCTTGAAGTTGAATGGAAATGTCTTCAAGTGGCACACTGACGGCTCTAAAACGGCCGAGGGAATTGGAATGGGACTATATAGGCCTTGAATCAAGCACTTCGAAAGCTTGGAGAAATACCTGAGTATCTTCCAGGCTGAAATACATGCTATTGAAAGATGCGTCCAGTTTAATATTGGCAGGAATTACCGAAAGCAAGAGATTATCATTATATGTCTGGTAATCAAGGCGTTGAGCTCACATGAAATCATTCTAAGATGGTCTGCGAATGCTTAGCAAAATTAAACCAGCGAGGCAAAAGAAATAAAGTAACCCTTCTCTGGGTTCTGAAATAAACAGGTGTGGAAGGAAACGAAGTAACCGATAATTTTACAAAAGAAGGGACTAGAATACAATTCGTAGGGCCTAAACCCTTTTGTGAATCGAAAAGCTAAATGGAGCAGAGAAAAACCAATTATTTGGAGAATCTCCGAGAAGTGAGGCAAGCTAAAACTCTTCTGGGACCCTATAACCAGAATGGCTCAATCTGGGTAAGAAGAATAGTCACATATTAACTGGAATACTTTTACGCCATTACAAACTGAAAGGACGTCTAATTGTAAGTAAGCTTGAATTGGCAAAGGAATGTGAATGTAGATCTTGTGGGGAATAGGATGAAACACCCGTCCATCTCCTATCAAATTATGTAGCACTGTGCAACTCAAGGGCGTTGCACCTGGGACCATGTAAAATCGAAGATGGAGACTTACCTAATCTGAGGCCTTCTTCATTTCTTGCACTCTCTGAAAGGAATAGGATGGAAGATCAGCTGTAAAACAGCAAGAATAGGGTACACAATAGATCCCTTAGGTCGCAGTGTAACATCACCCTTCCCACATATATACATGCATATATTTGTTAAATTTTACTTTACCTCAAGACCGTATCTATTTTACCAAATTGTAGATTCTAGCTACTGAAGATGACTTTGAACCGAATCATATAAATAATTCTAAACCATCACGAAAATTGAGGAACAATTAAGCGTGTTTGAAACTTAAGTAGTAAATGTTATTTTTAATTTAACTGAAAAATAGATGAATACCATTTGAATGCACAGAACAAGTTTTAATACCTGTAATTATCAAAAAACCAAACATGCTTACCTATGTTTGTTTTTTTGAAGGAAAGCCATAAATAGGTTTAAAATAATGAGAAGATGATAAAGGTTAGAGAATTTTTCAGTGTTCGAAGAACCATGAACCTAATTTATGTGTAAAAATATCACTATGAAATAGGTAATAGATTTATAAAGTAGAGATTCCTTGAAGAAATAAAATACTTATGTGTATTGCGAGGTTACAGGCTTATATATTATAAAGCCCATAAATATAGTTTCAATAAAACAAAGTAGAAACTCATTCGCGTACGGAAAAACTATAAATCAAAAGATACACAATTATCAGATTTAAATTCCGAGATTCTCTCAATAAACTCCACTATATTTCTTACATCTTTATTTACAGGGTTTCTATACTTCGATATTCCACCTATAAATTCCTACATCAGGTATCGATTACTAGAAACCTTAGAAAATATTTCATTCAGCACCGTATTGTAACTTCAGACGTAATTTATACACGTATAACTTGCCAATTAGCGAGAATTTATTATCCATTAGACGTCAAGACGCATAATTACTTCACTGCTTACATCCAGTTAATGTAAGACTCGTCTAATAAGTGTTACGCTTACACATATTATTTCCAGGGCGCTTGATAGCGAACAAGGTCGTTTCGTGAATACCGACGATGCTGTTATTGCACGCTATTAGTTACTCGCTGGTTGTTGAAATCGTTCGCTGTATTAAACAAATTGATTAGTCGTAAACTAGTTTCACGTTGTTAGAATCGACCTTGTACGATCCGAAAGTCGTTAACGTCGTGTATTGGTATATGTTATACATACGTGTGTATTTCGGGTACGACAAACCCAATCAATTATTATATAATAGGTTGTAAGAGCGTCTTTGGTAATTAAATCTAATTGGAACACGTGAAATGTTTGTTTTAGTATATTTGTTCTTGTCATTTTAAAGTAGTGTATGATGTTAATTTATCTAACAAGGGAAGGTCACGAACTGTAAATCGCAGATTCTAGTAGAACTTTATCAGTTTGTAGACCTCATGCAGTGTTACTCAAAGACACTTTGTTGCTGCAAAACCCAAACTTTAGGGAGTGCAATTTGACTTTGAAATTCGGCCGAAATTTTGTTTATCCGAAATAAACGGCGAGAGATAAAAAAAAATATTCAATGGCGGACATGCATGAGTTATTTATATACAGAATGTTACAATAAGCACGGAACGATATGTGATATATCGTATGTAAAGAAAAGGAACTTCTAATAACCGCTAATAAAAGTTTCCGAAAGTTTAGATTTGAGTTCCTTTTGTTTATATACGATCGGTTAACCCGTTAAGAAGTTCTTGGAACCTAATTTTTAATTTGTATTACTACAAACAATGCACTAGTAATACGAGAAAATTACGATTAACTTCTAATGCTAATGCTTGCATCAATGTGAAACATTAATTATATTAGTGGTAATTACGCTGAATTATTAGAATGGTCTGCCTTGGCTCTAGGCAGGGATCTTTGCGTTTATAATATACAGTAGAACCGCAGTTATCCGTGTCTGTACGCTCTTGCTCTGTCACACATGTATGTACATATGACAAACTTGACTCAAGCAATTTTTGAAGATTGGTTTCCCAAAGAATTTGTTCCTACTGTACGAGCTCATCTTAAATCAAAAGACCTTGCGGAGAGAGCAGTCTTATTTTTGGACAATGCTACTAAACTAGTCATCCAAATGTATCAACTTTTAAGTCAAATATTTGTCATCATATCAATTTTGTGTTGAATCGAATAAATATATGTTAGAAGCTCTAAAATATAAACACTTGGCAGAGGTAAAGTTTAAACTTAACAAAAAAAAGGGCCTACAATTCGAATGATTTGACATTTGCAATACAGCGAATGATACGTTTCTGAGCAAGAGAAACATCGAAAGAAGAAGACGAGGAACCCCAGCACATGGCCGCATACGCAAGTCTGGAATGAACTTCGGCGAAATAAAAAGATATAACGTGCTCAATACGTGGAACACATTTTAAATTTCTGATTTGAAAACATACTTGATTGAGCTTAGATATAATAAAATTACAGTCTTCCGCTCAAGTAAGCTTCTCATCGACATATACGCCCAGGAAACACACAGATGACCCTTGAACAACCCTGACGCCATTTATATCGACATCTAACGTAGCATCCGCCCGGGACTGAGCCGTTCAAAAGACTGCATAATTCGTCTTGGCAATGTTTAAGTGAAGTCCATTATACTGAAACCACTGGCCCAACAAATCAAGCAAGGAGTTTACCTTGGCCTGCAAAGTGCTGAGATGACTGTCTGTGAATGAATTGATAAAATTAGTTATGTCATTTATAAATAATAAAAAAAAGCATAGGGCCAAGGATCGACCCCTGCGGCATCCCCATTCGGGTAGGTAGATTAGCCAAGTGAACCGATTTTATGTTTTTATATGATTTAAACGTGATTCTAACAAACTGAGTCCTTTCGGAGAGACAAGATATAAACCAATCGGCAACGATTCCTCTAATACCATAGCACTCGAGCTTGTTAATAAGAAATGAGTGATTAACACAATCAAAGGCTCTACTAAGATCGCAAAACACCCCAGCTGGATGCTCACCACGATCCAAGGGGACCAGTATTTCATCCACCGGAGAAGCTATAGCTGTGATGGTCGAAAAACCCTTTCTGAAACCGTGTTACTGATAGCGTATTCGAAGATTTTAGAAAACGTAGAACTTAGAGATATGGGCCTATAATTAGCAACGGCGTCACGTGAATTTTTCTTGTGAATGGGTAACACTACAGAGGTTTTTAAGATAGTCGACATAAGAGCGACACAGCTTTAGAAGGTGATCAACCAAACAACGAAAACAGTAACGTTAGTGATAACTAGAGACCGGATTATATGCAAAGGAAAACTGGAATATAAGCGCATATATATGCATCGATTTTTGAGAAAATATGCATAAACCTGGGGCATATATGCAAAAAAATTGCGACAATATGCAAAATTTTTACATAAAATAAATAAGAGCAGAAATTTAAACATTAACTTTATTGCACAACATTTTTTCACAACATATTTCTAAAACAATTTATAATTAAATGTTTTTCAAAATTGTGTAAAAGAAAGTTTTGTCTTATTTATCACTTTTTTAAATTTATCGTATATAGAATTACCTATTGTACTCTTAACCTTCTTACATAGCATATCAAATTCGTCTACTATTTCGACTGATTCCGAGAGCGACATCCCTTGCGTTTCTAGTTTACGAATGGAACTTGAAACAAAGCTATAATTTGACTTAATATACAAAAGGTTTTGTAGCAATTCTATTGATGTTACTATCTTTTTACAGTTTTCTTAGAGCAATGCAGTCAGCAGTGATTTCAAGAACTACATTTTTTATTCCTTCAAAATTATCGGCGAAAAAAGTTACAGCCTCTAACCATGTACCCCATCTCGTAATAATCGGTTTGGGAGGCAACTTAACACCGGGATTCGTAAAGGTGCTTTTAAAAATACTTTTTCGACATTGCTAATTAAATCATTAATCAAAGGGAATTGATTCCTAATGTCTTCGGCTACATGATTGAACCCATGAGCTAAACAAGTGGTATGAATAATGTTACTATAAAAAAAATTTAAATTTTGCGCGGCTTTTATCATGGATGGTGCCGCGTCGGACAACATTAGTAAAATTTTTTCACAAGATATACTTCCAGGTAAAAAGAAATTTGATAAACCTTCTTGAACGAATTAGGCAATTGTCACATTATTTGTTTTTTGAAGTTCTTTACTATAAATTAAATATGATTTATCTACAATATCTTCATGAAGAATTCCTATTAACAAATGGGCAGTATAACGGCCACACTTATCCGTACTTTCATCTACCATGTTATAAATAAAATTATTACTAATACAATTAATATAGGAATATCCTATATAGTAGTATTCTGTTATCCTTATTGTTCAAGTTATCGACAGCTTTCTTTTTCGTTAAATCGCCCTAGAATTATCCTTAATATCACGGTATCTTGCTATACTAATAAAAGTATTCAATATCGTCACGGTAATATTAACGCACATGAATACGCAAGATTGCAAAATTTATGTATCCCATTTCTACACGGTTACAACATCATAATATCGTGATATAGCTCGTAAACGTTTTAATACTTAATGCTACTTTTTTATTAGTTATGCTTCTTCGCTATAATCAATATCCATCAAAGTACTTTTTGCCTCAATAATTAAAAGAATCGTGAGTGGGTGTTTCGTCATAAAATTTATTAGATATATATCAATTTGGTTTAGTTTAACTTAGTTTATTTATATCATCATTTGACAATTTATGCATTGGATAGATAGCATCATTACAAGCAAAATAAATAAAATATTGAAATGAAGATACAAAGATATCAACTAAACACACTAAATAATAACAATAATATTGTTCAATAGATATAATATCCACTTACAGGACAACATATAAACATAACGAAGTGTGCTAAGTAAACAAGAAGTAGTGTAAATAATAAACTAAAACCAAAAACCTCAAATATGTATTAAAAAAAAATATATGATTTGAATTAATATAAGGAAATGAAGAAGAGAAAGGAAGAAATGGGGAATCAAAAGCGAATTAGATAGAAGAAGGAAAGTGGAAAGGGTCAGAGTGAAATTTATTAGCATAATAATAATAATAATAATAATAATAATAATAATAATTTATTAACCTTGAAAACCTTGGCAAAGGTATAAGATAAGTCAAAGGACATCAGCCAAAATAACAGACAACAAAAGAACAACAAACAATACTACATTCTTTATAAACTTTAGGGCTTAGACTAAGTTGACATATATAAGCAATATAAATATAGTTAAATAATTAAATCAGCAAAATAACAAAAGGTAATTATGCACTAATTTAATGGAAGCTCAAAAAATTCTTGTAATCCATAAAAAAACATTACTTAATAAAGTCTTTCTAAGTTCTCGCTTAAACGCAATTAAACTAAGACTCTTAATTCTAGAAGGTAAGACATTAAATATTTTTATACCCATAAATAAAGGAGATCTTTCGAACGTGGTCGGACTATGCGCTGGTGTGCAAAATTGTTCACGATTTCTTGTGCTGTATGCATGGAAGTCACTGTGCGTGATAAATGAATCCTCATATTCTTTGACAAAGGTAGCAACTTCCAGTATATAGAAAGTAGTAAGAGTCAAAATTCCTAAATCCCGAAAATATTATCTACACGATGTTCTTGTACTTAACCCAACTATATTTCTAATTGCACGCTTTTGCAAGCGAAAGACTTTACCAGTAAGCGATGAAGCTCCCCAGAATATAATACCGTACGATAACCTTGTCTGAAAACAATATACGGACGACGATACACGCGAAATAGTACGGAAGCATAACATCTTTCGTAGCCACCTGTCTTAATCGGTAGATTGCGTAACACACGGACGAGAGTTTAGTACCTAACTCTTGTGTATGAGAAGCCTAATTTAAGCTATTATCCAAAGAAAGTCCCAAAAATCTAGTGGAGGAAACCTGCTGAATGGATTTATTAATTCTCAACAAATGACTTTCCTTAATCTTTGTAATGGCGGTGTAAAACGTATGAAGAATGTTTTATCGACATTTAAGTACAATCTATTGCTTGCAAACCATTTGGAAACAGTGTTTAGCATACTTTGGGTTTGTTTGCTAAGGTTGTCATTGTCGGTAGCAGATATAATAAAGCTACTATCGTCGGCATACATAACCAAACTATCAACTGCGGTATTAGCAGGTAGATCGTTTACAAAAATGGTAAATAACAACGGATCAATAACTGATTCTTGAGGAACACCTTTCTGGAAAGGTAAGGAATCGGATTTGTGACCACTTAATTCTACCAATTGAGCTCTATTGCTCAAGTATGAAACGATACAATCTAGAGCTCTTCCTCTTATACCGTAAGTATGTAATTTGCGAAACAATCTATAATATCAAATACTATGATCTATCAGGTCGAAGGCCTTACTAAGATCCATAAAAACAATCGCTTTCTCTCCATCATTAAGTTGAATATAAAGCCTGTTTATAAATTGTAATATCGCTGTTTTTGTGGATCTATTCTTCATGAAACCGTGTTGTTGACTAGTTAGCAAATTGTTACAGGTAAGGAAATTTACAATTTTTGTACACATGATTTTTTCCATCACCTTAGAAATTGATGGTTTGAGAGCAATTGGCCTCTTTCTGGTTCTCAACTAATTTAGTGTCTTGCTTTTTATGCAGTGGGGATATTTTAGCAGTCTTTAAGATGTTCCGGAAGATGCCATGTTGAAATGATCTGTTTATTAGGGATGTTAATATCTGTAAGGTTAAGGCTATAGTGCGCTTTAGAACAGTGTTGCTAATATTATCAATTCCGGATGAATTCGACGATTTCAGATTATTTACAGTATACAGTGCAGTACATTCCTGCACATATGTGTAATCAGAGCTTTAGCCAAAAAATTAGATCTCTCAGTTGGAACGAAGAAAGTAACGCTATAGTTAGAAATCACAATAATTATATTTACATGACAGTTTCTTTTCGAAAAGCATTAAAATCCGTTGAAAAGTATTAGAAAGCCAGTAAACAAGTTTCCTGGATTTATTCCATCCCATCCGTTATAAATACCAATTTATTCCGTCACGCGTGGGTTGCCACGGGATACCGTGTAAGGCTTCCGGGAAATTGAAAAGTTTTACTACGACAGACGACAGATTTTCGTAGCAAAACAAAGTCGTTCCACCCCACGCGGATATTCCTAGAGCCGCACATAAGGAAAACAAATCGCGTAGGCGAGACGAAAGAAAGATCGCTTTCGATAGATACGGCTTCTATTCGATTACCGTTCCACAGCAGAACAAACAGCGGGCGCCGGTGGCCGAGTCATCTGCATAAATACACGAAACCCCACGATACAAGCGCGACACAGAGAGAATAACCGATTGGGATACGGAAGCGCGGTGGGAGGAACGAGTAATTGCTGAGGAAATGCGAAATAACGTGTTTCTTTATTGAGGGTGAGGATTTATTGGAAGTTTTAAATTACATTCATTTAGTTGGACTGGACAATAGTGCAAATAAATATCAATTCAATATATCTAACCTTTTCTAATTAAAATAAACCGATATCATGATATAAATGCAATATGATAGAATATTTCTATTTTCTACTGCCATGGAATTTGATTGGAATCGTTCCGCATTTATGGTATTGTAGTAAAGAATATTTAAATATAAAAATATTGGACCAATAATTCGACTGCGAAGAAACAGCAAGTTCAAACGCCTATTTTTGGATAATTCAAGGGTGTTTCAAGAATTTCATGTGGAGTTTTTATCAAACCAGAATACCCATAGCTTTCTTTTTATTTAAATGCCCAGCTAAATGAAACCATGCCTCATCAGGAAAAAGAATTTGTCAAGAACGCCATCGTTATCCATCATACCCAAAAACAATTGACAGTAATTAAATCGAGTTACGTGATCAATGGGTAAGAGCTCTTGAATGCAATGAAACTTGTATGGAAATTTTTTGTAGATCATTTTTTTTTAAGGATTGCATGACATGTTCCATATGAAAGTTGTGTTTGCTTTGAAAGCTTACGAATCCATTTCTTAGGTGATTGAGTTATTCGCTGTACAGTATTTGCTGTATTTTCAACTGTCTGTTTTAATGGTCTACCATTACCTGGTTTTTGGAATACAGACCTTGTTTCACCGAATTTTGCTACTGATTCTTATATCAATTGCCGCAAACTGTCATATGTTTCTGGAAAATTTGAAAATTCTGTCAGAAATTCTTCTATACATGGATGCAAAAAGTACCACAAGTACTTTATTTGTTACTACCTACATGATATATTGAATAAATAAAATTATGGCTTGCTAGAAGGTAAATTTAATTGATCATATTGCATAAATGCATGAATATTTTCAAAGTCCTGTTAGAGACCAGACAAGAACACAAGAAGCTTAATCCGGAAACTGGTCCAAAAGGAATTTCACTGTCTGGGGTAGGCTGACGACCTTACAATAGTCGTTAAAGCGCGGCTTTCGAAAGTTCTGGTGATGCGTATGCAGATTGGTCTAAATATGGTAGACGAATGGTGTAAACAAGAGTGACTATCAGTCAATGCTCAGAAAAAAAAAACAAATCATCACGTTCACGAGAAAGAAGGCATGCATCCACTAATGCTAGGAAGTGAAAGGATTCCATATATCAAAAACCCTTTGGGGTATGGGTTGATCAAAGACTTAAGTACATGGAATCCATATATCCAGAATACAATCAACAAAGACATCGCTACATGTTTATATACTACTAGGTCTACAGCATATAGACTATTGCGTAAAAGTCTATATGCACCGATAGGTAAATCAGGTGTTTACCATCGGAAACTATTAAATAAACTTAAGGGACAGCCCTCATAAGGATGCCAAAGTGATGCCATGGTTTAGAAAATGAACTTAAATAGGAAGTATCAGATTATAATATCAGATAAAAAGCACTGGGAGAAAGCAGTATTCCAGTAGTAGCAGACTCGAACAGGTATAGAAACGGTTCTAAAACTGACTACGATGTAGGAGCTAGAATATATGAAAAAAGGTATCAAAAACCTCCTTGTGTAAGCTTTAGCAAGAACACGACGGTGTAAATCTTCATGTCAGAGAAATAAAAAGAGTAAGTTAGGTACTACCGTCATTATTTTCTCTGATAGCCACTCAGACACTTAAAGCGATCATTGTTGACCGCAAGTATTGACTCTAAGGTGCTTGGGCTGAGTAAATGGCTTAAATGAAATGAGGCAAAGCAAATTAACATTGGCTTAGGTTTTCAGCTACTCATGTGTGAAGGAAAATGAGGTCAGACAATGTGGCGAGGCGAGGTTCGTTAAAATCAATCCGTAGGAGCTGGCCATTCCTTCCAAATCGCAAAATGACAAGTCACCAGCATAGAAGCAAGGTAAAAAGAACCAAAGGCCTGAATTTGCTGGAGACCTACTACGTAAAAACAAGAAGACTGTTAAAACTGAGTTGTAAAGTCTGACTGTTAAAGTTCGTCTCAACCTTAAGATGCAGTATGGGATATAATAGCCACTGTGCATCTCTTACTATCCCTAGTTGCTGTCACTAACGCTATCTTCACTTCCGATTTATATGTTGCCACTTATTTACGTATGTCGGTGTCGGCACCAATACCTATCTGTCATCTGTCTATTAGCATCAACTGTTGTCAATCGTCATCATCGTAGTTTTAAAACAGTTAAGTTCCACGTTAATTAGTTTATATATAGCACAAATCGTTCTTTGCAGAACGCTTCTCTCCTTTTCAAACGCACACAGGTAATATGGGTATTTTTCGTGATTTTTATAAATTATATAACCTATACACTTAATTACAGTTTTCACTGCATTAATGGAAGGTGTAGGGAGAAAACGGTGTAAGGAGAGAACAATTTAGCCTGAAGGAGAAGTGTATGATTGCAAATGTTTTTAATTATTTTAATAAATCTATGAATGTGAGTGCTGCTGTTCAAGAAGCAAGCAAAGCTTTGGGTTGTTCAGAACGTACAATATATAGTATAAAGAAGGAGCAACACACTGGTTCGTTATCAACTCCAAAAATACCCAAAAAAAGGAAAGGCATACAAGTAAACGACGATTACAAACATATGACGAGAACACGCAAGCATCTATACGACGTAAATTTTTTAATACAGAATATGCCACCTACATTAAATGCAATTCTTGCTGCTGTCAATGCTGATGATGATCTTCCTAACTTCAGTCGAAGCAACCTTACATAGGTTATTACATGATATGGGTTTTGAATTTAAAAAAATAGGACGAAAAAGTATACTCATCGAACGAGATGACATTATTCGGTGGAGACATAAATACTTACGAGAGATCAAGAATTTAGAGAGAAGAAGGTACAGTGTAGTTTTTGCTATTTGACATGCATTAACTTTATATTATTTTAGGTCGAACCATATATATACCGATGAATCATGGGTAAATACAGGGCATGCAGTAAATAAAACTTGGACAGACACCACTATTCAAAATAGTCGGCAAGCTTTATACAAGGATTAAGTACGGGCTTGAAATCACCCACTGGGCTCGGACCTCGTTTTGCATTAGTTTCATGCTGGTGATGATAATGGATTTGTTCCTGGTGCTGGCGATATACATTTCTCTGCAAGAAAAACACTGCTGATGTTCATCATGAGATGGACTCAGAAATATACGAGGATTGGTTTATTAAGAAATTACTTCCAAACATACCGCAGATGTCAATTATTGTTCTTGACAATGCTTCGTATCACTGCAGAAAATCAGAAAAAATTCCAACGGCAGCATGGAGAAAAACTGATATCATAGATTGGCTCCGTGAGAAACAAATTCCAACAACTGACGATATGTTAAAAAGGCACTTGCTGTTTTGCGTGTCACAAATTAAACCGCAGTATGATAAAAGCAGGATTGATGAACTTGCTAAAGAAAACGGTCATCATGTTCTGCGATTACCACCTTACCATTGCGAGTTAAATTCCATTGAAATGGTATGGGCACAAGTAAAAAACTGCATAAAAATGAACAATACCACATTTAAGGTAAAAGACATGGAGGAACTAATTCAAAGAGCGTATAGCACTGTAACTGTTGCTAATTGGCAAAACTACATCAAACATGTAAAAAATATTGAAAAGGAAATGTGGATAGTGGATAATTTGCAAGATGACATTGAAGAATTCATTATTCGTGTAACAGATTCATCATCCGAAGATCAAACTGATTCGTCGACCGACTAAAAAATTTAGATATGACGCGTGTAATTACTATTCCTTTCATAAATATTATCGTATTATGTGGGCATTTGTATGATTCCAGTTATTTTTGTTACAAACGTGGAAACTAAAATTAATTAAAGGATTGTATCTATTTCTTTGAATTTAATAAATTGTATCATACCTCATATACAATAAATAAATGTTCGAAATGTAAATTACGTTAATGAGTAATAATAAATAAGTTATCGCTCTTTTACTGATTCTTAAATAAAACAGTATATGGTTTTTTATATTTTACTGTTTTCCACAGATTTCGTTTAAAAAGAAACCGAAAAAAGTTTGCGAGATAACGATTATAATTGCTTCAATTCAGCTTCTTTCTTCAGCATATAAGCAATTGCTGCTTTATAGCTCCCTTTTCGTATCTGAGACCACATAAACATATATCATAGAGAAGATAGTAACATATACTGATATATGCATTTTAATTGTCATAACCTCAAAATAATGCAACCGGAAGTAGCAATTTGCAGCTGATGCGACGATTTGGCAATCGCGAATCGAATTCCCATAAGACGTATACTGCATCTTAAGGTTGAGACGAACTATAGTTAGTATGCTGACTGGTCACTATAGCGTCAAAGGACTCAAAAATGAGATCACCGAGGCTTATGTGTTTTCACATTTATCACTATTATCTTCTTCTGGGTTACAACTTTTCATAGTAGATTCCTTCGTGCAAATATTACTTTTTTTTTTTCAAATGTAGCTAAGTAATGCTTGAACACAGGCATATGTGTACAAATAGAACATCAACATAACATACGAGAAGGGGCATTATCCGTACCCTACGTACATACAACGTATACATGCGAATATATCTACATGAGACCGCCGGCAACTCGATCCCATCGGTACGTAACAGGATATAGCAGCATTTTTCCGCGTTAGGTCTGCATGCCTGCACAACACGTCGCGGTTATGAGCGCGTATGGGATCGTTATGTAATAAAATAGCCCAGAACGTAATGGCAACCGCAGCGTACGTTTCCCTCTCTTTCTGTAAAAGATATAATGGTATATTATACTTACAGTACACAGACCCGAGTCAGTACATTTGTAACTGGAGCTGTACGTATTGCAATTGTGTACTTACACAAACATAGAATACTGAAATGTATATTCATGGTGCGTGCATTAGCAACGAGCACACCTGAAACATTGTGAGACGGTTACGGTTTCTTTGTACCTGTTTTAACTGAGGTGTGTGGAAATTTACGTTTTTTTCTTCGTACTTGTGTGGAATTGTGGTCAGATATGTTATGGCTTCCCGTATAGTTTTACGGAGAACAACATGCAACACTTTTATGCCTACTTTTTATCTAACTCGATATTTAAAAACTAAACTGTGTGCCAAAAAAATTGCAACACCTTGAAAGAGTTGTGTCACAAGATTAAAATTTTGGCAAGTTTCAAGTAATAAATCAAAATTACTGGTTTTCAGTAATAAATCATAACAATTGGAAAAAAAATACCAACAATCAGCAAAAATTTATCAGTAAAGCGTCACTATAAGGACTAAGGATCTAACTCTGCGAGACATGCGCTAAATGGCAATCTTGTAGGATCTCATCCCAGGCTTGCTGTAGATGGCGACGAAGTTCCTGCAAGATATTTGCTGCTAGTGGTTAACGCTTTATGTAGCGACCTATCATATCCCACATATGGGATCGCTTAAATCCGAAAAGCAAGCAGGCCAGGGAAGGGATTTCTACTTCCTCTTCGTGTGTGTGGAGTTCCCACAGACGTGGGCGTTATGATTACCAGGGACTTTTTACATGTAACCATTTGTTTTGTTAAGATTTAAGCGTTGTGACTGACCTCCTTCGAGGTTTTGCCATATTTTTGGCACGTACTTTAGAACTTAATCTTTTCCTTCTTCGATGATATATGAATATCTCTTTTGATCATTAAATGTAAAGGGTCCTTAAGAGCAGTGATATCACTACGTGCCTGGTCTCTATTCGGTATGGAGATTTTCACCTTTTCAGTGAAGATAATTTCGGGTGTTATGCTGTCCGTGAAGTACTTGGTGTAGGCCCATATATTCCTATTCCAGTTCCCTCTGCTTTTTGGATACATTAGTGTACCATTTGATGGCATTTCTCTTCAATTTCAAGATGGTGTTTTGATCCCACTCAAATTGACGGTTGAGAACCTTAATAAAAATTGCATTTATTAAATAATTTTATATGATTCTGCAGGTGGGGTTTTGTTACTATTTTTGTTTGTTGATTACGGCCGGTTTCATAATGATATTAAAGTGCCTTCAAGATTTAAAGTGGACTTTAACTTCGAAAATTCGTTTCATAATTTCACTTTAACTTTAAACTGGGCTTTAAAAGTCCTTTAAGTTAAAGTCTCTATTTTGCGGCTTTATCTCGTAAAAGTCAACTTTATTTTCACGCGCAAGCGTATAACCAGGTATAACCAACAAAGCAGGGCGACCAGAGTGTAAACATAACCAAAGATACTGCACTGTTTTCTATTACTGCAGCACTTTTTATATCGTGGTTTGTGTTCAACGCACCTTTGCTATTTTCAAAATGAATATAGTAGGAACAAGTTCGAGTACATCATCAGATGATGAGGTAGAAGTAGTTGTAAGAAGGCGAAAAGTGTATAGAAATAGAGAAGACTGTTTTAATAAATACAACGAAAGTGAATTTTTTGAGACGTTCAGATTGACAAAAGACACTGTTATGGCATTATTAGAACGAATACAACATTTAATTTCACCTGGCACAAACCGGTAAGTTGGAATAATAATATTAGCTCTTCAACAATTTTCCTTGATATATGCATTTTATAGGGGAGGATCTATACCTGCAATGCATCAATTATTATTAACACTGCGATTTTATGCCACTGGTAAACATGCTTATTTCTGTAGGGGATTTCGTAGGGGTGTCAAAGGCTTCAGCATGCAGAATAGTAAAAAGAGTGTCCATTGCTATTCGTTCGTTAATGCCCGATTACATCTATATACCTCGAAATAACATAGAAATGGGTAACGTTGCACAAAAATTCTACAACATCGCAAGATTTCCTAGGGTCATTGGTGCTATTGACTGTACTTTAATAAAAATACAATCTCCTGGAGGCAATGATGCAGAAATATTTAGATGTAGAAAAGGTTTCTTCGCACTAAATGTGCAAACTATGTCTGATCCTGACCTCAAAATAAGAAATATTATTGTTAGGTGGCGTGCCTCGTGTCACGATCAAACCATATTTAATAATTCTAATTTAAAACAAGATTTTATGATTGGAATGTACGGGCAATATTTATTATTAGGGGATAGTGGGTATCGGACAGAACCTTATCTGATGACACCATTGCTTCATACACAGACTGCTGCAGAAAATTTGTATAATGAATCTCATATCAGGTCTCGTAATGTAGTAGAGCGTCAGTAAGGAGTATGGAAAAGAAGATTTCCAATACTAAGCACAGGCATCAAATTGCGTTTGCAAACCGCAATGGATGTCATAGTGGCAACAGCAGTGCTGCACAATATTGCAGCAGAAATGAACGAAAATATTCCGGATGAGTGGTTTAATGAAAATGATGAACCGAATGAAAATGAAATAGTTGGGAGTAATGAGAACGAAAGAGGCCATGGGGCTAGAAGATTAATAATTGCTGAACATTTTGCCATTTTATAGAGTATGCACTGCAAAAATGTTTAGAAAACTCGCTGTGATGTGTACAATTTTAATTTAAAAATAAAAACATATTTACTGTGCAACATTATTTATTTGTTTCCTTTATATATAAAGTTATTCCCAAAATTTTCAAACATTAGCAAACTATATTAAATACAACAATTTTAAAGCTATGAGCATATGTAAACAATGTATGTCAATTATAATAAAAAAAATAAATAAATTATAAATTGCATATATCAAACTGGAGACATGCAAAAGAAAACTATAAATCCCTTTATACATTATATAAAAATAATATATATATATATATATATATATATACACTATATAAAATAATAAAAAAATAGGAGACAAATTAGATGCAATAAAATTTACAGTCGTAAAATTCACGTAATCCACGGGACTAGACCACGATAGACTGTGAAAATTAAGCGCGCAAAAGTGTCAGTGCGACCAACATAAAACAGATAAATAGCAAAAATTACTATGAACTAGTGTTCGCAACATTCAAATATTGCATTCAACTTGACTTTTACTAAAGTAAGATGCCATTGTCTTTATGAAACGCAGCGAGTTTAAAGTGACTTTAAAATCGACTTTAATTTAAAGCTGACTTTACTTAAAGGTACTTTAACGTTTTGATTATGAAACCGGGCGTTAGTCTACCTGAAATAAGCTGTGAGATAAAGATAGTAGACGAGCGATATGAAACACCCTGTTTGTAAACGCGCTGAACAGGCCTTGTGTCATTAATTAGGCGAACAAATAGGAAAGCGGAGGTGAGAGGCACACAGAGGCCACAGGAGAGCCTATGGCCATCTGAGACTGCCCGTCATGTGCCAGGGGTCCATCGCGTAATTTTTCACGATACTGAACCCGACGAACTGGACGAGAAATACGTCGTAAATTGAAAATTTCTGTTCCGGTTACGCCGTATTACGTTACGGCCGGAGGCGACCATCTTCGCCCGACGCCGACCGAACGGATATCGAGAGGCGGAGGCGATAAAAACGTCGCCGTGGAAATCTGTGCCGGATTATCGATGCGTGCGTTCGGAGCTAAATCAACACGAAGGAGGAGGCTCGAGTATCGATTTTCTAATGGGAAGCGGTAAAAAGGAAAAGGAGACGTCGAAATTGAAGAGTTTTTAATGGCGTCGAAAAAGCGAAGTGCTCCTCTCTCCGCTGACGTCGACTTTAATCTATTTCGAGATTTTAAACGGAATTAACTTTGAAGAAACGTCGTAGAGCATGAAATTTAATGAAATTTCGGAATCGCTTTTTAAGTTTAATAATCTGTATAGTTGTTGCTGTCAGATATTTTTTTTTCTAATTTCATGGCTTCAGCTAGACAAGACTTGAACAAAAGCTGTACATTTATGAATAGCAAGTTTTCTTATTGCAAAAAAATCAATTACTTGGGCCTTACGTAACTGTAAGATCTCTACTATACGTCTACGATAGCCAAACTTGGCTTGATTACCAATCATCTCGAAAAAGCATTTGGAATTACTTTATTATTATCTTAAATTATTGATGGAGTTACATTATCCCAAATTAAAATTAGTTTCAGCACACCCACCTTGTTTGATATAATAATAATAATATGACTTTATTGTCATCGTCCGAAAACATAGACATTGTCATCACATACAATACAGCTACTGTAAGAAAACACATAAAATACAGAAGCAAAAACACGTATATCACAATAACAAACAGATAAGAGACAAAAGAACAGCTCTACCTTAACAACCAGAAATATTACATAGATATTTTTAAAAATATATTTTATAAATATTTTTTGTGAGAAGTTTTTGAATATGTTTTTCATATTTTTTTTCTAAATATAGATAAAATATTCAATTAAAATATTTATTCCATATTTTAAAATTAACGTAAGCGCAATATTTTTTCTAAAATATTTGTAAAATATTATTTAAATGAAAATTGAGATTTTTTTATGCAATCTATTTAATTTGTCAAAATGAATTAAAATTGTTCTTGGTTATTTAGAATGTATAACGTCGATAACGAAAAGTTGAAACATACATAGAGTTGTCTAAAAGGCAAGAACTTGTTTTTTCACACTCACCATACAAGTTAATAATCAATAATTCTGGCATCTTTTAAGGCATACTGAAAGTTTATCAAATTAATCACTATTTTTTTAATTGAAGTGTTCTAAATAAAAAACAAACGTATTTATTATCATTTTATTTGAATAAGCCAATAAAAATGAAAAATACTCATTTTTAAGTCTAGCCTTGGCTGGTGCCAGGTACAACCCTATGGCTTTTTTTATATCTTCGGTAGTGGCGCTCTCATGGCGTTCTCTTGTGGCCTCTAAAACAATGCCAATTGTATTAGATCATACCATGAATAAAACATCGTACAACATTATCAACACCTACTAATACATTTGGAGCATTTACAATAATTGGAGTGGTAGCTACATTCTAATACTTACGATAACTTATTTTTACTTTATTTCATAATATTTGAAAACATTCTACCGTACAAACAATAAAACACACAACGTATTCTAACCTCTATTTGAGGTTATGACGCTTATCTACCGAGATGAATCTCTTAAGCAAATCAACTAGCAATTTATCTGGTAGATGCAGTACATATATGATGCATAAAATTCCTACAATTATATTATTAAACGATTTCTGTACATAGCGATATTGAGCATTCCAATTATCTTATAAATGCCATGACATGTTCAAAGTTTTGTTTACCTCGTAGTCCACCACAAACACTAAACACCACCCCGAACAATTAATTACACAGTTAACCCTAATCTGCCCTAATCGTATACTATTATAAACTATAACATGTAACGGACAAACGAATGAAAACGTTGATGATACGCACGTGTGCGTATCCTTTCTGTGTACCTAATCCATAGACGCATAAACAATACTAAATCATACAACACCGGCACCGTAATGAATAGAGGTGTTGTGTTGACGTTCGCAACTTAGAAATATTACAAATAATATAATACAAAACGCAGATATATTAATAGAAAAGTTACAGCGCTCAACTTAGATACTAATTAAATCATATTAGATATATATTATCTAATTTAATCTTTAAACTATCCTTTTAAATAGGTACATACCTACTTAATATATATGCATATTTTACCCATTTTATAATATTCGTCCTACGCACCAAATGTACAAAAGCAAAAATTCAATCTTTTTTTTTTATATGAAATAAATATTTACAGAAATACAAAGCAAAATATTCTTGCCGAGTTATGAAAAATATATTGAGAAAACATTTGCAATAAAATATTATTAATGCTACATAACACATATATTTTTTAAATGTTTTCCTAATATATTTTCTATAATATATTTTATGCATATTATATTAATATAACTAATATTCAAGAAAGATTTAATATTTTTTAAATATTTATAAAATATGAAATAAATATAGTTGGTCACTGGGGTAGTTACTGAGGAATTCCTCGATACTATAAAAAACATGATTCAACAAATGATCAGCCAATGCTTTCCGAAACAATCCCAGAGAAGTAAAATCTTTCAAGGGCCTAGGCAATTTATTATAACATTTTGCTACCATGTAATAGGGGCCATTTTCTAATAATTTTGTATTATGCATAGGCACGCTCGGGTCGTGCTGTGACCTTGTACTCATAGTGCAGTAGTTGTCTTTATTTTTCCTAAAAGTATTTCCATGTTTTTTGTAAAACGTTAACAACTCGTATATATACAAAGATGGAAGAGTGTATATTTGTAAAATTCTTAAAAATATCACGACAAGACTCCCGCAATCCAGCTCCCACCATATACCGCAAAATCCGTTTCTGCGATACAAACAATCGTTTCGCATGCGGAGAGCATCCCCAAAAGACGATGCAGTAACGCAGACGGGACCCGACGTAGGCATAATAAAATGACTTAAGAACATTAATGTCACAGTAGCATCGAAGATTGCACACCGCGAATATTGCCGAGCATAGCCGAGCATTTAGGGCAACACAATGGGACTCCCACTTCAGGTCATTATCTACGAGGATACCAAGAAATTTACAAGTAGAACTTTCCGGTATAGACTAGCCATTACATTTAATGTATAAACTGGTAGGACCACGGACTTGGCCATTTTTAAAGTGAATCAATTCAGTTTATCTTTGTTTAGGGTAAGTCCATGATCGTCACAGCATGCTACCATGCTGTTGATTGTATTATTCGCTGAGTTAACTACATCATATATAGACCCAGCCACAACGCAACTCGTGTCGTCAGCATATTGCGACAATAAACACTTATCAAGATATCGAGACAGATCATTAACATAAATATTAAAGAGTACGGGACCCAAGACTGACCCTTGGCGTACTCGACATGATACATTCAAACATTGAGAACAGAATGGCTGTGATATATTGTCCCGTTCACCCGTTATGCTGACCAAGGATTTGCGATTTGTTAAATATGATTCAAACAAGTTGTAAGCAACCCCACGTACACCAATTCCCAGCAGCTTTTCCAGCAAAATGTGGTGGTCCAGAGTATCAAAAGCCTTGCTAAGGTCAAAAAACATATCTGGCAGTGCTAGGTACCATTGAATAACTTTTTATTTAAATAATGATGTGAATAGAGGAACGCAGGGTAAGGGTACGCACTTAATCTAAGAATATTCTTGAAGTCAACTATTGCGGCAAAACACTTGAAAGTCAGGATCATCCAAATCACTGCCGTAACTGTCATTTTCAACACTATCACCACAGCTAGTAAACACGGTCGGTTGCGTGTCTCTATATATTATCAACCAACGCTTATGACAAAAAAAATAGATATTCAAAACTCCCTCAAAATACTCAGTAAAACAATTTAACTTTCATTAACACAATTTTCTATTGCCTAAAACTAAGTATACGTGGGCTGCCAACTATGCTTTAACTCGCTAGTTAACTTCTTATAACTTGACAAAACTTGTATGAAAATCGAATCGTCCTGGAAACAGGTCACTGCATACTCATTATAGCACATTATAGGATAACATTGTACCGAGTCTACATCACACATCACAAGTTCGAAATTCGTGCGGTCGAATGTTGTAAAATCGCGTATTCGACGGGTCCAATTTCAATATTCCATCGAGTATAGTACAGAGTAGTCGTCATCGTATCCGATGAGCTACGAAATATTGATTGTTTATAGTTTATTTATAGGTGTATATTTTGTTATAAGAACATATTTATGACGATTGGTATAGAGATAGTTGACAGGTTTTAATATAGTTTTTGGTAAATAATTGATACATATGCACATATCCATAATTGGCTTTTATTTTTTTTAACTATGTTCCACCAATTCGACCCATTTGTAACTTTAACATATAATAGCTAACTATTGAACAAATAAGATATATTTTTTTGGTAGGTGTCACTTTGGGGATTAGTACAAATAATCACTCCCAAAAAGTATACTTCTCGTTTTTTACAGTTTCCAGTGTCACAAAAATTCTGAAAAAATTATATTATAAAGAGTTTATGGATAGTTAAGTACAGTTTAAATTTTCATAAAGATATCTTCAATAGGTACTGAAAAAAAAATTTACGTTAAGGATTGTCACCCCCATTTTTCCCTTACAATAGGGGTTAGGGATGTAAAATTAATTGTATGGCTATTTTAGATGAAGAACAATAAAAGCAAGGTAATAACCCTTCATCAGATGCAAGTGCAGTTTTCATATACTTAACCGGCTAGACCAGGGGTCGCCAAACTACGGCCCGCGGGCCAAATCCGGCCCGCCGCGTATTTCAAACCGGCCCGCGCAAGTTGTAAGTACCAAAGGTTAATTCAGCTATTTCCGATAGTTTTTCTCACCTACAATAAGGGTTTACGAAAATTATTGTACCGGGAGGTATCTACATCTATCACGCTATTCACCGACTGATAGTCAACTGATGTCGCGGTAAATAAGTCCGGGTTAATTCATTTACTAGGAACGCTTTCGGCAATAATATTTCTAACCTTATTTAGAATTAAATTTGAAATATTCATGAATAGATTTGCGATAAAGTTGAAGAAGTGTGCCCAAAGAAGAGGGTTTGTTTTTCTATTGATCTCTCAGCTCAAGCGACTGTCAGATAAATTGAGAATATCACAATACGCTTCCTAATGGAGAAGGCAAAAATGTCTAGTGGTTTTTGTTAGTTCTTGATAAGTCAACAATCATTGTTGATACTGCCCAAGTATTTTTGTTTTGTGCAAAGCTTTCAATAAGGCATTGTATAATCCAACAAACACCTCTATCTATTTTGCATTATTGAACCAGTTGTGACAGTGGTTAACTTTATTGGCTCTCGGCGAGTTAACCATCGCCAGTTCGATGGTGCAATAGTGGAAAAATTTTATTGAGATTTCTCAGAGAAATTGTTAATTTTTTTAATGAAAAAGAATTTCTAACAATGTTCCGTCCATTAATAGTCATTATTGCTTCTGTTTCTTATGCCCTCTCAACTGAACTTTCGTCCCTTCAAATTATTTTAAATAAAAAGATACTAACTTTCGTTGAAGTATTACAAGAAAAATATGTCGCAATTCATTTCTTGTGCTCTAGGTAGGATTAGAATTCCAAAAATTGATCCTATTTTACTTCAAAATTTTCTGGTCAGATGTTTTCAAGGTGCCAAATCTTCAGAAGTAGCAGGTATTGAACTACTGAGATGTGTTTCCAAATGCCCTAAAATAGTGGAATCTTATTTTTCTTGGCTTTCTTCATAACACTACTATAGGTTTGTCTGTTTGTCTTTTTTATTAATAAATTTTTGGTTTATTGCGTAGTACTTGATTGTTTTATCAATCGTTTATTCCAGCATCTTGTTTTCCCTGTTTCTTCCAATGTTACTCTTAAAATTTAAATTTCTCATTTGGCCTTAGTTAGTATCATTTATTTCAATTTTAGTTTCAACATTCTGGTTTCCGAGGATTTTAGCTTTTTCTATGTTTATTGTCATGCCCTCTTCTTTCCATGTTTCCTTTCCATATGTTCAAATTTTCTTTCACTGTCTGTTATTATTACCACATCGTCTGCAAAGATTCCATTATGTAGCTATTTCAATCCTCTGCAAATTCTTATATCACACAAACACTTTATTAACTTTTTGCTCGCATTTTGCCTCATTTTGCAAAATGCGAACCAGATGAAGATAAACTTTTAATATTTAATATTTACTGTTTGGTTTATATATTGCGTACTTTTCTAGGTACTAACATATAGAAAACAATGATTATTATAATATTTACTAGCAATAATAATTTATTGTAATGTTATTTACAATACACCAGGTAAATAGGAATAATTTGAAATAAAACCACTGAAGCCTATAGGAAATGTTGCAGAAAAATATAAGAATATACAGGGTGTTTTTGAAAAAAAAAATAAGTTTTGTAACTTAAAATTCTTTGACAAGTCAGTAATTTTTAAACACCCTGTATGATACGACGGAAACTTTTTGGTACATTGTTTTTCGTTCAATAAAACACAGATGAACACTTAATAAAAGATATACACGTTAGAATTTACAACCTGGCCCGCTGAACTTAATTTTCGTTACGATTTGGCCCTGTCCTAAAAAAGTTTGCCGACCCCTTGGCTAGACCCTTTGATGTTGATTTTACAACCGAACTTTTGTTGAAATTACTGATTGTGTACCTAATAATTTTTATGATTTAATAATATAATTCAAACAAAATAAAATAACAGAAAACGTTTAGTTAAACCAGTGCATGTATTTTTCTGAGTGCAAGAACTAAAAATATAAAGTTATCCAATTGTAACAAGGACGCAATAGCAAGCAGTTTATAAATTATGTATGTACAGACTATGTAAACTTATCGTTACAAAAAAAAATTAAAAAGTTCCATCCATTTTTTAAATATGCAATTCGACGACAGCTGGATTATACCCAACCAACGCAACGTATATACGACATAAATACATACATAATTCTCACATACACGGGCAATAAATTACGTCAAGCACATTTTAAAAAGGTTTACCCGCAAGAACACCGAGCAAGCATTAATAATAACAATAATAAAAAAAGAACGAACAGAAAAACTAATTGCCTGGGAAGTACAAACATGTTACTTAACGACTCGACATAACATAATATTACGGGAACCGTTTAATTACAATAATTGGCCGCCGAGAAAAGTGGCGCGTCAGTATTTCAAGTGTATTATAGCGGCAATAGTCGTAATTAAAGGCATTTTGAAAGAAGTATACAAGATAGAAGTGGGTCACGTAATTTGCGATGGCAAAAAAAGTGCCTTCCATTCTTATTAATGTAGTGTATGCATAGATACTTGTACCTCTCAATAAAACGGTTTGAATGTTATAATCAAACTTTTTGTATAGTGTACAATTGAATAGACGCGCAAAACATAATTTATTATTGAAGGTATTAAAAGAATATAACCTGGCCTTCGATATAAATGTTTCCTTTATCATAAAAATATAAATAGAAGTCAAAAAAAATGGGATATTATCCTTTTTATTCATCGGCTTTAGTTGCCATCAAAAACCAATTAATTTCCGGGTTTATTTTTCCCCGCAATAATCCTATAGACTTAACGACCAAGCTCCCAACGCAGGCTATATCTACAGATATAAATTATTTACTTTCCCATTATAATTATTATTGTAGGAATAATTGCTATACTGTCTATATCCGATGAGAAGATAAGCCATGCATGTATTCCCTCGCGTGGCCGCGATAAATGTAGCCGGATTTTGTTCGTCTCTGTTTATCGATCATCTCGACAAAAAATTGCATTATATAGCGTGCGTTTATGTGGAGAATATGACCATTCGTTGTAATTGGCGGTGATTTGCGTGGCCGTTTTAATAATGGCAACTAGGTGAATTAATAATGGCGTATTGCGGATCGTAGATTAATAAAATTGTGTTCGATTGTAGCGTATTTCGGTACGCAATTAATGAAATCGTGTTAGTAAATGGCCAGATAATTACTTTGATGTTAAACACGTATTAGGAATTTAAGGTTTGAAAGGTTAAAACTGAAACTGCGCAATAGATTTTATGTTCTATATTAGGTGAATATCCGAGTATAGTTAATAATCTGTTCTTGATAAAGATGAGCAGGGTTAGAGTATCCAGAAAAAAGAATTAAAATTTATATGCGAAATCAGAAACACTAGGTACAAGCTTTCGAAGCGATCTATAGAAGAAAAACATTAGCTGTATTTTATAAATATAATCTTTATATCCAAATAAATAAGTATCTAATATTATACGAAACCAGCCATCTCAAGTAAATTTTTACCTGCTGTAAGTTATATAAAATTCCGAAATCTGTCAATTATCATATCAAGCGGCACAACCTTTAATGACGGGTCTGACAATTTAAAATCATTCCTTAGGGCGCAACAGCTCCCACTCTTAAAGTTGGGAACAAGGAAGGTGGGGTCTTGTGACCACTTATTTCAAAGGTCTTTAATTCTCTTTTAATAGTAGTAATATATAGTAGTAAAGAATTTATTTTCTACATTAAATGACACGAAAAAACATGCCTATAAGTCTTACAGCAAAAATTACATGCCACACAGTAAAAAAAATACACAGTAGTATTCCTGGTAATTGTCCGCCAGGAAAACTACTGTAATTTTACAGATAAGAGTGAAAAATTTCACGTATAACTGTAATTTACCAGTATCGGTCAACATATCGCGTCATATGTTTCCCCCACTTACCTTCAATATTACAGTATGATCACTGTTAAATTTAAGGATTCATTTCTGATATATGTATTTAAACGCTGTCAGAAATTTACATCAATGTTTTTGACTTTTACATTAATTGTTTGCTGGTTTACTGAGAAACTATAAAGCTTCAGTAATTTTCCTGTAAAAATGTCCTTACAGTAATAATACTGTAAAATAAAATAGGATTATTACAACATTATTATGCAAACTTTTTACTGTGCAGTACTAAAGTATTCTTGTAATAAATAAAAACACTTTGTTTATACATACACAGTAAAAAAAGGTTACAGTATTATATATTACACTGCGTAGGCTTTCACGGCCGGTGTAACTATAACTAACAGTTTCTTGCGGGTTTCGCCGTGTATCAAAACTTTCGCTCAACGTTTCGCTGTTCATACTGACAGCTTCTTCAGGATAACTGAACTGAAGAAGGCATCCCGAAGAAGCTGTCAGTATGAACAGCGAAACGTCGAGCGAAAGTTTTGACACACGGCGAAACCCGTAAGAAACTGTTAGTTATAGGTTACAGTATTATTCCTGGTAATTGTACGCATGGAATATTACTGTAATTTTGCAAGGCGCTAAAGAAGTTTTCATCAAGCTGCAAATTTACATTTTTTATAATTACACTAATTTAATGTAAAACTAGGGTCACACAGGAGTGGAAGGAAACGAAATAACGGATAACCTCGCAAAAAAAGGGGCTGGAATGCCTTTCGTAGGGCCTGAACCCTTTTGCGGTTAGTAGCATACAATACTGAAAAACTAAAAATAGAAAATGAGCAGAGAAAATCAGTTACTGGGAAAATCTCCAGGGAATGATGCAGAGTAAAATTCTTCTGGGAACTTATAACCAGAAGAGGTTTACAGAATGCATCACCTGAGTAAGAACAATGTTCGCATATTAACAGGAATACTTTCAGGCCCATTGTAGACTGAAAGGACACCTGACTAAGCTGGATTGGAAAAAATCCTGAATGCAGATTTTGTGGGAACAGATGAACACCCATCCACCTCCTCTCAAACTGCGCAGCACGGTGCAACCCGAGGGCATGTACCTGGAGCATGTGAAATCGAAGAGGGAGACTTACCTAAACTGGGCCCTCTGATATCCTACACTTTTTAAAAGGAATAGGATTGGGAGGCCAACTGTAAAGCAGCAAGAATGGGGGACACAATAGATCCTTTAGGTCGCAGTGTAACACCACCCTTCATCTACATACATACATACATACATACAATGTAAAACTACGCTAACGTTACTAATGATTCTTCTTAAAGTTCCAATGTTTGTTATGTATAATTAATCGCTATACAGTTACGTACTATCAAGGACAAAAGTCTTGACTCAAAATTAAAGAGAGAAATATTACAATACTGAAGAAACCCCAATGATTCTATCTCTGTTTATGTCAAACTTGAGTCAAGACTTTTGTCTCTGATAGTACATCTTTACATTCTGTACTTGCAATGTTTCGTAATGTTTTCAATGTTGCATGAAATCTTTAGCAACAGGTTAAAAAATGGCAGAAAGATCTTCTGTTACATCAGAGTAGTGTAATATGTTTGTACATGATGTTTTACTATTCATAATTGCCAACTTGTCCAGGAACGTGAGGAACATCTAAGAAACGTCATTTCCGAAAGCAACCTGCTTTTCAGAAGATATTTCATCAAAAATGGATACATAATCAGTTCAGAGAGTGGTGGAAGAGTACCTAAAGGAGCAGAGGGCTGAATTCACGAGAGCTCTCCTGAGTAAAGACAGGAAAACTGTCAAAATGATTGTCGGCCTGCTGACTGGTCACTGTAGACTGAATAGGCATATGTACAACATAGGTCTGGCAGATGATGCCAAGGGAGGACAAGGTTTCTAGTAATGGGGGAGGAGAACTCCACAGCTAGTAGCTACATAAAGAAGCCGCTCTCAAAGGTGATAGGCCTAATTAAGAGGGCAAAATTAGAAAGCATCCTGTAGGAAAAAGGGGATCACAATAGAGCTGAAAAGGTCGCGGTGAAACAGGTCCATAGGCCACCCCAATCCTAATCTAGTCTAAATCTTTGAAAATAATTAACTGACAATTACATTATACTAGACATAAAGAAAGAACATCATGCATGACAGCAGACGCAGTTATTTTAATGTACGTACATATGATTGATCACATCCAGAATTCTCCCATCTACCTAAACTATACTTTTCCGATTACATTGATGTTTGTAAATTCACAGCTCATACTAAACAAATACAGCAAACTTACTTTAAAAATACTGTTACCGTAAGGATGCTGTAAAATAATCATGTCATTTTGCTGTAATATTACAATATTTTTTTTTACTGTGTACTGACAATGACAATGAGAAGTGTAACTATGGTAATGTAAGCACGTGCGACTGTGGTATGTCTCGATAAGTTTATTTATTTCATTGTTAAAGTGTTTTAATTGCAAGATGCGCCCTGGACTTTGGTCAGGTGAGAAAGGCGAACGAAGTGATGATCCAGTCATCAACTTTCTAAAGAGTAGCGAAATCCCGGCAATTAATAGGGATGCCGTTAAAAAAGAAACACTATCTTTGCAAGAAGAAATAGTCAGCTTGAGAAACGAAATGCAAACAATTAGAGAATCAAATATAGAATCAATAAAATTGTTATCCTCGCAAAATGAATTTTCAATTGCAAATCCTACCAAAAAGGGGAATATAGCTTCCGCTAGTGATGCAGTTTTATAACAAAATCTCTTATGCCGAAAAATAACGTCGAATAAGAAAATAAGGAAAAAGGATCATCGAAAGAAAATGAAATGTCAAAAACTGTCATTAAAACAAATGAGAATTCTAATCTACCGAATAAACCAAATAATTTTGAGGTTATGAGGCGCAGTTGGAAACCATAAAAGGTACTAAGTGCGAGGTTTAGTGAATACAGGATGTACGCCATGTACAGGGTGATAGGATGTTAGGATGTAGGTTGATAATATTTATTATGTAAATACTATTTATTAGAATTCGACAACATATGAATGATTGTAAGAATTTTTCTAATACTGGCAGTAAATCAGCCCTTGTGGATCATTATGGTGACATAGGACATCTTTTCAACTTTGACGCGGCGTCAGTGTTGACTACACTCTTATTATAAGAGACTCTTTTTGGAGATGTATTATATTAACATTAATAAAAATAGCATTAATTTCCGTAGTCATATTAATAATTTAAGTAATATTTACTCATATTCATTTGAAATTGATAGAAAATTATATAATAAATAATATCAACCTACATCCTAACATCCTATCACCCTGTACATGGCGTACACCCTGTATTCACTAAACCTCGTACTTAGTACCTTTTATGGTCCCCAACTGCGCCTCATAACCTTTCCTGAATTTCGCGCCTTAGTGTCATGGCCTCCTCTCGCATCTTTGCAAATTCAATTTTGAAATCTGTAATGAAATAATTTTAATTTTAGTATAATTTTTAAATAATTGACTTTTAACATGTATTGTTCATAATGTTTGTGTTATTTATCACCGACATCACTCTTAACTGTAAGTTCTCTTTTTTATAACTTACCTTATAATATTTACACATTAATTGGTTGCACTCTCTTTGTAGTTGATTCTCTGAGGATGCAATAAAATAATTGCGAAAGCTTAGAATTAGAAAAGATTGAATATTGATTCAAACTTCGGCTGCCATACCCAATAATTAACCCGTTGAACCTAAATCAAGATAGTTGTTATGTCCCCATATTTAGATTTAAGTTAATTAAAGAAGTAGTGAATGTATCTTCCTTTGTTCTATTATGTCTTTATTCTAACAGACACCTTGTCATTTTGTAATTTACGACTACTAGAGTCCCTTTGTACACCACCCACAATTACTTTGTAACCCCACCAAGGGAAAAGTGGTCAGTATGATAAGGGACTAGTAGTTCAACCATATTGTAATCAGTAGTTATCGTCCGTCCATTTAACATCACTGTAAATATTTCCATATTATTTTGTTATTAAACAAATAAGTGTTAAAAGACAGGTGTGTGTGTATGTATCAAACAACCATACAGTCCACAAACAACAATAGTGTTGCAAACTGTTTGAATTGTTTTTTATATTTACTAAACTGTGATATGATAATTGAGAGGTTTCGGAATTTTATATAAATCACAGCAGGTAAAAGTTATTTAAGGTAGCTCGTTTCAATTAAAATGCCCTGTATACATTAGGAGAAATCGTTGTGAATTTATATCCTATTTTAAGTAAAAAAAAAAAAAAACTCTACTTACTGTGTAATTACACAATATTACACTTAAATAGCTGGAGGAATTGTTTCACCGGTTTTTTTTTTCTAGATAATTATTATTCTAAAACTTTGCTTGCACTTAAAATTACACGTAGACATTCTATGATTAAATGCTACTTAAAATGAATTGTCTACCATTTGAAACCGACCACCCACTTAGTATTTCAGACACGAATAGGTGTCCATTAAAACGTAGTTTAAGGGAAAAAGGACGCTTAGTGTGTCGGTAATTGCTTCTAAAACCATAAATGTATCATTAAAAAAATATCAGTGGGATTTCCTGGTAGATACATTTAGTAATTTAGTTGGTATGATGCCTTATCTAGAAGAGAAATATTTTATCGTGTATTCATATAATAAACTATGCGTTATAATACTTATAATACATCATAGCTACAAGTTACGAAAATTATGGATCTATGTGGAAATTAAATAAAATGTTTGTAATTGAAAAAGTTTCGAATAAACCATTTTATTCTATAAATTAATATATCATGTCAATATGAATGAAAATTATGCAAAAATAGATGGGAAGAGCTCATGAGAATAGTTGAAAAAGAGAAACAGCTACAGGAGGCGTAAAGATAGAAACGGAGCTAAGTTATCATTATTTAAATTAGGAAAAAATCTCTCTATCTCTCCACTTTGCTAGACGTTTTGAATTATGACCCGTGGTATTCATTCGCCGACGCTGGAAGATAATAGAATTTATAATGTTTTCGTATAATTAAGTTTGGAGTTATTTGTTTATGGACATTTCAAAAATGTTGTTGTAGTTGTGACGGTGGAAGTAATAGATAATATGTTTGTTTTTTTACGTTTTTTGAAAGAAACAAAAACATGCATTGTTAAGCTTTAGATGTTTTTTACGTCAATGAATGCGTGATTTATAAGTGCCACATTATTTAAGTAATGTAAATAAATAGTCTGTCTCTGTTTATTGACACTAGTTAAATATTAAAAAAAAAAAAACAAGTATTTTTCCAGGTAATTAATTTCATACACATGTTCCAAATACATATACAAGTGTATCAAATAAAATAGTAAATTTTGCTTGGGTGTTAACTACACGACATACAAAGCACAAACCCGCCGAAACCGGATTTCATCATTAAAAAATAAAAAAAAAGTAAAATTTAGAGCCAAAAGTTCTTTAGTCCGGGCCTGATGCAAAGAAACGTCATGTTAAGCACCCGCTAAACATGGTACTATGTATAAATACATTGGACTCATTTAGTATTATTCTTAATGATATGCCGTAAGTTCATTTAATGTCATTCTGAATAAATAAACGCCAATCGGCTAGTGTGTCCTTGTAAAAATAGCAAAAGTAAGGCATTTTAAATTTCTTCTTTTTATAAAATAAACATTCCTTTTTTGTTAAGAGCATTCTACGTAAGTCTACAAAGTATTATTTTTAATATCCTGATAAGACATTCGAGTTTCACCGGATATGCGACTTCAGTAGTTACAAAAAAACGTAAATATTTTTCTTTTGCTTTGTCGAATCGAGAGTTAGTTGTTTATAAACAGTGCCACATGAATCTGAGTTTTTCTTTTGGATTTATTTAATCAAATAACGCAAAATGAATTGAATCGAATTACACAGAAATAAATGTAGATACAGAAATTTGCAAACACGCCTTTTTATTATGATGTCGCGCGAAAATGAATCTACATATTCCCGCGCTTTTGCCGATGCATCAAGCTTCGATTTTCTTTACATGAAATCATGATGATCCTAAAAAGGATCGTTTTTTTTTAGACGGGAAGAATTTAAATAAAATGTTCGAAGTGGCTTGCACTCCAGGCGGCGATCCACACAAAACTAACAGCGGTAATGGCTGAATAATAGTGGTATGTGGGGGTATACTCGGGACAGCATGTAGGTTAGGCACAGGTGCGGCTGTAGCCCACGGCATTTACAAAATATTTTTTTTCTCGTTAATGCTTACAGATAGACCCCCGTGCATTAAGACTTTTTGATCGTATATGATTACAGCTGCTACATATTATTATATTTACCTCTATATCTGATACAGCCTGTATATTCCATTCAATTAAATTGTAAAATATGATTTGACTGGCTTAAATAATAACTGGAAAAAAAATGTTGATAATATTGTGTTAGTTCAACAGCTATTTGTTTGTTAGCAGGATCACCAACAATATATTTTGTTTGAACGAATTAAAAATATTTTGTTGTTTTAGCTACATCAAAATTGTTAGAAGAGCACTTCACAGTAGTATATTTTAAAACATATTTTTAATTACTTTAACAAAGCTCGTGCTATTGATATAACTATATTAGATGTGCAGAATGTTTGTTGCGTTAACCAAAATTTTAGTTAATCTTGCAAGAATACCGTATAATGAAGGCTACCATATCGTTTTATTAATTTAACAAAGCTAATGGGTTCACGTGTATAAGAGTTTTCTTCCATATAGTAGCAAATACGTTAAATATAGGTAGGTATGTATTTCAGAAATCGCAGTGAATATAACGTTCCTTCCATTTCACACCAGAAAATGCCACATAAGGGTCATAAAGCACAACAATCAGAGTTATAAAATAATAATCTAGTGCATTTACCAGTCAAGAATTCTAAATATGAGTTGCGACCATTAAAGCAGCGATTGATGGTGGCTGTAATGTCAATAAAACCGCTAGTTTTTGAATGTTTTAAATATATCCCGCCTTACAGATATTTTACACTTTATGTTGTGAATGAGATGTTAAATGCACAATACCAAGACACTTGAACATTTCCCTTTGTAAAGCAAATATCAAAAAATGCCCGATAGCTTGCTGTAGTAATAAAATATTTTTAACTAAAAAGCAATTCTGTTTTGGTTCAACATAATTTTCTTGTTTAACACGGCAAAAATTTTTATTTTGGCATAACAAATAACATTTATTTAATTTAATTTAAAATCTTTATTTAACCTAGCAACTTTTATTTTAATGAATTCATTTAGTTAATTTAACATGAAGTAGTTGTTACTGCCCTAACAATTAAACAATGCTAAAAATATTATCAAATCTAAACAATTATTTTAACATTCGCATTTTGTTACTTTAACAATGATTTTTGTTTCACTAAATTTAACCAAAATCTTTTTGTTGGATCGCTATTTTTTTTTGTTAAATTAACACGACAAGATGTAATCGCTACATGTTTGATGGCTCACGATTTATTCAAGATGACGAGATGGCTTGGTTGTCGAGATATTCATGGTGTATGACCTGGACAAATTCATTATACCTCTAAATAATCTTATAGCTGAAATTAAATCTATTTTAAATTATTCTAAACTTTCTTTTATTGTTGTTTTGCAAATAATGTATTGTCTTTTGTACGAACATGTGTTGAAAATAAATATGAATTACTATTAATAAACATTTTTACACACCTAAAGTTTATTGACATACTAATGATATTGTAACGAGCTACAGTAAATTGCCAAAAAAGAAGTGGGAGCCACTTTTTCACAAGCACACATATAATACACGTGTATATTCAGCTTTAACTTATAATTTGTATTAGCTTTGACAGGTAATAAATCATGTTTAAACCTCCACGTCAAGTTTTATTACAATATAATTATACCTCTGATAAAACAACTATGTTTCCCCTAAATAATGGTATCTGCTTCTATTGTACGCGCCCATTATTTAGCAATAGCTTAGACAAAAACTGTAGGTAAGTACATCAAACGCCTACGCTTTTAATATTGGTAAAGTTCATAGCTATCTAAAAATACAACTTGAAAGCCTATATTTATGTACACATTTCGTTAAGAGATAAAATTCAACACCACTTACTAATTAAATTTGGAAGCGTGACCTCAAAACCCGAGCCCGCTTCCCAGCAATGATTGATCGGTTATTAGCACGCTGGAATATCTACATAATGTACATACACCATTCCTACGTACACAGCGCGTAATTAAAAAGTGAATCAAAAGTCGTGTACCAGCATCTGGATTCGCTGGTCATAATTTCGATAATTTCCAACTCATTAGTTAGTTAGATACGTCTCTGTTTACGTCATGAATGACATACATTGCGACGGAATGGTATATGTAATCGAAATCCTGATATAGCGCCGCGCGAATGTGGACTATGTAAAATAGATTTACGATAGGCGGACATTAGTTAAGATTGTATCTGTAACAAAGGAATTCAATGAAAGATCAAATTGGTTAGATCAGATATCGCTGGGAACATGACAACCAATTAAATAGATATGTTCTGCACTGTCTGGACACAACATGATAAATAGTATCTCTTGGGTACTACGCCTATTAGCTGGGTGTTTCTTTGTGGTTTAAATGTTGTAATAGAGATGCATTAATTACACTAACTAATGCATGTTTGATCAAATAAAAATTAATAACAAATTTGGAAAAATATGGAAAAAACTGTGAGATCACTTAGAGTTGATGACACAAAAATGGTAATATATGTTGAAATATAGTACACAAGTTGACAAAAATAAGTATGGCTCCATAAGATACACTTTCTAAGCGGAAATCTACTTCAAATATATTTGGAGAAACATGGGAAAAATTGTAAAATCACTGACCACTGAAAAAAGTTCTATTAAAATTACTAGGGTTCAAATTTCCACGTAGATTTTTGCAGTCATTCTCCACACTATGCCCTTTTCTGGGTTAGAAACGCGCTCTGGATCTTCTTCTGGCCGAAGTTTCTTCTTTAATTGCGAGGGACATCTTCAGAGCTACTAATGCTAGTGTTGACCTCAAGCTTAGACAATTCATTTCTAAATCCATGTCGCACATCATATTGCAACTTTCTCCATTAACCATATTATCAACGAGTTGATTTAGCCTTCATTCGGGAATGAATTAAGCACAATAGGTGTGAACTCTAATTACTTTACCTACTACTTTACTTACTAATTACTTTACTCGATTCTTTCTCTTTGCATTTAGAACTTTCCATTACCTATTTCAAAGCTAACTGGAATCGTCTAGATCGGATAACCTTTCAATAAGCCCAATCCATTAAACTCTTGATAATCTTCAAACAATTCAGTAGACTCCTCCTAAATCATCTTTCAAAGCAATCTCAATCTCCTAATGAGATTTCCATCCTAGAAGCACCTGTTGTCAGAATCCCCAACTACATCGCCAATTCCATCGATTACGAAATCTTTAAAATCTTTGCTCGTGGCAATTCTCCTGAGCCTAACGCTCCCAAATCTGAAATACTTGCCATTAAATACTTGAAATCTGATCCTCAAGTCGCTATATTCAAAGCAGATAAGGGAAACACTGCGGTGATACACGATAGTAATGCTTAGGAACAGAAGACCATATCGTTACTCCAAGATGGGTACTACAGGCTCCTAATATGTGATCCTACAACACATAATGAGCGTTTCGCCATTAAACCTGTAAAATTATCTATATTATACCTTTAACCTAGGCAATTTCGCAATGCCATCTAAACTAGCAGGGTTAACCCAAAATCCACAAACTCAACGTTGCTTTACGTTCTATTTTTAGTACCATAAACAGGCTCACCTATAAGCTATCCAAAAACATCTTCAAGATACTCGAACATTATACTGGCAACAATGATTCCTTTATCCAAGCCTGCAAATATCATTTATATACTAATTGTAAGTGGACTGAAAATAGATTCCCAGGATTTACTATTAGTTTTGATGTGAAATTCTTATTTGTTATTCAAAGTTCTTATATTCGATTTAATTCGTGAAATTCTGTCTTTCAATCTCCAACCGGATGACTTTCAATTCCGCGGAATTATACAGGACGTATCACAGTCAGCAGCATTGGATACTTGAACTGTATCCATTACTAAACTTTTGGATTCCTTTTTCATTCTTCATACCAGTTTTGTTTTTTGAAGGAACAGGTAAAAATGCTTGTACAATAGACACTCAGGTTATCCTGTTAAATGCTGCCAATTTGGTACAATAGAGGAACAAAATCCGGCAACACCAACGGAGGAAAATAAAAAGAAAAACGGGGTGAATTGGGGAACAAAGCAAAGAAATTGTGCAGACTGGAAAAAAGGTATCACATAAACAAGAAATTGAAAACAGCAAAACAAAAAAAATAACAAGAACGAAGAGATAAGAAGCTTTAACCAAGGGGCGAAGGGAATTAGACAAACAGGAAATTAGAAAAAAAAAAACAGGTATTTAGTATTGAAAAAAAAAAAGATAATTTAGAGCATTTTGACGAAGTACTGGGATTGGAAATTAAAAAAAAGCGTTGCGAAGAGGTAGAAGTACTATGTGGCAACGTAGGGGAGGAAATAGATGAGGCAACAAATCAAGAGATGAAGAGAAGAAAAATGCCGAAAGATAAAATAAATAATGGAACTGCAAGCGAAAACCATATTCTAGTGAAAGTCTTAAAATATGTAGTAGGCAAATTAAAAGACAGAATTAGCATATGGATAAAAAGAATATGGCACGAAGAATGGATGCCATTCCAATCTAGTATTGCTCTAATATGTCCAATTTCGAGGAAACGAACTGTGGAGGTATTGCAATTCTAGACGTCACATATAAAGCGTTAGCGAGAATCATTAAAAATAGATTAAGTTCCTAACAAATTAATGTACTTCTGTTAATGACTGTAATAATTTTAAGGAGAGTTTTTACCTAAGATTTTTTTTGTACTCATGCAAGATTCAAACCTACACACTCTCGCTTACCGGACGAACGCTCTACCACTTCGTACATGAATCGACATACATCGATTAAAGATTGTAAACTTCTTACAGTATGAAATCATTAATAAATTAATGTATTTATGCTAATTACTGCAATAATTTCAAGAGAATTTTTTCTTAACAAAGATTTCTCTTCAGACTCCTCGCTAGCTCCAATGGCAGAGCATTCGTCCGGTAAACGAGAGTCTGTAGGTTCGAATCTTGCGTGAGGAGAAATTTTTTCTTGGGAAAATTCCTCTTAAAATTATAACATTAATTAGCAGAGATAGATTCATTTGTTAATGATTTCATCCTGCAAGAAGCTTGCAATCTTTGCATAGATTAAGTACCTTTCGCAATAAGTTACTAGGAGAATATCAGATAGGATTTAAAAACTGAAGATCAACGACAAACAAAGATATTTCACGTTAAATATGGCACTAAATCATTAGCTACGTACAAAATCTAAGCTTGCATATTCTCTTTATTGATTTCATGAAGACGTAGGGCTCAGTAGAAAGAAAGGAACTTATATGAAGCAAGGCGCAAGCTAAACATGAGAAAATGGGTCTAACAACAATGTAACTGATACGTATGCAGAACAAAGTAATAACAGAAGGAAAAATATCGCATACTTTCGAGGGAAAGACAAGGAAATCCATTATCGATGGTTTTGGTATTATTAAATCCAGAACTAGAAGTAATGTTTAGAGACAACGGAATACAAACACAAGAAGCCATATACTAATAACTGAAACAGCAAGTAATGCCTGTGCTGAAGTTGTAGCATTAAAAATCAAGTCAAAAGAAGAAATAGAAAAAGTATTAAGTAATATGGAAAAGGGGCCACTATTATGTGATTCAAGAATTAATGGCGATAAAATTAAGGACTTCTACACTAATATGCAGTAAATTCGAAACACACGCAAACACTTACTATTTTGAGAAAGTAAGTCACTTTGAATACCAGAATTCTATTTCTAATTCTAATAAGAAATTAAAATGTAATATTGAAATTATTGATCTTAAAAAAATGTTCTGAGATTTATAATATCAAATGTAGTGTTTGTAATAAAATAGATCAAACAAAGAGGAACACGGAGATTAGATTTAAAGATCACTTATATCATATTAAGAATCATAATGTTGATAAATGCGCTTTAGCATATCATTTTGTTAAAACATGACACACTTTTTCAATTAATGATTTAGATGTAATTAAGTCTTCAAATTGTAAACATCTTAATATGTGGGAAGCTATTTATATGAAAAGACAATAATAGTTTACTTAATATAGAGTTAACACCTCTTAGTTATAAATATTTAGAGTGTATTGAAGATAATAGTCCTGAAGCTTGATTTTGTAACCTAGGATATACTTATTATATATACATATTTGGTATTCTGACAATATACTTGTACACCTGATGGTGTTAGCGTAGCTAATGCTAAAGCGTAGCTAAATACATGGTGTGAAGACTAAAAACTGTTGTGGGACAGAAGTTTATTTGTATTCCGTGTATTAGTTATCAGTATATCTCACAGTGCTCGATCTACCTTTAATTTAATATGAATTTAATTGTTAAAGATAAGTGAAAAGTAAAAATACAGTGGATGAAAATGCTCTGAGAAACGCAGATCGAAAATAGCAAAAGAAGCATAAGGAATTACGCTAATGTATTAAAAATAATTAGAGATTTAAGAGAATTTAGCACAAAAGATGGGGATTTGAAATCATTTAGTTTAATTGAAAAATAAAACAGATAACCATGTCAAAATTTTTAAAATAATTATGTTATTAACATTCTTATTTATTTGAGAATTTATTGAAAATTTTCCTTTTCTATTGCTACTTCAAAATACATTGTTTAGTTTTGTTATCATTATCTATTGTTAGTGTTCATTATTTATTACTTATATACTCACATTTTATTTATCAACCTGGAACACATCTCTTAACCGGACAAATAATCCAGAACAAACGGTATCCGTCTTAGAGAGATTTTACTGTATATTGTCAAGAAGTAAATGGTGGTCATTTCTAAAACTTCCTTAACTAAAACTGATGCTGTTTGTACATTTTTTTGTGTTTATTTTTCTTGTTTTCAATAACATTTGCATTATTAGTTTTAGGGGCTGCTAAACCTTAATACTTCTGAAACAGAGTTCTACTTAAATTCGTAAAAATATACAGGCATTTACAATAAAAAAAGTTAACATCATTTCCGGTTAAACAGGAAGTTTGATTCTGGTATAAATACTCATCGAATCCCCGATTTGCATTTAATTAAATCTGAAAAGTCAGTTATAAAAGTAGCCATATTAAAGATATTCGAACACTGCATATAAAAAAAAAACTTTGTTGATCAGTGTTGTTAGCAACATTAACAATGTCCCCGTTCTTAGTAAATGCATTTAGGAATGTCCAGTAACCGTATACGTAATATCTTAAGCATGTTATACTATACCTACCTACATTTACTTAACATACAGACACGCATATAAAATTACTCAAGAGATTGGATAAGAATAGGTGTCATTGTTGTCCGGTAAGTAACTTAAGTGCTTTACCGTCACTGCTGCTTACTTAAGCATCGGTTTTCAATGCGGTGTACTCATAGCCTACGATTACAAGCGAACATAAGAAGTCATTCAAGGCGCATCTAACTTATACATATATGTGTATGTAAGTGCATTCTTACTGACGTACACGTTCTTCGGTGCTATTTAAATTCTGGGTCGGCTAGGCGAGATAGAAACGCGATATCCGTCCAAATGAAATCCTCGTTTATATGCAAATGCCACACGAAGAACGGGCATTAAGAGGTAAGTCAGCGTTATGCCAAGTTGGGGGTCACAATGTAGAAAGTTTTAATCGTGAGGATTAACTACCGTATTGTTCGTTATATGCCGTGTGCGTATGCTCGGAAATCTAGGTGGCCTGGTGTCTACTGCTTCTAGATGAGTTAGGATTTTATTACTTGTAATTTATTATCTTACGTCATACGCATTATAAACACGTGAACTAAATAACGAAAGTATTCTAATCCGAAAAGCCCATTTCGAAGAAACAGAGCTTAAATATGTAACGTAGAAGGTTCAGAGTTACATTCGGAAATGCCTTCTTAACTCTCCAAAGTTTATTTTCATTTATCAAAAAGAGAAATAGGATTAATATAATTTAGTATACATATCATATGTGTGTTTACTTCGTGGAAATAATCGCCTATAATTTTATCTTTTATTATAAATTACAGCCAAGTATTTGATGGCATTCGAAGTTATTTGACTCAAATAAGTCCACCGCATACTACCACAGGGTAGTATCTTGGGACCCCTGCTTTTCCTGTTGTATTTTAACGACATCCATGCTGTTGAATGCCCAACGATCGATTGCAATTTTATAGCTATTAATTACGCAGATGATACTCCCTTCCTTGTAATGGGGGACAACCTGGACACCGTAACTAGAGCTGTTTCAGACTCTCTAGAATGCATTGAAAAATGGTTACAGGATAACAAATTGCAAATTAATCGTGCAAAATCTGAATTAATATTGTTTAAAACAAAAAATCAAAATTATCCCACTCAGCTAATATTAAAATAATAACTACCCTGTTAGGGATGCTGTGCGTGTATTGGGACTCGTAGAAAGTGAAAAAACATATCGATGTATTAGCTAAAAAAATTGGTAGTGTCTGTTTTGGCATACGACAATTGCGAGATCTTGTGGACGCACACACCCTTAGGGCAATATATTATGGTTGCTGTTATCCTCATTTAAAATACGGAATTATCTTATGGTGGAGTAACAGTGATACTTCTCGAATATTTGTAATTCAAAAAAAAATATACGTACTTTATAAACTCAATTTTAACCAGTCATGTAGAGGCCTTTTTAAAAAAACTAAAATCCTGACTTTATACGGAATCTATATTTTTGAGTCATTATTTATTTCTTTAAAAATAAACATTTCGATCAAAATCAATTATTTCATGATTATCACACTAGAAACAAAAACTATTTACTGCTACCCTAAAACTAGACTAACTTTAACCCAAATAGTCTAAATTATATGTGTTTAAAATTTTTCAATGTTCTACCAAATGAGCACAAAATAATCAATTCTTTAGCAATTTTTCGTAAGAAATTATTTAATTATCTGTGTAGCCTGGAACCTATAACATCCAAGACTTTCTTGATTGACAAGTAAATTCTATTTGATAATTGATTATGACGTATTGTACTGGTATTGTATTATTTTTCCAATCAAGCTACAATAAAATATATTATTATTATTATTATATATACTAATATAGTCAATGTTGGTACTGCCAATTTTTCGAAAGCTGTCTTGATTCCAATCTCTTGTGGGCTATAGGCTTGACAGCAATAGCGTATCCTCGTGCCTGGTACCTTACTTCCATCCTTTCATCTTTTGAAAAGGTTAGGGTGTGCAATGTCCTCTATGACATTGGTTTTTAACCTGCGGTACGCGAGCCCCTGGGGGTGCGCAAAGGGTCACTAGGTGGTTCGTGGAAAGAAAATGTGTAATAGTGAATATGATCAAAGAATAACTTTATGTAAACAAAAAGCACCCACACGAGTAAAAACTTTGAACAATTAGTTCATAAAAGATAAAAATTACTTGCGTCCAATGCCGCAGTAGCGTATGGGCAGAGTTTTATTGGTGCATCGTAGAAAGGTAGTTTGGGGACGTGTCCAAGATATAAGAGACAATGGGTAGGGCCTGTGCGTCTTGGCACCCATCTCTCGCTATTTTGACTCGACCAAGCTACTGCGCCTAGACTGTTCTTGACGAAGCTGTGAAAAATGTGAACTCTATCAAATCGAATGCCTTAAACTCTCCTTTATGAAGAATTTGACAGCCTTCATATCGGCTTACTTTACCACACAGAGATTAGGTGGCTTTCTCGTGGAAAAGTCCTCCAAAGGTTGTTTGAGCTTAGGTTTGAAGTGCAGTTGTTTTTTTTCTAGAAAAACCTTTAAATCTATCATTCAGCTTACATAACAGCAATTGGTTGCAATGTTTAGCTTATTTATCTGGCATTTTTCAACAAATCAATAAGGTAAATCTGAGTTTACAGGAAAGTTCAATTACGGTCTTCAGAGTATCAGAGAGGATAGAATCTACGATTAAAAAAATTGCGTTTTGGAGATCTTGTATTCTTCAGGGCCAGAGAGAAGTGTTAGAGACTATGAGTGCCTTTTTAAAGAAAAATGAATTGCACCTCCCTAGTGGCGTCAAACTCCAAATATCTGAACACTTGAAGGTATTAAAATTATCATTTGTGAGATACTTTCCAAAGCTTGATGAAGGTATTAACTTAATTCAAAATCCTTTTTCTAAAGAGAACTTTCAATCACCACAGTTGGATGTCGCACAAAAAGAAATTTCTACTGACAGCACATTAAAACTAGCTTTCAAAGAGAAACCCCTCGTTAACTTTTGGTTGGACCTCCACAGTGAATATGAACATCTGTCTGACCTGGCAATGAAGATTTTGTTGCCTTTTTCATCCACTGTATTGGTGGAAAGAGATTTTTTCACCCTACGCTTTCATCAAAAACAAATACAGAAACAAGTTGGATGCTACCTCAGATTGTACTTGGCTTCTTTCGGCCCTAACTTTCAAAAAACTGTGTGCAGCAAAATAAGAACAGGGCTCTGCGTCAAATATTTAATTCAATAATCTGAATGACCTTTTCGTACTTCGCCTGTACCGCAAAAACTAATTTAGGGTGTCTTCGGTTCGTTATCTTCATTTAAGAGCTTTCTCAGACTCTATCTTGAACAAATTAATTTTTGCTAATAATTTAAAATTTATTCTACAATTCAAAATACAAACAAATTGTAGTTATCTTTAAAATCAACTTGATGTTATTCGTGAGTGGTGTAGCAATAATAGAGGCAATATGAACGTACCTAAATGAATACAATTCACGCGTAAAGTTGAAACTTATTACTAATGTTTATAATTTTGGCAACAGTTTACTGAAATAGGCTTCTTTGGTTATTGATTTGAGCTTAATGTTTAATTCCAAACTTTCACAAATGTGCTTTTAGAATGTTTGAATTTACTATACGTACTTTTTTAACATTAATTATGCGACATTCCCAAATTAATGTTACTTTCCATTTTAATTTACTAGACAATAAAATTGACTCACTTCACCTTTTGGGCGTTATTATTTTTAACTGTTGAATAAATTTCTGTAGCGCCCTATGTACTATAAAGGGCTGTGCCCTTATGACCCAGCACCCACACCAAACCAACTTTGTTGTGTTTGACCAGGATTTTTAGGTTTCCCAGACAACCTCAAGTTTGTTTCAGGTTATCCGATAGGATGCTGGTGTCATACATTCTTGATGATTTAAGGTTCCTCCATATATACAAGCTCCAGAATGTATAATTTTGCTTGTCTCATCTGCACATCAGTTTTGGGTTTGAATCCCAGATTTCTGTGTGGCTCTTCATTCAGGTCAGTCCAGGATAACCTTGAAAGGTTTGTTAAAGGAAAGTTTGGGAGCCATAACGTTACTTTCCATTTCAAAGGTAGGGTTTGTGATTTCGGTTGTTATTATGGTATGCCCACCAGTATTCTGGGTTCTCCGCATTCTCCAATTTCCATTACATTTCAGTCTTTATGTGCCCATCCCTTCTTCTCTTTTTATACAAATATCTAAGGCCGGTAGATTTGGCATAATTTTTATAGCAACTGTTGATGAGCTTTTTGCAGTTCTAATGATGAACAAGCAAGCTAATCTCTGTATCTCTACGGGTTTAATAATAGCCTGCTTCTGCGTAGTCTTCGTCCAGCAAACCAGGCATATATTTGAAAATATATCCCTAAAGTAGCAGGTCTCCCCTTACCCTGTACATAAGTACTTTCGTTATTACTAAATAAACACCAGTTTCGATACACAATACAGCACACACTATAAATATAAGCGTTGGATGTTGTCAGTATTCCAAACTGCTACAATGGTTTTTATTCTTAAGTTTTTTATTAAATGGACAGCGTAGTTTTGCAATATAAGCATCCTGAGAATATCATAATTAACATAAAATCGCGTTATATGCTGACAATACACCGGTAATAGTGAAAACAAAAAGGAGGCATTTCAGAAGATTCCTTAAGATGCGAAAATGATTCCTACTGAGGTGCAGTAGTTCTTTGGTTTTATGTTTTATGTTCCCTTAATAATAATGGATTTGCTTGGTTGTATTATTCCAATGTTCTCTGTGTTTTTCTTTGACCCAATTCCTAACCTACTCTCGAGTTGTGTTTTTAGGCACTTATAGAGAAGGTGCTATGCCTGCCCTTTCTTGCTAGCTCATCGGCTGTTGCGTTTCCTTCGATTACCGAATATTCGGGCACCCACAACAATGTGACTTTAATAGTCATATAAATAGTCTGCCAGGCTATTTATTTCTCGAACACATTCCCAAACCAGTCTTGATTATATTTTAGGGCTCATCAGTGCCCTTAGTACCGCCTGACTATCCTGACTAGTTGAAACATACATAGAGTTGTCTAAAAGGCAAAAACTTGTTTTTTCACACTCACCATACAAGTTAATAATCGATAATTCTGGCATCTTTTAAGGCATACTGAAGGTTTATCAAATTAATCATTATTTTTTAATTGAAGTGTTCTAAATAAGAAACAAACATATTTATTATCATTTTATTTGAATAAGCCAATAAAAATGAAAAATACTGATTTTTAAGTCTAGCCTTGGCTGGTGCCAGGTACAACCCTATGGCTTTTTTTCATATCTTCGGTAGTGACGCTCTCATGGCGTTTCCTTGTGGCCTCTAAAACAATGCCAATTGTATTAGATCATACCATGAACAAAACATCGTACAACATTATCAACACCTGCTAATACATTTGGAGCATTTACAATAATTGGAGTGGTAGCTACATTCTAATACTTACGATACTTATTTTTACTTTATTTCATAATATTTGAAAACATTCTACGTACAAACATTCAAACAACACAACGTATTCTAACCTCTATTTGAGGTTATGACGCTTATCTACCGAGATGAATCTTTTAAGCAAATCAGCTAGCAATTTATCTGGTAGATGCAGTACACAAATGATGCATAAAATTCCTACAATTATATTATTAAACGATTTCTGTACATAGCGATATTGAGCATTCCAATTATCTTATAAATCCCATGACATGTTCAAAGTTTTGCTTACCTCGTAGTCACCACAAACACTAAAACACACCCCGCAACAATTAATTACACAGTTCACCCTAATCTGCCCTAATCGTATACTATTATAAACTATAACATGTAACGGACAAACGAATGAAAACGTTGATGATACGCACGTGCGCGTATGCATTCCATGTACCTAATCCATAGACGCATAAACAATACTTCATATAACACCGGCACCGTAATGAAGAGAGGTGTTGTGTTGACGTTCGCAACTTACAAATATTACAAATAATATAATACAAAACGCAGATATATTAATAGAAAAGTTACAGCGCTCAACTTAGATATTAATTAAATCATATTAGATATATATTATCTAATTTAATATTTAAACTATCATTTTAAACAGGTACATACCTACTTAATATGTATGCATATTTTACCCATTTTATATTATTCGTCCTACGCACCAAATGTACAAAAGCAAAAATTCAATCTTTTTTTTTATATGAAATCAATATTTACAGAAATACAAAGCAAAATATTCTTGCAGAGTTATGAAAAATATATTGAGAAAACATTTGCAATAAAATATTATTAATGCTACATAACATATATATTTTTTAAATGTTTTCCTAATATATTTTATGCACATTATATTAATATAACTAATATTCAAGAAAGATTTAATATTTTTTAAATATTTATAAAATATGAAATAAATATAGTTGGTCACTGGGGTCTGTTGCAATACAGATCAGCTTATTTTCGTAAGCCCTCTGATTGATGCCATTTGCACAATGCAATATTACATATGCCGTTGTTTGATGGTGATTAAACAGGTTACTGTTGGTTGTTTAGCAACAACTGTCTATTATCAATATTCATATATGCATGTGGCAGCGCATACTTTTTACTATTGAAAATACTGTATTTACTTTAATATGAGGAGCAATTATGGCAATGTATTTTCGTTGAATATCAACATAATCCTTTATAATATGACGTGAAGAACAAACATATATAATTTAGATTTTCAACCACCACCAACAACAATGAAACCTCGTTCAGCGTTATAACTTGCGAAAAGACCTGCCTGTAACTATTATATAATGTCCATATTTATATACACACGCATTTCCTCAATTTCCAACAACAAAGCACTATATTTGGATTCCATATTCGTTAGAGTAAACTCTTATAAAAGGTACACATTATTTCGGAGACAATAAAAAGGAGTATTTTCTCTCGCTGTCGTCAGTCGCCTTGTCCCCCGTTGAACACATGCCGTCCCATATAACCTTACACGCCATAAATATACAAAATTGCTATCAGTGGAAACGACGCAAACGACCTGGAAAAAGGAGTATACGCGCACGCATACGTTCACGTCCGCCTTAACAAAGCGGGGCCCGCTATCGAAACAAAACACCTCATGTATAAAGCAGTCTGCACGCGCGCTACACATACAAAGTTGACTCATTTTTTGGCCGTTGAACACGACTCTCAAATACGTATGGCCTCCGTCAATGATTTATATTATGTTGTGTAATAAAAAAATGTGTATAACGTTTTTTATTATACAATATTATTTGTTCACTTATTCGTTAATAAATTTCTTTATTAACAAATTAATGTAAATGCAATCCTTGTTTATTTGCTGTGGTGGCCTTTCAAGATCTAATATCGACATACGTTCGATTAAACGCTCGAACTTACATCTCCTCTTAGCTTAATTGGTAAAGCACTCGTCCGGTAAACGAGAGGATGCAGGCTTGAATCCTGCGTGAAGAGAATTTTTTTCTGGAAAAAAATTCTCCTAATTATTACAGTTAACAGCGGAAATACATAAATTTGTTAATTTCTAACTGTAAAAAGCTTGCAATCCTTGCAAGTTGCCTTACTGTCTAAGTAAAATTAGAATTCCATATGAGCCTAAGAAAAAGTAAGCAACATGCTGATTTTGTAGATAATTCTTTTGATTACGTTTTTGAACAGAATGCAGCTTTTTCCAGCTGTATTTTGAAATTGAAGTATAGACAACTGCTGTTTACCTTGAGGAAATATTATTCAAAGTCGGTAAATCTTCTCAAGGAAGTTAGTTTACCCTTCATATGCATTTACTGAACTTGCAACTAGCGAGCGGAGAATCTTCCTGCAAGACCGCGATTTGATTGGACTATGTTGCCGTTGGATTGCGATCGTTTCATTTATGGATTTTATTTAAAGTTTATTGTTTAAATTGAATCAAGAATTAGACCCTGCAACGCCATCTAGCAGCTAAGTTTCGTACTTCTTGCTGATTCCAACGTATCTTTACTGTGATAGTCAAAAGTAATGTCACATTTTTCGTTATTTATTTCCAAATTATTAGTAATTCATTGTCAGTTAAAATAGCTTTTCATTATTCAATTATTAGTTCAAGTTTCATTCATTAAAACCTTTTCTTTTGTGTGAATTACTCCGCATGGTTAGTCTGTCCATATATATATAATACTACTATATTGCGGGTATGTGCTCAAAAATTCCGAAATCAAAGAGAGATAGCTATATCGGATATGCCAATACGTTCTGGCTGCATTATGCGCTAGCGGGAACCTTAAAAACCATGCATCTATCTCGCACATTTTGGTCAGTTGTTTACATTTCACATGTGTTTCTCGTTGACAACTGTGCGTATGTTAATGCTTGATCATTGTTTATTGGTGATATTGTGGTTATATCTATTGCTGTTGATTATTTTATATTATTTTAATTGTCATGAATTAGAATTGAAGTCTGTATAAATATTTAGTTTTTTGGAATATAAAGATGGTAAGATATTGCTCTTTGTGTGGCCCGTCAACAAACAAAGGAAAACGTAAAGGCTTCTATGCATAGGTAAAGCAAATAGTTATAAAATGAATATAGTGTAGCAACAATAAACTTACATTTTCTTCAGATTTTCTAAATACGATAGCAGACAATCTGCCTGGAAAAATGTTTGTGGATTGTCAAATAAAGATGGAGGATTTTATAGAATCAAATGCAAAAATACTTGGGCGAAAAAGTCTCTATCTAAAATCCACAGCCATACCATCAATTCCTGCAGTAACAGATACAAGTACGTCTACATCGAGAACTGATGTACATATAGTTAAAGAAACAGGTAAAATATTCTTTTTAATATATCCATTCTATTTCGATATATTGAATATATATTTTTCTTTATAGTGGCTATCAATCACGACGAGATTTTAGTAATAGATGATAGAAGTACCCAGTTTCCTACTGTAGAAAAAATGGATATGAATTATGTAGGTAATACTGGATTTCTTGAAACTTGAAACATACATCTGACTACCACAAGTCGTACACTACTTCATGTGAACCTGCATAAATATGCCGCCGCCTTTCTCTCATCATCTCGTGATAGCAAAAGATAGCGATGGTTACACGGATATTCACACCTTGGGAAGATGTTCTATAAAAGCATATATGGAATAGAATTTTCTCAGTTTTAATACCCCTGAACTGAATTTACATATTTTGAGTCAAGGGATTTTTCATGATCATTGCATGCAATTATGTAAATTAATTATTGAATGCTACGTATCTATTCGATTGTATCATGAGGGAAAAATATCATCAAAGGATGAGAACATACATGAGAAATATAACAAATTTCAAGTTCTTTTCCAAAATCAATAAAAGTAAAAGTGGTTTTTTATTTACCTTTCCCAACTACTTTCCTAGGTTTTAAAAAGAATCCTTTTTTTTCAGTGTAATACCTATTGTGTTTTGTAAACAATGTAAATTGATTGAATTTGTTATGGCATAGTTTGAAATAAATATTCGCATATGAACATCAATATATTAGTTTACCAGTATTTATTACGAATTCATCTATCCACTTTTGTATATTTACAGAATTAGTATATATAGCCCATCACTACCAAATTGCTTCGTTCGCTCATGCGCAAAACAATCGTAGAACCAAGTCAGACAAAGAAATTCATTTTCCATCTCCCTTCATCGGCAAAAATTTTTATCATTGGTTTTATACGAGACACGCAATATAGTAGTATTATATATATGAGTCTGTCAGTGACACGATTTGAGTAACGTTGCATTTCCTGTTTCCGCCCTCTCGCTAAGCAAGGGAGACGCACAGGCTTCGTACCACCTCACACACACGCCGTTCAAGTTGGTCCGTGGAAATTTTATTAGTTACCACGTTTGTTGTGGGATATTGTCACGTGAGGAACTTCCAATATCGAGTGCATTTTCTGTTTTACCTGGGGCCGCCAGGAGAAGTGTCTGTGGCATCGATATTTTCCTGAAAAAGGGTTTTACAAACAGTTAGCATCATTCACTCAGTTTAATGGCGTCATATTTAGGTCACTGGTAAGCTGACTTTTCTTTCGGTTGTTAATTTTATTAGTTTAGGTAATCCGGTCCTGTCCTTAGGACCTATTTTTGTTTTGAGTTGAACCTAGAGGGTGAAGGAAGTACCGAATTGACCAAATCCTGATCGTTGAATTAACCTGCACCGCGTACAGGGGAGCAAATTGGACCACGACTACGACACCAGCGTAACGCGCTAAATACTCTCCCAGACAGACATACTGACACACGCCAAAGTAACCAGCTAAGTTTTACACATTTTATTTTTCTTTCCACTGTTGTACTATATTGAAATTTGAATTTATCTTTAAAATCCTATCACGTAATAAAGACCTTCAAGCCAAAAATTACTAACCTAGATTAAGATTTGAATTTATATTTCCTAAATACCATCATATTAATAAGTTCACTTATTGCACGATCATTATATATATAATTTAGATTACTAGTTAAGCGTAGAGGTTAATTGTATTTTATTATTTTGCTTTTATTTGTAACATATATACAGTTTCATCCAAAAATTTGTGTTTTGAATAGATTATTTCGATCTGATGAGACCGAGTTTGAGAGAGAACCAACCCTGTAACAACACTATTTAAGCAATGAAGAACATTTCAAAGTTGAAGCTGTGGAAGGTGAAACCAAAGAAGACGTTGAATCTGCTTCTGGGAAACGAAAATGTCAGTAAGCAACTCTAGTAATGGTAAACGACGTAGTGTCCAGCTCATTAAAACGTTGAATAACTGTCGGTAATGAATATTGTACATAATATATTGTAACGCTTCAGAGTAGCATACGGCCCGATATAACAAAAAAATGAATTTTCAAAATAATACTTTATTTAAATTATTTAATTAAAAATTTTAAATATCCTAGTGTCATCTATATATATTCATTACTTCTTAATCATAACTGTGCGCTCTGAATTGTCAGATGGCATGCAGGGTGAGGCTTTCCGATTGAAACAGGCTAGAGGACGCACTGGCATTAAAAAAATTACGAATAGCTCGTTAGCCCCTTTTTATTCTTCAATACGGGAGGAGATGCCGTGGGAGAATGTCGCTAATATGTCCTCTACTCCAATATTCATGTTTACAGTGCTTAGTTGCAATGATATCGTGCGCATGAGACTTGCATGAGAGAATTATGATTGACTTTGTACAATAAAGACAACATTTAATATAATAATAATATGTATATTTATTCAGCATGCCAATCTAACATTGGTTTGAATCGTCATACAAAACAAAAGTACAAAAATATATAAAGTATAAGGACGTCATTTACAAAACATAATATAACACATATATAAAAATAATTATACAAAAATAAACACGAAATCTATTCATTTACGTATTCGCTAATGGTATAGAATGCCTTCTCCAATAACATCTCTTTTACGCGCTGTTTGAAAAGTTTAGAGCAACCAATTGACCGTACCTCGCTCGGAAGACTATTATAGAGTTTTAGACTCATTAATGCCGGAGATCTTTTTGTTAGTGTTAATTTGTGTTTGTGGAATTGTCATAACATTTAATTGTCTAGTGTTGTGCGAATGTATTGTCTTATACGATTCAAAATCATGTATGTGTTCCTTAATGTACGTCAATGCTTTGTAAATAATAATGCAGGGAAAGGTCAATATTTTTTTATTTTTAAATGTTTCTCTACAACTGGCTCTATAAGGCAGATTGAAAATTAATCGTATAAAACGTTTCTGTAGAATAAAAACTCTTTCCCAGTTGGTGGTTACGCCCCAGATAATAACATTGTAGAAAAGCATTGGGTACACCAATGAATAATAAACGTTTACTAGATCTTGCTGTTTTAGGACATTCTTTAATTGTAACATTGCATAATAGGTTTTGTTTAATTTCTTACATACACTATCTAGCTGGTTTTCCCAACTGAGATTTTTATCTATTATTACACCTAGTACAGACGCATTGTCAGTAAATTTTTTGTCTATATTTGTGATAGGCTTCCGTATATGAAAATTAATGATTTTTGTTTTTTGTTCATTTAAAATCAGTCTATTTTTACTACACCAGCCCGTCACCTCTTCAATAGTTCGTTCAATTTTGTAATTAATGTCATCTAACGTAGTGGCCTTCACAATTACAGAAATATCGTCAGCAAATAAAATAGGGAGCCCGCAAGTTATTCTTTCTGGCAGATCATTGATGTGTAATAGGAATAACAATGGACCTAAAACTGAGCCTTGCGGAACACCTACATCAATGTCAAATTCAGGTGACTGTTGATTTCCCAATGTAACCACTTTTAAGTTCAAACAAATAAGATTTTTATTTATGAAAAGCTCAAAATGTGAAACCGTGAAAAAAAAACATAAATAAAGATATAAGTACCTCAGGTAAGTCAAATGAGGTCGCGTATTAAATAAAATTTCAAAATTCCCGCGCCTTCGCGACGTTCATCTAAGTAATTCCATGCTTAAAATATTTCGATAAAGAATTTCACGTTGAGAGCGACAATCATATTATAATAATACTTATTTTTTTGCATTTAGGGTAATTACTTTTCGACATAGCGTGTATACACACACACCCCAAAAGGTCGCAGCCTTTTATCACGTTTCACACGTAAACAGTTGCCTGCAGAGGCTCTCTGTTTTTTTTTTCTTCTCGCATTCGTTCACTTCCTTCGCCTACATTTGTTTGCTCGTTCGTGTATAGGTACGCCAGGCGGTGGAAGAGATAATGAGGCGGCCGTGGATCGTTAGCTAGTTCAGGAGACAAGAAAAAACTGTCATTAAACAGCGTACGTATGTACTATTTTCGTGCGTTGTAAATGAGACCTCGCGAACTCGGTCACGGCTTTGTCGTTGTCAGTCGCCAGGTTCGCTGCAGGAAGAGCTCTACGTGTTATTAGTTTTTGTATAAAATGACATGTTCCTTTGAATTCCATTTCCTGCAATGTGTAATATTCACTGAGAATTATATGTTGTTTGAGATGTGATATTGTAGATATAAAAAGCAAATTTTGTTAAATTGCTATTTTTTCGACATTAACCTATCATAATGAAAATAGTAAGCATTGTATGATACAATATACAGTGTGAGTCTGTAATCTGGAATAAATTCAGTAAAGCGAAGACAGTATTTTTTCCGAAAATATGCTCGGACACGTCGATTAGTATTTTAAATTGCCCACTTTTTCGTCTGAGAAAATTTTATACAGCGTGTCCCAAATTTGAGATATGACGTCATCGACAATTTTTTTAAATGGTAGCCCTAATTCTTTTATAACTATTCTTAAAGGGTATATCAAATTACACATGCGTACCAAATTTCAAGTTTTTATTCCTTGTCATTAAAAAGATATTTAACAATAACTAATTCGAAAAATGAAGAAATCTGATTCAAATTTGTTTTTATGAAGTTTAAAAATGGCACGTCAAAGAATTTTTGTTTATCATTTTTTTTTGTCAAACCAGGTTGACGTCTTGTCACAATGTCAAAAAACAAGATAATAAAAATAAGTAAGAAGTGAAGCTAGTATTCGACTCGTATTGAGCGAGGACACTTATTAGTTTGTCGTTTCGAGAGAAATACCGTTTGTTGAAAGATCGATCATAATGCCGTATTTAACTGAAACCCACAAAATTGAAATTTTAATGATGATTGGCTACGGTGATAGGACAAGAACACAAAATAAAGTTACTCATTTATTCAGAGTGAAGTATCCTGATTTACCACCCATATCTCAAAGTACCGTAAGCAAGATTGAAAAACAGTTTCGGGAAAACGGATATTTCAGGAAAACAAATAATCATCGCCAGAGTGCGCTTAATGAAGAAGTAAAACTTAATGTACTTTTTTCTGTTCAAAAAAATCCTTATATCTGCAGTAGGCTGATAGGTAGGGAACTCGAAATTAGCGAGTCTTCGGTTGCAAGAACTCTTAAAGCGCACAAATTTTATCCCTATAAATTGACAATCCTTCAAAACTCACCGAAAATGATCCGGATCGAAGACTTCAGTTTTGCGAACAAATGACGGATCTATTAGACAGAAAATGTGGTGAACATAGAAAACGTTCTATTTTCTGACGAATCAACGTTTATGTTAAACGGAGAGGTAAATCGTCAAAACTATCGTTATTGCGGAGACAACAACCCACGATGGATGAGGGATGGCCACACTCAACATCCAGAAAAAGGCAATGTTTGGGCAGGCATTGTTGGTGATCGAAGACCAATTTTCTTCCAAGAAAATCGCAATGGAGCGAGATATTTAGAATTCTTGCAGGAAGAACTAGTTCCGAATTTGGCTACTCTATTTCCTGATCCGCTTGAAGCTGATGTCCAGGATAGAAACATCTGGTTCCAACAAGACGGCGCGCCTCCTCATTTTGCAAGACCTGTCCGTGAGTATCTAGATTATGTCCCAGTGAGAACAAGTTGGTTACATTTACGTGAATTTAACGTTGTATTGGTTGAAACAACGTTAATGGTTATAAGTAACACGTTTATTATATAACCAATTTTTAACTATACATTGAAGAAACGTTATATTAACTAAAAAATGTAACGGATAGTTTAAATTTAACTAAAATAACACGTTGTAGTTGCATCGTTTATTTTTAGGTTATAAAACAACGTTACAATATGAGAAATTATTAACTGAAATGTAATCCATAGTTTAAATATAACTAAAATAAAACGTTATAGTTCACTGCTTATTTTACGTTAAAAACAACGTGGAAATATGAAAATTATTAACTGAAAGACCGCATAGTTTAAATATAACTAAAATAAAACGTTTTAGTTTACACCGTTTCTCTGCGTGAAAGACAACGTGAAAAATGAAAAATTAGTGGCTGAAATGTAACGCATAGTTTAGATATAATTAAAATATGAAGTTGTAGTTTCACCGTTACTCGTTGAAAGACGTTGAAAGACAACGTTGAAAAATGAAAAATTATAACGAAACGTAACGCATATTTCAAGTACAACTAAATAAAACGTAGTTCACCATTTACTCTACGTTAAAAAGCAACGTTGAAATATGAAAAACTATTAACTGCAATCCAACGCATAAGTATAAGTATAGTTAAATAAAATGGTGTTAAATTTGTTTGTTTTTAAGATGTGCTTTTGCATGAATGAATGCAAAATGTATTTAACAATAGGTAACACAATTATTGTATTAAAACTGCACTACTGATGAATGTATCATCCTCCCCCATTTCAAATAAACTCTTCCACCTCTGTTGCGCATCTGCAACGTGCACGGTGCACTTGCAGTTGCTTGCAGTTACATGTCTACTACGCTAGTCTAGTGTTAGAACTTTTCTTTATCTTTATAACAAGTTTTATATTAATATGTGATACGCAACAATCAGTGTATTTAACTAAACGGTGATTAGCTAGGTACCCCATCAATTAAGTCTATCCTGGTTATATTTGCATATACGACGCACATTGCACGTATAATTATGTATATGCATACACACAATTGGCAAAACAGCATAGTAGCCATCTTAAAATAAGAACACTAATGTCAGAAAATTTAACTATATTCTAAAATTTGTTCTTGAGGAACCTGGTTTCTTAGTATACACCACCTTCTACTTTATTTCAAATATATAGGTTAGCGAATGCTGATGGTTCTAAAATCGGATTCTTGTGTAAAAGAAATATTCTAATTACTGTTACATGACGTCGTTGCAGTGAAGCATAACTGGAAGGGAAGGAACACTTAGTTTTCACAAAACGGGAACCAGAGATAATACGGGAACTATAGTAACAATATACAGTGAGTATTAAATACTTTCATTCGTTTGTAATACAAAAATCTAGGAAACCAATCAAAGTAAACATTAACTTATATATATACCCTAAAATTTACAGCCTGTAGTCCTTGGTGTTACTTATGATACCTGTTGTTTGAGTCTTCCATTTAAGTTACAATTAAACAATACATACATACAGCAGAAAGTGCAGTGAAGGACTGGTTGAAAATATACGCCCCAATGACTGTTAGGTACCTGGATGTGCAGAAAAGGAAAAATGTATATATCTATAAATGAAATGACCTCGTTACTTTCTTAGTTTTGGTAAAGAATTCTATTATCTTTTTATTATTATTATTGTTTATTATTGCATGTATTATATTTATAGTAATTAAATTTAGTTTTTCTGAAGAGCATTATGTTTCATTGAAGAGCTTATCATGAGTTCAATACTATGATGTGATCATTGAATGATTTAATTAAAATAAAATTTAATTTAGTATTGGACATTATGACTTTTAATCTATAATCAATTTTTTGTTATCACCACATACTGTTGATTTTCATACATTCGGCACCTCACTAAATTACGCAGATGTGACGTTACTACTACGTGGTTATAAAGGTTTGATATAGAATTTTCATTAACCCTTTGTTAGTGTGGTGTAGTTGCCATACCCCAGTATGTAGGCAAACATACTGGGGTATGGCATACTCCACCACACTAACAAAGGGTTAACGTTGAGGTTACGTTACCTGTAAACCGATTTTTTACGTTTTACAGAGGTGGTTTATTAACGTTAAAATAACTTGTGCTAAACGTTTCTATTTAACGATATTTTCTATTAAAAATTAAACGTTAAAATAACATTAGCATATGACGTGAAATAACGCTTAATAAGTAACTTTTTGTCAACGTATTTTGTCGGGACATAGATATGTCGCTTCGACGTTGTTTATAAACGTTACGAAACGTTCGGTTACCGTTAAGAACAACGTTTTCTTAACGTTTATGTTCTTATTGGGGTGTTTCCAGGCAGATGGATTGGTAGAAGAGGACCTTTTGAATGGCCACCCAGCTCTCCGGATTTAACACCAATGGACTATTTCTTATGGGGGTACTTGAAAGGCAAAGTTTTTAAAACCGAACCGAAAAATATTGAGGTGTTGAAAGAACGAATAAGACAGGAGTGTAGGTTAATTTCCGCTGAAGTAATTAGAAATGTTCAAAATGAGTTTCGGTTCCGTTCAGGGTATTGTCAGGAAGTACATGGACAACATTTTGAACATTTATTGTAGAAGAGATATGATTGAGGTGAATCAGATTTCTTCATTTTTCGAATTAGTTATTGTTAAATATCTGTTTAATGGCAAGGAATAAAAACTTCAAATTTGGTACGCATGTGTAATTTGATATACCCTTTAAGAATAGTTATAAAAGAATTAGGGCTGCCATTTAAAAAAATTGTCGATGACGTCATATCTCAAATTTGGGACACGCTGTATAAAATGTTCTCAGATGAAAAAGTGGGCAATTTATAATCAATGAAGAACTATCTCTTTTTTTGTGTTACTTCTTCGTTGATTAATGATTAATGATACAGTGTGAGTCTGTATTTTTTCCAGAAATATGCTCGAACACGTCGATTAGTATTTTAAATTTCCCACTTATCTCTTTTTTTGTGTTAAGAATTTTTCTTTTGGAGTCCACTGTACTGATAAACGTGACGCGTTTAAGTAAACATAATTATATTCTTCCTCATCTGAAAGGACCCTGGCTTCCTACGTTACATGATCTTTACGACAGCTTTGTAAATATTCAAGAATCTCCTTCAGCATCCATCTCTCTCTCCCTTTTAGTCTTTGACAAGAACACTTAACTGTGTGTATAACTCGAGTCTTTCTGCGCGCACAGACCATGCGCTTCCATGTGTTTGCGTACTTATCACGTGTGTCGTAGATGCCCGAGACGTATGTGTAGGCGTGCGATAGTCTAAAAGTAGACCGTAGTTGGATATGTGCGTGAAACCTTAGATAAGTGATTCGCCAAAGAACCGAAAGAGAAGCTTTGTCATGCACACGAATCAGAGCACATGAACGAAGCATATATGAGACGTGCTAGTAGCCCTCCCCTAGTATAGTTTTATATAAAAGGGCACCAGCGTTGAATCCCCGTAGGCTCTATCTTAAGAGAACGCAAAGGAGACGTCCTCCGTCTTTGTCTGTCACGATCTTTCTTGTGCATGTGTTTCGCTCCTCTGCGTTTCAAAACTGGCGAACTTGAAGAATGGAACGCTCTGGTCTGGTCGCAGAATGGAGCGGAGTTTATATTCTTTCGTTTAATCTAAATCTAGACGGATGGAGGCCGTTCTGATTGCGTGCTCATTTGAGTCCGTAATTTATTTTCGTAGCACCGTTGTTGCGTTGCTGCTCCAGTCGTCGGGAAAGAGATCGAGCGCTTTCATATTCGGTGTACGTATTGTGAAAGATGAAAGGCGCTGCGAGGAAGCCCGCGCTGGGACGATGATAAGTTTGTTGGCGCACAAAGGTTGTCGTTCAGCGATGAATATGAGGGGCAGCGGAATATAAATGGCTGCGGAGAGGGAAAAGCAAAACAAACTAAATATTTCTGGTAGATGTTTAATAACGGAATTTGTGATTATTTTGATAAAATTGTCTTGAAACTAAATTAATTTAAATTGAATTTGCTTTTAATAGAAAAAGATTTCAAAATGAAACCCTTTTTTGTAAGTCAAAGTATGGCAAAGAAATTTATTTGCAACAAACAAGCCAAAAATAAATTGTTTTGTGGTGAGTTAATTTGTTCTTGGTATATCCAAGTAATATACAGGGCGTTTCACTGGGAGGTAAGGTAAGATAAAACATACCTTAACTCTAAACACTTTAACTTCAAAGATATCTTTGATTTTGTAAAAATTAAGTCACTTGTATTGAGTGAGAAAGGATTTGATTACCATTTGAAATAAGTGGACCAAATTTTAAAATATCGTAGTACAGATATACTTGCACTTTCAGATATGTTTATATCTCAAGTTTAATATACTTTATAAAAACACAACTTCTCTTTTTTGTGTATTTTTTCTAGACGTTCACAATCATGTTTTTTTGCGATTGCAGCGCAATCTGTTACGAATCGAAAAAAGTTCGAGGGGGGTTCGAGTTCGGCACCACTCAGTGAGCCCCCTACATTATAACAAATCTTATTAAGATCTTTTTTTTTGATTTGATGCAGTGTTTTAGAGTTATTTCGTTGTCTCAAGATAAAAAGCGTACCCGGTATATTAAGTTATACATTCCTCTCGGAACTGAAACCCCCCATAAAAGCTCTTCAAACTCCTTCGGCATTGAAGCGGTGGGTCACTCCGCCTTTCATTCATCTTAGTATTGTAACGGAACGGGTTTACTTAACTGGAGACTTTTGGGGATGGCCAGCCCAATTTCAAATAAGACAAAGCCAAATTCCGTCTCACAATTAACCCCACCTGCTCTTTTGAGCGACTAGCCACTGTTGGAAAGCAATCTTTTTGTTCGGTAGCGATTGGTTTTAGAAAATCTAGCCAAAGATGCTCTCCAACAGTGTTTTCCTTAGTCAGTCGAAGCAGGGCCGTTAGTTAGCCTAAAGATTGACGACTTACCCTCCTCGTCGGCTTTCTCTTTACAAAGTGACTTCCTCTCCAGGTCTTTACTAAGGGTTCAAACTGAACTTCTTTTTAAATGGTGAAATAATAGAACGACTTATATTTTTGCAATTATATATTGAATAATTTAAGACATTGGAAATGAACTAACAAGCTACACAATTAAATGAAATAACAAGTGAACAAAAAAAAACAAAACGTAATTATCTTAATGAATATTTTAACATACTATACTGTCGTTCAACATAAGCAGAAGTAATTTTTACTACAAAAATTATTTATTGAGGGAGAGAGAGAGAGAGAGAGAGAGAGAGCGGACGAGTTACGATTTTTATGTATTTGCAATGGTTAGTTTTAAGCAGAAATTTTGAACATCTTACCGGCCGATGTGGGCAATTAATTCTTCTCGTGATCCAAATTATAGGCCACAAAAACTTACACAACACTCACAAAAATTTAAGCAAAGAAAAGGGGGAATTTGTACAAATTTTAGCACTAAAACGAATCACCTCTCGAGGAAAGCTTTTGCTTCCTGTTTTCGAATTTTTAGGTTTATTTTGATTGCAAAATTTTAAGGAGAGAAGTTTTAATCTTTAAGATTTGGAAACGCCCGATCGAAATGGAGACGCGTGCTTTTGCTTGAGCTGAAACGAAGTCCACGAATTAATTAATTGAAAACAGCAATGTTAAGGGTTTTTATAAACTCTGGTTGTGACGTCATTTCGCACCGATAACTAGTTTCGCTTCTCTTTACAGGAGGGCGCAAGTATGACCGAAGGCATTATTTTTCTGATCTTCAAACGCCCTACATGAGAGTAACGTGGGATCTGCCGGTCAGCATTTGTAACATACAATAAGCAAAGAAGCAGATAATAATTAAAGTAATACCATATTATCTCAACTACGCGAGTCTTTAAACGAAAATAGACTATTATTTCCTGTGAAGTAGACGCTGCTTCAGCAAATGCCACCTTACTTATCATCTACGTCTTAATAAAATGAATTTAAATATTTTGTATTATACAGGATGGAATTTCGTATTCTTACAGTATGTATGTAGGCTGTTATGCTTCTTTACTTCTGCCGCGACTATTTTCCATTCCTTCCGGTCCTTCATCCTGTCTCTTGATCCAGTTACACCTATCTTTTTTATATCACTCACTACTTGATATTCCCATCTGCTTTTTGGTCTTCTCCTGTGCCTGGAATCCTTACGTTTCCAATCCATTATCTTTCTTATCATTATCCCTTTACTCTTTCTATTTACGTGTCCATACCATCGTATTCGTTTTGATTTTATTGTTCTTCCTCTAGAAAATTCTCTATCTCAAAGTTAATCTTTCTGTACTGTTCGTCGTCTACTTTCTTGGGCCCGAAAATTTTTTCTAATTATTTTTCGTTCAAACACTTATAACTGTTCTTCTTCCTTATTCGTTAAACACATTGCTTCAGCTGCGTAAACTGCTAGTGATCTTATTGCAGTTTTATATATCCTTAGTTTCATCTTCTTGCTTATAATTCTATTTTTTATCTCTCTATATTTTGTTTTTTGCTGATTAATCTGTAGTCCACTTTTGCTGGATTCATATAATAATTTTGCTGTTGTCTCTTCTAGGTTTTTCTTACTTCTGTAATTTCTACCGCCTTTGTTGTCCCTTCATATGTAAGTACTGCTACCTTTGATCCTTCTATCGTCATTTTTATCAGTCTTATCAGTTTTTCAGGTATTCCCAGTGCTCTTGCGTCTTTAACTATCATGATTCTTTTTAAACAATCAAAAGCTTCTCTGAAATCTATAAATAGTATATGCAACTCGATGCCATTTTCATAGCATTTTTTTTGACTTTTCTTTTCTAAATCCATTCTGATGTTCTCCTAATAATGCTTTCTGAATGTTTTTAATCTTTTCAAAATTATCGATGTTAATATTTTGTATGCTGTGTTCAGTAACGTTATTCTTCTGTAGTTTTGACAGTTTGTTAGATCTCCTTTCTTTGGTATGGGCACTACATATCCTATTTTTTATTCTGCCAGCATTGATTCTGTCCTCCATATTTGCAACATCAGTCTGTATAATCTTTCCTCATTTCTATTCCTGCGTTCTTTATCATTTCATTACAAATTCCAACAGGCCCTGATGCTTTTCCATTCTTTAAGTCTGAGGGCTGTTCTATTTCTTTCGTTCTTATGTTGTCCTCCATAATTTCTTCATTAGTATCTTCATCTTCTATTTTCGATGTGTTTTTCATATATTCTTCCCACTCATTCTTGCCTATGTTAACCATGGTATTCTTTCTTTTCTTTTGCTTTCTAATACGTCTCTACCAGCTTACTATTATTCTTATTATCTGCTCCTATTTCTTGCATTATTTCACTTATCCATTTTTGCTTCTTAACTTTTATCAGTTTTATACATTCTTTCCTTATTTGGCTATATATTTTGTAGTCTTCTTCTTTTCTTGTTTTTATTCCACTTTATTCTTGCTGTCCTTTATTGTTTCGATTACTGCTTCACATTCTTTGTCAAATCACTCATTTTTAACTTCTATTATTGGTGTTTAACTGCCATTTCCCATTTTTCACAGCTTTCTTCGGTATTCTTTCAAGTCCTTTCACATTTGCATGTGCGAAGTTTCTTCAATAAAAAAAAGTAATAAGAAAGCCGAAAGAAAAAAACCCTTTAAAACCAGTTACTTTTGAAACACAACAACAAAAAAGTCTTGATATGCAAGCAGGTCTTCCGAAATGACTAGTATTTTTTTTAAAAAAAGTGGCATAAATATTCAAGTTTTGGCTGGCAAAAATGAAATCTCTCTTTGGTGTCAATATAATGGTTAAGACACACAAATATAAAGCATGTGGTAGCAGATTTCAATTTATACTAGTTTTCAAGTTCTTTTGTATATCATTTAAACTATAACATAATTGAAGACACGAGTGGATGAAGGTGTTATGTTACAAAATCAAACTTTTTCAGAAATTATGTTTTTTTATGTATTTTTTCTCAAAAGTAGTGTAACATAACCCCTTCATATATTCACAAGACTCGAGTGTTCTTGAATTTCTGGATTTTTCGATGGTGCTATGTGAAAGATGGGTATGAAACACCTTGATTCATGCAAAAAAGACAGTTTTTAAAATGCGACATAGCACCTTCATCCACTCGTATCTTCAATTATAGAAAGATAAAAATGTAAGCCATCTATTTATTTATTTATTATAATTGAGTACATTTATCATAAAAACATATTACTTACTACTATTAAATCTCGAAGTTAATATAAAATCTTTAATTGCCCAGAAACAAATTCTAATTAATTAATATTCGCCCTATAAACAATCTCCGAATATTTTCATTAAAATAAATTACAAGAAGTATTAATCAAATATTTAATAAAATAAAAGGCCAAGATTAATCTAGATGTAATACTTCTTCCCTCTCGAAAATAACGTTCCCAAAATTTAA